>CM051503.1:11861164-11945842 GCA_028031935.1 Paedocypris micromegethes
CATCCATCCATCCATCCATCCATCCATCCATCCATCCATCCATCCATCCATCCATCCATCTTCTCTTCACTTATGATCTTATCATTTTATTTATAGCACTTTATACAGACTTTTCATCATTTGTACTTTTTAAATCCAAAATGTCCTGAGGTTCTGATAGCAATCACCACTTTTGTCAAACAGTTCCAGGGTAGAAAACCAACTTGCAAATTAAAAACAGTGCAGAGTAATTAAGCATCACATTCGTTATCAATAATGGAATTAATATGCAGGCAGATCTGATTAAACAAAATGGGTTTTATGAAGCATTCTATGACGGTTGCTGTGTTTATTACAGTGTTTTACATGCTCTGCTTGAGATGAACTGAGAAGGCCAAACCAGCATCTGTTTGCTCTTACAGCAATAACGGCAAAGCTCTGCCAGCAAGAGAGAAAGTGACGGCTTTTAATTTCTTCGACAAACCAAGTCCAAACACTTTTCTGTTCTAAATACAGTGATGGAAAACAATAATAAAAATTACCCACACATGCACTTAGGGAAAGTAAACAATAAAGCGCTTACTTTAAAGGAGTACAGCGATTTCTAAAGCTGTAATCATATTACGTTTACAATGAATAAAATGGATTGGCTTATGTGAATTTATTTATTTTTATATAGCAGATAAGACCTTTAGCTTAGATGGAGACCGTACATAAGCTGGTCACAAAAGGCCATATGTTAAAAATCAGAAAATCTCTCACAATAACTAATACTTCACTAATGTCAAGGTCGAAACATGCTTTTAGATGATAATACATAAAGACTAATCTCGCTCAAACTGGATGAAACTCTGTACGGTAAAATCACACTGGAGTTGGCAAAGGTTAATATGTCTTAAAGTGCTTTTCCATTAGTTTGTACGGTCAACAGACAACAAAATCGCCGCTTCAGACAAATCTTACTGCCGTCCAAACTTTCATAATTTGAAACCAAACTTTACTATAGATTTTTATATTGTGGGCCACAATGTATACAAAAATTGTTTTTGCGACTTCTACAGTTGTTTTTTCAGAAACAAGTTCGGAAAATTTTGTGTCGTGATTTGTCACATTGGTTCTCAGAACCGAATGAAGATGATGGTCTGTAATTTGACCCAGGATTTGCCTTCAACACGATGTTTGTTCACAGTATGTGCTCACATACACTTTGGTCATTTTCATAGATGTGAGTGAGAGTTGGAATCAGTGTGTCTCGATCTGTGATTGGTCAACCACCAATTCAGTTGTAATCTGCCTTCAGGACAAAGGTTTCTGGAATTAGCTCCAGCTTCCTTTGACCGAGAAATGGAAAATCAGCTCGGAAATCGGATGGATATATATTCTTATCCCTCGACTTGGCACCTGCTAAGTGGCCGAATAATAATGGATGGATGGATTTAAAATGTATTTAAACAATATCCCACAATGTAAATGTAATTTTTGCTAAAGCATAGGTCTGTCTAATGACCTTGCCAATATAAAAACAGATGGAGTGGCACAACATGAACTGTTGCGTCACACTATTTGAAGTTAGCTACAAAGATTTGGAAGAGACAGCTTGTTTTAAAACGTAAATTATTTATGAAACGTCTTCTTTCTCCTCGGCAGCTGTTCGGGCAGGTGATGGCGACTTGGATGGAGGTGGCTCAACAGTCACGCTAATTAACAGTGAGTAGAGCTTTCAAACCCTTGACAAATCTGAGCCGCTAACACAAAAGCCACTGCGGTGATGGTCTGATAAAGCATAAGTCATAAAACTGTGCCTAGCCTCATAAATAACAGTAACAAATGTCCCATGAAAACAAAATGTATAACACGGATGTCGAAGCGGACAGGGGAAATATGTTGTCAGGAGGAAACGTTATTCCCTGTTTTTCTACCTGCTATTCCTCAAACTGGGACTGAACCCAAGACCTGGCCGCGACACCTTTGCCACATTAACCCTCTTAACCTCATCCTTTTTCCTCGGTCTGTTCTTTCCCTCAATTCCCCCTCGTCTTGGTCTCTCTCTCTCTTGTTCTCACTCTTTTCAAATTGAGACGACAAGATAAGCGATTGCCACAGCTACAGCTGCCTGCTGCTCATTGATAAAACCATATCTAATCCGTCTTGGGCTCCCTACGCCTCCAATGCTCTCCTCGCTCAGTCACAGAGTATGTCAACAGAGACGGGATCTATCTCGCGTTTTGAACTCTCAACCACAACATCGGCTTTTATCGGTGAACTTTCTAGAAAGGAAACGACGGGCAAATGAGACGGTTGACTTGGGTGTTTCAAAAAGAACCTACACCATTTTAGTTTAATATACGCATAAAGTGATTTTATCAATCAGGCATTTGCACAATGCAAATAATCTCGGGATAAAAGAGTGTGATGTATTTTTCATTTAAAGCATTGGCGGGTCGCTCATGCTTATTCATGAGGCTGTCAGTTTTGGAAGCTTTCAGTTTCTAAAATGCCGACTCAGTTTTTTCAGACTGTGCAGTGACAATAGAATAAATGATACATTTTGTGTACAAAGACGGTTTTGCTGAAAGGATGAGCTGAAAAAAAACAAAAGAACAAAGCAACAAAATGATCGACTTCAAAATTCTGGTTTCAAATTTCTTCATGCTTCTTTTGTGTTGTTGTCCCTTTTAAAAGACCATTTTTGTGACAAAAATCGATCTATTGATCTCTGTCTTTCTGCCTGTCTGTCCATCCATCCATTCTTTCATCCATCCACCCACACATCCAATAATCCATTCATCTACCCACACATCCATCCATCCATCCATCTATCTATCCATCAATTCATCCATCCATTCATCCATTTAAGTGTCCTATAAAACCAAGCTCGGTCATAATAGGGGAGCGTTGTTCTGCTGGATGCGGACATAAAGGTTAAAGATGCTCCAGCTAAAGGCTTTGCTCATCCTGCTTTCAAAAGATGTCTGACAAAATGTCTTAAAACAGCCAACCACTGCTGAAAACCAATTTCTGTATACAAACACACACGCACAGGACACACTCTCTCTCTTACGCTGCCATCTTCACGTGTAAGTACACTTTCTGAATCCATGAAATGTACAATAGAAAGAGAACGACTTTTGAGTTTTTCCAGCGTGTATATATATTTAAATGACAAACAGGCATCTAAATGCATGGATATCGCATGGTTTGAGGGAGCGTCACATTATCATAGGCAGCAGGCCGGTTCAACAACAGCTAATTTAAGTGCAAAGACTGGCGATCATGTGTATGTAAATGGGCTGGCAGATATAGAGCCAAAGAAATGCATTCGTTTTTCTATCAACACCGCGAGTGTCACTGCTTTGCTGCAGTGCGGAACAGAAAGATATTTGCACTTCAGTCAGACACGTTATTGTCTCATTTACGGACCAGACAGAAAAAATTTCTGCAGGTGCATCCAAGCCAATTTATTTCCACTTCTGTGCCACCCGACTCCCACCCACCATCCTCCCATCAAACTCATTTTGCCTGAAACTACATGAATAACCTTATGGTGATGAAGTTGTTTTACTGATGTGTAAGCCTGCAAGAGATTAAGAGATTTATGATGCTTACAGACACCGCAGAGTTTCCAGGGGTCTGCACAAAACTACAAGAACGCAAATGCCAGAGCGGTCAGTCTGAAAGTCCAGTCAGACGCATTGATGCCTGCACAGCGCTAAACGGCCCGGTCATACATGCAGACCAAGCCTTTTGCAGCTCATTACACAATAGCAACTCAAATATGTTTGAATACACAAGCATGATTTGTTCTGCAAGGACCTATTGCATCCGGGAGAAAGCAATGTTGCACCAATGTTCACGGTATTGCACTGATCTTGCTCTTGTATAAATTATAATGTCCTTTAGATTTGAGCTTTAAGCATCTAACCTGTCTAGCGTATTAAATTAATCAGACATCTGGAATACATGGCAACCCTGAGTAAGAAGGATGCAACACTAAAGCAAATCAAAACCACACTGTATCTGGGAAACCATAAGCTGGGAAGAAATAATTCCCCAATTGTCTTGAATTACAGAGCTACTTTGTTTTAAATGTTGAACTAGTCAGACAGCTAGAATACCTGGCAACCGACATATGAGAATAATGCAGCACAGAAATAAGTTGATCTAAAAGATGAAAATCACATCTTTGAGTTCTGAGGCAATGTTTCTCAATTTCCTTGAATAAAGATAGCTTACTAAGACTATACTTTATACTATACTAAGTCGTAAACATTTGACATAATATTCTATCAAATCATTTAATCATTTTGCAGACTAAATCAGAAACACAAAAGCACCAAAACTGCTTCAAAATAAATGCATACAGATAAAAACCAATGTGTGAACTGTAAATATAAATTCATTTTTGACATATTTTCATGATCCTGGTGGGACACACATGCTCCTGGCAAAAACAGCACAGAATGGTACGGTAGTCAGTACTTACTAGACTCTGGGTCGGAGTTGCCGTCGCCCTCGGTGCGGCTGTTGGGTGAGGTCTGCTCGTAGTACTCTTCCTGAGGGAAGCCCAGGGGCAGAGGCTGGGTGGCACTGGCACCACTGTTGGGCTCCGGGTCTCCAAGACCACTGTCACTGCAGCTCTCCTGAGAGCCGTCGGGAAGGTGGAACGTCACGCGACGTTGCGTCTGCTGGAATATCCAAAAACAACATATTTAACATTTTACACTTACGAACGGTAAAAATGTTAAATTTAGTGTCTCTTGGTAAAAAATACTAAATATGGAAGAATCATTTTTTTGGATTGTAATCTGAGTTTGATACTATATTACTAAAATCATATTTGGAAAAATTCAATGGTACTTATTTACAGGCTATCAAACACAGGCTAGCGCTGTCAAATCACAGACGAATCAATAAAAATGAAAATGTAAACAGATATTCTAGAGATTTTCTATAGTAACAAAGAAATACAGAGTTATATAGTGATATATAATATATCTCATATGAATACAGACCTTCTATTTTCTATGATTTTATAAGATAATATAATTATAAGATGATAAGAATTTTAATTTGTAAAAAGAAATGTTTTCATACCATCTAAGGAAATAAACAAAAAATGAATGCATAAGTAGATAACAAAATAAATACATTAATTGCCACGTGCATTGGAGCAGATTAATTTGTCGGAATTCATTCAGTGAAATAAACACAGTCGCTCAAAGATAAACTGAGTTATGAAATTACTGTCAGAAAGAATGCAAACTATCATTCGATCTTTTGAAATACGACACTTCTCCCAGTTTGAATCCTGCCTGTATTCTGCCAAAGGAAAGTGGATGGATGCTCTCGCCTCGGATATTCCCTTCCAGCATTGCATTTCTGATTGATAGCAACTGCCCACAGTCATGCAAACTAGTGATTCTTCTTCCACTTCTTTCGACCCACTGGCTCAATTTAGACAGTGGAGGAGGATGTGGATCAAGTGGCTTTAACCAGGCAGATCTGGGAACACCATGTAGATTTTCTTGTTCAAACGAGGACAACCTCTGTCTCTTTGGGCCTGAAATTGGTTTATAAGGTGACCTTTTTTCCAGTCGCTTAATTTGCAGAAGGTAGACGATTGCCACAGGCAAGCCTGGTCTTTATAAAAGAGGACACTTTCCACATCGACATCTAATATCATGTTAAACTGCGGTCGCTCAATATCAATTGATTTGTTCTTTAATATGTATTCCATTGAAAGCCATTCATTTTCTGTAACTGTACAGTTAAAATGAATGGCACATAAATCAAAACGTCTTATAATTCTGTGAAAGCCATGGCTAGTGTGGAATGTGGTGAAGAAAACTATTTGCACGGATACATAAATCAGTACATTTATTATCGTAAATAATAAATACATGCATGCCATCAGAGTCAGATAAAACACTAGCTGAAATGATAAAAAAGAGCGTACCCACACACACAACAACACACACACACACACACACACACACACACACACACACGCACCACACACACAGCGTTCTAAATAAACCGCACAATGAAGTCAAAAACGAATCATTAACTCTCAAGTGATTTAAAACTGTCACAGAAAAACACAAACAAAGCCATTATTTTGATTTGAAAAAGGCATGCGAATAAAAAAGGATTCATGGCAGAAATAAAAAGCATGTTACTGAAAAAAACAAAAAAAAAAACAAAAAGCGTTCTGCGATCATTATAATAACTTATTATTGAATTTAGAAACTACTGGTAAATTAGAAAAGCTGAACCTGAATAGTTTCTGCGACAACAAAGCTACACAGCATATTTTTCCCGCCTACATGTTGTCACCTGTCAAATATGTGATATCTACCTCATTATTATTTTCATAAAAGGCTTTATCCATTTCTGGGTCACAGGGAGCCAATCCCAGCCTGTCTTGACTTTAAGTCGAGGTAAACAATATTTGTGGGTGTTGACCAATCACAAGTGAAATTCACAGACTTTTTGGTGCCTGTACTTGAGTAAATGGACAACTAAATTGATATTTTACTTGAGTATTTACGGGCCACTTTGTAGTTGTACTAAGTATCAAAAATATAAGTAACTTATACTCTACCTAACTACATTTTTGATTAAGCATATGTACTCGTTACTCCACAACATTTGAATGGACACTTACTGTTACTGGCTACATTTTGATTAGATTTTGACATTTTTTGATGCGCGACAAGTCGACAACTTCTTGACCATAATTAATTTTGACATAGAAGAAATTTCTTGGACAGACTAGGCGATATTGCCACCGGCAGTACTTTGTGATTTTTACTCAAGTGTTCTTAGAATTGGCGACTTGTAACTTTTTTATTGTATTGTATTGTATTACTTTTTGTTTTACAGTAAGGTATTTGTACTTTTACTCAAGTATGATTTTCAGCTACTCTTTACACCTCTTTTGGAAACTCAGAAACTTCTGTGAAACTTCAGAAATTTCAACAAACTGAAACTGAGACCTGAAACTTGGTCTGAATCCTTCTATGCCACAATTCCACATAAATTCAACTCAATTACACAAATACACCATTTGAATTTTCAGTTAATGTCACCAATATTTGATAAATACCAAGGCTTTTCTTCAATCTACCAGTGCATGTTAACTTACATTTTAAAAATATGCTTTTTTTCTTCATTTTATAAATGTGCATTTGTGGTTGAATAATTGATTTGCCTTTCTTGAGGAATCATCCAGCAAACAGACTATGTTTCAATGGCGAAAAATCTCAAATCTTCCTTAAATCTCTACCGTTTGACAGAAAGTCAAAAAGTCACATACTGCATCTCTAAATTGCCATTAAGCATAAAGTTTGTCAGTGTGCTTGCTCAAGTATGCCAAGAAAAGACAGACTGTGACCTCAGAGCGTGATGTGAGATGGTTCATCTCTGATCTGAGCTGACAGAACAACAGATTGTCGCTGGAGAATTATACGACATCTATAATTTAGAAGTCATGTCTCTGCAAGAGCGCAAAAAACAACAAAAAAAACTTCATTATCCGGAGATAAACTAAAGCATAATTTAGTTGGCCTGCAAATGTTTTTATTTTAAATGCACTATTTTCAGCTTTGCCAATAACTTCTTATAAAGTTGTTCTTACAAAAAAATTATTCATGTTTTCTTGTTAAAAAAATACATATCGCCTGTGCATGTGCGCACGTGTGTGTGAGTGCATGTGTGTATGTGGAAACTTAATCCATTTTAATTGTTCTTTGGCAATACTGTATTTGACTGCATGTTTTTAAACTGAACAATTATAATGAACAATTGTACTAAATAAAATTAAACCACAGTGTTTAAAATGAAATAAAATGCAACAATATCTTATTAGACTAAACTTGGATACCTGTGTTCACTCTATTTTTAGGCATGTGTGTGAATTCTGAGTGGTTTGGCACGCACAAGAAAATACAATGATGGAGTAGATGTCCTGACAGCCTCCAAAAGTTCTTCTCACCTGCAGTAGGTGTTCATGGATTTTTCTGGATTGCTCAGAGCAAAGATGTATATATAGTATATGCTGTAGATCTTCTGAAATAGGCACATTATAAAAAAAAATAAAATCCCAATAAGATCAGAACAGATCTTAGCGTCATCTGCACCCGTTAAAGTGTGCACTGTAAAACATTTGTTTAAAAAGATTCGCATAAATCTATCAACCAAACACAAGCTGCTGGAAAAGATACCAAGACCAAACAAAGCCAGTCCAACAGCATGAAACACTGCCATTGCAAAGTATGTGCAAAGAGATAAAAAATAATTAAATAAATAAATAAGCCAACTTCTGTAACAAGCTAACCCTGCCAAAGCCTCTCGCCGCTGGCAACCCAGGAACGCTGCAGATGGGTCTGGACTGCTCTGCGAGAGCGTTAGATGATGCTTCTGCTCTACATGAAGAAGAGGAAGGAGGCGGATCCATCACTACACGGCTCAAGCTGTCCTAACCCTGCACTACTAGGACCTTTCCTAAGAGTTAAGCCCACCAAACAAAGTACAATAAAAGCTTGTCTGCCTCTTAAGGACAATCAATCACGCCAATTATTTTTGAGAGGAAAACTGTTCTCCACTGAAATTCACCAGCCAGGACAAGAAGTGAATCATTTGTCCAGAAGGAAACAGAATTCAGCCAATTCCCTAAACGCTACAAAAAAAGAAAAGAAAATGCATCTAAGGTGATGTAATCACAGAATAAAATTGTAATAATATCTGTCTTTAAGTGTTCGTGTGTGCGTGTCTCTTAAAAAATCATGTGTTGTATTGCATGTATTTTATCAATCTAAACAATACATTATAACACATTTCTTTACTAATTTTAAAATTGCAATGTTCAACTTTTTTTAACACCGAGGTATTTATAGCTAAAATCCCAATATGAAGCAACTAGAACGTCAAACGAAAGTTTAAGTTCAAGTTCTGAGCATTTGTAAGGCTGTTTGTTTCAACTGTCTCAAAGCGCACGTGTGAAATATGTAAGAGAATTGTTACTTTTATTCATTTTCACGTTGTGTTAAGTAAATGGCTATGATTATGAAAAGACAAAGACAAAGACCAGTGAGCAAGCACATATGCGACAGAAAGTAATGAATGTATTTTTATTTGACAATTTACATATTGTTTGCAATGCATTTTTGTCTCTGGCGTGTTTTGCAGTAGATTTTACATTGTATATTCATAGTTTGACGTGATAAAATTTAGACTTTTGAGGCAGATCTTGTGTATTGTTAAAATAAACAATGATTCTGAAAAAAAAAAGTTTCAGTGCAGACTGAGAGCTGAAAATATAATTATTCTAAAAATTGTACTTAATTTTCATAAATTGTATTTTAAGTTAATGCTATTTCTTCTACTGAAGATATTTTTGGTTCATCTCATACTGCTCTTCGATAATTTACACAATCCTGCCATCCCTCTTAATAAACCGCAGTGCCTTGATATCTCAAAGTACTTTTCTGCAGCGCTTTTTAGCATTTCGATATTTTCTCCTTAAGAAAACCAAGCGCTCCTCAGAAATCCGTGCTCATCCTTGGAAAGAGGCTGCTAATGACCTGTTCACATGAATATGAGATGAGCGACTAACAAATTTGAGCGCTCACGTGGAATGACCCAAGCACTGCTGAAGTCGATTCTCATCATCTTGGCTCTGCAGATCCATGCAGGGCTGATCTCCTGCCGTGGAGAACCGTGAAACAACATTATGGTTAATTTTCTCATTTGCTGCTGCTCATGAACCAGTAAGGTACCAACAGGCATCGCTCCAGATCTGTGAATGAGCTCAGCTGAAAAAACATATGAGCCGTCTCTCCTCATTTTCACCCTGCAAATCAACTCAACACAACTGAGATGCACTGATATGCTTGATTCTGTGGAGATGTTGATTTAACCCTAAGCTTCGACCCAAGCCCTCCACAAGCATACATTCAACCAGATTAATCGTACGATTGGTGGTAAATAAATCCAGATGTAGGTGGACGCCCTCCCATTGCCACCACTACCACCCCACGTTCAGAATAAAAAACGAGTAAAGACTAAAAAAAATAAGAAATAAAACTACAACACATAATCAAGACAAACGACAGGAAGGAGTAAAGTTCAACTAGAGGCTTGCATGTTCTCTTTAGTTGAAGGTGAATTCACTTTGCCTTTTTTCGTATTTGGTTTCCAATGGGCTCAGCAGGGTTTGTGAGCCATGACATTGAATTCAAAACAACAAATATTCGTTTTAAGAACATTGCGTTCACGGTTGTGCGCCTCACAGATGCAACCCGTCTCTCAAAATATCTACGAAAAAGTACTAATAATAAGAAAACAGGTTGGCACCCTCAAGAGCAACATAATTAACTAAACGCCGAGATTAGAGATCGCTCTAATCATAACTTTGTGCCTGCTGACCCCGGGTTAGCACTTCATGGTAATGAAAAGATCATCCGTGCTGGGACGAGCTCTTCAGAAAGCAAATATAAAGACAACTTCTGAAAGGTCCTTTCATGCAATCACTGATTCAGCCATTTGAAAGTGACATTTACTCAGAAAGAGCGGAGCAGAAGGACAAAACAATTTTACATAGCTAGAACACACACACCAAAACAACTGTCACTTCATTAGGCATGTGACAGTAGAAAGCCTGAAGTGATTAAACCAGAACTCTTCTGAAATGTTAGTAAAACTAGGGTGACATATTCCACCGACCACTTATAAGATCATTTTTGTTAACATTGTGAAACAAATATCAGATTGTTTTTTAAGAGGGTTCATTTACATGTTACTCGCCACTTTTCTCCCTGTTGTCTGTTTGTTATGGGTAAACATATAGTACATTGTAATTACATTTTCTGTTCACATTATTGCATAGGTTTGGAATTCCAATCCATTAATCTATTTTCACCATAATCTAGGGTCAACAGGATCCTAGCAACTCTGTTCAGCAACCAATCACAGGCTGGCACACACAGGCAGACACACTCACACTTTCACTCACTTGCATTTTCCGAACACCAAAATATTTCCCAAAAACATTATTGCAAACTTCATAAAGACTCGTTCTAAAACTTGATCCTTAAATGTTCTGTCCAGTTTTAAAATGTTTTATGTTCTTGACACATACTACTAAACTTCCATCACTAAACAAACTGCTGGTTTCTGAAATCCACACTGAAATGTGCAGGGTTAATCAAAAACAAAGCGCCCTCTTTGTACGTCACCTCAGCATTGTGAGCGTTCAACTTGTAAAACCCTTGCTGTCATAAGTCGCTTAGGATTGAAATGTCTGCTAAACACACAAATGGAACGCAAAACTTTTGTGAGGTTTTCTTCTTAAGAGATTAGGTCAAGGTTATTGTCCTAAGCTTTACAAACAGCAAACGCAGATTACGTGGTAGCGAGTTGAATCCAGGTTCTGGTTTATAGCTCTTTAGCTTAGACACTTTGGCAGCAGGGTTAACAGGATTATGAAAAGACTGTTAATGAGGACAGTTCTTTGCTGCTACGCTCTCGCATTGTTCGAAAACACAACAACATGCTTGAGACAGGAATCTCGAAACCGGCATCTAAAGAACATCACAGACAAGAACAACCAAGCTTTACTCTGAGCTAACGGTTTAGCTAGAAAGTTAAGACGTAGCTTCCATAATAGCCTCATGTATTGATAAGGCATGTCACAGGTATTTACCCCGGCAAAGCAGTTTCTATATGATGCGTCTGATTATGTATTGATTTGTGGAGAGGTTCTGCACCGAGAGTCTACAGTCAGCCAAGATCACAGCATTAGCTGTGACAGAGCTTATTTGACCTGCAATCCAGGACTGAGATGAAGACATGCATGTCAGAGGGAAAACTGCATATCAAATGAAGCATCACAAATTAACAATAAATAGTGACATGTCTTCCAAAAAAGGAACAAAAGACGCCTGCGAGGCAGCAAAATAGCATTCACTCCCGCGGGACTCCGTAATAGCTCAGGAAGAGATAACAGTGTTTAATTTTTAATCGCTGATTGTGTTTTCTTTGTTTCGGCTGTAATAAAGGAGCGATTTGATAGTGAAAAGCTGGACTCTGATGCCAAAGACGTGTCAGTGATAAAGAGAGAACTGAGGGACACGAGAATGACAGTTCTGTCTTTTGATCTGCGACTGAACAGCCAGCAAGTGCTCGTGTCAACAAATCAACAAATCACACAGCGAAAAGGGCCACGTGCATCCGTGACGGAGGTCGGACATATTAGTGAAGCGTTGAAGAAGGGCTGACTGATGTGGCCTGTCAGTTCTTCAAGGCTTTAGACCGCGTGGCTACAAAGACACTCTGTAGCAGCGGATGATAAGAGCAATATGGGTTCTTTAATTTGGAACCAACAACCAACCAACCAAAAAAAAAAAAAAACTTCAGCCACAGAAAACAGCTCAGATTCATTAACGTAATAATATATTGATATTTTGGGGGTCTAGTTCAACATGATTCTTACAACAAAACAGCCAGAAAACCATTTCGGGCAACCAGGTCAGACTTCTCGGCTGTGTCCAGCATACGTCCACTAGCAACGTTGGAGATCGGACACAAGCACCAAGTGAGGGAATTTGCGTACCATCCGAGGAAAATCCCAAGTCTGGCTCGGTATTGGTCAGTCATTCTGTTGGTGCGGACCAAGAAAGCCGGAGTCCGTGGGTGATTAAAAACATCATGACTTTAATGACAATACAGACTGTACAATACAAAGATGTGCAACGTTAATGACTGACAGAGAACAATGGCACAGGTGAACACCTAAATACGCAGACAAATGAGGAACAGGTGGCAAGAACGTGGCATGAACGTGACTTAATATTGCAACAATAATGAAAAAAAAAATCCATGCATACATTTTCAAACCACTTATCTATTACTGGGTCAAGGACAGCCGGAGCCCATCACAGCAACTCTTGGATTCATGGTGGCATTTATTGCAACAGAGATTGTTTGTTGCTTTCGTGTTGCACAAAAAAGTAGCCTAGCAAAGTAGGTTAAGAATAAAGTCTTGCTCAGCAGATGATATGCAGAAAAACAGATGAATAAATAATGTTTTCAACGTTTATTGTCATCAGAGAAGATTTTATTTTGGTGCTCCCAGGAATTCCTATAGCAATTATTCCAAGACGCTAACAACGTTCTTGGCATGAAGCTTTTCAGCCACGTTAAATTATCTCAACGAGGTGAGGAAAAGAAAAAAGAAAACTGTTGGTTCTACGATTAATTTAGCAACTCTAGTCACCGCCGCAAGGCTCCATTAGCCAAACCAAGTCCCCACTATGTTTGTCAAAAACAGGTTGCCAGATATTCTAGAGCCGCATCTTCCACAAGATGAAACACACTATATAAATCTACTGTAGTAAAATCAAAAAATCTGAAATCACTAAGAGATAATAATTAAAGCAATGTGTTCATACAGTAGATCCACCTTGATCCATAATGATAAAGTTGTATTTCCTTCCAACACAGATAACATTACAGTAGTAACTCAAACTCATTTTTTGAGTGCGATAATGAGGCTAAACCCAATTTTTGGTTAAAGCCAACATGAATTTCACATTACGAATACATGAAACATTTTTAAAATCACAGTGTTTGCATTTTCATGGCCAACATTCGGTCTCTCTGCAGTGATTCTGTGGGCCAGTGTTTTCACAGGACTTCCACGTGTACTGCAGGCCATGCAAGGGGAATGCTGGGGTAAGTGTGTTTGCTGGCAAAGCACTTCAAAGAGCCAGAGTGTGTCTCAGTGAGCAATGGCAGAGACATGAACCAGGCCTTTGATCATCCCCATCTTTCTGATCATTAAAATATTGGATTAATAATTGATTAGAAACACCAGGGCATATTGTGTAGAGTCTCAGAATCCCAATTTATCTCAACCTTGAAATTAGCCCTCTCTTTAAACAAATAAAAAAACACATATAGACTCGTGTCTTGAAATAGCTGAGAAGGAACCACGTGGTGCACAGTTCTAGTATTATGGTCTATTGTCGAGCAGACATTTATCAGCATTATGATTTAATAGTGCTAACACGCACCTTTTCGTTTTCCACTCTCGTCTTGAGGTCTTTATTGATCTACATTTTTTTTTTAAATGTAGAGCATTGAGGAGGGAGTTATTGTTGCTGTGGGCAGTTTGGAAGAGGT
Source organism: Paedocypris micromegethes (assembly GCA_028031935.1). NCBI lineage: Eukaryota > Metazoa > Chordata > Actinopteri > Cypriniformes > Paedocypris > Paedocypris micromegethes. The sequence continues at coordinate 11,875,328 of CM051503.1, forward strand.
TGGCGTCTCTTGGTATTATTTGTGAGAAAGATGAGGTCACTAGAAGACCAATCAGGAGAGAGATGCTGTTCTTATAACCTCCAGAAACACCATCACACAACAGACTGTGAAGTTTTATTTTTGTATTCCTAGCATCTGTTGCCTTTCTTCTTGCTCACTACTCATAGCCAAAGTCAATTGCTAGACTTGTTGACAAATGTTTCTACCTGTTTCATACAACTTCTTTGAGACAGTGATCTTGACTTCAGTTGTTTGAGACGCTGAACCTGATCTGCTCAATTGGTCCGCCAAAAATGTAAAGAAAAAATAAAATAGAAGTTTATTTTGTAAATACTGTTAGTAGCGTTTTTGTAATATGCTCTTTTTGCATTTGATGAAAACAAAGTATTCTGAACAAAAGGTTCCATTCATATGCCTCATACCTTTGTCCTAGCGCACATTTATTTAGAATGCTGGCAATATATGAATAAACATTACAAGCCTGACCGTTTAGCGAGCCATATGTTTGAGGTGTTTTAAGTACTAGAGCCTTGCGGCGCAGTGCTGTTGTTTAAGATGTCCTTGCTGAGGGCATAGCCCCCTTGTGATGTCTGTGATGAGAAGGAAACATTCACTTTGGGCTCTCTATTCTCAGTGGACTACTTGTTTTGTGTTGTCCTTCAATCGCTCTCTATCTCAAACCTGTCTCAGTGGATCCGGCGTGTTGAGGTGCTATTATGGGCTAATTTCCGACCCACCACCAGGCTGGAGCCGCACCGTTGATAGCTGGACTGTGCTCACACCCGAGGGAGGTCAAATTCCTGCTCCGCTTTGGAGAAAAACGCTTCGATAAAGACCAATTTAGCCAAAACAGAAAATTCATAACCAAGTCAAAGTGGCCAGGAACAGATACTGAAACCTACAATGATTCTAACCTTTCTCCAGCAGTCCCATTTGTCTGCCCGAGGGCTGAAGAATGATGCTTCACTGTGCTCACCCCTTCCATAAAGCTAAAATATATTGCTTGTTTGCAGCAAAGCTCATGTGTCAGTGAAGACAAAGAACTCTTCTTTTTTGCCCTCAGGACTGAGCAAACAGAGATAGAGGGCTGCTATTACTGGACCTAAAATATTTTCATATCAATTCAATCAAATAATGCCTGACAATTTCGGCGTGAGCAAATGCAAACAAATTATCTAATCATAAATGCGTGGCCTCTGCTTTGATGACAAACACTAGAAATCCTTCCAGAACGCTCTGTCTGTATTTAAAGTGTTGCGAAATACCAATAGCGAGAACATCATCACGGTCTATAAAACAACATGTTAAATGCTCTCAGGAATCCTAGGTGAAAAAAAACAATTACGTGTTTATGAAAATATAAACGCCCTTTTTTTCCCAATGATAGATCCTCAAAAACATCTATTTTTGGGGCTCTCATATTTTTTTCAAATTCAGGAACTATCACACATAAGTTGTGCGTTGTGTCCTCTTTTGTTTTTTTTTTTTTAATAATGGTTCAGGAAGCAGACATGCATATAAGTGGCATATATTTATTGGCTCAATAACAGAAATAAAAACTAAAATTAGACATAATGCGACACTGGTTTAATGACATTGAATGAAATAAAAAAACTAAACAGTAAAATTAATATTGTAATAGACAAGCAAAGAGCATCCGGTAGATCAGCGATAAAGATGAATGATTACAAAGAAATTCAAAGCGTCGGAAAATGAAAAACACCGCTAAGAATAAAGCTCTGCATATATTTGTGGGGTGCTTATATTTGTGGAAATATGATAATAAAAAACAAAACGAAACAGGAAATGGCCCAGCCCGTACATATTAAAAGACCTACATATAATCCTGAGGCCCAAGCTACAGTCATGAATCTCATCAGGACAACAGGTACAAGCTAATTTTGCCTAGTGATTTTTACATCACACACACAACACACACACATTTTATTTTTATAAAACATGGTCGTTAAAAAGCCATATTTAGCTCATTACCTCAGTACCTGTCTCTGAGCTCCACTATATTCTCATAAACCTAAATACAGCGACAATTTCTCAAAACCGACCCTTTTAACCTCTCATTTAAGATCTCAACGGCCATTTTATGCATTATCCTGGTGGGCCTTAAAGTCTGTGTCTCTCTTTGCCTCATGAGTCATGAGCGATGAAGTCTGAAGACCAGTGTTCACTTTCTGTATCTGGAGCTTCAAATAGCTGACCTTATGACTGGGAGCTCCTTGGCAGGAAGTGCCATGTAATGTGCTAAAACAGTGACAGGATGGTCAAGCGCAAGCTGTCGTACTATCTCAGCCGAGTGGAACTGTCTGGCAGGCCTTGGACCTCCACCTTAGCGGTTAAATGGAGGTGAAAGGATCACGTGACCCACCATCAGACAGTTCCCAGGGAGCCTTGTTTATGTGGTAAAATACAGCTCAGCTTTTAGTGTGTAATATCTCACTGCGCGTTGCACCGCTGAGGAAAGAGCACGAACCACCCACACACACAGACATATAGTTGAAACATATGTCCACTTCCCAATATAGCAGCATTATAAACGGTAACTGAGTTAATGTGGAGTAAATGTGGGTGGGGGTGGGTGGTGGAGATGACACTAGGCCTCAGATGAATGGAATAGTGGAGTCAGAACGTGTGTGTATCAGGAAATCCAGATATGGAAGGGTTTAAAAATGTCACCGGCAAAAAAACGATCCTCCTGAGCCGTGCCGCTCACAGAAACGGTTAAATATCGGACTGAATCATTCTAAAGTAACTCATAAGGCTAACGAGAGATCGTGCTAATGCAAAATATATTTCATCTATCTATCTATCCATCCATCCATCCATTCTTCCATTCATACATCCGTCTGTCTATCAGTTTATCTATCTGTCTGTCCATGCACCTATCTATTTTTAAATCCGTCTATCTATCAGTCTTTATGTATATAAATAATCCAACTACACACAATAATTCAACCACTATATATGTATTGTATATATTGTATATATACCATATTTTTGAATCAATGATGGGATTAACTTTTCAAAGGAAAAACGTGCAATAATTCACAAATCTTAAAATGTTTTAAAAATGAACATAAAAAAAAAAAAACAATATGTCCTGCACATGAGACGGTGTCGTTCACAGAAATATTTAAATATCGGACTGAAGTGCAAAGTGGATTTAATCTATTTATATATATACATACAATCCAACCACTCAAAACAATCCATCCACAATAACCTTAATCTTAAAATCTTTAAATGTATCTTAAGAAACAAGAAAAAAAAACATTTCCCTCCAAAACAAGCAAATCTACTCATCAAAACAAAACTTTTCTTCATAGTACAAACAACCAGACGTCATCTTTCATTCAGCATTTTATTTTTCTTCCAAGATTTTTATAAATCTTTCCAACTTTAAAGGTCAACTTATCTTACTCTTGCCAAGTGTGTATTGGCATGACGCCACCACATATTTTTATTTTTTTTACTAGAAGTGTGTAAATTCATCAGTGCCGTGATGCTCATTACTGTCTAAGACAGCAGGAGTTTAAACTAAAGGTATTCAAGAGATTAATTCCTCTACCTGCTTGAGGAACACTAAGCTGCAGAGATGTTCACAGAACACATCTGTTTTCTGCCATCGGTTCTATATGGTGGACTTAGAAAGTGCTTCATATTATAATATACATGAAAATATCAGCTTGTTTATGCATGCTGAATTATGCATCCTTTTCTTAAAAAGCAAAAGCGCATCCATCGTATATGATTAGCTGAGAACACAGTGGTGCCGCTCCACACTCTCCCACCTGAGCACAACTCAATATGTTGCCAGCCAGAGTGACACCTTTATCTGTGTTCCGGCAGATTCTCATTTAGCACATGCAGCCTTGTTGCCTTTTCATCAACTTATTACTATTAAGTGCTCTTTATTTCCCTGGACAATTCCAACTCTCACTTAAAGACCTGTATTGATCCTCATGGTAGACACCATCCCCTACTGATTTCATTAGGCTCTGTGCTGTTAATTACTCCACACTCTAACCTTTCAGTGTTTCATTTGGACCGACAAATTGGGTGAATTAAAAAAAGAAGCTGAAAAACAGTGCAAAGCCTGACGGTGTGGATCTCCACACTGGTATGCCCAAATCCCAGGCGGCGTAATAATTAAAAAAGTTCATCAATGTTCCCTTTGCTCATCACATTATGCAGAGGCCGGGCTCGCTGGTGATAGTTCTGGAGGATTCATTTAGGAAATTAGACCAGTTTGATCTGGTTCTTCATCAAGAGAGCAGTCAAACTCTTCCCCGAGTGGTTTGTGAAAATAAACTGCCACTTTCGTGAACAAGACGAGCATCTAGTGAGAAGCTGAGAAGAACCGCTCAATATTGAGGTTTTCTGCCGCGACTTCACCAACAGCTCCATCATAATTGGCTTTATATGCTTGGGAGTGTGGAATACTCACTTTTAGCGAGGGATGAATTGATTTACGGCATGATTTAATTACACATTAAAATTCAATCGTGCACTTTTGAACAAATTTGAAGCGAGTTTTGTGGAGCGTTGATGGGATTGCAGTAAGAGATAAAGGATATCTTCAGTTAAATTGTTAATGTTATCTTGATAGTCAGACGCTATTGAGCTCACACGCCCGGAGGTTCAAGTTGTTTTCGCAAAAAGGTTCAGAGTGGATATTTCCTTCTAAGTTGAATAAAACGTGGCACAATGGCGGAGACGGTAGCGCTGTATAATCCCATCTAGGAGAACACGTTCCTCAATTTCAGTTGGAATATTTCTCCAGGTCTATGATTTCTTCCCACTGTCCTGCTCTGTGATTGGCTGGACATCAATGCAGGGTGACTTCAAGGGACCAGGCTTGCAGGGATTGGATGATGCTCCCAGAGATTCATAAAATGGACGCTTAGAAATTCTTTAACGGATTTGACAAAACCATTTTGAAACAATTAGACAGATTGTTTCAAATTAAGCGTAGGATAAGCCTGTAATCAATCCGAGAACCTTGGCATTTTAAGCAAATGGTTTTGCTATGGAAAGTCAGGAGCGTGAAGTGGCAGAAAGAAGTTTGTGTGCTGACCCAAAGTCATTTTAAATACTATGGAGTAACTGGCCATCGCTTGACAGCTGTGCCCCCTGCACCTCCTGAAATCCTATACAAGGGCTAAGGTCAAACCTCAGGCTACATTCGGCCCCAGAATGCACCTGGCTCTTGTCACTGCCGGTCTTTGTGAAAAGAGAAAGTCGGAAGGTCGTTTAAGAACACGGCTTTCACACAAGGATGATGGAAAAAGTGAAGTGCTAATACAGTATCAGCAACAACCTTCGCTGCTCGCCACCTCGTGACATTTAAATTGTTAATGGCTTAAATTGTTCGCATTCGGACGACTTGACACTTTGTTTCAGTCAGAGTGACACCGGCATTGTCCGCAGCAGATAATGTGGAAAGTCCAGTTTATTAGGCCTGGTGCGGAAACAAGAGGAGGTTCACTTATCACTGTCACTTACCACTCGCCTTGCAAACAAGACACTTGATGGTGACACTGATTAATGATGCCGAATGTGCTCGTGAACACGGAGGAAACCTCAGACAGAATCCATCTGAATCAAATTGAAGCATGTGGACACCATATGGATCTACGTTCTATGAGATCCCATAAAAATAAAGGCTGACCGCAGCAAACCTCCAGGTGACACATTTAAGACCTTTCTCTTGTTAAACAAATACACTCAGACTGTTTCTTGAATGATCACATATGAGGCATCCATGACAAAATGTGTCATAATTCAAAAATGTGTTTTACTTATTGTACAGTGCCGACATGGACATTGGTTTGAAAGTTAAAACCTGAAATAAAGCGAGGTGCGTTTGTCAATGTGGCCACCAGGGACCATATTGAAATTCTGCTCTGCATTTAACCATCCAGTAAAGTTAACACACACACACACACACACACACACACAGTGAAGTGAACACACACAAACCCGGAGCAGTAGGCAGTCCTAAATACCCACCACACTGGGATTCAAACCAGCAACAGTTGTTGACCACAAGTGTCAAATTAGAGCTAATTAAAGGTAAAATGCACTTGAATGAACTCAAGACAACATTAATGCAAATACTCAGTTGCTCTCTTTTCAAAATGATGTCGCACACTTTTTTTGTAGTGAGCCTCTGGAGTGTTTACTTACACTTTTGATACACTTTAAGCTATCGATTTGACTTCACCTCTTCTTAGCATTAATAGCAATGCTTATTGATCGCCGAGATTGATTTTAAACTGAAGGGATGTAGATGCATGCCCATGGTAGACTTTAGTAATTTATACTGAGAGCGAGAGCGACTAAAGTGGAGATCCTAATAAGCCCAGACTAATTAACTCAATAACAGTTATCTATGTGCAGCATTTTAAGTATTCACAGAGTTCCAAGTCTCAAAACAGGTCTTTTCTTCCTTTCTGCAGAGCTATAATTGCAGTTGTCACGAAAAGTCCATCTAGAGGCTTTTCAATACTACAAATGAGGGGCAGGCTATCTGAGATTTTTTTTTTTGCTTTGATTGCACACAGTCTTTATGAGAAATTGCCGGAGAATAGCGGGATGATGAGACGGCTCATGAAGGCAGAAACAAGACAAGGTCATCCGTTTTATCTTCACAGGAAAATGAAATAAAAATAAAGTAATAAACAATAAAATAGCCTTTATTGTCGGAGAACGACAAATATGGGAGGATAAAAGCGAGATCATGTAAATCACGGCGCTGACTTGTAAACCACATTTTTAAAGCTTTTTTTTTTTTAAATAGAACAATGTTTTTCAATCAAATCAGTAAATCATATGCAAAATGGAATTTGCGGTTTGTCTTTCGTTTAAGACACGTTAAGATTCAACTGGACAGCTTAAGAAATTGATGCAATTTTCTGGAATATGTGTTTATTGGTCTGGCTTTTACTTTAGATGTATGATGTAGTTTTGAATTCACACACACACACACACACACACACACACACACACATATATATATATATATATATATACAAATTGTTTTGGAATATAACCCATACACTTTTAAAATTTAAGACTAATACAGTCTGTCAAATTTCAAAACATTGTTAAAGTGTTCCATGGAGCAAGTTTCAAAGTTTCAAAACATTACTAAAGCAGCAAATGCTGTCAATGTGGCTCAGTGTTAGAATGGAGCGTCTTAGAAAGAATCTTCACTTATTTTATGATTTACATAAGACCAACCAGAAAACCATGTAGACGACCTTATGTTACTACACGTTATGTTTCATTATCCATTTTCGTATTTAAGTCTGCTGGAAATTCTATTAACATTCCAGTCAGCCAAAGTTTGTCACAGTTTTAGTAGAGCAATTACGTCTGTTTAATTATTATTACACAGTTGCCTGTGTTTCAGCCCGTTTTCCACTTAGAAATCCCATCTGTAAACCAGACCAAGAGGTTTTAGGAAGTCATAAATTTCCCGTTTAATAGTGAACCTGTCATTTCCCAGAGAAAGGGTTGAAATAAAACACATTTAGAGATTCCCTTGCCTATTGCATCAGCATGTCTAGGAACAGTGATGGGGATTTTCTTTAGTAGTATACAAATTATTGGCAAACTTGACAGTGAGAGTTCTATGAATAATAGCACAAAGAGCAGGAGGAGGAGAAGGTCACGTGAAGGTGAGAAGCAATAATTTGCCTTTAAGCTTATGGGCGCTTTCACTTTCTTGTGCTTAGCCACCCACCGTAAAGACACGGCACTATTCCTAGTGTCTGTGACACAGACTCATTACCGTCTCACATTGCATCAGAAAAATCACTACCTTCCACCAATGGATCATTATAGCATGTTGTAGGGAATATGGTATAACCGTAAAATATGTGCAATAAAGGTGGCAGATGGCCTTTTGTTGCAGAAAATTAGGATTGGCTTACTAAAATCAGACCGTTGAAATGTGAATGGTCAATTCTTTGGTATTGTGTATAGAAAACGAATCTGTTAATTAAACATGTCTCACGTTAAAATATAATTAAATTGGGTGGATTCTTCTTACATATTTTATGTTAAATGTAACTATTTTTCATTAAATGTTAAATTTATTTATTTTTTTTATTAATTTTACGAAATAGAAATATCAAAATATATACATGAAAGAAAGAAAGAAAGAAAGAAAAACATTTTTTTGGAAACTGGCCCAAAATAACAAGATAAGTTGCAGTAAAAAGAAAAGAAACATTTCTCCAAGGGGACTTTATTTTCCATGATTCACAGTATTTGCTACCATTATTTGGGTCATGATCACTTGAGTTATTTAGTTTCAGCTTTGTCATTATTAGTTCAAATACAAATGCACATTTAATTGCACTAATTGCACATTTTATAGAAATGCAATATAACAAAAGAATAACAGAAAGAAAAGAAAGAAAGAAAGAAAGAAAGAAAGAAAGAAAGATAAGAAGAATAATACAAATACATGAAAATGTGCAATAACTGATAATTAACTAATAAAGGATTATCCGTACTACAGACCTTAAATAACCTAACTTCCATACAGGCATACATTTAATCTACCCATCCATCCATAGTGAAGGATATAGAAGTAAAGCTTCTTCAAACCTTATCATCTAACTTACGCTACACTAGAGTAACCTTAGAAGAAAATTAGGTGAAGTTTGAAGTTTCTCCAAAGAGTTCCTATGAGAACCATAAGAAGAAAGAAACATGAGAGCATTATTAAAAAGCTCAATATATGAACTAAACGACTCCACGGTGCCTTCCTTTTTTCTCCATACAGCATAATCAGAAGATCACCCCCAACTGAATAACTCCAGATTCTTTCACTTGCAAAACTACACAATAATGGTGCAAAACCAGATTACGTGAGATGCATCTATGTCACACTAAATGTGGTTGTTGTATCGTGTAACAATAAATGCAATAACCGGCAAAGCAGGAAAAGGCAAATCATTTAAATCCTAATGGCTGGTGTTCTGTTATATAATATCAAGTCTTCTCTAGGCAGAGCTCTCAAAAAATTAAGAGGTTAAACTATGCAGTCCAGAGGCTAATGCGTGGAAAAAGCCTTTGGACCCAAACTCGACTAAATCCAGTGTGCACAATGACACCCCATTAGAAGGACACTGTGAATCTGAAAGCTCAGCACATTTCCATGTGGACAACTGTCAAATGCCTCAGACTCCTGGGTACCTGTTCTCTTCCACCTCCCTGGACTTGACAAACGATTCTATATCAAAGGGCCAGGCACAGATTTGACTTAATTGATTGGACAGCGTGTGGTCAAATCCCTGATTGGTTTAACTAAGGGAGCAAGAAACATGCCACAGATTGAGACACACTCACTGTGGTGACGAGGGGGGGAAATGTTCCTGTCTTATTCTAAGTATGACTGATTATTATTGAAATGAGTGTGAAAAATGAGACAAAATTAATCTTTTCTAATGCCATAAATCATCCAATCCTGGTGGGTTTACAAGTGTAATTCCAGAGGTTAGTATTTCTTTCATCTCTTCATTAGTGAGGTCAACCACCGCCAGAGGACCTTGTGCAAGGCAAGTCTATAAATGCTGTACTCCATGCTCAGACCCCACTTTAATATGGCTGTAAAAAGCCAACATCTCACATCTCTGCCAATTAAAGAGACACCAGATTAACACCACTTTTGTAATTAAAGCACAGCAAAAGGGTTTCGCACCTATTTGTGTGAAATGGTGGACGACTTTTTTGTGAATGTGGGGGGATATCATTGCTAGCTAGTGGCTTTCCAAAATCATGGAGAAAGGGGAGTCATAACTAGGGATAGGTGTGTGCAAGACTCTGTCCAAAGATCCTGGGATTTTCTCAATCTTCTTGTGACCCAGTAATGGAAAACTTAAATAGAACGTAGAGTATGGCATGGGCAGTTGAGTCCTAGTGGTAAAGAGATTTGTGACCAAAACGTTGCAGGTTCAAATTCAGGACCAAAAGGTTCTACAACTGAAGTGTCTTTGAACAACAAACTAAGCCTATCTGTTAATGCTGCAAGTCACTTTGTATAAAAAAAACAATTGCCAAATAAATGTAGAGTAAAAATTGGTTATGTCTGGGTGTGCCTATACAGTACATACATAATTTACACAGACATGGGGGATACGTCGGTGGGCGCACCTTTCCGCTGCTTGTCATGACCACGCTGTGCTTTATAGTGACAGGATCAGCATAGCCTTACACCCAGAGGTCACAAATGACCTTTCAGATTGTGAATTTTTCCAGCTTTGCTACATGTTTATCCAAAGATGTCCGCCAAAGCATCCTCAGGCACCACACTGGTACTGTGGTGTGGTTGTAGGCATGTTGCTGCTTGTCTTCCAGCATCACGCCCACTCCCTCTTGAATGGTGTATTTGCAATCGGAGCTTCTTACGCAGAGCACACTGCCATTCGTTTGGCATGCCACAAAGGCTTAATTGCTGCATGACTAGCCAGTTGTTGAACGACTTGAAGGATTTTCATTTATTATCTTGCATGAATCACATTTAGCATGTGGCTGTTCACCCCAATTGCAAGTTCAAAATCTGCTTTCGAGGAGGATGCCAAAGAGAGTGCTTGTTTAACAGTGCAGATGTGACAACAACAGACTTGCTCGCTCAGAGAGTAATGGCAAGAATTTGTCTGTGGTGTTGGTCACACCATCTCTGGATGTGCCAGGGTTCGGCATGAATCACACATAGGAAAGGAAGGTTGAAATTATGCACTCCATCTGCCATCTGCATTGCAGACTCTGTAGGGAAGCTCCACGACATGGTGCCTCAGCATTATGCACGACTGCTAGGGTTAACCCAGTGCCTGAATGAATAGTGTTTAAATACCTGCAGAACACCCAATGGGTCACCGGCTGAATCACCAAAACAGACGTGTCCATTGCATTGTCGGACAAATGATCGCCTTCGCTCAAGTCCATACCACTTCATCAACGTTAAACGCCGATGTGTGCCATCCTTCACGTTCAGTCAGGAAGTCTGAAATTGGGACTCTCTCCACTTCCACTTCTGACCTACTGTGAATAACACTGGCTGGAATGAATTACTGCTGAGAGGACAAAAGCATAATGCAAGACATTATTGGTGAATTTAACAATGCAAAAGCTTCGCAATGTAATATATGGCCTTTGGAGTACAATCACTATGGAAACTAGAAGCCCCGGGTGAACAAGTTGCCCACCCACACGGACAGCCGTTAATCATCTTCACTGCAATACTGGCACAGCAGAATTTGGCCAATGTGTCAAGCAGCAATTATGTATACTTAGTGTTCTCTTCACCCCCCTTTGGTTCTCTCTCTTCCCTCCCTCTTTCCTTCAACCCTCTCTCTTTTCTATATAATCACTAAGCTTTTAAAAGCTCTCTGTTCATTAGCTCCCTTTCATTGTGAACACATACAATACCAGCAAAGAAAATAGGAATGGTCTTAGTGCCACACAGTACGACTTTCCTATTACAGAAATCATATCCAGCCATTTAGCCATTATACTTCCATTCTGCGCTGAGTGACGCACCAAATTACTCAACTGCTCCATTGCTTTCTTTGCATATTGGTTTGTGCAGATCGCAGGCGCTAATGGGAAGCGACGAGACAGAGATTATGTTCCACTGGTCGCAGGGAAACGTTAACGCCATCACAAATCGGAGGCATCCCTTCATTACCTCCAACCAAATCAGCTGCATCAAGGAGAGCTGACAGGAACATGGGAATTGCAACGCTCTTCATATTCCAAGGACGAAACAGTGCATCACGAGCAGGTGAGTTTAAGCGCATCAGCACAGTACAGAACATGTTATTAGAGAAGATCTCGACAGGGTGAAGCAGACAGGCTTGTGCAAAGGACAGGTCAGCAATTAGAACCCTGTTGCGTGCCAAGAGGTTCAGGACAAAGCTGATTCCCTTATCTTTATGGCTCGCGATGAGTTCCAGGGTGATTTGGTACAAATACTAAGCAGCTTTTTCTAGTAGCATTAAGTCGTTTTAGATATCAGTCACTTAGGGGACACCACTCGCGACTGTCATGTTTGACCACTCACTGACACGATGTTAGATGCTGATGACTGCCTTTCACTTAGGTCTTGCAAGGTATTTACTCTTGGCCTGCCCAGTCAACCACAAGAGGACACGAGCACTTTTGGCACATTTGCGGTTATGGACTGACAACAGTGTGAGCTTTGGCAATATCGCACCTTATTGGGTTTCTCACACTAACTGGGTGCAAACTCAATGCCATTTTCTGTACCAAAGCTAAGGTAGCTAGACACAAAGCCGGCCAAGAATCCAGTTTACTGTTTTGTGAAAATGTAAAGATAGTAAAAAAACGACAACATGTTTGCTTTTTCATTCTCTCTAGGGAATAAAAATACAGTGTGCTTAGAAACAAAGGTTGCACTTAATTGTCTGAAAATACTATAGAAATTAATTCACAGATCTCAGTCTGAGCTTTATTGGATCACGGTCGTGATATGAAAGCAGCACAGAATAACAGTTTCAACTTTGACCTTAACATCATCATCACCACAACAAACAAAGCATATTTTAAACAGGAAAGCCTTTTAACAATGCACTGTTTTGGGAAGCATTTACCCTATTCACCGCGACATACATTATAGGATGCAATTAAATGGATGCAGCATTGCAAAGAGAGAAAAAATAAATCAGTAGAAAAAAACATTTACCTTGTGTGGACAAGAGGCTGAGACAACAGGAAAGGTTTTATCTGGAGTCTGGCAATGGTTCTAGAAGAGAAAAGCCATCAGTCAGTGTCACGTTAGTAAAAACACAACTCTTGCATTCAAGTATTTACTATAAATTGCATTTGTTTTGTAATAAATATGAAGAAAATGACCTGTTATGTGCACTGATTGTGCAGAAACAGATCAAGTCGATTGAGTGAGTAAAGGTCAAGGTCATCAATCTGCGGTAGTGGAATAAACCACTAACAGATGGTCACAGCGAAGTTCGCAACCCAGGCCAAGTCCTGTGTCCACTACTGACAACAAAAGCTAGACACGTAGCCTAAGCTTTGCAACATATGCGCCGCTTCTCGGAATTACATTTCATTAGGCAATTAACGTATTGCAAAAAAGGTGCGACATCAGAAACATGAAAACGAACACTAAAAAGGTTGCACTAGGCAAGTCAACAAGGCAACAACAGATGGTCCTGCTGTTTGTGATTATGCATGATGCAAGGCCTCCGCACACTGACAGAGGTAGCACATGGGGAACTGACCATCTTGACGTGACCTCGCATACAGAAACGCAGAACATATCCAGCCAAGCATGCGCGACAGGAGGGACAAACTTCTCCTAGCACCTCACGGACGCTCCACTGCTTCTAAACAGGTGCTGCCATCATTTCCTTATACCCGGTTATGTTCTTTTTGTAAGACTAATGCTCTCTGACACTATTAATGGCTTCCTTATGGTTTCACCAAAAGAAATGAAACATCGAGCGAGTGAGACTTCAACATCTATATTTCATTAGCACTTAGAAGAGTTAGCATCGAGCGTGTGGTATACTCACTTCGCACCCCCAGACGAGTTAAAGTCCAACTCTGCATGGCGAGTCGTGAAGGATAATACAGCGTTTTTGTAACACCCGTAAAGACCAGAAATCCGCATACAACAATTACTGAATCTTCTTTATTCATTTTGCTGAAGACTGTGCTTTGTATAAAAAGCTAGCATAGTAAGCTAGTACATTTTATGAAGTAAAATCGTATTTTTACACATGTAAATTTTTGGACTGTGCAGACCTATTGGTTGTTGTTTTACACTGGAGTAAATATACCAAATTATTAATAATAATAATAATAATAATAATAATAATTATTATTATTATTATTATTATTATTATATAATTTTGTTCCGTTTTGTGTCCGTTTTGTATGTTAAAAAAATTGCTAGTAAAAAAAGCGATTAAATTAAGTATATTTGTAGGTGTATTTTGTTGTGATTTACATCCTTGTTTTTACTTTAAAGCATTGTATTTTCTTCAAACAATGATTAAACTAATATGAAGCCTATAGTGTTACTGTTTTATTCAATTTAACGTCCATTCAACGTCTGCCTCATATAGGTTAATTTGATCATTTTAATGACTACTCAGATTAATATGTCTGCTAATTTCTGTCTCAATCTAATAAAAAGGGTTTTATATCATCAGTAAATGTAAATAAACTGCAGCATCTCTTTGGTCTATCTGCGCGTTTAAGCAGTCAAGCTATATGGAACAAAAGAATCTGGAAAAATTGGACCTTTGTAAATGTTTAATTTTGTGTTTAATATTTTGTCGGCTTTGAATCATTATTTAATATGACAGGTATAGTCTGTACTGTGTATTATCTTGACTGCGAATTTAAATAATATATGATCCCATTAAAAATAGACCAACTTGACAGACAAACAGATACACATTGGCATTTATTCGTTTCACAGATGCACCGGGAACATAATCAGACTTGTTGAGCCGGTGTGTTCAACCAAAGGTCTTTTCAGTGATATGTAGCAAAATTATACGTTTCCGAGAAAAAAATAGAGTATGTAAATGTTATATTTCTAAGCAGGGACTTGAACGGCCTGCTGTTTTTCTAGAGAAGAGAACGCTCTCTAAAGTAAGTGCAGGTTGAGGGAATGGCTTTTGAATCGGCATAAAAATCTCTTTATTTGTGATCCTTTTTTGTCTAAATAAGGCAATGCCTGTACACTTACAAAGGACCAGAGAATTTTTTAAGCTCATTCAACTAAACATGTATGAAAATGCCGATAGAATTTACATGTATAAACTCCTCACAATTTCGTATCACTCGAGATAGATGAATTAGTATTTATTGCGATGCCAAATTGCTAATATTAAGCCTCTCTGCTGAAACAACTCATGGAAATGATTTTACTTTTGCAGTCCACTGATTTCCCCCCCTTCTTGAAATTGTAGAGCATAAGAGAGTGAGCAGAAGGCAGGAAAGAGCCGTAATCTCTGTGCCAGCATGTTGAAGCTGACTGACGCTCAATGTGCCATCGCTATAAAGGAGAGCTCTTTGAAATGACAGCCTCCCACAAGTGCATCAAGACACCAAGGTTTCCTGGTCCTGGGATGCTCATTTTGCTAAGCAGTGTGAAGCTCCGTGTTTCAGGCTGAACTTGAGCAGAAAGAAGTCTCAATTAGAAGCTTTATTTCGGTGGGTATCTGGGCTCAACTGTGCGACTGTACCATTCTGTGCTAGAATGATAAAGTTGTCTGAACCGCTAGAATGCCAAATGGGTCTTTAATAGTGCTTGCTATTTCTTTTATGTTGATATTAAATGTAAAATATGAGTTACGGCACAGTTGAGACTCAAGTTCGAGGACAGGTCTGTGTGAATTTGCCTGTGTTGTCGGTGAACTTCTGGTGGTTGCCTCATTTTTCACAGTCATATTCCCCCAAAGACCTCCGAAAAAATCAATGAGAGTGTGAATGTGTGTGTCTGTTTGTCCTGTGATGGTTTGGTCACAGACACAGAGTGTATATTCTGACTTCAGGCCCAGAGATGCAGAAACTAATTATAGATGCCTGTCACCCAGAAATAGAATTCATAAAAAATTAAAATACATGATTAAATGATAAAACAAAGGACTCTTTAGAAAAAGAAATAGACATGATTGGTGCAACAAAGCTTTTTGCAGTGTAATTAACGTTTTTTATTTTCTCATTTTGGTATTTGTTTTTCCTTTTTTTTTTTTACCTCAGAAAAAAAAATACCACATCCTGTGTGTGGAAATCCAGCAGTTTTTTTGCTATACAAAAGTAGATATGTATAATTTTTGCACTCTTTTGATATTTAGCTCTTTTTTTGTTTGTTTTCACGTATTCAGTGTAACTATTAAACCACAATCACTCTGACTTTTTCTGACAATTACATTTTCTCTATACATGCTCTTAATATTATTTCCATGAACAATTGTCTGAGTACTATTCAGTACATTTTACATCAGTACATGTGTGCCTCTGAAATGTTGTGTTGTTCCCCGTCTATCCATTCATGACCACAGACACAACCATACCAAACTCAATTACACACCGAAAGTAAAGAAAAGCAGCCACTCAGATCACTGTATCTGGGCTGGAATGAGCATGCCATGTGTTCTAAAAGGATTAGCCGAGGTAAAAAAAATTTGCTCTCAAGCTGAGCAGAACAAAACCGTTCATACAAAACATGTTCATATTTTACTGCTCATTGAGGATTTGAATCCAACATATCTACATTCCATCACAGCTAATCAAACCTGCATCTGCCTGCAACAAAAACAAAGCAAAGATAGCAGACAAATTATTATAGTGATGCTTGATAAACGAGCAATATTAGGGGTCTTGAAGAAGAGCTGGTTGGAAAAACACACGCAAATAATACAGTTACTTCCCCGGCTCTGGAGATAAAAAGCCTCAGGCTGAGAATTGGCAAGAGCGACTACAAAAGTACTTTTCACCTTAAAAGCAATCGGGGCTGTGCACGTCATCACATTAACTTGTCGTCTTCGATACACACCAGGTGGAGAAGACTCTCCACGTTTTCAGACGACTGCCATTGAAACTCCCAAACAAGAGGACTATTCACCAAAGGCAAAATAAGGAAGAGGGCTTCTCTGGCAGAGCGATGCTGCTTTGGCCGGGTTACATTCTTCTCACACACTGGGAGACTTTGTGCTTGTTACTTCCTGGCTGCCACTCAAACGCTGAACATTAAACACGTTGCACGCCCCTCACACCATCCTTTTGATTTTGTCGTCTGTTTAAGCTCTTTTTGGTTGGAAGACAGAGAAATTCATAGAGAGTGAAGTAAAATCTCACAATGAGATTAAAAGGCTCCTTTAGAGGGATTTTCTGATGCTTCTGATCACATGACTTCCATGGTTTTGATCTTGCAGGAAAAAAGGGCGCTTTTTGGATCTTAGCAGTAGTGGCAGAACATACAGTAATGTGAGAACAGATTGGTGACAGTTGAGTGGAAAAAAAAGAGCAGAATAGGCCCAGAACCATCTAGTTTACACTCAAACACTCACACCATTTGGTTAGAACCCGCTGCAGTTGTCAAGTCGTGTCTCCGTAATGCTGTAATATTTATGCATGTGCCGTGTCGGCGTTTGGAGCAGGCTAGGCTGGTTATTTTGTTTTCTTGGATTTTTTTGTCCTCCTGCGTTCCTTGCCCCTTTTTTCTTTCAGACGTTCCCCGTTTCTCAAAGAGTAATGGTACAGGATTTCCAGTGAGAAGCAGTTCCTCTCCTCACACAACAGTAGATCTGCTTTAAAGTCCCCCGGCACAGCTATCAAAGTGCTTCTTCACAGTTGATCATTAGCAATTTAAAAGCCTTAGGCAACTGTGAATTCTCAAACTGAGCAGTATAATTTAGCGTCTGCCTTGGCCATACAATCAAAAGACTGTACTGTACATGTATTATATTTTTGGCTTTCCCCATCTAAAAGACAAGAAGACGTTTCTAGTTTCTGGTTAATTCGGAGCCTGGATTCAACCACTGCAAGCCAGAGGCGTTGCGGACATGTGTGTTTTGTGTATGTGTGTGTGTGTGTGTGTGTTTGTGTTTGTGTGTGTGTGCTTCTCTAAGGAAGTATTTTAATGCTCAAACAAGGAATTAAAGTGTATGTGCTATTCATTCACAAACATGTGGCATTGGATCTATATAAAACACAGGATCCAGTAGAAGTACATGATTGTCTAATTAATGTAATTGGTAAATTACTGATTCCTTTTCCAATTAGAGGTGTCGGTTTTGCATCTCTGTCTTTTAGAGACATGTTGTTTTCTTTGTCTAGTGTCCTTGGTAAGCTAATGCTAAAGCTAAATTGTTGTCAGGCTCTGTTGTGTATTACCGTATTTTTCGCCGTATAAGACGCACTTTTTCTTACCCAAAACTGAGGGTGAAAAGTTGGTGCGTCTTATACGGCGAATGCAGAGATCCGCGGAGCGGGGTCACCGCCATCTTAGTATGCAATACCGCGGTATTACATACGTTGTCTCAATTTCTCTCGTTGTCTCTCACGCAGAATCTTGTGAAAAAATGAAACCATGATTTCCAAACGAAAACAAACTTTGATCAAAATAAAACAAGCAGATTTTCTCGCGCGCGTCTTTAAAACCAAAGCAGCCGCTCTCTTAAAGGCACAGCGTAACATGTGTAATACTGTGTTAAGGTGTTTATATACTTATATAAAAATCTAATTCATGAATTATCACGGTATCCACAATATTGCAAAATCCATATCGTGGCACATCTCAATACCGCTATACCGCCGCCCACCCCTACTTTCACTGTTTACTGACTTTACTGACTGTACATGTTACATGTTTGGCATACAATTGTTCTTAAACTGCTGTTAACTTGTATACAATTGATATAAAATATTTTACTACAGTATTTGGTTCAGAATCTTTTTTTTCTAGATTTTCCTCCTTTAAAATTGGGTGCGTCTTATATGGCGAAAAATACGGTATGTTATTTGTCACCCATGGACTTCTTGATCTGCGCACAAATCGTAACAGGAACATTGTTGAACAACTAACTCTAACCCTAACGCCCTCAGATTTTTTACAGGAGTGGTGTCCAAACCTTTGTTCCCAAAATATACATTTGTAACATTTTAACTAATTTAAAAAGCAACATGCCACACCAGAATAGTTAAACTATTGGCTTTCAAAAAATCCAACAATTTCTGCATTTTCTTAGCTATTTTTTATATTTATAATAATACGAATACAAATCTAAAATAACTGGTGGTGGCATGGTGGTACAAGTGGGAAGTGAGGATGGTTAAAGCTAAAATCTTTAAATGCTTGGTGGATCTTTAGGGACCCTGAGTGAATCTTTAAATGCTTGGTGGATCTTTAGGGGCCCTGGGTGAATCTTTAAATGCTTGGTGGATCTTGAGGGACCCACTGCAACATGGAGTGTCAAAGCTGAGCTGACAGTTGCCGCAGAAGCTGGGACTCCTCAATTCCTACCACCCGGATGGAAGTTTGGTGTGAGAACCAATGCAACGCTGACGAGAGGAACCGAGTGAAGCATGACGGTAGAAGCCCGAGGCAAACTGACTGAGTGGAAAGACCATGAGCTGAGTGACCTAGGTGGAGCTGACTAGACAACTTGCCCACATTCTAAGTCAATCTCAAAGTGGTGTATTCAATGTGTGGAAGCAGGTGAGATTTCAAGGCTGATAGGGCCATGAAAAGAAGTCAAGCATAAGAACCCAAATGGAGCAATGATTACAGGTAAGCAGGATCGAGATTGCTGACGTTCTCTACTCACAGATAACTCGACCCTTGTCCATGATGGAAGGGATGTCTGAGTCTCTTCTGCTGAGAAATGTTCCAGAGTGAGACTTAGTAATCCAGAAGGGAATTTGATTGGGAGTGTCCATGAACCAAACCAGTGGAAAAGAAAAAGAACCCCTACAGGCTTCATCAAGGAAACCAGTGGAAAGCCAAGGAAGCAGCTGGCAGGGGAACATGTGCTACAGCAATGATTCCGACAAGGTTACTGATGCTGCTTCAGTGGGGGTTGGAGTTGGAGTCACACCCTATCTGGGCCATGATAGTGACTGCTGCTAGATTTACAACAACAAAAGTTTTTACAACAACAAACGAATTGTCGTCCTCTGTGGCATACATTGACGTTACAACCCTAATCACATATCATCAATAAACAACATTATTTCCGGCACAAAAGACGAGACTGACGCAAACGCAAAGTTGCATGCAAATTATATGGTTATTTTAAAACTACGTAGTGTGTAAACATTACAAAATTGCTCCAATGACTCCTTTCAGTATTGATTTTTCACATCTTGTTAGGCAATAAAATAATTACTACTGCTTGATTAAAAATGAAATTCGGACAAGAAAGAGGGATAAACATGTCAACTCCCTTAACGTTCTATATCCAAAGTTTTGCCAAAATTAACATTTCCAGATCAGATGGCTGAACAATATCTTGCCGATACTTTAAACAGGGAGGATGATACTGATATCTCACCGAGACGTAAAGAAAATCAGATCAGGGATGTGATAGAGCAATGTGAACACGGCACTAAACACATTATAAATGTTCATGAGATTTTTCCTATGAATCACAGAGAAGAACAAAGTGCGTCATTATTATGCACAAGGATCGTGAGCCTTATGCCCACAAAAACCCTGAAGAATTCTGATGTGTGTGTTCAGCTTGTCTAAACTTAGTTTAGTTTGCCAATTTGGTATGGTGTGTTCTTATAGTGCGTTTCTTGGCACATGCCTATTGGTGTCTCAGACCAATTTGTCATTCCAAGCCGGCTTTATGCGTTGCCAGCAGTGCGACCGTGGATGTGTGCAACTCTGATCCTTGCAGCACCAAGGGACGAGGCCAAGTGTTCCACACACTCAACTCTGGGACAAATAAAGGATTCTGTCTGCTGATCCTCGTCTCTGAGGCTGAGGAACAGAAAAACCGGCTTTGCAGAACTTCTCCTTTGCTCCAGAAAAAATGCTCTTCTACTTGAATGTGTCTGACGAGATACTGCTTTCTCTGAATGGTGCTGGGTCTCCGCTGTGAATTTGAGTCGTTTTTTTTTTGTAGAAATGTTAACTGGTATTTGGTCACACTGAATTATTTAGTGACTTTAGAGATTCACAAAGAAAACTATTTGTTCTTTTGGATTTGACAAATATTTTGATTCTAGGATAAAATGTGACTCAGAAGCTCATGACATGTCGTGATTGACCCGGCTTTGGCGCAGAGCTTTAATGATTTGGACTTTAAAACAAGTCTTGATGGATTTATGTTTTGCTGAGTAAAGCGCTAACATGAGCACTCCAACACTTAGAGGCTTATGTTTCTGTTTCTTTGGTTTTGCTTTTGAGGGTAAGTGGTTTATAAGTATATTGTTTGCTTGAGTCATCTATTGCTTAAGCCATATTCACTAGCTTATGAGATCACAAAAGCCAAATGTACGTCGCGTTTTAGTGAACAAACAGGGTTTTAAAAGCAAAAATGATCTTCAATGGTTCAATAATCTTTAGTTTACATACAATTCTTCATCTTTACTTTTTTTTTTTTTACTTCAGAACAGTTATTCAGAACTCAAATCAAGTAATTATTTCAGCCAAAATTGTCTAAATCTAGTACAATTTGACAACTAGTATGCATATTCAATCTTAAAAAAAAATGAAACAGTTGAACATCCATCCATCCATCCATTTTTTGAATTGCTTTTCCATTTCTGGTTGACTGGGAGCAGGGGACAATCCCAGCCACTCTAAAGGCTTGGCACACCCCCTGGATTGGTGTCCAATCACAGTTTGGAACACACACACGCACACAAACACACACACACACACACACACACACACACACACATTCACACTCTCACTCAAACCTGCAGACAATAATTCAGACTTGGTTATTACTGAATGTGGTAGACGGAGACCTAGAGGAAGCCCACGCAAGCTAGGAGATCACATGCACACAAGAAACGCAGTGACCAGACTTTGAACTTGACTGCCAATGAGTCTCAGATATGTATTTAAACGTTTCAAAAATATGTTCTTGCAAGTCGATGCCTTGAAAAGCTGCACAATGTTCAATATTTTCTCACCAATTGACAAACTTGTATTTACAAAATGTTGTGCTATCTCCCTTTTACCTCGTCTTTCAGGGTGCACAATTTAGGCTTGTCCAAATGTCTGGAGCAATGAGATGGGAAGACGTGGCAGAAAGGTAGAGCTGTTCAGGGAAGAACCACTGGCAGTTGGCAGCTCTGTGGATTACAGCACCCTCCAGCTCTAATAAAGAGGCTGTTTGAAAAGACAATGTCATGTCGTCTTCATTTACGGCTACATCCCTCATGATGATTAAACCAATTCTAACAGCATGTTCCCCTTAATCCTACTGCTCCACTTAGGGCCATCAAATCATGATGTTTGCTCTGATAGGAACAGGAATTACTGAGTTTCATGCTTGCAAACAAGTGTTGTTCTGCCGGACATCAGAAGCTGGTGTTGGGCTTGTTTGTTCCACGGTATGAAAACTGGAATCGCAAGTTGATGAGTTAATAGGTTTAGAAAGGGATAGAAACAAGCTCTGTGGCGTCGGCTTTTCCATAGAACGCAAAGGATCAAATCAAGATGGCGTGCAATCAAAGGTCATTCCTGGCCAGGGGCTTTTGTGTTAGTGGAGGAACTTTTGACATATTTGAGAGCCAACGCTAATATTGATTCATGTTAACAATTCAAAATGTCAAATATTGCTGCAGGATTGAAAAGGTTAATTGTTTAACCAAAGCACTGTGCCACAGATTCATTCAAGGCGCACTACTGTGCATAAAATGCATTAGAAATGAATTATGTTCAAACAACAAAGATGTTGACATTTGACCCAAAGCTGTAAACATTACATCAAATAAGCAATAAAACCCTGCATCCTTTTGTCAATTTTCAATTCATTCTTAGAAAATTAATTCACTTTCTAATCTCTCCAGTGCTCAAGACCATTGGAATTCTGCGGAGTGTATATAATAATGAAACGCCGTTTGGATAAATCCCACCTCCAATGCAGGACATGCCGCGGTAAACCCCCAAACCCCCTCGCTGCGCACCACCACTATGCCCCCTATTTTCCTTCTTGATTATTACAAAAGGAACAATAGAGACGACGTATTAACAACATGTTGAGATTTATTTGCCTTTGACTGCACCACCCAGCGATAGACACAAATCCTTAATCCTCCCCCAAGATAATAACGATGTAATCCTCGTTCCCAGATGGAGATGTTTCAGAAAAGACAGCGGTAGCCAACACTGTCTGTCTAAGATCAGGAAAGAGGTGAGCTCATTACAATACACAGCACTTGAAAAAAAAAAGAAAAGACACAAAAAAGGACCAGCGCTCATTGTCAGTCTGATGGCATAAACAATATTATCATATTTCCCTCCGTATCCATAATTGTGGAACAGTGAAAAGCTAACCTACAGAGCACTTCTGCATCACCTCGGTCCCCTGTTCAGCGACCCACACACTCGGTGAGCGTAATGAGCAACGCTCCCTGTATCTCTCCATCCTGATGAAAGCTGATGTGAGAGGTGCTTGCCTTGATTCATTTGCTTGACATTATTCAACATTGTAATTAAGAGTCCTGCATCAACGCGGCACCGCACTGATTGTTTTCCGCATCTAGCCAGCTAATAAAATCTAGCTGATTGTGATGCAAATTCGCTGAAATAACCAAGACAATCAAGCTAATGCACAAGAACACCAGAAAATTGGGCGTCTCCTGACTTAGGACTCCATCAAGCGCTAGTTTGACCACTTTTGTCAGCTATCTTTGGTGGCTCCGAGCGGGAATGAATGATGGGACGTCCCCCTTTTTTTTTTCCTAGCTGGTGTTTGTCACAGTCGCTGGCAAATTCACTGCGGCTGGATTGCTGGATGTGAAGCAGGACTGGGGCATGACAAGTGTCTCTCTGTGTGAGACAACGGCTGCCAACTGCAGGCTGCGGGCCATCCCTCCCACCTTCCGTACAAGTACCCCAACACTGGGAGCCCCAGGGACCGACTGAGAGGAGAATGGGGAAGGAGCCATGCCCACCCGTGTCCCATTGTCTACGGGGAGGCCGGCTCGGAGCCCTTGGCTGCGAGTACAGAGTGCTGCACTGGAGTGCTCATTATGGCTCTGTGGGGACTGTACTCCAGGGTATCCAGTGTGTAGCTGAGCAGCTCATTATGGCAGGCTGTCTTTGCACCTAGAGGCATAGAGCCTGGAGAAAAGCTAGCGAAGAAGAGGACTGCGAGATTAAACTTAATCAGAGCCACCTGTAGCCAGAAGTGCCACATCCTCCTCATCATCCTCATCTGCGCCGGTTTAATTACCGCAATCACTTTTATTTCTACAGCCAGACATGGGCCAAAGGCTTAATGAGAACGTGTCAGTTCAGATCCCCCAATGTAGGTTTTAAACAGAATGTATAATGCCAATTATGCTGTTAGCATGACATATTCCCTCAGTTCTTGTGTTTATGAAGTAGTTTTTGGGAATTGGATTGAATGCCGGCCGCACAATTGACTTTTCATAAAGAAATATTAGGGTCGCTCATAAATACAGAATATAGCCTGATTGCATGCATACACAAACACATGTTTTGAGCAAACCCTCATTTTACTGCAAATTTTATTGTGGCTTGTAATATCTTACACTATCACAATACACCAATTTTCTGCAGATTAACATTTGGCAGACTTCTCTACCTTCTTAGTATGGTGATTCATTGCTTAAAGAATAAAGGCATTGTGGGCTGTCCATAAACATTAAACAATTTATTTTATAAATATTACAAATAATTAAGATAAATATTACAAATAATTGACCAAAATATTGGATATAATATTGGAAATTATTGTCTTTATGTTCATTGATTGGTAGGTAATGTGATTGGTTATGTGGTAGGTACAAGGATTATTGAACTTCCTGGGTAAGAAAAATATTTAATTTCTCTTTCTCTTTTGTTGGAGTGAGTTTCCTCTGGGTTTCTGCCTTACTCTCACAGTTCAATAGAAAGCATCCAGGTGAATTTGAGTCTGCAAAATTGCCCACAGGTGTAAGTGAGGGTGTGTTTGTGTCTCGCTCCGTGTGATTGGTTGGCCACCAATTCAGGATTTCCAGGGCAAATTTCCTGTGATTGGCTCCAGCAATTGGACCCAGCATTGAAAATGCAGTTGAGTAAACTGGTGGCCGAATAACGGATGATGAACTGGGATCTACTGCATATATGATGACTGATTTTACCGTGTCAACATATTGATAATTTGAATAATTTTATACACTCACCCCCACCCCCTTTACTTTCTTTCTCCCTCTTTGCGGGTTCCGCACAGACAGTTTGCAATGTTCAGGTGGGATTAATGAAAACAGTGTGATGTGATTTGCATAGCTGAATTGCCTCTGTGATTTCTCCTTCCTTGCATACCTCCCCTCAGGTATTGAAACATTGTGAAACATTCTTTGAAACAAACTGTCAAACGGCTGTCTACTTACAAGGAATACAAAGAACTCACCGAGCGATAGTATGCCACAGTCTGACGTGCTGAAACTCTGGATACGCTCCCCTACCTCAGTATAAAGCTTCTGCCTGTGAGCTTACAATGGAACCGGATTTAATGCAGCATTAGCATTTTAAAATGCACATTTCATGTCGTTTGCTCAGTGTGTTTGCTTAGCAAAGTAAAGGTGAGTTTTATGATTCTTGAAAAAAAGAAAAAAAAAAAACCCTGCTTCCGTATCAACAAAGATTGACGAAGATTATACCAAGCCCAGTAATTCTAGGCTTGATGGTGGAATAAACACTCTGGATTTGTGGGCAACTGATCTAGAAGGGGTCCATCTTGCGGCTAGAAAACAGCGCTAATCACTACGCCCCAGTCACACATACAATTGATTTACGTTAAAGGTAGAAGTGTAATTTAAGTTTAATTTACACATCTGTCTCATTGTATTTCGCACGTGTGTGAGACATTAATCGCAGACAAACTGTATTTATACTATATTCCCTATTGACTCTATGCTATTCACACATTTTAGACATTTCGGTAGGCTGTATTTTTAGATAAATGTTCATATGTAAATCAGCCAATCTGTTTGAGATTTTACCTATTTTAATGTGACACTTGGCAGCTACGTTAGAAAACTAAGCAAATATTCAAAAGTATGTAAATGTATTCCTCCTCAAACATTGTTTTCTATGTCCTCATTATGTCCGCTTTGAGAAGATCCCACATCTGCCACAAAACAAACTGTAGATAATAGTTCAAAAAAATGAAGTGATCTAATAAGACAGACTCAATTTCCTGGGATCTGGTGGCTGAAGTCCAGTCTGAAGGCCCAGGATTCTCTTTGACAGACACACACATACATACACACAGTTGCATTTTTAATATATAATATGTTACATGTATGTAATATATAATGCATATGTTCCCTTCCCCTTAAACCTTACCTCAACCTATAAAATATCCCATTATCCCAATATCCCAACACTGTGCAGGGGTGGGGGGCGTGACCTTCCATTTAGGCGTTGCATGTTTGAATCCCGGTCCAGTAGGTTCTGCTGAGTGTCATTGGACAAGACCCTGGACTCATTTCCCCTCCTCACTTCTTTACTAACCTTAACCAACACTCACAGTTGAAACTAAAATCTTATCTGTCTCCCCAAACAGGCCTTCAAAGTGGTGTGGCCAGTTCAAATGTCCCCAGAAGCATTTGGTGTCCCACTTTAACCGAAATGTTACACAAATATATATGTATTGTAAGCCTTTGTGTTTTACAACTCATCCAACATGTGCTGAAAACAGAAGGTTTAAAGAGAACATAGTCTTCTAAGAATACAAAGATTAAGACATGCAGTGCCATGCTTTCTCTCATCTGTTCTTTTGCTGAGGGAACTTGGCATATTTTGTCTTGTGTTTAGCCTCCAGTGAAAAGGCAAAGGTTGACATGAAGTAAAAATGTAAAAAAAAAAAAAACATGGTTTTTACTTTTCCAAGAAACATTATACTGGCAACCTTTTCATGGTCATGAATGGAAACGTGATTCCCTAGAGCCTGACTGACAGTCACTTTTGATAGCTCACTGTCTTCTTTTCTCCTTGCTGCTGTGAGACGCAGCCTCAGTTGCCTCGCCGTGCTGCGTGGGAGTCCCAGTAAAACGGCATGAAACATCTCACCATCTCACCAACTCCCCGAATCCAGCAGATCTTCAGACCTGCATTTATGCTACTACACGCTGTAGCAAACAAAACCAGCCAGGATCACCTTTTGAATGATGCATGCAAATGTTCTTACTGGCAAAACAAGCTGTGGATGTTTCTCCCGTGACTGTATTTTGCATGAACTGCAGCGTTTGGGGTTCATTTGGATCAGATTTGCATTGGTTTGTCAAATGGACGTTGGTGTGAAAACAACTGCATTTTCCATTAAGAACCTCAACACTACAATAACAAAGTCCCCACAATGACTTCAGAATTCAGGTCAGTTCCTGACACATTTCTAAACAGATGGCTTGCTGAAAGCTCTCAGTGACCCTACCAGGGCAAAAGGGATGTAGCATTTTTTTTTTTTTTTATCAGATTTATCAGCATCTCTCTGCAAAGAATATGATGGACGAAGAAGAAGATTATCCACGGAACATTTTTTACATGTTAAAGAAGACATGGCATAATCCAGCAAAGCATTATGTTTATGAAATGATGTGTGACCAACAGCAAAAATAATTCAGTAGATGTAAGACTTTAATGCTGCTTAACCTAATCATTTCCTGCCCGGTCTTGTGTTAATACAACAATACTTTTACATGTTCAGTAAAAATGAAAATTAAGTATATAATTGTTTAATTTTATATATAATTTTATATTTGTACGTGTATACCATATTTACACCAATATAAGCAACCCTTTTTTTCAGAATGTCAATATCAAAATGATACGATAAGTACAAAAAATAGTATTTTATACAAAGATTGTAACGCAATTGAACCAGAGTTGTAAAAAAACAACATGCATTTATTTAGTTATTTGTTTATTTTTGTAATGTAATTTATATTAATGTGCCAGAAAAATCAGGGGGGTGTTTATATTCACGTAAATACTTAATATATAGTATAATATCAATATAGTAATATCATGATATATAGTATATTATATTTATTATAGTAATATCAATATCAATATATATAAGACTCAATTAATAGACACTCAATATTTATTCAATTATGTCTCACTCCCTATTTATAAATGTAATATTATTCTCCCTCCCTCTATGTTAATATACATATAAATATTAAAATTATATTCACGTCAGTGACACACACACACATGCAACCTACAACAAAACCAGTAAATTAATTAGAGTGGAGGGTTTGATTATACTATCATTAAAATAAGAAAAACAGAAAAAAAAAAGCGCGCAAAAAAACACAAGCCTCTTCGGGTTGATGTGGTGGAACTGGAACACAGGGCTGCGGTAACAACGCTCATTATCATTACTGTTTTATCAAGGCATCGTGCGGAGACGCTCTTTTCATTGCCATGCGGCTTGACAGGCAGCAGTGGGACGTTTTTTCCACTTTAATTTGGGTCAATGCTCAGCCCACATGGAACACAGTGACAGACCCCTGCTGGATTTAAATGGGAAAATACATATGTTTAATCGCCATGCTACTTATATAATTGGCTTAATTATTCACAATAGCAAAGCTTTGTCAACTCAGGCTCGGAAAACTTAACTCAGACACAAACATTAAAGGTGCATTTAGTTAGATGGAGGCTGCCTGTCAGGCTGACAGGTTAGGCCCTAATTGCTTTAAATGCGAGTTGATGCAAATGCTTTGTGGTGCGGAGGAGAGAGCGCCGGGTGGCCACAGGGGAGAGGCAGGAGCCGGGCTATAGCCTGCAGACAGAGAGCAAGCGGAGACAGGCGCCACAAACAAGGAGCCGCTAAGTATATCTCACCACGCCGCGCATTTCATTGTGACAAATCGTTCGCTCAGCAAATATGCTGTAAAACAGGCCGAAAACAGGCCGTTTCTGCTCGGTGTGGTGTTACTCGGAAGGTACTTCTTTAATCAGGCCTCGTTTACAGTAATGACGCCACCGTGAAGAAATATTTAAATAAGCGATATTTCTGCAGTGCAATGCAGTCTCAAAATCAGCACATACATGCTATATCTGAGCCACTAGGAGCTTTATTTATGTGGGATATTCTGCTATTGTTAAATATTCATCTCGCTTTTTGCCTAACTGGTTATGCTAATAGAATTTAAACCCAAGTGCTGATCAATGGCACGCAATCATGGCACTTTATGCATGTTAATGAAGCTCTCTTGTGAAAGGAGTGTGTGCCACGGGTTTATCACCAGTAGGTGCGACTTACTGGAAAAGTGTAACGTGAAATCATGTTTTACAGCCTTAAATTGAACAGCACCCGAGAAGTTGAAGTAGTTTCTTCTTGTGAAGAAATAATTACTTCCCCTTATCAACATCTAAGAGTATTTCTTTTTTATATGGGAATTTCTATGCACATAGTGTTAAGATGCAAGGGTGTCATTGGGAAATTATAACTTTTTATTTATTTGTTTTTAATTAAAGTAGTCGCTTTAATTTTTGTGAAAAACAACACACACACACACACACACTCCTGCATTTATATCATAGTAGGGTCCCACCATTCACCATTGACACAATACACAACAATATATTTCGCTCACCCTAACCTCAACCATCATAATTATCCCCTCTGCCACCTCACTTACTCCAATCTTAAACACAAAGTAATGTGTCTGCATTAAAACTCCTTCATAACCCTCACACAGGCCTCCAAAGAGACCCAGACTAGGTGACCACAAGGGACCATCGGAACATTTTGCCCATACATTGTGATAAATGCCTGCACATGCACACACACATATTCGTTCTATAATTTTCTGAACAGATTATTTCATTTTTGTGTCTTTGTGAAAAAAAAAATCACAGCAACTGTAGGCCTAAAGTCGGGATGCACACCCTCGTTCAGCAGAACACTCTCACTCACATATTTCTAAAACATAAACACACACACATACAAAGACACACACACACACACGCACACATACACACACATGCACAAACACATTGATTTCTTGTAGATCAATAGCACCGACAGCAAAATAGTTTGAGTTCAGTTTCCAGCGAACGCAAGACACAGAAAGTAAAGCAATGTAGAGGCAACGTAGAAACCAACGTCTGCACAAGAATCGACAGCCAATCAGAATAATCCGGACACAACTCACAGTTTCACCGCCATTGCATGGGGGTTTGCAGCCATTTGTGTTGTGGTTTTGAACATGCCAGTTTAAATCTTTCAAAGCTAATGCGTTGCAATTCGCTACAGCAAAAAGTGAAACACATTCTGAATGCAGAACTATCATAAATTGAAGCTTGAAGCAACAGGCTGTTTTTTTGCACTGCAGAATTATGCGAGAGCTCAGTATTAATTCGTTCCCAGCTGTTGCCTGGCAAAAAAAGTACGAGCATTCCAAGAGTAGAGGAGGAAAATGTTTTAAAATCACTTAGTCGTCAATAAAAGATCCCAGCTGGAAATGGATGTAAAAGCTGTAAAGATGCACTTGTCTTCGACACAGCTTGAGGCTCAGCCAAGCATTTTAGCTGGCGCCATCAGTCTCCCCCCAGGTAATGCAATTAGGTGCCACTAATATATCGAGAGGCTCTTCAAACTGTGCAGCATCAGACAATAATAACCTGTGACAGCCCTTAAAACCTGCGCTGAAAAAAAGTCTATTTATTTATTTGCTTTTGTAATAGCTTGAGCTCGGAACGACCAGTGAAAAAAGTAGAACAAACCCAAAAGCTTTTTGAGTCAAATGATGTTGTTTAGAAACCATCTGATGTTTCAACCAACACACATACTCAATACAAATATGTTTTGGTTGACTTTACTTATTCACTAATAGATCAATCATTATTTATGTATTTATTCTTGAAAAAAAAAACCTGATCATAAACCTGTTAATTGGAACAATAAAGGTTGTGGGTTCAATTCCGAGACAATATTCATGGGGCAGTTGTGGATCAATGTTTAGGAATTAATCCAAGTCCAAAAGGTTGCCGGTTCAAAACACTCTTCAGATGGTTCTACAACTGAGATGTGGGCAAAACATGTCCCTCAAGACTGCACTTTGAGGCTGCCCACTGCTTCGTGTTTGTGTGTATTCACTTCAGAGTCAAATTTCCCCACTGAGGGATTAATACAGCTTCAATTATTATTAGGAATCATTTTTTATTAATTAGAAGAGACTTCTACTGTATTGGATGGCAAACAAAGCACAGTCATGCTATTCCTGAGAATCAACCCTACAGTAAAGTCTTGACCTGCCTGAGTGACAGGAAAGCTAGCACACACTCGTTGTTTTTTCTGTCACTCTTTTAATGATGTGCGCCTAGTTCTGAAATTTGGGGGCCACGAGTTCAGCCGAGAAACTCTGGGACAGCTTCCATCCCATGTGACCCGAGATGAACAAGCAAGATTGAAAAATAGATGGAGAACAGTTCTGAATTTGAGATGATGGGAAATCTGACCAAGAGATATCTCAAATAATCAATTCTTCAGCTTACAGTAGAATCACCGGCACTTTTTTCAACTAGAACTGAAGCAGTAGTTCCCTGAGGAGAATCACAATGAGCAGGGCAGGAGTTCATAATCAGGGCAAAACAGAAAAGCTGCTAGAACGGCAGACCAACTAGACACCGTGTATTTCTCTCCCTGCCAAACGAGAATCCCTCAGGCTATTATCGCAGCAAAATATGCAAGGTTCAATTTGTATTGTAAGGGACTGTCGTGTAATTTCATAATGTGACATCAATAAGGCACGTCAACGGGCTTGATGGATATTTCGGAACACTCACTGATGTCTTGCCAAGCAACTTGACTCGGGATTTCTTATGGAATCTCCAAAACAGTTGTTCTTATAAATTTGATTCATATCAAACAGGCTTTCAAATATAATGTTCTAATATGAGTTTGACTTCTCATCTTGCTTGTTTTAAACTCCCACTAAATAACAACGTATTGCCGTCATTCTGTGAATCAATTCCATACTTTCTCCTGGGATCGAACCCACGTCAGGGTGTTGCAAGCACCAGCTTTATAGAGCGTGTCACTGTACGACCTCAGCAGCTGTGTGTCTAATCTAACGTTAAGCTGGCAAGTGTTGTGAATGGTTTTCAGACTTAACGCTTACACTTGGTTTTCCAAGAAAGCTTGTTGAAAAATGTTTTTCTTTCTTCAAATCAAGTAAATCTTTCATAAAAAGTTGACGAAAACAGCTTATATTTATTTTCACATTTTTGCATAAAAACAGACTTTATCCAAACCTACTAACACCTACAACACTTACATTTCCTATGGAAAATATTGTGTCCTCACCAAAACACATTTTGTTCATTCAGCAAGAAGTATATTACTGTACTTCAGATAGAACTAAACAATTCAAGAGTAATTCAAGTCTTTCTGTTTGTTTTTATACAATAAATACATACATAAAATAAAGCTGCGTGTAGTGATGATGAGGTTTGAGGTTTTCATTAAGCTTTTAGTCAATGTACAAGTGTACACCTGAAATCGCAATTTTTTATGTGTGCAATATAATTTTTTTCCATCCTTGCATTTGGTACAGTAGAACGTATTTTCTTCAGTACATCAGTGAAGGTTTGAATCAGTAATACAAAGGTCTAGGTCAAGGTGTATCTGAAAGAAGAACTTGTCAGAAGGAAAACCATATTTGTTGGATGCATCTTTTCAAAAGAAAGTGAAGAAGGAGGAACATGATTAATATAAACAAACCGTTTTATATATAAATAATCAGAAGCAAAGAACTGAAAAGTACAAAAAAAAATGTACTGTACACCTACACTGCAGAAAATAAATTCTTGGCAAGCCAAAAAATCTTGAAATTACACAATAAATCTTGTTTTTTTCATACAAGATAAATTGACTAACTAAGAGTCAACAGTGAAAGATTAATTTTCTTGTTTCAAGAAACCCTTTCATCGCATCACATTCAAACCAACTACATGCGTTTCCTGGGAATCGAACCCACATCCTTGGTATTACAAGCTGTAGCTTCGTCACGGGAAAGCCATCCTCATCTTTAAGACAACTTCAATATAAGAGAATAATCCCTGAAAACATCTTCCATTCCAATCTTCTTTGTTCAGACAGTGCATTACGTGGAAAGTAGTTAGCGTGCGCTCAGATTATCGTTCTGTATGAAGTGATGGAGCGACTGGAAAGTGAGTTTGCGAACAACAGCACTCTGCACTTAGTTAGAACACAGCTGCGTGTCGAAGTGTCTAATCTAACATTAAGCTGGTAAGTGTTGTGAATGGTGATAAGACTTAACACTTACCATGAGACTAGCTCTGTCATTTTCTATGCATTATCTCAATAAAGCTCTGAAACAAAACAGGAGATGCCCGATGTCCGGATGAAAAACATCTAATTGCTTTGCGACCACATGCTGTACCGACCAACCTTCAGACTAAAAACGCACAGTAATAGAAACGATGGCACAGTGCAGGCCTCACGCGCATGAGCTACAACAGGAAATGCTTCCTTTTCTGCTTTCTCTCAGCTGGATTCGAATTATGAAAACGCCTGGGGAGCATTCGCTCAGACTTGCAAGAGTGAGCACGAGGCACTGTTCATGGAAACAGTATAATCTCGAGTTAAATCTTTTTACTTGAAGGATTAACTGGAATATCAAAGAGCAGAATGCAATATCACTAAACAAGAGGATGGGAAGCAGATAACAGTCGGGAAGCCAGAAGCAGAAATCTGTTCTCTTGTTCTGTTCTCCTGTAGGCAACTTCTGGGCGAGTCGTATGAAGGATTACCTCCGTCAAATAATGCTCTTTCTTCCTGAACATTGTACGCCTCTTTAAACACAAATTGATGCATCAGATATTTATGGATGAATAGAAATATGACAACAAATATTCCCTTGACTTGCAATCTCCTCCAGTTTGACAAACAACAGCTCATAGATTTACATATATAAATTGTTGTGTCCTCAACAAAATACATGCTTCCTTCTTTTCAGGGTGAATCTCAAGTACGGAATCTATTATTTAAAGTGGAACTAAGCAATTCCGCAGTAATTCGAGTTCTTTGGTTTGTTACTTATACAGAAATACAATTCGTAAACAAATAACCAATTTAGCCAAACAATTTCCAAGCTTCTTTTTTCCATTTCAGGTTCATGGGGAATTTGAACCAATCCTAGAAATTATGTGCACAAATGCTGAACATAGAGTCATGTTGGGCGACCAATCGTAGAGCAGGACCATACATTTACAGATTGACATCCTCACTCACACATATGGGCCATTTTCCAGACTTTTATTTATTTATAAATAATAATGGAACTTTACTGTATCAGCAAATATTATAATTATTATCTTAATGAACACTTAACTTTTCAGTAAAATTTGTACAAGCTACACAAAAGCATAGTGCAAGAGACTCAATCTCTTCACACATATTCTAAACCAACATTGTAATAACAACAACAACAACTAAATAAGCAGATTATAATTCATCCTCGAGCTGGACATCACCACCGAACTGAAAAACAGACAGCGTTTGTCTTATTCCTCTACGGTTCGACTGCTCAGCCCCGAACAGTCTCTTGCTTATATTTACGAAAGCATCGACCTCTGACTGGATAGAACACAAGTGGTTGTTTTCAGTCGATCGCAGTCAAGGCAGCAGATTAAAGTGCACTGTGGTGTCAGATTAGGGTTAAAGGAAAGGCTTGAGTTAAAACTATATGTGAATATTTTCTTTTTGGGCGCTTGACAGTAAAAGGAATGTCAAGTTTACCTCTGGCAAAGAAACAAGGATAAAGACAGCAGACTGCTGCGACCATCTTAGCCTTGCCAACACAAAAACGTTCAGTTTCTTTCTACTTTTTGGATTCTGCAGTTATTGATTTGAGCTGAATTTCCTTTTAACACATAGTAAAATTCAAGAATACCTCTTACTTGCTTATGTAAGTTATTTAACCAGTTTTTTGTCCGAACATTTTCTGAATCAATTTTTCTGAACTTTTACATTTCTGGGTCACTGGGAACTGGAGCCAATCCCACCCACACCAATCACAGAGTGGAACATAGAGGCACACAAAATTTGAATCAAGACTTAACAAGTGCTAGAATAAATGAAAAATGAAATGTGCCAAAATGTTGATTAGAAAAAAAAAATACTCGGTCTACCTTTACATTTAAGGTAAGCACAGCTCCGTTCTGAGCCAGACCTGTTTCATTATTCATGCGCTTTAATTTATTTTAGGAAGCCTAGCCAACTAACCTGTTTATATGAAGTGACAGAAAGACTGAGTCAGATTAAATTATCCTTCTTGTGTGATTTGCTGCCTCTGAAACCCCGCCCTCATAGGAAACCCCTCCCCATGTAGGAAACCCTCCCACTGCACATCTTCTCCTTCAGTCAGACGCCGTTGTTTTAACTTACTGAGTATAAAGTGCATGCAAATGAACAAGGCGCCTGATGTTTGAAGAACAAGATGAAGAAAAAATTCCCCAAGTGCAAAATCAAATAGATACGAGTCATAATTTCTCAGTCCGTCTGAAATGTGTGTTTTAACTTGCTCTGTCTTTCATGAATCCTCTTTAGATTTAAGCAGTCAAGGACAGTTTTAAAGACACTTGGTTTACAACATCAAAATGCAACGCTGAATTCCTATTTAGACATTGATATAATCAACAATATGCGGACAAATACATATTGAACACGCTTGAATAGATTGCTGCCAGAGGGAGTGGGCAGTTGATGCATAGCACTTGACACAATATATGTTTCCATGGTAACGGTGACTTATTTGATTGGTGGACCACTCTCGATTATGCGTGTACGGCTTGTGCGTAGAAATTTTTTGACAAAAAAAATATCCAAAATCATCAGTTTCCATGATCCAAAACAAAAAAGTCCAAAAAACATGTGGAAAACTTTGCACATGCTTGCTTTATGTTATATGTTATTTGTTATAAAACACTAAAATCACAACTGTGATTGTAAATGAATTAATTAAACGTATTAAAAATAGATGATGCTCCAGACTCAAGTTCAAGGCGAACAAATTCAGGAGACTTTGAGTCTGGAAAATTGCCCATTGTGATTGGTTGGCCAACATTTTAGGGTGTGTCCGACCTTTAAGTTCAAAGTATCTGGTATTGGCTCAAGCTCCTCATGGCCCAGACACAAAAAAGCATTTCCAATTCCTGTTTCTCTATTTTTTCTGATTTGAAACACCACCAGGATTGTAGGGTTGATTCCCAGAGAAAGCAACATGATCATACACACTGCTTTTCAAACCCTAAAATGTCATTTTTTTCCTCAAGCATCTCTATCTATATTAATAACCAACTGAGTGAATACTGACATCAATAATATATCCAATGTTGCCAGCGGCTGTACAGAACAAAATGCAATAGTCATCTGTTATACTACACCGTGCCGCCGCAGAATATTGGTCAGTGGCAACAGGACACTTTAAAGGAAGGAAAAGGCTGACTTTGATGCCCCGATAGGGTACAAAAAGGAGATGAGTAAACTCACTGTTAGAACTCATAAATCTCACATTTCAGGCCATATTCACATGCTGCAACCCAGAGTCTTTTTTCATGGGCAGCAATCGTGCTAATTACTCGACGCGCCAGTTTTAGCACCGTGGTCATGACTGAATGCCTGTCCTTGATAAGTCCGTAAGCTGAAAATGCTTTAAAAAGTCAGCGGATAGATAGGCAAAATATAAATGAATAAAGAACATGCTTGCATATAGCACACTGGCTATGGTGTTTGCATTGTGGCAGGAACTACAAAAGCTGTTCTGAGGCTTTCAAGCTGTGGTCGATGGGAGCAGGAGGTCAAGAAAACGTGGTGTTTCTGGGTGACCTTAATCACACAACAGTTCAGATGGAGTCTGGTTTCACTTGTGAGACTTATTTCAGGTCAGTACCTCAAAGTCAAAGAAGGCCACAGTCATTATCTCCAGCAGAAGAACCCAATCATCCACACAATGAAATGAGCTTCGTCCACACAATACACTCAAGTGCTGTCCATCTCCCCCGGCTGAACACGTGTAGCCGCTGTACGTGCAAATCCATGGGGTGAATTAACCGTAAGCTAAGTGTACTAGACACAAAGCAGCAGAAGAACATTGAATCAAGTTGCTACAATCCCAATTACAAAGAGAACAACATATTTGTTAAAGAAGATTCAAGTGTTTCAATGATTTGCTAAGAAACAAACCAAAATAATTGCTTAAAATATACTTTATTGTTAAATTAATGACACAGCCAGAAACTCAACCTCAAACTTCTAGCGCAAGTTTGAAATGGAACCTAGGGTTGATGCTTGAAGCAAAGTCAGTCACATCATTTTAATGGATTTATGATGCAAGCTGTGTGGCTTGAGCAATAACACAATTGTTAGACATTTAATGAAAAGATTTAAGCAACTATTAATTCTGCAATCTGTAATGTTGCGTTTGTTAAATCAACCAAATCGCTTAGTTTTGTAACCATTTAACTTCCCAGAAATGTAAAAGTTGTAAAAAAGGTAAAGCATTTTGTCACAAGTATTTCATCAAGCATCAATTATTTCATTGGCCTCATACAGTGTGTTTTAACAGTTTTTCACAAAATCAGGTGTTTGATTGATTTCAGCTGTTACTTTTTTAATTAGCCCTGTACTTAAACTCTTTTATTATGCATTTTATTCCTGTGTGTTGGTTTAACATCAGGCTGTGAGTTTTTGTTAGTCTATATTAAACCTTTATTTGTGAACAGTAATAACTCAATTTCCTATTGTTACAGCCTGTGCCAGCTTTCTCACAACAAAACATGCTTACAACTTTTTTTTTTTTTTTTTTTTTTTAAATTTTTGAGCTGCTTGAGTGATTGAACTGCTTGAGTCATACTTAAATTATTATTTTTTTTTATAAAATTTTGCTGGACTTTTTGACTTTGCTGTGCATATATATATATTATATATATATATATATATATATATATATATATATATATATATATATATATATATATATATATATATATAGAGCCACTTTAATGTCATTTCTTTATGGTCAGCATTAAAGAAACTGTCAATCCATCTGGTTGTCATGCGTTTGAATGTAATCATGGATTCCCCGGGGCTCAAACCCATAACCTTGCCCATGCCCATAACTGTCACCCTGAGCGCGGCACCTGTAAACCCTCCGCAGCCTTGATTTAGAACTATAGAGCTGTAAATCAGCTAAGACAGAACTGCCAGTCCACAGGCACTCTAGCCTATCTGGCTTAATTAGAACAGATTGACTCTCGCATGAAAGTGTGGCGTGTGCTAAAGAAAGAGCGCGCGGGAAACCATATCCCTCATTTGCTTTAATATTGTTCAGAACTACAGCTTTGTTGTGACACCGACGCATCTTTAAAACGAAGGGTCCATGCCACGCAAACAAATAGAAAACATGCACCGCGATTCCTCTGCACTCAAATCCTGACAGCACTTTAGTCAGACTTCAAACTACGCGTGACTGTAGCAAAATGACGATCTGCTCTAGTGAAAGCTAAGGTGAATGCATTTCATCTTTTAAGATCTAACCAGCTACAAAACATCACAAGCATCTGTGGTGCCTGCTGATTTTACAAGACTGATTCCGAGAATCAATCCGCTGTAGATTTCACATGGACGTGCAGTCAGAAGGCTTCCGAAATATTTACAAAGGTTTTTTAACTTCATTTCTTGAGCTCAGCTGTTCAGTCTAAGAGTCCGCGGCTCATGGTTTTGGCAGAGAGCTACGCTATCTGCTTGTGTGCTTGGCTGCTTACTGGGAATTCTCATCCGTGGCGCTTCCTCCATACAAACAGATTGCAGAACAGCCATATCTCATTTGCATCTAAAGCTCATCGAAAAACAACATTATTTAGAAATTAATAAGTGAGACACAAAAAATAAAAACACACCTACGTGTCGCAAAATAAAAATACATTTTATCTGTCATAAGCAAATGTTTTCTGCCTACGAGACTTCATGTGAAGTGTCAGAACATCAGAGATCTTTGAAAAGCAGTCACTTTGGTCTGGTGTTGTGAACACAGAGCTTGTCAGTGGTTTCAAACGTGATCCAAGCAGGAGTTGTGAATATTAAATCACAAACACCTTTAATGTGGCTTTAAGTTAACGGACATGTTCACTATAAACTTTAGTCATCATCTTAACGTTTGGTCGTTCATGTGTTTTTTTTTTAACAGAAGTGGCACGTAGGATAGAGCTATAACCCACAAGACAATCGTTCTAGCAAAATAATACATATTTATTCTTTTACTAAATTATATATTAAATAATAAATAGAAGGCCACCTCTAATAGAAGGACACAATGGCAGAAAAGTTATATATTAATATATATATATATATATATATATATATATATATTAATATATTAATATATGAATATATGAATATTTTAATAAATGAGGAAAAAATATATATATAAATGTATTATTATTATTATTGAAGAGGAGGAGGAAGTGAGGTGACGGCAATATGGCCACTAGGGACCATACTGAATTTGTGCTCTGCATTTAACCCATCCGTGAAAGTGCACACACACACAGTGAAGTGAACACACACAAACCCGGAGCAGTGGGCAGCCTTACGCCGTGGCGCCCGGGGGGCATGTGGGGGTTCAGTGTCTTGCCCAAGGACACTTAGTTGCAGAACCCGTAGTAGGGGGGATTCGAACCTGCAACCTTTCGGACACGAGTCCATGTCCCCTACCACAACTCCCCATAAAAAAGTCAATGAGGCGCACCGTGCTTGGAAGTACTGCAATACCAAGACAATGCATGGACTGGCTGGAGCAAGCTCCTTCTCCAAGTCCCTGGTTCAAAAATCAGATTAATATATGGTCCCCATATAGGGGACGTATCAGATATTAAACTGATAAGAACAGATACTACACTTGATCTTACCCAAAAGGCCGAGAAGCGAGCTCGAGCTCGTTATTATTATTATTATCGTTATTATTATTATTATTATTATTATTATTATTATTAATAATAATAATAATATTATTATTATTATTATTATTATTTACATATAATAAATATAACAAGGGCTGCACAGAAGCATTGTAATCCAAAACCCAGTACGCCATTGCACTTACTAAGATTAATAATAATAATAATTAATAATGAATAATTAATAATAATCATACAATGGCAGGCAATTCAATGCCAGGAGAACCCATTCAACAGTCAAGTTCAAGGCCGGCCGTGATCTTTAACATTTGGGAAAAGCATGTTGGGAAATGTAAGGTAGGAGCTTATACAATACAACAGTTGTGATGCTAGAACATTGGACTAAAGTAGATTCCAGTGGAGTTGCTGTGGCTTAATCAGTGGTGCTGACGCTGAAATCACCATCGATGTGGCTTTGATTCTCAGGGAAAGCAAGAAGCTGGAGTATTAAAAGCTACTAGCATTAGGTGAAAGCAGGAGTCTGGGAAGGTATTAAACAACAGCTTTTAAAGTGCTTACTAGGCAAGAGGCTGACAAGTGAAGGCTCGCGGGGTCTACGGGGCAGATCTCGGGGGCCAACAATCTGTATGAGCAGTATGTTCCCTGCTCCAGCTCGCATTCCCCAGGAAAAGCCTGCTTGCTTCTCATACAATTGCCTGCCTGCAGCCAAATTTAATATAATGAACGCATACTGGCACAGACACCAGCTTATAATGAAATTTTCCCTGGTCTATTTTGCTATGTAATACCAGGCTAACGTTCCATTGACATTACAAATCAGGAATTCCAAGTCCTGGCAACTATTACAAAGTTTGGATGTCATAAATATGTAACGCACATTATAAGACAGATTGGAAACTAATATAATGAGTATAAAGAAATCGCATCTATTTATATTGACATTTCCGAACACAGCAATGCCAGGAGGTTTGGTGTAGAGGAATGTCAATTCTAATTGTGATTTCTTTGTCTCCTGGAAACATAACAGTCTGTTCTCTAATGGAATCTGGATGCCACACGGCACAGACTGTGGAGATGACGCAAATTAAACAAGAGCACCGACCATTCAATCTGGCCCCTGATCACACATTTTTCTTCAATTAAAACCGAAAGCTAATTAAATTAGATTTCATTCCGCATAATTTGACCACTGTATACAATGCTGGTCTTTTTCTGAAACCGCCTTTTTCATTAAGTCAAGCACTGGTTCACTTCTAAAAGTGCATTATATGGTCCCCTGGCTACATCACATCCAAACGCTATTCATTTTTCATCTTCGCAGCCTTAATTAGTCAGCGCTGCAAGCTAATTAAAGGAATATTGTTGCGTGCGGACTGTCGACACATTCCTTGAAGAAGAACGCGTGGAATCATGGATGCAGGGAAAGAGAAGAAGGTTTAAAGATCTATAGGTTAGAAATGTCACAAAACTGATCTATAGCAAAAAAAAAAGAAAATAAAAAGTTATACTTGGATGACAAGAACCGTACTGTATTGCATTCCTTTATGTGCAGATCGACCAATCAAATATAATTTATCTATCTATCCATCCATCCATCCGTCCATTCAATCCATCCAAATATATGTGCTGGGTTGCATTGAACAGATTGTTTGAATTTTTTCAGGGCTATTTTACATTTCCAGCCATTTTCCGCTCTTCTTTCCAAATAGCCAATCAGACAAGACTAACAATCAGCCACTGTCTGTTTATCAAGACAGCTTTAAGATAGACTCGGAAGGGGGGGGGTGACTCTGTTAAGGGGCTTTTATGAAGTCAACAAACAGCATTTACAAACAAATCACTTGTTCAAACGCGGGGCTAAAAAGCCTGGCCTAATTGGGTCCTGCTCTTGAGACAGCTACTAGATGTCAGCTACGTTTCCTCGACTCCAGAATGGAGAGTGTCTGAAGCTGGGCGATTAGCACCCTGTCCAGTTAATTTTAGCAGGGTTTGGAATGGGACTAATCAGGAATTAAGAGTCGCATCCACCCTAAACCGCCTTCTTTACGCCGTCTCAGGGGAGACTTTCAAGATAGAAAAAAGGCAATTGTCTGCCGTCTCTGATTATCCCTTGGGAAGCCTATAATCTGGCTGACAGTACTTAAGGAGTCAAGCAGCAAAATAAACAACATTGATTATCATCCACTGTTCTTTTCTTTTTTCCTGTTCTTTTATTTTTGCTTTGTTTTCTTTTTTTTGTCTTGTAGATGGATGAGTCGGTTTTGTGGCCGCACCTCCCACCCTCAGCTCCGTCTTACCATCTGCTTCAACAAATGTTAATGTTGGATAAATACCCCTGAGTCCTCGGTCCAAACCAGATTATCAGCTATTCTAAGAGAGGGTTGAGCTCTTATCGTCTTCCAATCTCTTTTACCAACGTAAACCAAGAAAGCTGTGCTGGATTACCTGGATTAAGTGGCTCTGAACAGTGTCGGCGCTTCCCAATGTGACTTTAAGCTATTTTCTTTGTGCTTTGCCACTTAAACAAGATTTCACGCAAGATCTCATAGTCACGACTTGGCTCTGATGGTCATCGTTACCTAGCGTCTTCATACTGGATGTTGTTTACATATATTTAGAATCAAAAACATATGTACAATTGCT
This sequence comes from Paedocypris micromegethes, assembly GCA_028031935.1. Classification (NCBI taxonomy): domain Eukaryota; kingdom Metazoa; phylum Chordata; class Actinopteri; order Cypriniformes; genus Paedocypris; species Paedocypris micromegethes. The sequence continues at coordinate 11,917,653 of CM051503.1, forward strand.
TGGAGGCGGTCTGGAAAGTAAAAATAAAATAATTAAATTCCTATTTTTAGTGGAAGGCATTGAACTTCAACCTAAACATGTTTGCTACCTAAAGTATCCCGTGATTCTGTGTCACTGTACCAAAAGAAAACTGTTAAAACTAGTCTTTTGATTTCTTGACAAGTGGGAAGAAAATTCTGCTACAAAATATTCTGTAGTTTGGGAAACAATATACAAATAAATATAAAAATAATTTATAGTTATAAATATTCTTTATTTTTGTATGTATTTTTCTTATTCAAAACGCTGAATGAAGTCATTACTTTTACACATGAATGCATGGGTTTGAGAGCAGGAAGTAGGACAAAATAAACATCCATGCGCTGGAAATTGAATTTTGATCCCTTGTTTCAGAAGAATGTATTTCTTCGACATCCTTTTGGAGATTAGTGTATAACAACATTCAAACAGAATTTAATCAGAGCAGTGTATTCATTCTGAAAATTTCTACATTTATCTAATGTTCAATATTATTTTTTTTTGTATTTACGCCTATAAAACCTGACAACAATGGACAAACAAGGTCAGCACTTGGGAATCTACCTAAAAAACCTGAAAAAATATAAACAGTATATAGTCAAGTAATAAGACCCCCCACCCCACACACACACACTCACATTTGTTTTATTACCATTAATTCCAGCCACCACACAGCGATTGTATGCAGATCAATTCAATCTAAGAATAGCAAGGACTGTGTGACTTCTAAATATTTATAGCATTGCACTTTTAACCAATGGACACACTTTACCGAGCCATGGAAGCCGAGTCTTTGGGAAACTGATTCGATTTTGAGCACATAAAGGTAGAGAGAACCTGCGAAAGTATGAGTGAATAATTCAGTTTGTCAGAGATCCGACAGCAGTGAGCTACAAAAAACAGCTTCATGTGTCTTAGGCGGCTGTAGAATCTCATGAACTGCACGACTCGAGAGATAATCAGCAAATGCCGCCGTTCACACCTTCTGCAGGAACTTGCCATCCTTTCTAATAAGGAATGACTCCCATTCAGCCCTCAGACTGTGATGCAATGCTGAAGACAGGATATGATCGATATGAATTATAAATAAGATCTCAAGACATATGTATTGTTCCGATCCCGGTCTGTCCTGCTCAAGATACATTTTGTCTTCCAAAAGTCCGGCGCTTTTATTAATGCATGAGCCGTTCTCTCCTAGTCAGCACATACCAGTAAAGCAAAGCATTTCCTACGGGTTTGTGAAGAGCTGGTAGTTTACTCAATTTAGTCAATTGCTTGACTTTTTTTAATTATTCATGGTGAAAGTATCAGATCTGGGCATTTTTATTGATAAAGGTCATTCAAATCTTCTGGACCACCAGGCTGTAAGTGGTGTTGAAGTAACATACACCAGAGGCATAAAGAGTGCCTGAAAATCAGACTGTGGTAAAAGTACGGATACCTTACTCTAAAAATGACTAATTACAAGTTACAAGTCACCAGTTCCAAGAAGAGTTGAGTAAAAGTCGAAAAAGTATCCAATTTAAAAAAACTCAAGTACTTTACTCTAAATTTTGGTTCAAAAGCACCACAAATTGTGGAAAGAAACTATTACTACTATTATTCTGTTTATGAGGCTTTTTTTATAAATGCAAGTCAACACCTCAATTTTTAAAAATGGCAGAACAAAAAAAGAACAAAAAGTCAGTCTCTGCCAAACTCAAATGTTCAAAAAAGTGCAACCGTTATGTTCACGTCATTTAGCTCAAAAATAGCATCCAGTACCTTCAGCACCCTGTAGATGGCAATATCACCTCATCTCCTCATGAAAATAACCGCGGTATAATAAGATGTCGAATTGTCGCGCACAATCAAAAAGTAATGGATAACGGTAAGCGTCCATTCAAATGTAGTGGAGTAAAGAGTACATATACTCAAAAATATAGTCAAGTAGAGAGTAATGGCCACTTATATTTTTACTAAAAATTACAAAACAGCCAAAGTACTTCAGTAATGTAACAAAGTCTGTTTACTCAAGTACTTTACTCCACTGACACACACTGACACACACACGTGGTTGCATTTATATCATAGTGTTGTCGCACAATTCACTTCCTTACAAAACACCATTTACTCCCCATTACTCTAACCTTAACCAAAACATAATTGTGATCTCAAACTGACCCTCCAATGTTGTGGAGCCACGTCAGAGGTTCCAACAAGTGCCATAGAGCCACACATTACTATAAAAACCTACCATTTGGGGACCCACATTGACACACACACAGACACACACTTCAGCAATTGGCAAGATTTTTTTTTTATATTCACAGCTAGTTTATTACTAAAAATGTAAACAATATTTAGACATTGTAAATACATTGATTGCATTGATGTTTTAAATACTGCATTTTAAATCTTTACTACACTGAAAGCAGGTTGATATTTGCATAGTGTAATCTGAGAGAGACAACCGTATTTCTCCATGGATATGATTAATTCTGCAGTCGAACAATTTATAGAAACTTTGATAAGCAATTAAATAGATTTCCATGGCCTCACATTTCTCACTTCTTTCATGTGAAGTTCTGGAACGGGAGCATTGAATCCACATGGATGGGAACAATAGCTGCTCTTAGGCCCATTCACAAAAGCGTATCAAGAAGAAAGCTGGCCGATCAAAAAGCCTTAATATGCCATTGTTCCGTATTACAAAAAGGAAAAGAATGTTACCACATAAACACAAGGTGTTTTACTCTTAAAATAAACTTTAAAGGTTTAAAAACACATCATTTGCATTACAGTCTCAGTCTCAGTCTCAGTCTCTCTCTCTCTCTCTCTCTCTCTCTCTCTCTCTCTCTCTCTCTCTCACACACACACACACACACACACACACACACGCGCGCACAGTTATTAAATTGCAGAGATTTGCAAAGATTCGCCTTAATAATCACACAATGAAATTTGCAGTACAATGCAAAAGACTTTAATAAACTCCCAAAGCTCAAACATACATAAAATAATTATTTACAGCTTAAATCACAGGTTGGCAATTGAAAGTAAAACAAAGTATAATGTAAGGTGCTTCATACATAATGAAAGTGATGTGTCTCTCTTACACAAGTCATTTTCTCCTTTTTTTTTTTCCCTTTTTAAATCTGAAGGTAATATTTAGCCTCACGGTTCCTTGCACGGTGCTTTTATCTGTGAGTCACTCTGTGTTTCCTACTCTGAAGCATTTTACTCAACACCATTAAGACATCGGATACCTCCGCAGGAGAACCAGGTCAAACATTTGGGCCCAAAGACACTTCAACAAATCAGTCCATTTGCTAAAAGGAGTCAATTACTTGGAGGAAAAAAAAATCTATCCATATTGATGGAATTCCTTGTAATGTAATAGTCATTTGGGCTTCTCAACTGCTTGGTTTTTCAGAAGACGACTGGAACAGTTGGAGGTTTTATTATAACAACTTTTAAAGTGCTTGTGTTGCGAGAAATCTTGTTCCGTTTGAAATGTATTGCTATTTAATCGGAATAGTTTGTTTTCGTGCTTTGGAGTTGTTTTAAATGTTTAAATTATATAAATATATATAAATATTTATTTATATATATTTACATATCCAGGTTGTATGAATACTAAGCATGTCAAGATATACAAACACCCTGTATGTAACTGATGCAACTCTAACCTATCGTCTCTTCTATTTGAAACCAGTTAAATACATCTCACAGGCTATATTGGCTCTGGTTTTAAAGCTGACTACAACAGACGACATAGAAAGGTCAGACCCGGTGTCACTTCCTAGTGAATACAAGAAGACTCTGATTAGGAACCAGGTTTGACGTGTCTCATGATTGCAGCTTAGCGAAGCATTACGGTTTTATTTCCAATCCTCTCCAAATCTGTAGCAAACGGCGACACAGCTACCATTGTGTTGGTTTCTCCGACAGACCATGCACTTCGACGTTAGCAAGCGCCACTGGGTCACTTCCTAGTTAAGGCCATGTGAGGAATAAACTGCAGCCATAACAGTTCTGCCTAAAACCGCATCAGTGCAAACACAGATTGAACAGAGAATGGCACGTTAGACTTTCACCAAACTTCATCAGTTGTGTCGACCGAGAACGTAAAAATAATAAATAGACACAGACAAAGACTGTGCTACTGTACATAAATACTCATCTTTATAAACATCCTATACAGAGGTCTTTGCAATATGCGTGTTGAAAAGCTGTCGAGGCGTCGCTCGTGCTCTATCTGGTGAAATCGATGTCCAGAAAGGATTTCAAACCTCTGACGAGTCACGAGAAGAGTTTGGGATGAGCTTGGAACAGTTTTAGTTAGTCTGATGTTACTCTCTTGGATCGTTTAAGGCTGAAGAATCTGTACGGTTTGCGTTTTCACCTCTTCAGCGAGGGCCTTCCTCTCTCTAGGAAATGGCAGCTAGAGATTGATTTTTATCCTGTGGGAGCGAGCTGTACCTGTGCCACAGAGTGTGCCATAGAGTGGTGGTTTCAGTGCCGTCTCCTGTAATATAGAGAGACAGACAGATATTGGGAGATTGTCGTCACAAAATCATCTGGGTTGCTAAACGGCAGAATGCACTGTGTAAGATGATAATGAAGTGATCTCTCTCTGAACATATACATTCCCGTTGATATTTAGAGTTGGCGAGAGAGAGATAGAGAAAGAGAGGAGAGATAGAGAGAGCATGGAAAGGAAAAGAGGAAGAAGGTGTGAAGATATAGGAGAAAGTAGAGGAGAGAAAAACAGAATGTGAGAGGCTGTGAAAGAAAGGGAGAGATATTAGTAATTGAGAAAGAGTTCAAGAGAGACAGAATGGTGAAAAAATGATAGATCCAGTGAGAGAGAGAGAGAGAGAGAGAGAGAGAGAGAGAGAGAGAGAGAGAGAGAGAGGCAATGTTAAAATGATACAATTAAAAAGAGGGGATGGTACATTGGGAGAGCAAAACGGGGGGAACAGAGCAATGGAAAGAGTGATAGAAAAAGAGTAAGAGTATAGAAAAATTAGAAAAAATGTTAAACAAAAAAACAAGGGATGAAAAAGAGAGAGAGAATACAAGAGAGAGAAAAGATTGAAAGAAAAATAATAAGGTGTGAAGAACTTGGAGAAAGTAAAGATGAGAGAGAGAAAGTAAACTAGAACAAAGCAGGAACAGAGCAGGGGAATCAGACGGAAAAAGAGAAAAATGGGGAAAAGCGAGAGAGGGGGAGATGTAAAAAAGAGAGGTAGAATGGAAACGAGAGATAGAGGGGCAGAGAAAGAGAGAGAAAAAGAAATCGAGAGAGAGGCAGGGGAAGAGAAATAGAGAGAGAGAGAGAGAGAGAGAGAGAGAGAGAGAGAGAGAGAGAGAGAGAACAAGCAATGCAGTTAAGAGAGAATAATGGATAAAGACATAAAGAGGTGAAATTTAAGGGAAAGAAAGATGAAAAGAAAAAATGAGCATGAGGGGTGATGCAGTGGGAGAACAAAACAGCAACAGAACAAGGAATGAGAGACAGAAAAAGAGAAAAATGGGGAAAAGCAAGATAAAGAGAGAAAGGGGCAGAGGAAGAGAGAGAGAAAACGAGAGAGAGGCAGTGGAAGAGGAAGCGGGGGTCAGAGAAAAAGAGAAGGTGAGAGAAAGAAAAGAGGGAGAGAGAGAGTAAGAGAGAAAGAGAAAACATTCTTCAAGGAATATACTGTGGGCAGGATGTAATTGTATTAGTTATATTGCTGGTTTTCCCTTGAAGTAATGCTGAATATTGTTAACCAGTAGAGGTGACTATTCAGTGCATGCAGGTTCACCAGCTTTCTGACGTACTGTTACTGCCACCACATTATAGCATCACTCATTCATTGAAGACAACAGGAAGCTCACGTGACTAACCGGTCTGACGGGGCTGTAACAATAAATTATTTCCCAACTATACGCTCAGTTCAAAGCTGTTACGCTTCTGAATGAACATGTCTTTAGATTGACCTCCACGTGAAAGGCCACAGGTTTGAACATCATTTATCAGGCTTGGAGATGCACAATAATGCAAATCACGTTATTTTCTGGACCTGTCTTGAGTCAAAATTTGACCTGAATATAAGAAATGTACAAAGCTGAAGAGAGCGGTGAGTCAACCAAATCCTTCCTGATATTTTAGGATACTCCTGAAATGCTGGATGAATACAAATAGTGCAAAAGAAAACGTGTTAACTGGGAGAGTCACTCCAATTTCTGAGCTGGTAACTCAACTTTACCCGATTCCAACCGCAAAAACACACCTAAGCATTGAGTCGAGTGTTTGATTGAGTATTCGGCTTTGATAGTTATGCATTTGCCAGACTATGTACACGGAAGTACCGTGGTGTTTACATGGTGTGTCACAACAAAAGTATTTAGAAAGGGAGAAGCCTTTAACCACTGGGGGATTGACCTCTAAAAATCAGAAAACAGGGAAAGCCAGAGATAAAAGAAAAGCTTAGATGAGTAAAAGGGGTAAGAAAGAGGCTTTTGAAGTACACAGAATGCAGTTTGGCCCTTCATCTGTATTACAAGCCATATGGCCCATAAATAAGTTGTATTTTGACAAGGCTTTCTGTGATGCTACATCACTCTCAGCACTGTTAAGCATCCTATTGACTTTCATCCGCAAGAGTTTCTGGCAGAAACGTTTGCCTAATAGCCTCACAAATGCCTTCCCTTTCTATTCATCACGGCAAATTCCAACAAGATTTTTCATAGACACCAGAACGAGGTCATTTGAAGTTAAGTCCGGCCTTCCTGTCACTGTTTTAAAGCAGACATTAGACATAGTTGATGCATCTAATATGAGGCAAATGGGCTTAGGACGTGATCTGATACTCAGGATTGAGCACTTCCATCTCTAGACATTCTGTGGTATAATCGGTGGCAACTGTTGGTCAAGTTCAAAGAAATTTGACTGCAAGCGTGCAAACACAACCAAACACAGACACACACACACACACGCACAAAATAAATAAATAAAGAAGGTGGACATCATACAACCAATTACAAGCCTAATCTGAGTTATGTGTCATTCCCTAATCTCACTCTATAAGAAGGCTTATGTATAATGCACCATGTCAGGGCACAGATTTCCACTGAATTTTTAAATAAAGGCCTCATGGTGAAATGGAACATCATCTGTATGTGGGTGTCCGCCTAAGTCACCATTTATCTCAGTGAATATGCTTTAATGTGGAAAGAACACACACACACACACACACACACACACACACACACATACACACACATACTGGAGCAACATTGGCAACATGACGTGATATTACAGTGATCAATCAAAAATGCAACAAGATGGACAGACAAACAAAAAAAAAAAAAAAACGTGTGACCAGACACATCTTTAAAGAACAAGAAGCGAAAAAGCAGTATAAAAGGATTATGACAATGTTTTCGTACTTGCTTTCCAGCTCACACTCTCTGACTGGTCATTAAAACATGCAATGGAATGGTGAAATGAAAGCTGCTTGAAGCTGCTGGTAAACATGCTGCTGAAAATATGTGGTCTTCACCTTGATCTTTCCAACCTACTGTTGCAAGACGCAGACTTCCACTCGATATAAAAGACTTGTCAATGCATTAGGGCCACCTATCTTCCACCCTAATTTGCATGTCTGTTGCTTTTATTTATTAGTTGATTTGCATATTTCCATATCTTCTCTAGAGTCGCGGACTATTCATGTTACGCTTCCTCTCATTAATGCCTGCGCTGTTCCTTTGAGCCGACTTGTAATGATTCCTTTGGACTGGGCTTGGAATATGATTTAAAAATAATCAGCCTTAGCCTACTACTAAGATTTCAGCTTTAATGTTTTTCGTCAATTTTTTGCTTTTTTTTTTTTTACTATTGTCTTAGTGGTACGAATCATTTTTGTCTACTGAACAAATCCCTATCTTGTTTGGATTCCTGTCGAGCATGCTTGCTTTTTGAATGTCAATCATGAACAAACATAGCTGTAATCGCAAGATAGGAGTCTTAGAAAGAAGCACAAAATATAATGTGCTTCCAAGTAATAGTGCTTGCTGTCTTAAAAGTGATTGATAGAGAAAAAGGGAGGGAGAGAGTAAGAGAGAGAGAGAGAGAGAGAGAGAGAGAGAGAGAGAGAGAGAGAGAGAGAGAGAGAGAGAGAGAGAGAGAGAGAGAAAGGCAACAATAAATAAAAACTGAGCTATTTTGCCAACGCGACATTGTTTTTTTTTTCAGCAATAACTAATTTGTTTAAATTGCAAAGTGTTTCCTATAATTATGTATTAACCATTATAAGTATTAGAGAACAACCTTAAACGCATATTCTAAAATATATGTATTTTTGGCTTCTGTTTACTCAACCGCAACATGATGTTTATGATGATTGAAGCTCAGTACAAGTAGCTGCCACTCTTCATAACTCAACATTGGAACAGACGATCAGTAGAAAAATGGGAGCTATAGAAGCAAGTGGTTAAAGATAGAAAACTGTGAATTACCTGTCTGGTGTGGATTTGGCCAGGTGCTTTGAAGCCACCTTGACAGCTGCACTCTGAAACACTGTAGGGGTCGGAGCTACTGGAGGAACATTTGGAGAGAGTGTCACAACCCACAACGAATGTGTTGTCCAGTGGGAGCTCCTGAATTACATGGTGCTTCTTGGGAGCCACAGGGGTCTCCGGTTTGATCTGGAATGTTGGCTGAGGGGAAGCTGATTTGTAGTGCTTGGCCAAGTCGGGACTGTCGGGTTTGAAGGTAGTAGGTGTTGTAGCCCAGTTGTACTTCCCCATTGTCTGTTCTTCAAGCTCAACAGGGAGGTCTAAGGTGCCATTGATGTGCTCATGGGTAGGGTCATCAGACTTGGATTCCTCAATGGTCACAAAGTTCAACAGCAGACTTTTTGGAGACCTCTTCTTCTTTTTCTTCTTCTTCTTAATTTGACGACCGTCTTGGTTGGGTGAAACCCATTCTCCGCTTTGTTTGCTCTTCTGAACAACTTTGTGTCTCGGAGTTTGACGGCATCGAACCAAAGCCGTCACAAAGATCACCAAGATCACTGTCATTGTCCCAGCAATTATGGCAATGACGACGATTACGTAGCCATTTGTCGGTGGTGTAATACCGTTGTCCCCAACGTTTCGGTCTAGTGGGGTTTCTATACTCTTGCGTAGTTGCTCTTGGATGAATGTAGCATTTGACACAGTATCGTTAACAAATAAATGAACAAGGGCAATTGCATGTAGAGACTCGGGCTGCCCTAAGTCCTTAACCCTCACGACCAGCCTGTGGAGACCTTGGTCAGCCGGTACGATTTTCTCCTGTAGAGTAATATTACCGGTGGCTTTGTCAATAGCAAACAATCCTCTTGGTAACTCTCCAATAATGCTATACTGCAACTCGGCGTTCATTCCAGTGTCATTGTCAATAGCGTACACCCTGGTCACTACAGAGCCAGGACTTGTGGCCGAAGGAACTAGATCATACGAGTAGTTTGAAGAGGGAATAACAAACACAGGTCTATTGTCGTTCACATCGACAACATTTATGGTAACCTTGGCATACGAGGTCGTCTGCATCTGACCAGAATCCACGGCCTTGACAACAAATGTGTAAGAACTTTGTTGCTCGCGGTCAAAGGTAATGTTTGGTTTGATCACTCCGGTTTTGGGATCAATGATGAAATTGTCCTTTCCGTTGATGATCGAGAGTGTGACAATTGCATTGTCTCCGGCATCTGCATCTGTGACAGTAATCAATCCCACAGTCCCATACAAAGGCAAGTTCTCAGGCACGTAGAAGTTGTACTCGGGGTGGGTAAAAGCCGGACTGTTGTCATTCTGGTCTTGTACAATTAGCTTTACAGTGACGTTGCTTTGTAGCGGGGTGGAACCATTATCTCTAGCAATGACGGAGAATAAATACTTCTCCTGCTTTTCCCGGTCCAGCCTTTTAACGACAGAGAGGATTCCAGATCGAGGATCTATGTTGAAGCCATCCGGGGCATCTGGGCCAAGGGAGTAAATAATAAAAGCATTAGATCCACTATCTGCGTCTGTAGCACTAATCTTGATCAACTGCGTGCCCGGGTCGTTGTTCTCGGGAATGGAGAGCTGAATTTCAGGCTGTGGGAAAACTGGTACGTTGTCATTTTCATCCTTGATTTTAATGAGAACCATTGCGGATGTATTTAAAGGAGGTTTTCCAGAATCAGATGCAACTATCCGGATGGCGTACTCTCGGGTGGTCTCGTAGTCTAAGGGAGCCGCCGTTTCGAGTAAGAACTGATCGTTAAAGACCGGCTTTAGCCTGAAAGGAACATCGTGATCAGTGTAGCAGGTCACTTTACCGTTCAAATCAGCGTCTCTGTCCGTCACTGTAATTAGCGCAATTTTTGTGTTGAGAGGTGCGTTTTCGGACAACAGCACGGTCCCATTGACAAGATTCATTATATAGCGTGTATCTATAGAGGGGACATTGTCGTTGATGTCTGTTACATTGACTATTACTGTCGCCCTCGATGGGGTAGAGCTTCCGTCACTTGCCAGCACAATAAGCTTATGAACTGGATTGACTTCTCTGTCCAAAGGTTGTTTGACAGTAATCAGTCCAGTTGTGCTGTCAATAGCAAAATGTCGCCGGGTGGCAGGGGAGATCTGGTTGCTGAAGGAAAAGTGAATCTGAGCATTGGATCCTAGATCAGCATCTGTAGCATGTAGGTGAGTGACAGATGTTCCCATCGGGGCATTCTCAGGAACATTAACCTCCACCTCACTGTCCTTGAACACTGGCCGATTGTCGTTCACATCTGAGACAGTGACCTGCAGAATGGCTGTGCTGGACTTTGGAGGGCTGCCACCATCCTCGACTTTAATTTTCATCACAAATGTGTCCTTGGTTTCTCGATCTAGGCTTTGCTGGACTATGAGTTGAGGCCATTTGTCTCCTTCAGGGGTTTCAATGATGTCCAGGCCGAATTCACTCACGCTCTGAAAAAAAACAAATACAAACATACATTAAATAATGGATTTATAAATATTTATATTGAGGTACATTTGAACATGGGTGTGAACTTGTTCACAGTAGTATTAATAATATAAATAGTCTGCATTTCATAATATCGGTATAATAAAATATTAATTGTCATAATCATTAAGCCAGCTGCATATAAAATACCTTTATTCGATTCTACTTTTAATATTCATAAAATAACCTCAAAAAGCAATTTTTCCAATACATTTTATTGTTGTTATAACAAGTCATTATAGCAAGCCTCTCTCTCTCTTTCTCTCTTTATCTCTCTCTGAAATGCTCTCTCCATCAATTTGTTTTCAATCTCATGATCTGCCTCACACTCTCTCAATTTATTTATCCCTTTACCAACTCAACTTGTCATTTCCTCTTTCTTGTATTCATTACCTCATAAGTTAAACATTAGAGGAATGATGCAAATAGTTTAATAACAATTAGTGGAAGCTACATAAAAAACTAGCAGATTCCCTAACACTTTCTACTAGCCAGAACATGTTGCAAAGCCAAGCAGAATCTCATAAAAATATAATAATAAAACAGTGAGTTCTAGCTCTATCCTCCGGTGCATTCTGCTTTGCTGCACATAAATTCATTGTTTTACCCGACATGCCACACTCTGATTCCGTGTACTACAGACAACTTAAACCCTTTCAACCTTATACAAGAGCAAATCAACTGATAATGAAGCCAAAGAGAAAGAGAACAGAAAAACAACAAATAATATATAGACAGGAACTTATTTTATGGAAACCTAGGGCGATATTGAAATTAATGCAAATGCAAAACTCAAGGAAAGTCATTTTTGATAAAATCATTAAATCGTCTTTATCCTCAAACCAGCTCTAATATTAGGATCATGTGTAATTCTGTGGTTAAATCTCCCTTCGTTTCAGCTAATGTGAGCGAGATGGGAGGACCGAGAGAAACAACGGATTAATCAAACAAAGAAGTTCTTTGAAGAGCTTCACACAGAAACATTTTCATACTATAACCAAACAGGCAACTTCCTCTAGCAATAAGCTTCCTGTTACGGGTAAGGCAAGAATTCTACTTTCTAGGTACAGCATGTACACATTTCAAATGCACAATCTTTGGAATGGTAGGCAATCTTGTGTAACTCAGTCTGCCACTAGCAAAACACTTTTCTGTGGTTCTTTACATTTCTTTGACATTTATGTTACATGCAGAGGAAAAGATTGCACTGACTACGAATGTACAGTTTTTTCCCCCACATTTTTTTTCCGTGGATAATCTGTCACCAGTACCGTCATTTCATCAAAAAAATCATCACTTTTAAAAGTACTGTAGATGAAAAGCCGTGAATAAACAGTTTACACATCGAGTTAGATTTCCTCTGGCAATGTTTGAAAGAAGACAACTTACAAACACACACACACACACACACACACACGCACAGACACACTCCACACGATTTCACACATTGGATTAACAAATGTTTTTTTTCGTCCAAGATAAATCACAATGAGAGTACAAAATACTACAAACTATAAGAATACATGTATGCATCTATAAGCACCTCTCTTTCCGTTTTATATTATTCATTTATATATTAATCGTATGCTTCAAATATACGATCAAAAGAAATGCAATGATGATGTGGATACTGCAAACAAACCAGCCGATCTTTTGAGACTGGCTGAAGAACCTACTACCAGAATCAATGTGATGACCTTCAAAGGCAATGATGAAGAATCAACTCGATACTAACATCAGAGAAACAAGGACAAGGCTTGTCTCGCTCTGCCACTATGCTTCATCTCGATGCCTTAAAAATACACTTTAATTGTGAGTTGTCCAAACAAGTGCCGTCTACAAATCAAACCGCATTTATGATTTATTTTTTTTAACCCAGACCAATCGTCCCCTGTGGTCCAGCTCTGGGTTAAATACTAAAATCTCAGTGGCGGGTGAAAATCAATTAAAACGATTAAAAACCTTGGTCAATTCTCTGTCTATTATCAAATGACCATTATGGTGCTGCTGTTCTGTTTCTTAAGTTTTGACGACTGTGTACACCTAAAATGACAATGGCAAAGGTCTCGGGTGATTAAAAACACACAAGTGGTTTGAACGAAGGAAAATGGCTTTCATGATTCGAATTTAGAGTGCTATAATGGCAGGGCAAAAATAACAATGAGTTGGGTGGAACCCACAACAGAAACGTCAATATCCTCATCCCCAGAGCCTGATCTGATCCACAAGCTTCCAGATAGGACTTGTAAAGAGGTTCTCTTTAAGTGATAAAAATCGCTTCTAATGGAAAGCACTCCGGCAGCCATGCATGGTATTACTTTCCGTAGCTTGACCTTGACAGTATCCAGAGGTGCTTCTGTGCATCGTTCCAGGTGACATGGCAACACTAATGCTGATGGAACAATTAATACGGCCCTGCAATTAAATCTAGGCTCGGCATTAGCAGCTCTCTGTGTCATAACCAGAGCTTCCTCGGCAGAGGACACGAATGGAATCAGTAAAAAGCCAAATAAGGCTGGTTCAAGAGCGGGATTCTAATGGCTTGAGAAGCAGCTGGGCTTCGCACTAATCGTACGGCTCCATGCGCACGGTGAGCTGGTCTGGACCATTACTGTGTGGGAGCTTCAGCAATTCAAACTCTCACCGGACCCAGCTAACATGGTCTGGGAGGACGAATCATTGCCAGCTGCTGCTTGTGGGAAGCTTTTATCAACCTGCGAGGATGGAAGGTATCTTCTCTTTTCACTTCTGTTTGCTCAATTCGCCCTGACAAGACTTACTCGCGTGGTTCTTGAAAGAAAGACGACGCTTGTAACATTTACAGAGGAGAGAGTGAGGGTGAGAGTGAGAGAGATAGGAAGAAAGAAAGAAAGAAAGAAAGAAAGAAAGAAAGAAAGAAAGAAAGAAAGAAAGAAAGAAAGAAAGAAAGAAAGTAAGGAATGAAAATATTTAAAAGAACAAAGAAAAGGAAAAAAATTAAGAAAAGAAAGATGAAAGAAAAAAGAGGAATAGAGAGAGAGAAAGAGATAGAGAAAGAAGGTGAGGGAGGACAAATGAAAGAAAGACAGAGAGATAGAAAGAAAGAAAGAAAAAAAGAAAGAAAAGCGAGTGAAAATAAAATTGAAGAAATGAAAGAACAAAAAGAAAGAGAGAGAAATGTGAGGGAGGAAAAAGGAAGAGCAAGAAAGCGAAAGAAGAAAGAGAAAGCAAAAAGAGGGAGGGAGAGATAAAGAGAAAGATAAAGAGAAAAAAGACGAGGAAAGAAAAAAATAAAGAAAGAAAAAAGAAAGGAAGAAAAAAAAATTGAAGAAAGAGAAAGTAAAAGGAGGGAAGGAGATAAAGATAGACATGAAGAAGGCGAGGGAGGAAAAAATGAAGATAGAAAAATAAAGAATGAAAGAAAGACAGAAAGAAAAAAGAAAGAAAGAGAGGGGAAAAAATTAAGAAAGAGAAATCAAAAAGAGAGGGTGAGAAAAAGAGAGAGAGAGGGAGAGTGAAGAGAGAGAGACTCACAAATGCAAATTGGCAACTTAATCAGACATGAAAAGCAAGGATTTGGTTAATTCTCCAAAGAAAAGGTACAAATTAATCGTTCACACTTTAATGACAGTGTTGGAGTCTTTGTTTCACACTGTATTTGAATTTCACACTGTATTTGAATTTAATTAAAATACCTGGCAACATTTCGAGTAAAAAAAAAATAGTTCAGTCACTTAACTGTGACATTGTATCCATGCAGACTGACATCACAGGGATAAACCACCGAAATATTGCTGTTTTAGCCATTGGGTAAATAGCGTTCTACTGCTAAAAGACTGAAAAAGGCATAAATGTATTCCGGAGAAAGCATAATTACTATTGTTATTAATTTAACTGCATGCATAATATTATCCTACTTTCCACATTTCGACTATATCAAGCCAATAAGAGTGTGCTCTAGTCTCTAAGTACAATAATAAACGCCAGTAATGATTTTACTTTTATACTCGAGCAGAAAATATAAAAAGAAAGCAAGAATTGTGCTTAAAATCCTTGAGCTGGAAGAAACATTCTGATCACATTGTTTACCCAGCTATTTTTATTCTAGGACTTAAAATGGCAATGATATGTAATAATTCACAACTCAGTGGTGGACTTACCTTGACAAGCTCATAGTGCTGGATCCCATTGATTCCAATATCAGGGTCAAACGCAGAAGGAACCGGGTAGCGGCTGTTAATGGCTGTGTTCTCAGGAATGGAGATGTTGATGACTGTCGACTGGAACAGCGGGGCATTGTCGTTGATGTCTTCGATGAGAAAACGGATCTTGACTAGCCGAAAAATCTCGTCAGGTAGCACAGCAACCTCGATCTCATAATAACAGCGCTTTTCGTTGAAGACACCAGAACAGAGTTTCTCACGGTCGATGCGGTTGGCTGTGGTGAAAATTTCTCCTGTGCTCGCCTCCACTTTCACCAAAGGCACGTCACCCGTCTTGTAGACGGGTTTGAATTGGAGCGCCGAGGACAATTTAATGTCTGGGTCTAGGTTCAAGTTTAGGTCTTTGCGCAGGTTTCCAATCCGCACGTTCTCCTGCTGCTCCTCTTTTACCGTGTAGTCCTTCTCTTGAGCCCAGCATGTCAAGAACAGGGAGGTGAGTAAAACCACCAGAATATGGGCTTCACTTGCCAAGTCCATACTCAGGCCCGGAGATGTACTCGCTTCAACTTGTGCAAAATCTGTTCAGAGAAGAGAAAAACAGGAAAGAATAATAAAGAAATGAAATGTGGCATTTGTTTGATCAGTTGTTGGTTATCTATGATTAAGAAAGAAAAACCACTCTATCTGTATTCAAAGATAAAGAAAATCAGACTAAGAAAATGAGTACCATCTTTAAGGTTTTAAGAACAACTGATTACAATTGTTGATACTTAATTGTCATTTAAATGATTTATTTTATTTGAATGCCATATACTCCCATATTTTTTGAACTGTATTAAAATAAGTGGAAAAAGTGAAAAGAAAGAACATTGTTTTTCCATCCTAAATAAAGCTGAAAAAATATTGTACTCAAAAGAAAACTGCACACAATGAAAAAAAACATTTTTCATTTCTGGGTCATGAAGATCTGAAGCCAATCCCAGCTAAGAAAGCGGTAAACACACCCTGAATTGGTGGACAGCCAAAGGCAAACCAGAATAGACACATTCACACTCTCACTTACACTAATGGGCAATTTTCTAGACATTTGCGTACTGGGAGGAACCGAACACCTGGGGGAAACCCACCTAAACAGTGGGAGAACATGCAAAGAAAACTAAGAAAGATCCCAACTGACCTCAACATGAAAAGGAACGGGTTCTCCTTGCTGTGAGGCAACAGCACTACTCACTACACCTCCATGCCACCTATCAAAAAACAATACTTTAATATATTCAACAACCAAAAATACTGCAGGAAAACTGAGAAACCAAATCAAAGCTGAAACACAGGCCCAAAATGACTCCCGTTATCTCACAAACCAATAGTACAAAGCTACACCTCAAAAGCTCCAAGTCATGATTTATGAATCAGAATTTCATTGTTTGTTTCCAATTTACACTATTGGCACAGAAATCCTGTCCAAGCATTACAAACAAAAAGAAGCCGCAGGGCTCGGGCTTTCACATCGAGCCAGACATCTAGGTCACGAGTGTTGGGGAAGACGCGTAACACCTCCAGTCTTAGGGTTGTGTTGAGTTCTCCAAGAAATACCAATCTGTGCTCTTGTCTTGTAGGTTCAGCTTACCAATAATTGCACATAAACATGGTGTATTTTCTGAATCACTTTTCCCATTTCTTTGTCAGGGGGAGCTGCAGACAATCTCAGAAACTCTGAGCCTAAGGCAGGATACACATCCAGTACTGGTGGCCAACCAATCACAAAGCGGGGCACTTGTTTTTTGCACTGATGGTTACAGACACAACCATCTTAAATGAATGTGTGAGATTTTTCTTGATTTTACATTTAATGGTTGATTCTTTCGTCTAAAGAGACTAAAGAAGGAGCAGATGAGGTTAGGTATCTTGCTCAAGGACTCTTCAACTGTGGTAGCTACCAATCTGGGATTCAAGAACTGGTCATTACGGTGTGTGTGTGTGTGTGTGTGTGTGTGTGTGTGTGTGTGTGTGTGTGTGTGTACGTATGTGTGAGTTCTGCACATCTATAGCTCAAACAACTAAACAACGGTGGAAACAATTTTACATTAGTTGGCTAATCCTGGCACTTACTTGGTTATAAATGTATAAATGAACAGTGTTTTTAAGTGGTGAAGCAACAGAAAGCAGTAAGGCGTAAAGATAAATGCAACACTTTCGTTAAAGCGATTTCATGGCAGCGAGTTATTCTTGCAAGCGTTTGTAGGACTGGCTGATGTTTGGACCGTCAGAGGTTGTTCTGCTTTTCCCCCGGAGCTCTTTCTGGACTGGAGGGACTCATTAGAGGTTTGTTGGGAAGACGAGAGCCACTCAAAGTATTTACATGACAGTGATCAATGACCTGGGTACTATCTTCACACATTCTCGGACTTCTATGTTGTTCTTGGGAAGACATGAAAAAAACTCTAGTGAAAAATGATTTGGTAGCTTTGAAGATTATACCATTTTTGAGCAGGAGAAATTACTATTCACTCACAGTACTCCGATAAGCCTGAAAGAGTCCAAGTCTGGATACAACAATGCATAATGAAGAGGGCCCACTGGCGAAGCAGTGAATAAAAGATGAAAAAAAGATGATCAACATCTAAATAACTCGACGCTACGCGTGACGTGGGGAGACCAATCAGTGCGCAATAAATGCAACGGTTGCATGTTCGGAAACGTGAAATCGGTTTCTTCTCGAAATAACTGAAATAGACTCTGGGAGAAGCAATGCTGATGAACCCCTTCACCCAAAATAGAACCAAACCAGCGTAGGCAGTGGAGCTCCAGCTCACAGTAAGTGATGTCTGGCATTTTGTATGGAGCGCTTCTACCCAGGGACACGGTGCTGGGATTAGACAATTCCACACGGGAGCCCGCATGTCACTCCTCCCCATATTTAGGACAGTTTATGTTGTTGCACAAATTTATAGAGCCATTTCTAGACGTCCTCCTGGGAATGATTCTTCAAAACCGAAATGGGGATGAATACGCTAAGCCAAGATTTTCAACTTTCCGATTTTCTGAAACTTCTACCAGTGAAGACAGAGAATTAGTGGGGGAAATGGTGCTCATGGGTATCAGCGAGCCCTTTTTTTTTTACCCCTGCATGCACAGCAATCTATTCTGAGGAGCTAACTGTGTATTCCAGAGAGTGTGCAAAAGCCATCCGTCCCTCTGGAAACCAGAATAGAAAAGCAAGCAGACTTTTGCACGCGTGGTGTGACAGCGTGATGGACAGAACTGGCTGTTTTTTGATTCTGAGCTGTCAAGGAAGAACAATAATTCCCCGTGTCAACTTCAGGTTTGCAGGGATTCGCCACACTAGTGGATCCACAGATTCGAATAATTGAATTTCAGACAGTGATTAAGGCAAAATGAGGATAGTAATGATTAAGGATACCAAACGATGGTAAACTGGGACGATTGCCTGAAGCGTGCTACTAAACTCACTCTTATCACAAGTCAAGCATCGCTTTATTGGTTCGCACAGATTCGCGCCTGAGATTCTTTGACATTTCAATGTTTTGTTTGAGCGCCATCCACCTCCTGCCATCAGCAGCTCCCCTGCCAGCTGTTCGCCCGTCTACCTGCTGTCCTTCACGTGGAGTTGTGGCCATATTTCTCTCCTACAAATTAAATGTTTTTGTAGTAATTAATTTGCCTTTAATGAATGAATAACGCGACATCGTTTTAATATACACAGACGACTGGTTGACACAAGATGCATATGGCAAAGCACTAGTTGGTATGAAACCGACAAATGAAAAATTAAATGTTCTCATCGCTTTGAAATTCATCAATAATTGCAGAAGAATCACGAAAAGCTAGTGAAAAAACAGGCTCCATTGGTTTAAAAATGTCGTGATTTTATGGTAGAAAAACAGGGAGTAGATTTGTTGTCAGCTACACTAATCCAAAGGACTGATGATCAATTGAATGATCGATAGCGAGGTATTACCATACCAAATAAGTTGCCATCTGAAACAAAGGAAGAGATGTCGTGAATTCTAAAGGGTCGATTTTTGCCCATCAGCAAAGATTAGGCTTCCAAACACTAACGCCTGCCATTTATCAATTTATTCAAACTTTCTGGGCCAAACGTCAAATAAATGAATACCTTACATTCAACCCCGTGATACAAAAGTGCACATGTCTGGAACACCAAGCATCATGGATCATAATCAAGACATCCTGGAGATTTTTCTATAAAAGTTAAAGTTTGATTTAAAGTCTTTGTGACAAACGCAGCGCTTTGATTCACGCTGCTGCTCTTTTATCCACACAGTGCATTTTGTTGTTTCAAGTCAAATTAATGTTTTTTTTTTATTTACACTTAATCATATTATTATGTATAAAAAAGATAATTACCAATCATCTTTGATAATACATTAAAATATGTGTAATATAATTTAATAAAAAAACAAATTGCCAATAGAGGGCACTGGAGTGGTTAAACATTCGTTTTGAAAAAAATATTAAAATAAAAATACAAATAATTACTTTCAAAGATGTATAATCAATGGACTTATTATTCATTAGCTGCTTTGAATTTATAATAATATGAGTATACTCATTTACATCTGTTCATACGCCATGCAAACTTATCCTTAACAGCATAGCAGTGTTGTTTCACATATCGGCAACTCCTCAAATTCTTAGGAAATCATTTGCTAATATTTGTGCATGTTTCTATAGCTTGTTCAATACATTTTCACATTAATCAAGACATTTTAAAGACATTTCCGGAACAAATTCCAGAACAAAGTGACTTTTGTGTGACTGATGAATCTCAGTTTAAGGCCTGTTGAAACCACTCTGTTCTTAAATAAATGAAATCTAATACAAATAAAGTACTTTAAATTGTTTATTGCATGAATAAATAAAATGTTTAAAGCGATGATGGGTTGTACTTTTTAATACGTTATAACTAATAAATATGACTTTTTCACTAGTTTGCTAATTATAATCATAATCTGACCAGTCTACAAAGGTCATCTGATTATTATAAGGACATGTACATAAACAATGGCATAAGCTTCATCCTCAGTAAATTAGAATAGAATTTAAAAGCAAGTTTTCAGCATCAAGAACACTCATTGTATAGTGTGTGTCGGATAGCATACAACAAATTTGTTATCAGTTTTTTACACAAGTCTTATAAATTACTAGCGTCTGTTGTTTTAAAAATGTAACGTTTTCTCTCGTTAAAATAAAATAAAAAAAAAAGAAAAAAAGACAAAAAAGTAGTCTACGTGCGGAAGACTGCTTCATTAACAATCGCTGTATCCACTAAATGTGCTTACGACGAGAATAACCAATACTACCGCGTAAAATGAGAGGAATGCCTTTGGCTTTAATTTAATGTTTAAACAGTTGTTCGCGGTAGTTCTCGAGCAGGATGCTGTTGAGAAAATGACGCATCCTCCTGATCAGCTTCCGACTTTCATCTGCGGATGCTCTTCTGTCTCGCGCTGCATCTCACGCGCATCAGCGTGCGTTTGGCAAATGCGCTTGTAATTACTTTCCTTCCAGCTTTAACGGAACTAAAATACACCTTAAGACATATGATTCAGGGGAAAGCATAAGAAGTTGTCAGATTGGATCTGTCGCTGTGATTCACGTATTGGCTGTGTGATCTTCCTGAAAGCGTCTCGCATCCGATCTTTCCGCTTACGGGAAATAAACCCGGTGCTAAAACAAAAAGCTTGAACTCGAGCTTCGGATGGTATACTAAGCGTGATATAACTTTTAAATGTATATGAGATTTAATCGACAGGCTAATTCATCCAAGTCGTGTTTTTTTTATTTTCTGTTTAACGTGAAACTGCCCGAATACTATAATTGATCTGGATGAACTTAAAAAGCGATGTTCTTTATCACAACGGCAAGATCTACACTGTCAATCTGTCGCACAGCTGATTCACGTATTATATCCTCTTTTTGCATAAAAGTCACAAAACAACTCAAGACGAGTCTTACCCCAAATGTCTCTGTGAATGTGGAAACTCTCAATTCCCGTCACGTAGCGGCATCACTGCTGGAGGAGATGAAGTGCCATAAAGCAGTCTGAAGAAAATCCTCTTCAAAAAGGAGGAGAAAGCAAAATAGAAAGCTTCACGTAGAGACCAGTCCGTATCCGCTATAGAAAGCGATCCATGTCCATGCCAAAGTCCGCGCAGGAAAAGCAAAGCGAGGGAAGCCGTCAGAGAGCGAGTTTCACAAGAGGCGATGTATCTCCCTAAGATGCCTGGCGCTCGAATCCCACGCGCGCGATCCGAATGGATGTGTAAGTGTGCACTTTTTTCACCGCACCTACATAGGCATCACCAATAAACCCCGTGAGCTCTCCACCACACACATGGCTGGTAAAGTTGATTTGTGTCACTCTCCAAGTTACAAACTTGCGGGTCACTCAAAGCATCCTCTGAAATGTCATTGGACAGTAGCGTGAGTTTGTTGAATAGTGATCAAGAGCGAAACTCTGAGAAACACTAATGAAGTGTCAGTGCAACAGAGCAGGTGTATTGTGTGACTCGCTCACACCGAGATCGGCGATTTGCTGTAGTTGTACGCAGAGCTCTTGCAATCTCTGTCGTACTGTATGAACTCAGTTCCTTAGTACGGCCCACCTCTCCGCCCCCGCGTGACGTCAGCGCGGGGGAGGAGCCGTGGATAAAACTCGCCGTCTTCATCATCTTAAAGCCGCACTGCTTCTGGTTTCCCAGCACTGCGCTCACCGAGGACTAACGCTAACACCAGACTCCATCTGGCCTGGTAAGAGATGGGGGCAGTGTTCGCTTGTAGAAACATCTAGTGCGAAACACCCGTCTGAACATCTACTTCAAATTGACAAACGTACGTAATCTTAACACACGTGCTCACTAGCTGATAACTAGACACACGTTAATCAGCTGATATGCACGCGATAAACACTAATGGCGGGGATAGAAACTGCAGTGAATTTATAAACACACATAGAAGCGCACAGAGAAGTTTTTTTTTTTGCTGCTAACTTACAATTGGATGACTGTCTGCGCAAATGTTTTTATATATTATTAGCACCATGCACACAATGCTAAAATCAACACCCAGCTTGCATTTTTTGTCTTCAATACAATTAAACAAAATCTATAGTCAACCAAGATTGTTTTAGTATATTTTTGCTTAATCTCTGAACTATTTTACACGCATTTTCATTAAATACACCTTGCAATAACAAATCCTCCTGTGTAAACGTAATTTCTCCCACTTCAACCGTCAATATTCTACAGTTCATCTTTAGGAAGACATGCCTATTAAGCTTTCAAAACATATATATACACGTATAAAATGTAACATTTCCGTATAATCAAACACGTTAAAGTGCCAGGGATGGCTCAAATCCTAGTGCCCAGTACCACATTCAATAAAGGTCACTCACACAACATGTACACATTGATCTTCCCATTAATTTTTACACGACTGCAATGTAACAAATCACAGTCTTTGACTGGTCGCCTCAAGCTAGCTTTTCTTACCAAAAGCCATATAACCAGACTGACATCAATCATGTCCCAACGCTTCACCTCGGCATGTTTTAAACGGTCAGACTTTCAATTGCGTGTGATGTGTCCTTGAGGCAGAAAAGTTGGCATTTCATAAATTCATTTTCGTTTCTAAATTGCTTGTTTACAGTTACCTTTTTTCCCCTTCTGTTTCTTGTAAGGCTAATGTTTATTTAATTGTAATGTTTAATATCTTCTTATTGGACATACTGTATTGTTCAAAGCAGCATATAGTTCTTCGAGTTTCTCCAACATTAAGTGAGAATAACTAATTAATTATCAATTAGATAACAGTTATGATAATCTTCCCAATTTATTTAGTTAAGTCAATGTAAAAACATCCAGACATATGCAGTGTGGTGATTCTGGCTCAATTGCTAAAAGAGTCTGATCTCTTCATATGTTTCTTGAATAAGATTCATACTTTGTCAGTGAAGGACTTCAGCAAGGCATGTTAAAGAAATGCAAATCTGAAAGCAATCAATGAAAGGCTGAAAATACCTCATGAATGATTCACAGGGATATTTTGCCAACCTAAAATGAACGGTACCGGTTATGCGTGTTTGATAAGGCTAGAGAACCCACCAACTGTACAAAGCACTTTAAAGGTCATGGTGCCCATCGGTTTTCGGACATTGTTTTAGTTCCAGCTACTGTGGGACAAAGTGCAACATTTGAAAAAGCCAACGTGAATCAAATATTAAACGTGCAAGAGATTCAAATCAGAAAGAACGACTATTTTTAAAGTAGTTTGAGTCATTTCTGCTGTCCTTGTTTTGTCTGCAATGCATATTGTCTTTCAGTGTGAACCCTATGCTAAGCATTTTTAGATAGCAGCTCTCTTCTATCTTAGCTGTGGTGATTTGTGATATCATATAGCTCTGTCTGACTTTTCAGGACACACACACACACACACTGAAGAAAAAATAAAACACAGCCAGACGCTGTGACAAAAACAATCAAATTTGAATGAACTCAAATGAAACTCGAGTTAAAGGTTCACCCAGTTTAACTTTTGGTTCAACTCACATTACCCATAGTAAATCTAAAACATGAAATGTTGGCATTTTTTTGGCAGTGCTGATTATATTGAAAAAAAATTATGACATTTCTATAACATTTCAAAAATAGTTGTACGTACAGTACAAGATCCTGCGTTGGAAGCTTCTATAATTAAAGCATTTCCTTGGTTAGGCTGTGCGCCGCTGACATTGAAAGGTCGTTTTACACCTCTACTTTTACTGTGTGAATAGTTGTTTTCTCCTGACATGAAATGTATCAAGCCGTGACTTCCCACGGGCACATCAGATCGAACAAACCCGTGTAATCAAGATGACTACACACTGTGTTAATTACACCTTTAGTTGTAAACTCAAGTCTAATGTTTTAGTGATTACACAATTTATATGTTTGAAAAAAATATAAGGCACACTGATTTATTCCACTGGGGGATTTCGCCTTTTCTCACTTCATTCTACATGTAGTCGACACCCTCACTTGATCCATGACTCATTACGGAAGACATGAAGGAAAACCACGGATGGAGAGAACACACTAATATACCTTATCAGTCTCACACAGCTTGGCAGGGGACAGAGCTGGAGTCCGGGTAGGTAAAATGCAAGGTGTGTATCACTATATTAACATTCGAGTTCTTTCATGGGATTGATCTGCCTTTCCGTAAAACATGACCAAGCCTCTGTATTTCCCAACCTGCCTTTAAAGAATGAATTGTTTCTGTCCTCACTTCCCTTTGGTGTTCAGTAGCATCTTAACAATCCCGTCATGCTATGCCGAGAATGCATTTTAATGGTAAGACTGACTCCAGTCCGGATCCATATGCAATAAAATGCAATAAAAAGTTTAAAATGTAAAGGGCAAGACCAGGCTCAGAGCCAGGCAGACGTCCAGGACAGGCAGCAGAAAGAAAGAAAAAAAGAAAGAAGGAAAGAAAGAATTGGGTAGATGTGCATTAAAGAAAGAAGTGAAGGAATGAAGATCAAAATAAAGAGAGTTCAAACAAATGTATTCAACTTGAAAGAAAGACATAAATGAAGTCACATAGAAAGAATGAGAGCAATTGGTAAACATTTATATTTTGAAAGGCAGAAAGAAAAAGGTTAAGGAAGGAACACAGTGTAAAAGAAAGAAAGTGAGTGTTAATATGCCCACCAGGGACTATAATGAAATTGTTCTCTGCATTTAACCAGAAGTTACACTTTACTGGATGAATGTACACAAACCCGGAGCAGTGGGCAGCCTAAATCCATGGGAGCCAGTGTCTAATGTAGAACCAGCCGGAATGGGATTCAAGCCTGCAAGCTTGATCTCTTAAAACAATTAAATACAGAGAATACAAAGTCAGAAGGAAACGCTTTTCCCATTTTTCTCGTTTACTCTCCGCTTCTCTCCTCATTATCTCCTCTGCTGCTCTTTGTTTGTGATGTGCGGGACAACTATCCTGTCATCAAAATTTTGTTTATTTGCTGTGAAGAAAATTATTAAGTATGAGGCCAAATTACAGAACCACTATGTGCGTGTGGTGTCCTGAATTGCCGCTGCTTTTGCTAAACTTCTGATTTAATAGTGGCCATATTATCTATTCGTGCAGATTGACACACAGGCTTCATAATTGTCTATCAAAGCTAAAAAAAAAAAAAAACAAAGAATTATATTATTATATGAAATGAGATTTATCACCGCACAATGACTGTCCCCAGAAGCACAAATATAAACAATTGCTGTAAAAACATTGTATTAGCCTATAAAAAGCAAGTGATTTGTTTTTGGAATCTTTCAGCGGCGATTCCATTGAATGACGCCCTGGGCGAGACTATTTCTTGGCCTCTCTCTTAAATATGTTTTTATGTATATATTACCCTAATGTTATTGGTTGAAAATATTTTTTAAATACATGGAAATATAGCCATTTTTCATATATTCATTTATGAAATTCATATATGAAACTCATGTTTTTAGCCATATATGCATGAGTATGTTATAAACATGTTGAAAAATTCCCATATATTGGATACACACATTTAAAAAAAAAAATATTTAACTATATTAAAACAATGTTTCACGGATACATATCTTCTCCGTACAAGGAACACTTAAATAATGGTCCTTTATTGATGACATGGATACAGAGAGTGCTGTTGCATACCTTTTATATTTTGCCTGTTTTCCCTATGTTCTCCTTGTTTCTAAATTGTGCTCCCAATAGCTTTACGAATTCGAATCAACAGATATCAACTCAAGGTCCTCATCTGTAAATATGACCCCATACGTTCAAACTAAACATGGCCGCTAAACAGGAAGTCACTACAGAAGCAGCTGGAGATTACAGACAGAGCTCCCGGTACTTCCTTACAGCTAAATACTTGGTATGTCTAATAGGTCAATAGGCTCATTTTATTCACAATCCAACTGGATTCAGCTGTGGCTTCTGTGCAGCTGTGATCATGTGATGAGGCATGAAAAGCTGGGTCACGTGACAAACCATGACACGCAGGTAGGCAACTCAACAGTCTCACTAGCCAGTGGATATGTCACAGTAATTGTTTTTCTTTTATAATTTGAAAAGAATTGCCATGCCGAACCAACGGAGCCATGTTCAAGATGTATATAGAATTCTAGTCGTGTCTGGATTTATTTGTCCATTCAGTCAACATATCCATCAAATCAATGCATCTGCATTGATAGAACGATTCAAGATGTGTTGAGTTCAGATGTGTTCTTTCAAGATACAGTAAATTTGTCCATTACATCAAAAACTGCAGACTGTTACAATATTGAACGTGTGCTCAGGTCAACACTTTCATCCTGCTTTGGCTCGCCTCTATCCTCCATTGAGCACAGAGAACAAAGACACATGGGCTGAAAGGAGCTCCGTATCTTGACCTTCGCCTTCAAATCATGCAACATTCATGACCTTCACTCAACGTAGAGGAAAAAAACTGGCATTCAAATGATACTTGCCTTCAGGCAGCGTGATTGCAGATGATCATGTCGTTCTACTGTAGTGGGAAATGGTAAAGCCTAAACAAAAGTGGGCAGTATCATGCCCAAGGCCATCAATTATGGAGGTCTTTGAAATCTAATGAAATATGCAAGGATTTAGGGAACCTGCATATGAAAATGTCCATGTCTAAAACCCAGTCAGCCTACAAAGTCCTGCACGTCTCTTTTAATATCAATGCCACCACCAGGGTCCGGAATTAGGCTCCAAGTAGGGGTAGAGAGAGACGGCAATTTTGGAGCTCGGCACACACTACGCTCACAAAAGCTTGCGATTATAGACAACTATGTCTAGCAGAGCTGTTGTGTGACTCGTGGAAGAGTCCTTAGGGATTTTCAGTTAGATAGGAAGAAGCAATTCAGGGAATGCTGGTGCTTCATGAATAGCCTGGCATGAGCCAGCTTGGCGATGGCTATGTTTGTGTGGAAGTCAAACCTGATTGTAATCACAGAATCAATCTATCCCATGTCCTTGGGGACTACAAGGAGTCTGAGGGGAAGGGGGTGATCAACTCTTGATCTAAACTCTGTGGCCACCAAATCATAGCGATCATTATCAATTTATATTATCATGTCTAGTGAGAGTTATTTGGGATTCTCTTTATTTAAGATACACGCACACACACACACACACACACACACACACACACACACACACACACACACACACACACACTTGCATTTATAGCATATTGGGACTCCATCTTCCAAATCACCTCCTCTTAACCCACTTTACTCTAACCTTAACAAAAATGCAATTGTAAAGTAAAGTATAGTGAATTGGTCAATCTGGCCACCAGAGACCTTACAGACATTGTGCTTTACATTTAAATTACTGACGTTAGACACACAATGAATTGAACACACACAAACCCGGAGCAGTTGGCTGTCTTAAGCGTAGCATATTAGGTTTATAAAGTGGTAATTTTTTGGCCCAAGGACACTCAATTCAATCAAATCCACTGACCCTGGGATTTGTAATCTCAGCCTTAGAATTCCATCTTGATTGTTGAACAGGCCGTCAAAGACTTGCTGACCGGCCAAAGGTCCCCACAAGTGACCATAGGGGACCATACTTTGGGTAAAAAGTAGCATTTGTGGGTCTTAACTTGACCCAATTGCATGTACACACACACACACACACACACACACACATAATTTAGTTTTGACAATGTTGAGTTGCTGGGATTGTTTACAGTAAATAAGAACAGTGAGGGAAATTGTTATTTTAGCTACTTTTATAGAATTGTATTGTTCATCAGAAAATATGAACATCTGCCACTCATTGTCCATGCCACAACCAACAGAATTTTACACAGGACCACCAGACAAGTCACCAGCATATTGACATTTCAATCAAACACAATCAGGGTCACACACACACACACACACACACACACACACAACAAAATAAACACGGTCTTTTGCGTTTTG
>CM051503.1:11945852-11967236 GCA_028031935.1 Paedocypris micromegethes
TTTTTTTTTTTTTTTGCAACTGCCACAATAATTCATCACAACCACATAATCATTTCAGCTCTTGCTTCCTGATTGCCTCAGATTTTCATGCTGTTTACATACATGCTGCACACCACTGAAGAATATGCTCATGGCAAGAGAGCTTGCTTACTCCCAAAATACCACTAAAATAAATGGATCCAGTAGCTGTAAACAGAAGCTAAAAGTGGAGAAAACACGGCTGCCGTCTTTTTCCAACTCCAGAGTGGAACTAAAGCCACCAAGAAGAAGTTCAAGCATGATGTTAATGTGACATCTTCATAATAATGAAATTACATTCTTAGTAAAATATATTTCTTCTATTAAAAGCACAGATATAGTCATCTTTGATGTAATTGTTTGAGGATGTATTAAGCAGTAGGGGAGGCAAAAATTGCTTATTAGTGTTTGTACATCGGGCCATGGATGAGAGAGTGTGTTTGTCCTTTGCATTACATTTGAATAAGAAATAATATTAATGCACTGTAGTCATCCACATACATCACGGCATGCAACATCTGCTTTCTGTGACAGAACAGAGCAGGATCAATTTGTTGTGTGCATGCATAACTAATTTATCACATTGTTCCCCCCCTGTAGATCTCAGCTGAAACTCGCGCTCACGAATCATACAGCAGGAAAAAAAAAAGAGATGGGGATGAGTAGAGAGATGAGGAGAGAAGGACCGGGAAAATGACACAAAGAGAAGTAAAAAAAGAGAAAGAGATGCAATCAAGGAAAGAAGTTCCATTAATATGCATCTCGCTTGATAAATGAAGGCGTATTGTGCATGGAAAGACGTATTTTTGAAGCATCAGTTTCTTACAGACTTTTTTTTTTACACACTGATGTTTTGTAGTTTAGTTTTTTCTTAAAGCCATCTGGTTTGTTTTTTCCTCCAACCAATGAGTAGAGACGTGTTTTAGCTTCTGGGAGAGAACTTGTAAATTAAAAGAGATCAAATTGCTATACTTAACGCCCACCGATAATTGGGAAAATGAAGAAAGGAACTTCTCAAGAGTCCCTTGACAAAACTATACAATAACAGATTGTGCGGCGTATACTGGAAGTTAATGATTCTAAAGAAGCTAGTTTAATGCAAATGAAGAATCGCAGTGAAGTTTTGTTTCAGGAACATGGGGATGTTTTATATTGATTTTTATCTATAGAGCAAGAGTTTAGGCAACACTGAGGTCATGGGTTCGATTCCCAGGTAACAACAGCACTGTATACTGAAACTTAATGAGTGCAACGAAAGGTAAAAAAATTTCGTTTTACCATTTTACCTCTGATTAATAACTTCCTGTAGCTCAATCAGTAGATGCGTTCAGCAACAATAAAGATGTGGGTGTGATACCCAATAAGTATCAGCACTATGACATGCATTTTTTATAATGAAGGGAAAAAAAATAGCAGACTCACCATGACATTCTATTTCTGAAACACGCTTATACTGACTATTATATTTAGAGCATGGTTTAGGCAACACCAAAGGCATGGGTTCGATTCCCAGGTAGCACTGTGACCAGCACTGAAATCTAATGAGTCTAATGAAAGGTAAAAAAAATGTTTCATTTCTGGAAATAAAAAAATATTAGCTCTGACTAATGATTTCCGTTGTGCTCTATCAGCTTTCTGTATCAATAAAGTTGTGGCTTTGATTCCCAATAAGAATTAGCACTGCATAATGACAAGTAATTTATTCTAAAAAATTAAAAGAAAAACATTCTCTGTACGCTTAGAAAAACACACGCTTATATTGATTATTATGTTTAAGGTTTGGTTTAGGATACAGGTCCTAAACCCACAGGTCGTGGGTTTCAATTCCCAGTAAATTATTAAAAATCCATTATTCATATTTATGAACACAATAGTTTCAGTGCTTAAACTTGATGCATTGACTGGCAGATTTTTTGTAGCTCAATCAGTAGATGGTTTTAGCAGCACCAAGGTCATGGGTTCAAATCCCATTAGCCAAAGTTCCACAACATTATTATAGACAAATGCAAATCACTGTGTACAAGTTTCAGCCAAATGTATCCATCCAAGAATACTAAAAATCAAGATAACTAAATACACATCCCTGAGGTAAGCCCCCCACACAATATAAATGTGAATGACAAGCCTTTGCAAGAATTAGTCTCACCTTGATCCCGATAAAAGCCAGCGAAATGAGTGCCATCATGCAAGAGGGGATCCTGGGGCGGCGCTGCCCCCGCTGTGTGTGAAATTTTAATGGTGTCTTTTCTTTTTTTGTTTGGGGACAGATGAAACCACTGCAGGCACACAAACAGCCGCTAGAACCTTTCCCAGCACCGAGAGATCATTCTGCTCTGAACCGCCATAGGTGAGTGGAGACCTGTCGTTTTCAGCTGGTAATCTGGCCCAGATGGTCTGATGCTTGATGGCCAAATCACGTTGTGTTGCGTTTCCCAAACTTTGAATGAGCTGTGTAAACATCCACTGTTTGAGGAGGAAAATTGAAGGCGTGCTGTGTAAACCGCCTTTGCCTGATTTAAGAAACAGTGCTCGGCGGAGGCTCGTTCCATCCCGAGACTCGCCTCAGAGCTGTAGGTTTTGAGGCTGAAGCGAGCGAAATGAACACGACATGTGCTGGGATTGAGAAGGCTGAGCGTCTTAGGCGACGGAAGAGATGGATGAGCGAGAGGGAGAGGACTCGGGTTTACATGGATGAGACAATTTCTCTTCAGGGTTTTGGTGTAATTTAGGTTAAGCGATCCTCCTCCTCTGACAATTGAAGTGAAGGCTCCATGTAATTAACCTAGAAATAGGATGAAACCCCAACTCAACTCTGAGCTTCAATACAACGCAGCCGTCATCTTATCCAACAATTCAATTTCATCTCCCTATTCCTCCATTGAATAAACAGTTTAATGAAATCATAATTAGGCTGCAATCCGTTATGGGGTCGACCCTTTTAGTAGTGGCTAATATCTCTTGGGTTTCCGGAAACTTTATTTGATTTTGCCCGTCTTTTAACGCTGTCAGTTTAAGGCTTGATGATGCGCCTATATATACACGCAATGTTCCGATAATTCAATCTCTCTGAAACGTCTTAATGTGTTGTAACTGCCTAGATGGTGGGAAGCAAGCAGACCCGTAACATAATACAAATTATTTGTTGATTCATTACGCATGCATGAGCTATACATTATAGATGAGAGCATTGTCAAAGTTGTTACTGCTGGAGTATTGATTCATTATTCCTACATAAGTTGAATTACCATGCAACTACAAGTCTAAAATCTATTTTCCATCCCCCTGCCGTGAATTTGAGCATATTTGGAGTCTTGAAACTGACAGATGATACCTGTGGTATATGCAAATGTGTTTCTCTGAAGAGAAAGATCACTCACATGATATTCGTTTTATACAATTGAAGTTTGTGGCTCTTTTATACTTCTGGCTTTGGGGATTGGTAAACAAGGCCTTTACTCGGAGCAAAAGAACAAATATGTCACTTAACTAAATTAACACCTTTTGAAAAATAATACAAAAGCAATGGAGCTTAATTTAAGAAAGTCAAGATCCACTTTGGGACTAAATCTCCTACAGTCATTAGATGACAGTCTTATGCAAAGTTAGGCAGCGGTTAACAAGTACATGTTGGTGATTTTTGTAAGTGAATCACATTTAAGTGTTTTTTTTTGTATGTTTGGAGTCATTTTTGGAAATGTACCCAAATTTTTTCACCGCCCCGCAAAATCAAGACGTAGAAAAACCTCCTCGACAATTTTATAGCAGCTGTTTTCTGCTCCCATTTTATAGAAGATTTTCGCCCATTCTTCCTTGAAAAATACTTCTAGTTCTGTAATATTTTCTGGCTGTCTTGCATGCACAGCTCTGTCAAGATCTACCCATAAATGTTCAATGATGTTTACAGGGGACACTGATAGCCTGTACGCAACTGGAGTCTCTTGTGGTACTCCACAGTGGATTTCAAGACCTGCTTAGGATCATTGTTCTGTTGTTTGAGCCATCTTCTTTTCAGCTTCAGTTTTTTTTTTTTTTTTTTTTTTTTGACAAATGGTGCTTCTTCGAAAATGGAAAAAACGTGAGTGAGTTTGTAAATATGGCCAATAGGAACCATAAGCCGCTGTGTTGGGGGGCATGTGGTCTTGCTCAAGAACGCTTAGTTGTAGAACTATCAGACTGTATCAGACTGAAATTATTGTTATCAATTGTTGTTTTCAACCTTTTTGCTTTTGTTTATTTCAGGTTTTCTGAATTGTTAATATCTGCAAACATGTGGTATTTCAGCTCGCTCATTGGATTCAGACTTGGCAGCTGATTGGTTTGTGATTCCTTTTATCTGCCTGAGTGTCAAATATGGGCTTGTTGTTTTCCAAAGTTTCTCAAAATGGCCGGCTCACACAACATGCACGCCTGTGTATTTTCAATGTACTGAAAATGGCCTCAAAAAATACAAAATGACTGGCAAACTTGGAAATTGCTCTAGTCCTAGCTACTCTACCTACGTACCTACAGTAACTACAACATTGTTATGCCCAACAGAAACCCAACAATTGAATCCAACAGCATTTCAATTGGCAAAAAGAAATCAACATTCCGGCAACATCTGCAAACTCAACCAAAAGTGAAACGACAGCTAACATTTAAGTCACCGACCGGCGCTTTAGTGCTGATTGACGCATTATAATAAAATGACCAACAAACTACAGTTGCTTTTCATTTTCACCCTCATTAGACTCAAACTCATCCCGAGTAACAGATTCAGAGGATACCCAGAATCTAATCAGACTCAAAAAGGCACATAAAAACATGCCATGCACATTATGACCCATGAAAACGCTCAAGTCGGCACTTTCTCAAACCTGTCCGACTCCCACATTTTCTATAAGATGTGGTTGATAAGCTTTTATAACATCAGCAAAGAGAAATCTGTATAGGTTACGTTCTGTCTTAAGGTTTCGCCCTTAAGAATAACATCCATCGCATTTAAAATGAGATATGTTGCGCATACTCCCTCTGGAATCTAAGAAAGAAGCCACCGCTTTCCAAAGGCTTAGTCACAGACAGTGAACATGGTACAGTAAGATTTTCAACAATGGCCACGAATGTATGTATTGCTGTTGAGTGCTGTACCAAAGGAGTCCTACTTAAACCAGCTCTTCTGGGACTGCTTGTCGTAGTTTTGAAATCACTTTAGCCTCTTTTATGTTTCTTTTGGCTTTCAAGAAACGGTCTGAAATAAAGCCCAGAGGAGCGCTTACAATGACATTTAAAATATTTCACAAGAGGCGTAGTGTGTACTAAATTAATCGCTGCTCCTCGCATTAAAATCTGCATTCGTTTGACCAACTCAATTTGTCTGCTGCTGAACACACACACACACACACACCGCTCTTTAAAAAATAGGAGTGTATTTTAATGACCAGACAATCTAATAGAATTGCCTTTTTGGAGCACATTTAAATGTAAGAAAAGGAAGAGGAAAAGTAAAGTGGTCGTCTAAAGTCAGAACCTTATTAGTAATTTGTGCGTTCAATTGTTTGCAACTTTGGTTTCTGCTGTTATGAGATTCTAACCTACAATCTTTCAATCACAGATTCAAGTCTCGACTGTAAGAAATTCAATTGTTCAAATCGAGAGTTTTAGACAGACAATAATCTATATTTCTACAAAACATTTTACTCATACATGCTATACCCTAACATACTATTAGTATGTGTATATGTCATATGTTATTGATAAAGACACATTTATTAACAGTCATATTTATGACTATGTATGTGTACAGTATACAAATCAAAATTGCGCTCTGCAGTTAACCCATCCATTGAAGTTACACACACACAAGGAAGTGAGCACACAAACCCAGAGCATTGAAGCCTCTAATAGAACCATGGTGGTGTAATTTTCAATTCTTCCGTCAAGATGGCGCTCTATTAGAGGTGGTGTTCTACTAGAGGGTGGCGGTCTAGTTTTCAACGTGTTGGTCACAATGTCATACAATCATGACCCGCAGCAACAGCGATGTCAAAGATGTTTCTTTGAAAAAGCACTGCTTTCAGAAAACCTTTGATTTGAAAACTATTCATTAAGACTTTTAATTCAGACATACAGCTCATTAATGTTCAGTGACCAAGCAACAAGGGTTTCTATTCAGGTTTTATGACATGGTATTAGATGCACTCATAGACATTATTATTACTTTAATTCATACTTCTGTGTCAGTACAGAAATCCCAGAAGGACACAGAATGTGAAAGAGAAGTTTATAATGCATGAATATATGCATGTATAAGGTCTATTGGAGGTTATTTTACTAGATGTGACGTTCTATTAGAGGTTATATTTATTTATATGTATTTGTATATTATAAACCGTATATGATATCAGGTAATTCAATAAAACAGATAATTTCCTTGACCTGTCAATCAGTGGTTTGTGTTTTGGACGACTTAAATATAGTGAAGTCTGGCAGAAGAAATGTTTCTTTTTCTATTTGTACCTATCAGCTGCAGAATTCACTGTATTGATTTCATGTCTAGCGACCAGAGAAAGAACAGCTGGGTGATGGGCTGCGGTTCGGCTTCCCAGAGACAACTGCCACTTGCCAGTCTTGATGTATTCAGCAAGAAAAAAAAAAAAAAAAAATATATATATATATATATATATATATATATATATATATATATATATATATATGACTGCCACATGGTCTAAAAAAGCAAAAAACAAAAATCACAATATATGACATCAAAAGACAACATTTAAAAAAAAAAAACAACTTTTCAAATGACACAACTAAAGGCTAAGTGTAAATAAAAGTTCAAGTTCAAGTTAATTTATATAGCACTTTTCTTAGTTCGAGACCAACGCAAAGTCACTATGCGAATTAGGGAAAATAGTCTTTAAAGAATAAAAATGTCCATTGTTTATGTGTTCAGAAATTGGGGAAAAAGTAATACAGTAGTGCTTGTGTACAGTTCACTACATTAACTGGGTGCATGAAAATAATTATGCTGTATTAGTGGTAAACATATCATAGTATAAAGCAGTGACCCATAAGTTTGTCTCCTAAATTCGAGATGAAACTCGATCCGCCTTTGCTTCTTGCAGACATATTCACTTCCATAAATCATCAAAGAACCAAAATATTCTGTAATATGAAGCATTTAGTTACACATCTTATTATCAGTTGACTCAGAATGACCTTCAAACAATCAAAGATCTTTAGTTGTAAGACTATATTTTGAATTTAGCCGGTGTTACAACTTTGTGAATCGGTTTTGATTTGCAATGTGGATTTGACTGTGTAAAATTGTTGAAAGATATGGTCTCATAATCTTATATATCTTTGTCCTCCATCATAGAATTCCACGTGGGCTCAATATCGCCCGTCATGAGGAAATGACCGGTGCTGTTTCTGTGTCTAGCGTCAGGACTTTGTGATCTTGATGGAGATTAGACATGGCACTGGGGGTCTGCTTGTTTCGCCATCAAAACGCTTGTTTAAACGAATGCAAATGATTCCGTGGTCTGATGAAGCTTCTCTTTGAGAGCAGCTATGTTTACAGACAAGCTCCTTAAGATGTCCCCTCCAGCCTGTATGAGCAATAATGGAACTGTTTTCTATTTTGTCATCCGAGAATTAGATGACTTCTTTTTGAAGTGTGTATTTCTGAGGATGAGGAATGGGTTGGTAACTAAGGTTTTGGTGCAGAGATTTACATAAAATCCCCAGTCTTCTAAGTTGCGAGCGGATTGTGGCTGGAGAAGAGTTAGTCTGCGAGACGCCTCGGGGGAGAAGGTGAGTCCCCAAATGTCTGGATATAAAATGTCTAAATCCGGCTTGGTTAGTAAACAGAGGCTCTGGGGACTGCTTTACTTTCACATGTGCAGACTGAGCAGAAGACGGGTCCTCTGTGATTCTAATAGTATGAGCTCATTCGAAGAAAAAAAGAACGTGCGAGAACTATGTGGTGAAATAAATGGCCGTGGAGAGAACGGTGCTAGCAACAACAAAGGTCATGGGTTTGACTCCCAGGAAAAGCATCCAGTTATTTTTAAAGCAAAGATGCAATTCCAGACGGGATGCTTAGACTCAAAGAGTAAGCCTATTGCATATGTATTGTTTGAAAATAATAATCTAAGAATCTAAATCTTTTGGCACTGGCCCTGGTAGGGAATTGGACTATTGTTAAAGAGGTTGTGGGCTCAAATCCAGCTTTCTACCTTTCTTTCTTTCTTTCTTTCTTTGTTCTTTCCATCTTATTTCCAATAGATTGTAACAGTGTAATCGAAAAAAAATAACTTTATCAAAACATCTACAAACAATATTATCCATACAAAAAGGCCCTACAAGTAAAAAAAAAAAAAACATTTGAAAGTTTGAGACTTCTTCCTCTTCTACTTCTTCTTTTTTTTTCTTTCATTCTATCCTTCCACCCTTCTTTCTTTATTTCTAAACTTTCTCTTTTTCTTGTTTCTTTCTTACTTTCTTTTTTTCTTTCCTTCTTTCCTTCTTTCTTTGCAATAGTTTGTAACAGTGTATTGGAAAGAAAACACTTTATTAAAACATCTACAGTACAAACATTATTATACATACAAAAAAATGGTACAAGTTTCAAAAAAAAGATTTGAAAGTTTGAGACTTTTGAAGTTTTTTTTAAAACTTCTACAAACATTATTATACAAACAAAAGGTCATACACGTGTCATAAAAAATATTTGAAAGTTTGAGACTTATTTTCCTACTTTTTTCTTTCCTTCCTTCCGTCCTTCTTTCTTTCTTCTTCTTTCCAATAGATTTTAACAGAGTAATAAAAAAAACTCCTTTATTAAAACATCTACAAACATTATTATACGTAAAAAATGTCATACAATTTTCATAAAAGGAGTTGAAATTTCCAGACTTCCTCTTCTTCTTCTACTTCTTTTTTCTTTTCTTTCTTTCTTTCTACTTCTTTCCGACAAATTGTAACAGTGTAATCGAATCCACTTTAATAAAACATCTACAAACAAAAAGCCTACAAGTTTTCTTTTTATTCTTTTTTTTGTCTCATACTGTACCTCACAAAACTCTTCAGTGGCTGTATTTAATATGCTTTCAGCCTGATGAATTGCCAGTGTGAACATAGGTGATTTTAATTAATGAGTTCGGAAAAGCACAACGTAAGCAAGCTACTTTTTATTCTCTACTGTAAATGATGATAGGTTCATTAGCACGCATTTGCAATTTCCACATCAAGCGGCATTATCTCTTAAGACAATTTCAAGAGTAAATCTGTTTCCTTTTAAACGATGCTTCACATGAGAAGAATTCCAGTCATTTGTCTTCATCAGCCGGTATAGACATCGTCGGTTACACAAAGTCTAGCCTGAGGAGGATCAAATCAACTCTACAATTTTCAGAAATGACAGATCCAATTTTACGAAGGTCCCTGCAGCATTCCTTAACTGTTGCTGTGTTGACCCCTCACCCGTTCTGTGCAGCTTCCCCCGGTACGGCTTGCAATTTGTGCGTGTGTTTTACACTCCAGAAACAGACCTCAGAAATACAACACAACCAAATCAGTCAACATCCGTAGTGTGGTTCTTATTAGCTATATGTGATATTCATGAACAATGTTTAGCTTTGACCGTTTTTCCTTTCTTTTCTTTTTTTTTTTTTCTTCAAAATGAGTCATAATTGAATCGCCGCTATGTGTGAGCCGCAAAAAGAATTTATAATTGTGTAATTGTTCTGTCAATTTAATCATGTGGCTCTACAAGCAGGAGTAGAAAAGAAAGCTTGCTAGACTTTCCTAGCAATACCCTAGCCAGTTTTTATGAATCTTTTCATTTTTATTATTGTTATTTATTTTAATAAATTCTGTTTGGAGTTGAGTTGTTTGTTTTGTTGAACAAAAAAAATTGGGTTATTTTTTTAGGTTACTGAAAGATAAATATGTTTTGTTTTGTTTTTTGTTTTTGAACATTGAATTATATTAGGTTAGCCTGATTGTTAACACCTGAGACTGTTAAGTATTTATATATACTGTTTATATTTAATTTTTAATTAAATATATAAAATAATATCAGTTCAATCTAATTACATTTAAACCACCTTAACTACATTTTCATTGGAAGAAATTCTAAAAACATTTCTGGTTATAAAAACTACAAGCACTTTAAATGATTAAACGTTTAGAACATTTTATTTTTCATTTTCATACATACATTTAATTCACAATTTTGCCAAGTGAATATTTTTGCCTGATTAAACGGCTTTCATTATTTTTTTTATTTTTCTAAATTCAAATGTAGAAGCAAAATCAAATGCAGTTCCTTAAACACAAAGCAATTATAAAAGCAGTGCTGAATTTTTTTTCTATGCACTTGATTCAAAATACACCGTTACTAATTTTTGCACCACTTTTATTTTCATACAACACTTGAAAGACTTTTTTTACTCTAAACTTTAGATGGTTGTTTTGTTTTCTTGATCATGAAATGTGAAAGTTATCGCTCTATATTGGTCACAGTCGTGTCACTGACCTTACGTTATTACCAGTTTATTATGAATTCATCACAGAACTCCCACACAGCCTCGTTCATTATAGCAAAAGTGCTTTTATTCTGACAGTTCTGTTGTTTTTATCCAACCATGACGTTCCAAGCTTAAATTATCAAACCACACAGCAAAGAACGAATCTTTAGATTTACCAAGTGCCATTCTCTACTGGAAGAATACTAATAAAAAATGAACAGAAGTTTTATTGTCGGGACAGACTTCAGCAGGTGAAATAGTGCCCTAGATTCGGCGCTGTGACTATTTCTCACTTTTCTTTCCTAATCTCACGAGACAACATTCTAGAGCAAACACTTGTCAAATGACAAGTAAAAAAAATAGTTTTGTTTGGGGGGTTGCGTTGAAAGGAATTGTGTTGTTTCATCCAATTCTTGGATTATTGTTTGAAGTGGTATATGGGGGAAAAAAAAACGTCTTAAGGGTTAAAGTGTTCAACACACACTCTCTCTGTCTCTCTCTCTCTCTCACACACACACACACACACACACACACCTACACATACAAACAAAGACACACACATTAATATAAATTCATAGTGGCAATTTACTTACATGCCAAATAATATTCCAAACATCTTTATCGTAACCCCAATGACAATTTTTCATTTTCCTTGTTTTATCCTCCAACTTAACTGTAACCTCTGTCGTAAAATCCCATCTTGACCTTCAACAATGCAGGGCCCCACTTTGGTATTAAACACCGATCATTTGGGACCACACTTTGGTCTAAATGTCTGTACACACCAAATGTTTTTGATTTAAACATTTTTGTTTGATGAATGTAAAATTACACTACACATTTTGGAAATTTGTACATGTTTAATTCCACGGATCTTGTATATTGCCTTTGGCGTAAAATGTCTTTGAAGTAAACAGCATTTTAGATAAGGCACTTCAATTTCTTCACAATTGAATCAATACATTTATTCTATTCTATTCTATTCTATTCTATTCTATTCTATTCTATTCTATTCTATTCTATTCTAATATAAAGCATACTAGCTATTCTTGTCTCAAGACAAAGAGCTAATTTCTAATTCTGCTTCCTAAATGCACCGTTTCTCAAGGCGCAAAGCAATAAAGTTTATGATCCAAGCTTTTCTGTAGTCAATGTCCCTTGCCGGACACCTTCATATTATTCCGGTCATGCCGATGATACCTGGTGGACAATACGGATGCCAATGATATTTGTGGGAGGATTACAATTAGAGCCCAGCAGAAAGGAGGGGAAGATCATGATTGCTGGAATAAAAGTTATCTTTCCCAATTACTGCAGCCTTCCTTATCAGCAACAGTCGCAGCGCCGTGGAATGCTGATGAGATTGGGATGGTTTTCTTGGCTTCCCTTCAAATTTTGACAAACATCAAGGCTTGAGCTTCTGGAAGCTTCCAATGGCTTTAAGAGAAACATGGAGACATGAGTGTGTGGAACCTACAAAAACACTCCAAAACGAGTCTAAAACATGTTGTTTACTGTTTTTGACTAGAATGTTTGTGCAGCTTGACTGAAGCTTCATGTAACATTTAAATCAACCGGCTTCTACATTTCCTCAGATTTGTATAATTCATGAGTTGGCGTGATCTATTGTTTTACAAAGACTGACACTTATGTGAGTCTGATGCAAATGCGTAAAACAGAGACCCGGAACGTCCTCTTGGCAACTGAGTCTGGGAAAGGAATTGCCAAGAGGTCGCATCATAACGGAAAGATGCGGTACTTGATATTGTTCAACAAATACTTTCTTTTTCTAGCAACACGTAAACTGGTCCAAAAATGTAAAAATCAAGAATCTATGTTTTGTCACAATCTTTAAAATGATTTGAAAGTTTGAGACCTTCTTCTTCTTGAAATATTAAAATAATTACAATGAAATGTATCAAATGCCAATTTTATATCAAATTCTATTCATATTTTGCGTTTGCCTCAAATATGGCCGTAACACTTCTTACATCACCAAATATGGCAGATTTTTTTATTTTTTTTTCTGCAGGTGGGTTATTTTTCTTTCTTTTTTAATTTTACTTTTCTTCTTCTTCTTCATGGTGAAGTGAGGATATCAGCGGGTCATTTGAAACTACAAATAATACTAATAAAATAAATACAATGACATACTACCCAACTTTGTATCAAATTCTATTCATATTTTGTGCTTCACTCAAATATGGCAGTAACACTTCTTACATTACAAAATATGGCTGATTTTTCATTTTTTTTGCACTAGGGTTGTTTTTCTTTCTATTTTTTTTTTTACATTTTGCACTTCTGTTGCACACCTGCTTTTCTTTTACGCTTCAGTTCTCTTTCATCTTTATATTTCTTCCTCTCTATTTCCATTAGTCCTTTTCTGTTTCTATTTCTCTGTTTGCCTCCACAAAGCTCTACAGCTATTGCTTTGTGGTTTCGGATTTATTTTATTTTTTAATAATATCTTTAATATATCTTTTTTTTTAACTAAAAAAATGCTTTAACATGTTTTAAACATGACCAGGATGAAAATTCTGGACAAACGGCAAAAACATTAAAACTTATGATTTAATACTGAAATTGATCTGTCATGACACATTTGCATTTGTTCCGGAGAGTCTGCGGCAGGATTGTCTGCTTACAAAGTTTTCACACAGTATCAATACTATTCATTTAAATTGCAAAGCTGGAAGGCTTTGAATGCGGAAAGTCTCAAATTAGCTTTTGACAGAAATTATAATCCCCCACTGGTGCATTTCACTCATGCATAGTGCAAATAGTTGACTAGTACTTGCAATGAGAGATGAAATATCTATAGCTTTAATAACAAATGATTGAACATA
Organism: Paedocypris micromegethes; assembly: GCA_028031935.1. Lineage (NCBI taxonomy): Eukaryota > Metazoa > Chordata > Actinopteri > Cypriniformes > Paedocypris > Paedocypris micromegethes. The sequence continues at coordinate 11,959,237 of CM051503.1, forward strand.
TTAAAAATACATTCTATCCATACATTGTTTTTCTGTAACTTATTTTTCATTTTTACACACATCCACACTCTCTGTCACACCTATGGGGAGTTTTTCCAAACTCTAACTCTTCTGAACACATGATTTTGGACAGTGTGGGGGAACTGGAAGCCCAGAGAAAACCCACACAAACATGAGGAGGACAAATAAATATTGTACATTAAATTCAAAATATTTTTTTTTTTCAGAGAGTTCTTTAAATTTACAAGCTAAGAAAGTACGGTATGACTCTTGTGATGCTTTGCATGCCAAGTGTGTGTTGATAACACAAATCTAGATGCTAAATCTGCGTAAAATCACAGTAGTGAGAAAAATACGTTTCTTGTGGTTGCTGTAATCAAAAACTCGACCGAAATGAGCATTCGTGCTGAACACACAGACTCTCCTTAGGCAAAACATTAAAAATATACAACCTCGAATTGTAAAATAACAGGATTCTAGATTATACGTGTGTACGAGTTATAGAAAAAGGAATTGTTGTGGCGTGCACAATTATGCCCCTCAGGCCAACATGCCATTTTGAGTTTGCTGCTGATTATCACATTTATCTATAGCTGTTGGTGAGCTAGAGGGAAGCTAGTGCAGAAGTTTACTACCTGGCAACGACTTCTCAGGGGACATCTTACACCTGCTGGGGCCCAGATGTGTTTCCTCATGCTTTTTTCGGAGGTCTGCAGAGAAGTCCCACAGGGTTTTCCTCTCACTGATGACGGAGAACGCAGCGAGCGGAGTCTTAGCTAACAGACATGTTGAAGTGTGTGGACTAGTGTACAGTTCTGTGGTGTTTTTAGGGATTGTATTTATTAGTTAAGCGTGATTTGCTTTAGTGTTCACTGTGGAACTGATTCATTACGGTGTCAGAGGTAATATATGAACTATGCTTTCAGTGCTGGAAACGTCAATGGCTGCCAAAGGGTTGAGTAGTTGTATTGAATACATAGGCTTAAGTAGACGTTGAGTAAATTGTCTCTGAAAGGCTCTGACAATAGTGATGCATGTAAAACGCCAGCAAGAGGCGGCTAGTTGGATCTTGTTCTGTGAAGTTATAATCGCATTTACATATTCAATTACTGGTAATTTTAATTTACCTTTTTGAAAAATTCTCTTTAATTTTCAGTGTTTTCTCTGTAAAGGTTCTCTGTTTGTTATGTGACGTTACAAAAATGACATTTACAAAATTTGCAACATTACACAGTGGTGGAAAGTACTTGAGTAAATGAAGCAGTACTTAAGTATTTGGCTACTTTGGACTTGTACTGAGTATCACATTTTAGCATCTTTTACTCTCTACTTGACTACATTTTTGATTGAGTAATGTACTCTTTACTCCACTGCATTTGAATGAGAAAAGAATATTTTAGATAATGCGGAACATTTGTGTTCTATTTGCCACGATTATGGAGTATTTTGATTTTGATTGACAACTGCTAATATTTTCTTGCTCGTTTTCTTCAGAATTGATAACTGATTATTAAACAATTGATTTTTATTAATCTGGAATAATTTCAAGATTGCAAGGTGATTAATATAGATAAAAAACTATGCTCACATCTAATGTACATTCATATAGAGGAAGAGAGAAAGAGAGACATATGCAGCTTTTTTGTTTTATATATCTAAAGGTTTTTACCCTCGCTCTTTCCCCTCCAAAAAAAGCCTTTACTTGTTTAAACATTACAAATCCTTGAATGCATCCGACTCACAGCTTATTCTTTTCTGTGCATTTAATCTGTACTTGAGTAGCACAGGCAGGTTCAGATATATTGAACTCAAGATGATTTCTGTAGAGAATTTGGTAAAAACACAGAAGTTCACTGATAAGGATCAGAGGTCTACAAAGCTTGCTACGTGCCTCTGCGTCTTGATGGGGACGACGCTTGCATGAGATGACACGTGCTGGTGACTGGCCCGATGTTTGCTTGGTGGACTTTCACAAGATGTTCAGAGAAACATCCAGGGTCTGTCATTTGCCGTGAATGTTGCCTACAGCGGCCCAGAGGCTCTGCCTGTGTAAGACAGACATTTTGCCTAGGGGCCATTTTGCTTTCCTGGTTCTCCTCTCACTTTATCTTCACACACGATCTAAAATATAACGTGCATGAACTTCCTTTCTCAAGTTTCTCCCAGTCTGGAGCACTTTTCTGGTTGCAGTGGTTTCTTACTCAAGCCATTCTGTCTGTCTCTCTGGATATTCATCCTCGAAGAAAAAACTAAGTCTTGAAGCAGGGTCGCAGAAAGATGAAGAACCTATAAAAACACGCACACACACACACGTATCTACGCAATATCAAACCTCTTTACCGCTGAACCACGACGGGCATGTACAACACAGTCTCGTCCTCAAGCAGCTTCTTCAGACTGATTCACCCTAAATGTCTGAAGAGGCTACAGAAGGTCTTTTCTTCAGTAGGTTGTCAGACATTTTGATCAGGATAGCTTTCAATAAAACTTTTTCAAGTTTCATGAGAAAAAACAAGATTTGCTATTTTCGCGATGCAAGGTTTCTTCTAACACTTGTGTACAGTTTTTTTTTTTTAATCTTCATTCATTGAGTTTATGTATGTGTATTCTTTTATGTAGTATTGTGATTGCTGCTGTAACTATATACGTTTCTGTGCGACAAGGAAATTTCTCTCTCTCCATCCATCCATCCATCCTGCTATAAAGCAACAAGGTCAACGTCCATTCTTTTATTTTCTTTTGTAATTGCTGCTGTAAATATGTAACTTTCTGTGAGACAAATAAGGGTCAATCTCTCTCACCCATCCATCGATTCATACATCGACCCATCCTGCTATAAAGCAACAATAACTAATTGTGCCAGTCAAACTTTCTGTTGTCCTAATTCACATAAAGCCACATGCAACTTGTATTCTTCATGAAATTGCCCCACCACCCAAAAAAAAAAAGTAAAGCTGCCAATCCATGACACTGTCCTCGTCAGAATGATAAGCTGGTCCTGATAACAATCCCCCCGTGACACGTGCCGAAGTGAAGTACCGTCAAGAATCAACCACAACCAGCTGCTTTGGGCAGAGATTTTGCAAATGGCTTTGATGCAAACTAATCTATTCGGTAGCAAAACCTCTATATGGAGAAACATTTCCAAGCTTAAATCTGAATACTGAAGAGGCCGTTTGCCCCCTTTTTAATTGTAGTCCTATATCTGAATATAGAACCACTGGTGCACGCCTTGTTCATTTTGGTGCCTCGGTACCCTAGAGCCACTTGAGTGTTTCATTAAATAAATCAGCGAAGCGGGATTTCTGTAGCCTCGGTTAATAAAGGAAAAGTGTAACATTGTCAGCTTTAGAATTTCAATGAATATATTTTACATATTGAGCAAGCCATACAAACCATGTTTGTGGCAAGTGGCATTAAACGTGAAGAAAGAAACATCGAGTTAGCGCTCACTGATTTCAAGGCACTGAATGTTTTAGCAGTTTAACGGATCATCACGACTCTCTGTGGTGCGTTTCTTGAATGTGCTGGTTCAAAAACGCAGATCGGTCTTTGTTCTGATGGCATTTAAATGTCACATGGATGTACAGGTATTATTTCTGCATATGTGAGATTCGCCCGCAAAAGTGAAGAGATGGGCAGCGTGGAATCCTTGATGCTATCATGACAGCTTAGTCAAGTGGGGTGTGAAAGACTGCCATCTCTGAGAATCTTCTCCCACTGGTAATCTCCTCTTCATGTCAGACTTCCACTGAAGCTCCTTCATCCTTTTGTCGCTCAACATTACTTACAAATGAAACGGAAGTCTTTTTATTTCGCCCAAACTGACAAGTCATCGTCTCTTCTTCCTTCTTTCTTCTAGTCTGCTATTACACCTTTTTTGGAATAATTTCTATTGAACAAATAACTGACATAGTCAAGCTGTGCTAATCTGCAGAGCACAGTCTTCTGGAAGCTTGGCAACAAACACTATCACAACACACTCCCCAGACAAGTCATCTAGATTTGCCCCACTTACCTAATCTTGCATAAAAATTGCTCAGCAGTGCAAAGAAACGGTGAATGATGTGGATACATGGAAAAAAATAGGAAGGATACTCATGGATTTGAAAGATAATCTGTCCTTTTTTTCACTTTCTGGATCAATGGACAACTATTTCTTGGTCACCTATATGGTCAGTCATGTCAAGTACTGGCTGTTTATGGGAACCACATGTGGCTTTCCTTCGGGAATCGCAATCAGTGTTTGCTTACCGACATTTTGATTCATGGTAATTTCTTTAGCCGGCACGGTGACTCACGGGGCAGCGCTGTCGTCTCCAAGCAAGAAGAATCAGTTTGAGACTCAAGTCTGACGCCCTTTCAAAGTGTATTTTGAATTTTTCTCCAAAACTCTAGGATCCTTCTACGCCAAATGTACGCAAAATTTTCCAAAACTGTGTGTGTGTGTGTGTGTGTGTGTGTCCCATTCTGCGCTGGTTGGTCACCAATCCAGGGTGTGTCCCACCTTCCGGCTCAGGTTTGCTGTGATTGGCTGTTCCTCCTTGTCCCAAAAATGTAAAAGTGGTTCCAGAAGTGCATTTATCTATTTTTTTTTTTGTCATCATTCAGATCAACCAGTCAGCAATAATGATAAATCCAAACACAGCAGCACTTGGGATTTGCTTGACATGCTGATCGTGTGCTGATGGTGGAGTTTATTAGAATTACATTTTTTTTTTCCGATCCACAGACGCACGTGGTTGTAAAAATTTAAAACGAACTGTATGCAACTCCATGATGTAGATTTAATTTGAGCCAGCGGGAAGCTAAGACTGTGGTGTCACTTTTATCCCTCCACGTCAGTGTTCCGTCTAAAAGTGATGCTTTCTAACATTAAACAGAAAAAGTACTTTCTTGTACCATTTTGAGGCTCACAGAACTATGCATGCTGCCATTCTAATGGAGAATTTTACTCGAAACTTAAGAAAAAAAAACACAAAAAGCTTGAAAGTGAAAGCTGTTTGGCTTCACAGGCTGCTGCTCTCGTGGGTTTACTGAGACATACACATGCAGCTTTTCGTCCGCTGAAATCTTGCGTGGGCCTCCATCATTATAGCTGACATGTGATGTGATGTAAAACAAGCAAATGATTTGCACCACTGTCTCTCTAGTTTGCAGAGAATCTCAGATTAAAGCGCACGACGCGGGTAGATTCCGAAAGGGAACTTTTTTAATTGTTTGATTCTATAGAGAAGTGGAGGCTTGTGGCTCGAGCTTGGCTGTGCGTGTGTGTGTGTGTGTGTGTGTTAATGGAGGAGGGGGAAGCGAGGGACTGGCGAGGAAACATAACTGATGCAATGTAAGGTTTTTACATTTGACTCTTGATCTCTTATATACAAGTCTTATCGGCTCATTATTTACTGTGCAGATTGTCTCCACTGAGTTTCTCTTCTCACTGAGATGATCAAATGAGTTTGGAATCTTTTATTGCGTTTTGCTCATTATTGTCACAGTCATGGAGGAAGAAAGATGTATTTTGACATACACCATGATTATATAAAGCACATACTGTAGACTTGATGTGTGATGTTTTTCTGCCCTATGAAATCAGATCAGCAGTGTGTCAGTGTTCGCTTTACGCTCTGATGGTTGAGTTCAGTGCCTGATTCATCAGGCTGATTCCAACAGTGGTTGTTGTTCTAACTAGTCATTATTAAAAAGAATGGCTACGGTTTTGTGAGTCACTTTGCACACACTAACAACTCAGAATGACTTTGAAGGACAGTTTTTTTTTTTTTTTGTAGAACTGTACTGTACAATCACCACCAGTAGGGAGAAGAACATCACAAGAAGAGAGTGTTGAGGTTGTGTTGGGTCGAACACCGATCCAGGGTCAATCCAGCCTCAGGCTCCTCGTGACCAAGAAATCAAATTCAAATTTTTATTGTCATATACACATTATACATGTTACAACATGCAATGAAAGTATTTTTTACAATGATCCAGCATTTAAACATGAAAGAAGGGGGGGGGGAGCGAGAGATACAATAAATTGATAAGAGATAACAATACAATAAACTACAAAATAAATAGATAAGAATAAAAATATAAATAAAATGCAATATACAATAAAGTGTTTCAAGTGATCCATGCAATGTGAATGAAAGCGGTTTAGGAAATGGATGAATAGCGTTGAGGTTACAATCGGTCCTTGACTTTGTTTCCTGCACGAGACTTTTGCTGTGATTTGCAGAACATTTAACATTTCCGCAACCAGACTGGCCATTGCAAAATGTACCCCGGTCAATTTCAGAAGCCGCACAATAAAGCATTTTAATACAATTTCCATGCAGCCTAAAAGAGAAGCATAACCAGATCCTGGGTCGTTTTAATAACGCCTGGATAAAATGTCAATATACATTAGGTAATTTCATCATGAATGCTTTTATTAAATTTGTGTAAAAGCCATCGCGGTTTCAATGCCAATATTTTTTTTTAACAATAAATGCCCTTGGAGAAAACAGGATAACTCAATTTTTGTCTTCACGTGTTAAACTTCCAGCTTTTAGCTGCCAATGACACCAGATCAGCGATCTTTTCTTTAACAGTCACATTTTCATTTGAATCATTCTGTTATTTAAAACGAATGGATGCACTTATTTTATTAAATCTTTTTGCACTTAAGTCATTGTTGAATTGAGAGTATTGTGAGCAATAAAGATGTAGTTCTTGTAATTAAACTAAAGACCTATTGTTTTTTAAACTCCACAACATAAATAATTAAAAGTGTATAAGTATGTATAGGTGTATGTAAAACAATATATAAGAAATGTGATTAGTTAAAATTAAGTTCATAAAACTTGTTTTAAGTCAAGATATTGTTTATTTTGTTTTGTTATTCTTTACATAAATACACTATTAGAGCATTTGAACACGAAAAGTGGCATTTTTCATACTGAAAATATTGGATACAGTATACACACACACGCATATATATATATATATATATATATATATATATATATATATATATATATATATATATATATATATATATATATATATATTAATACATTTATTTATTTTATCATTTCATCATGTCTTGTTTATGAGTCATGTAAAATGGACTGTGTGAGACTCGCAGACAAATCAGAGCACCAGCAGCAGTAAAGCAGTCAATGTACCGGTCCGTGGTGGTGAGGGATGAGCCGAGCCTGAAGGCAAAGCTCTCGATTTACCGGTCAATCTACGTTCCCACCCTCACCTCTGGTCATGAGCCTTGGGTCAAGATCAAAGGAACAAGTTCTCGGATACAAGCGGCAGAAATGAATTTTCTCCGCAGGGTGGCTGGAAGCAAACGAAGAGACGGGTGAGGAGCTCCGACACCCAGGAGGAACTCGGAGTAGAGCCGCTTCTCTTCCACATTGAGAGGAGTCAGCTGAGGTGACTTAGGCGGATGTGCCACCAAAGTTTGGGAAAAACTGCTCAAGACTGATGAAGATTTTAAAATGAAGAAAACCCAAGAAATATGTGAAGTGCAATTATAATAATAATAATAATAATAATAATAATAATAATAATAATGAGTATTTGTAAGGTGCTTTTCACAGTTTTAACTGTCTCAAAGCGCACATGTAAATATGTAAGGGAAATGATGCTTTTTATTCAATTTGTCGTCTGGATTGTTGGTGTTGACTAAGTTGCAAAGACAAAGACCAGCGAGCAAGCACATACGCAACAGTGGCCAGGTAAAAAAAACCTCTTTAACGAGGAAAAACCCTGGGGAGAACCCGGCTCACTGGTGCCAGTCTCCTCCGGCATTCTAACACTACACAATCAGTGCGTTGGTTGTTCCGCGTCATTTTTAATGATGATTCTGGAACGATGTTTCCCTCCTCAATGGGGAAAGAGGCGGCTCCACTGCTCCAAGCCAACAGCGTCATCAGGTCCACAGAGGTCGATGAAGCACCACCGATGATTCCGAAGCTCTAGGAATCTAGGAAAAAAAAAAAAAAAAA
>CM051503.1:11967244-12151785 GCA_028031935.1 Paedocypris micromegethes
AAAAAAAAAAAAAAAAATTACACTACCGTTCAAAAGTTTGGGGTCACCTAAACAATGTTGTGTGTTCCATGGGAAGTCACACTTTATTTTCTAAGAACAAGGATAGACAGCCGAGTTTTATGAAAGTTCTCGCTTTCTGGCCATTTTGAGCGGTTGATTGACCCCACAATTGTGATGGTCCAGATTCTCAACCTGCTGAAGGGAAGGTCAGTTTTATAGCTTCTTTAAACAGCTAAACAGTTTCCAGCAGTGCTAACATGATCAAACAAGGGGTTTCCAATCATCCATTATCCTTAGGACAATTAGCGAACACATTATACCATTAAAACACTGGAGTGACAGTTGCGATAAATGGCCCTCTATACACTTATGCAGATATTGCACCAAAAAACAGACATTTACTGCTAAAATAGTTATTTACCGCATTAGCAATTAATAGAGTGTATTACTGATTAGTTTAAAGTTATTTCCATTGACAAAAACAGTGCTTTTTTTCTAAAAAATAAGGACATTTCAAAGTGACCCCAGCCTTTTGAACGGTAGTGCATTTTTTAAGAATAACACTTTTTAAATAATAGTTGTAAAATCCGAATTGTAAACATTTTACCCACACATTCTATATTTTTGTAATTGAGACATGTCACCACGGATGGTTAGATTTATGAAATTTCACGGACTATCTTTTTTTATGGTCTAAGAGATGAATAAAAGCTACTTGGACCTGAATGTGCTGAATAGTAACCCGGTGTCGGTGAAGGCTAGATGCAATGCTGGATTTATGGCAGCAATGATAAGGCACAGTGAGCATCACCGCACCTCATCAAGCACTGCCAGTACGCCTCACGTCTGTCCTCCTGACCAGCCACCATCAAGAACCAGCGATAGATGTTGGTCTAACAATGAGAAGACAAATTATCCATCTCAGAAAGCAATAAAGTGTGGCTTTAAACACCTGATATAATCCAGATCGGGTTGAAGCAGTTACGTTTTAATGTGCCATCTTTAGTCTTTCTGACACAAGGCTTTTACACCAAGTTAAATGCAAAGTCTATTTAAGATTGTCAAACCTCAAAATCACCATAAGCGAAGCCATCGGGAGTATTAAATAACAGAGACACGCCGCAGAAAAAGTCAAGGGGAAGTCATGCTTCTGAAAATGGCCTGTAACTCCATTAGTGTCCATCTAAATCAGGAAATTGAATACATGAGAAATGTCTATTACTTTGCTGTCCTTTGAATGTCATTGAGTGTTATTCAAGGCAAACAGCTCCGTCCAAACATTGAACAACATGGCCTCCACAATTTGTTTTTTCAGACCAAGTTTTAAATGTTTGATTGTGGTTCATCTCCTCCATCATTTCTGCATATAGAACATTGATAAAACGTCAGAGACCGTGCTAAAAACCGACTATAGGAAATGGCTGTGACAACTAGTTTTCTTGGCACCCACTCATTTCTTGAGTGCTTTGTTTGCAATAGCAACGTTTCCAAGGCAACACGTTTCATCCTTTGATGATCCTTGTCCAAGTACCTTTAGCCTGGATTCATGTGCAACTAAAAATCTTTCAAACAATTAACGTCTTTATGCGAACAGAAATAAATTTGCAGGTATGTGTCACGTACTGAAGCGAGCGGAGCGCAGGTGCAGTCCAGCCACAGCTCATATAGAGAAACGCATCACTTCCTTTGTCCGAAGGGCAAATTGACGATGGTCAGCCAAAGCCTAACTTAAACTAGCATCCTCCAGAATGCAATATACAGCTGAATTCATTGAATCTCCTGCCCTAAATGCAGGAGACATTGAAATACATCAAAGTTTAACGGCATTATCTGTCACGCCACTGACAGAAGACTGGCAGGGTCAAAGGTCATCGCACGGTGAGATGGTTTTATTCCGACAAACCTCAAAACAATCGTCCCCGAAAACTCTCTGATTCGCAGTGGTGAGTTTTATTCTACATGGCGTATAAGTCTTGGTGAAAGGAAGGGGGTTATTCTTAGTTCAGCTGGTGTGTTTGCAGTGGACATGTGGGGGCAAAAGGTGAAGAGAATGGCTAGCGTTGGAACAGGAGGATGAGGTGCACCTGATGCTTTATGAAGGTTGACAAAAGCGGAAAAGCTCCAGGTCTAGTGAGGCAATATCCAGCTGCTGGTTTCCAGTAAGCGGCATTCACTCGGGTTCTTCTCTCTCAACCCGCTGATCTTTCTTACACATTGAATAGTACAAACTTGACTTTCACACAACACCTCGGTTGTTCTCATTTTCACCTGTGGAATTAAGGAGGTCTTCTGCTAATATGCAAAAAGTGTGTTGTGTGTGTGTATGTGTGTGCGTGATACTGTTTGTATGTCATTAATTAGTCTAGTCAAGTTTTCTTTTTTTTTTTTCATGAAAAGAGACATTATGTTTCATCTAAATTTGCTAATTGCCTTTGCGATACTTTTTCCTCATGTGCTTTACAAAAATAGCAAGAAAGTATTTCTTTTTATTTTTTTATTTCATCTTTAGCATGTTTTTAATCATTTGGTTCTAATGAATGCGTTTGTAGACAACCCTGCCCTTCTTCTCCAGACCTTTGTGTGAATTGGGAAATTCTAATGTGGGTTATTAGAACTTAATTAGATTAAAAACACATTGCAAATTCTTAGTGCTGTTTACTATTATTAATTTCTATGTATTTTTCCTTTGGTTTTCATTTTAATAGTTGGTCTTTCTCTAAAAATTTGAACGATTGAAACTCAGCAATATCTACTGACTATCTATCTATCCATCCATCTTTCCTTCAATTGTCAGTGTTGTGCTAAAAAAATACTTATTTTTTTTTATATATGATCTCTGAAACGAACTAGTGTTTCAAGTTCAAGTTCAAGTTCTGAGCATTTGTAAGGATCTCAAAGCGCAAAGAAGATACATAACGGTTTTATACACGTCTGGACTCTCATCTCAATGCATGCTAGCGGTAAAACAAGTTACAGGTATAGTGGAAATATTTTGGAACTCGGGACAACGTTTTTGTGGCAATGCATGGATTTTCGTTATCTAGGACATTCGGGGTACCACTGTATAGCAATATGTTCGTTAACATCAAGTCTTTGAAATAGTTGCTACATTAAAAGCAGCTTTATATAGAGTAAATGCGCTTCTTACTCCATGTGTAGCATTGATTCTAAAGAGATTTTGAGCAGTTCATACGAGTTCTAATTTCTAATTCATTACCAACAAAACAACTTGGAAGTTTAACCAGAGCAGACAAACCAAGGGACAAATGGCCCTTCTTTGTGCAATCCTACGCCTGTGTTCCCTAGGTGACGGCTCTATAAGTCTGGGTGATCTGTACTGCTTTAGAGAAAGTGAACATATTCCTTAGTTAGGAAGACAAAGCCTGGCCATGGTCACCGATGGAAAACACAGTGGCAATAGAAACTCCTGATGATTCTCTGTTGGAACCCATAAATCACACCATCCTCTCAAAAAGGCTTTGAATATTTAAAAAGGACTTTACTTGTGTACTTTAACGACACATCGATATTCAATTGTTTTACTTTATGTGGGTGCAAATTTACCTACGTTGTTTCTTCTTCGCTGGTTCAAAACAGGATAATTAAGGCGAATCTTTCCCGAGCCCTAATGTTACCTGTGGCACCCATTAACAGACAGCATCACTTCTTTGATCACTTTTACCTGTGAGCTCGGAGAAAGCACGAGAACATCTCACATCAAATAACAGCTCTATAATGACAGTAGGTTCTCTATGGACAGCTTTAATTAGAGGAAGCATATTCTCCGAAAATGAAACGAGGCATTATCACATCATAGGTGAGAAACCAGCCTATCACTTATGCTGATACAGTCAGTGACTCCAACTACTGTTTTTTTCACGTACGAATAAGTCTTTGCAATGCTTATTTTGTCGTTTTGGTGCTATTATCGCTGCTAGTTAAGAAACAAAAATATCCACCTCACACGATTTATAACCATTTTCTGAATTTTGAAAAAAAAACCCCATCAGTTGTGATTCATCTCAAACTATAACCTGATCATACGAGGGCTTTATTGGACCCTTTGCGCCATCATTAAATGGCAATCTTTCTCGGCTCAAGTGGAGCAGAAGTAGTCAATATCACCTTGTGCACCATGTGAAGGTAAAGCTCTGATCTGCTGGTGCCCATGAGTTTGATGAACTGGCCTCCAAAGAGCAGCTCATCAGCCACATCGCCGGCGCCTAGAGAGCGGCGAGCGGGTTTCTGATTGCTTTCAGAAGAGCTGCTTGGAAACACATCTCTAAGATCTCATATCCAAGATTGATTCCGAAATACTTCATCATTACAATTTGGTTTACGTGTGTTTAAAATTTATATACCAACACTTTCATTGCAGTAGTTCAAGGTTGGGGACGCTAATTTTATTGTGGGGACTGTACGACGAGGGCAACAGTCATAGAGTAACATTATCTTTGTTGTGTGCAGTGTTGTAACGTACTTGAGTAATTAGCCTTTGTTACTTGACATGAGATTTTTCAGCTACTTTGTACTTGTACAAATCAAAAAATATAAGCAACTTTTTTTTTTACAAGCAATATAAGCAAACTATTTTTTTTATCTACATTTTTGAGTATCTGTACTCTTTACTCCACTACATTTGAATGGACACCTACCGATACTCGTTACATTGTGATTGTGCGCAAAGTTGGCATCTTTTTCTACACAATTAATCTTTTCCACAATTAATTTCTTGGGCGGATGACACAATTTTGCGTTTTGACTGAGACAGTCATTTTGTTCATATTTTTCTCTGCCATTTTGAAACATTGAGGTGTTAAATTAAATTTCATATTAGGAAATAAAAATTAAGAGTTTCTTGTTTTTCCTCATTTCTTGGTGTTTTTTTTTCAGCCTAAATTCAGTAGGAGTAAAATGCTTAAGGTATTTTAAAATTGGATACTTTACCACGTTTACTCAAGTCCTCTTGGAAATAGTGACTCATAACTTGGAATGGAATAATTTTTCTATAAGTCTCATATAAGAATGAATAATTCTCCAGAAAGCTGATGTGTGGTTGGTAGTGTTAGACTGTCTGAAGTCAAGTGTATATGTAGATTGTAGGAATAAACTGTTTTAATAAACTATCAAGAAGCACAAACTCTAAATAGAAAACAGGACAAATAAACTCAGGAGACTTTGACTAACAAAAGCTGGGAACAGAAATATAACCCAAGAGTTACACAACAGCAAACATCTGAACAAACAGAAATGCATTGAATATAAACCGCAGATTTTTCCTTAACATTCAAAAAGCAAATGCAGGATATATATTTATATACAAAGATTGGCAATTAGGGAAATTAGCAGCAGGTGGAACTGAAAATTACAAACGCACAATTGTTGTCCAGAGGAAACAGAGAATCATGGGACGTGCAGTGTAGCGTATCTGAGACATATTAGAACGACTTTGGCCATGTACATTGAAGTAGTATTGTGAAAAGTTATTGAGCGTAACTGTTTTAACTCTAAAGACAACATTTTTGTGATGCTACTTCTCACACATTGTATTTAACCGACGAAAGAACATTTTTTTTAAAAGCACACACCACTAAACTGGTGGTGATGACGTGTTCAGAGTTGTTGAGTTTATTTTATTCCAATGCACATTTGTCTTCACCACATATTAATGTTTGACATCATTTTAATGCTAATTTTGATCACAAGAATACTTAGTCCCATAGTTTATTTAATTATATTTGTGTTAAGGCAAATCTACTGTACTATTTGTCATCACTTAGTTTTCACTGTGATTCATAGATGTTAATTACATTTGTAATACTATAAAAAAACATAATGAAACATTAATGGTGTACAAATGTATAATTCTATTACGTATATATTTATAATGTAATTCTGGCCTTAATTTGGACTAATTAATATTGTCACTCAAAGACATTCTAATGAACATCTTTACATGGGGTTAAGCAGTAATGCAGTATATTCATCTTTAATTAGATGGATAAAAGTCAGAAGGAGACTAAGGGGTTGCTGGTGGTAACTGTGCTGCGGGACTCGGGTGGTCCTGCTTACATGTCAGGGATGATTTTCAAGCAATGAGCATCATAGTGTGGTTCTGTATTATACATCTCCCGACATCTTATCTAAGATGTGATACACTGATGGGCATTGGTCTGACTAATCAGAGTGTCCACTGGCGCTTTCTGGGGTAGATCACTGGTGCTGTTTAAGGATTTCTTTTTCTTCTCTATTGTTTGGCTTCTGGGACTTTTCACTCATTAGATGCTTGTCCTCTTTTTGCCTCATCAAATTGCTGATAATGGCAGTTTATAGTCAATTAAATTTTCAACAGATACCGTTGCCTGAAGAAATATTCTGGTGTCTTTTTTACATACCAAAGTATTGCGCTACTTTATTTTATTTATTTTTTGTCAACTCCAGATCAAGTATTATTATTATTATTATTATTATTATTATTATTATTATTATTATTATTATATTATTATTATTATTATTATTATTATTATTATTATTATTATTATTATTATTATCATCTCCATCATCACTATTATTATCATCACTATTATTATTGTTATTGTTATTGTTATTGTTATTGTTATTGTTATTATTATTATTATTATATTATTATTATTATTATTATTATTATATTTATTATTATTATTATTATTATATTTTATTTTTTTATTTATTTTTAAAGAAAAGAGACAAAAATTAAAATTGATCAGACCATTTTATTACATAGTTTTTGATGTTGTTGTTATTCAAATGGTGTTATTGTATCTAGTTTATCGTTTTAAGCAATGCAGATAATTAACAATATTTACAGTAGTACATTTGTACAAATGTGTCCTTCATTATAACTTAACTCATTCATTTCAACAGTCATTTCAACAACTCATAGCAAATATCAACCAGACATGTTTGACCCAAACGAGAACTGTTCTTTGATTTTATTTAGACCCTAATATATTTGATATCAATTTGATATATAGTATTTTATTATTAATTATTAAATAGCAATACATTATTGATCCTGATGTCTTGACTAGCTGCATATTCAACAAATAAATTTAATAGCCATATATTTAACGCATAGTCATGCTGTTGCTATGGTTATTTATTTTAAGATAACCAATAAGAAATAACGCTGAATTCAGCCACATGCATTTCTTTATACACAGTGCAATCAACAATACCGTAATGTCAATTGTTTATGTTATTGACATTGAAATACAATGTCCTTAATAACCTTCTGAGCCACTGTGCTTCATTTTCTTTCAACAATCCTGGTCGATTCTGTCAATCATTTTTCAGTTTTTTTTTGTTAAGTTTTCCTTAAATGCTCTGAGCTTTTCTCTAAAGTAGAACCTGATGATACTCGGACAAAGCCATGAATGGTCCCTTGCCTTGGAGTGTTTGGAACAGAATGGTTTGCCACTAAATAAAACATTAGAGCATCTTTGTACTTTGCAAAAATGCCTATTGACTAACCGGATGAAGTTCATGTTAGAGAATAAAGTGGTTTCTGGAGCAAATTTAAGAATACACTGTAGATTCTGTATTCAATGTTTGAATTCTGAGTGAGAACAGACCATCTGACGTTATGGGATTGTGTTCCTTATTGTGAGGTTGTCTGGATGAGGATTTCAAAACATCACTATCTTTTCTTAGCCTGCAAAGTGCTACCACACATAATTTCACAACAATGCCGAGACAAACATGGAGTTTGACAGGCAAGAAAAGCGAGTCTTCTTTCTTTGTGTGTTGTGTTTCACACTGAGGAGAGTAACAAGAAAGGAAAAGTGAGAGACACTGCTTTGGTGAGGAGCCTTGGGAAGTGTTGCAAGCATTATTTCCCTTCACAATGTCGTGTTTATATTTTGTGTACATCTCACCTTCTAAAGGTTTGTTTAATACAGATTGCATGCTTCTTTTCAAGCACCAAGAATGTCTATAATTCTTATGAAAGCAAGCGAGATAACTGGTAAAACTTTAACAATGTTTCAGATTGCATCAGCCATTGGAATCTGTAACTAGCAATTTCAGAGTTGTGGTTGGATTCCAGTGGCAGAATTGAACATATTTGTTTTTGTTATTGTATGTTATATTGCAAGCTGATATAAAAATTGTTCGAATGGCATTCATGGCACCAGCACATTCAAACATCAATTCATTCGTTCCTGAAGAGGTTTTTTCCAATGCGACTTTGAATTTCAGTAAATTGAATTACAGGAGATGACAGTATAATAGAATAGCAATACCTAATTCTACATCTACAAATCTAAATAGTATCTACAAATATAAATGGGATACTTAGATAATAGAGAAATGTGGATAGGAAAAATGTTTTTCCTGAAATACGCATAGATATTTTTTTTTTTATAATATATATTTTTGTAAAGTTTTTATTTGTTTAATATATACAAATGTGTTTTCTATTATTTTAGAATTTCTAATATTTTAATATTCTTTTTATCTCAATTGATCACTTGTATGGTAAGTACGCATGTCACGTTCTTCATCAATTTGAAAAAAATGTATTCATGTGTAAATATCTGCTTTTAAAGTGACATATTTAGACATTATGTTCAACAACAAGATTGACAATGGTAAACATCAACTGATGGGAAAAAATAAACAATATCAAAATAATTTATGATTTGTTTTATCTCATTCTAATTACCGTCATTATTCTTTTCCCAGGAATCAAACCACAACCTTGTGGTTGCAAGCACAATCTCTGCTGATTAAGAGGCAGGGAATCTAGTTAAATAAACCGATGCCAACATGTGCCAATCAAAACAATCCATTTTATAAAATTGACACAAATGGTCTCTGACCTGTGCAAATCTGTAAGTTTAAAACTGAAATAATAAGACAGACAATGAGGAGCTGGGTGTCAAAAAAAAAAAGAAATAAATAAAGTAATAATAATAATAATGAACACACTGGACAGGAGTAGAATATAAATATGTTCACTGTTTATGTGAGCTTCGGCACATAATTGAACAGGCAAAACCTCAGGCTGACCTGAAAAAAAAAGAACGTATCACATTGGCCCGAGGCGAGTCTACACTTAGATAATTAAAATTCACCCGATGCTAAGGTTTAGTTCACATGGCACAACAACAATTGCCAGACTCTGGATCCTCGGTGCAACATTTAAGTTGACATTTTGGAATATTGGACATTTTAAAGTTTGAATCAAGCATGGAGAAATCATTGTAATGCCATTGGCAGGTTACCTAACCGAACTTGAAGGTTTCCTCTCCGTGATTTCATTCTTTGAGCCCACTCAACGAGTGCACGGAATAATTATCCTGTCAAGCACCATTCTGACTCTTTTGCCATTCACAGTCCGTGACATTTCCACCACAGACTTATGTGATAATTACCCTTAAGTCTATCAGGAAACGTGTGTTGCGTGCCGTCAATTAGCATTGCTGTATCGCTCCGTAAAAAGGTTAATGTTTTTTGTTGATTCTGTAATGTGTTGTTCATCAACAGCGAGCTGAAAACGATGCTTCAAGTCTCCTGTGCCATGTTCTTCTAGCAAATCAAGTCACACTGTCTCAAACAAAGGTACGGAGTGGCCAAGTGAAACAGAAAATGTTTCAATATGAGGTTTTACGATGCTACTCGTGAGGCATCGTACAACAAAATCGACAAATTTCAAAACACTCATCAAAATTCCACTCAACTTGATTCAAAAGTCGAAACTCACCTCTTTAAAATTGGGTTAGGGTTAGGGTTAGGCTTACAATTTTTGTGCATTAGCACCAAATTCTTAATGTTATTTCTATTTTTGTCTATGGGTTGTCAGAGCAGTTGCTCTACTGTATTTATTGTAATTGACGTTTGTTTGGTGATTTTGAGTGCCAATAAATAAAATGTATCCTTATCCTTTTTTGTATTTTTATTACTTTTCCAATGGACCTACAGTCCATAAATTTGTTCAAGAAAAACTGTCCAAAGGTATGAGTGAAAATGCAAATGTGTTTGTCTGTGTGTCCTGTCTCTGATTGGTTGGCCGCCAATCAAGAGTGGGTCCCTCCTTCAAGCCCAGAGTTGCTGAGATTGAGCTCGTCTTGACCCTGAAATGGAAATGCACTTCATAACAGAAGTCTTTTTTCGAGAAGTCTACATGTTCCTGCGGGTTTCAGAATTGCCATACGTAGGTGTGATTGAGTGTGTAAATGTGTGTCACTCCGTGATTAGCGATTCATGACCAATCCTGTGTGTTTCCTGCTTTCAGACGCAGAGAAGATGAGATTGGCTTCAGTTCTCTATGATTTAAAAATTCACGAATCCATTTAGAAGACGAATGAATGAACATATGATATATTTCTGCATTGCTTCTCAAATGCTTCCCTTCGAAGCAACTTGAATTGCAATGCACTCAAACAGTGAACTAACTACTCGCTGTTCCTTGAAATCAAACCCATAACTTTGTTGTATTAATCCCAATTATTTGGATTAGACCACTGACAAGCTTTCCTCCAACAGAAATGAATAAATCAGAAGGTCAGCATGTACTTATGTAGCATTTTTCCATATTTTGCTAGCTTGACTTCCACAGGCGTCTTTTGGAAATCTAGTTTTAATTGCAGGGATGGCTGGCATAGTCTTCTTCATAGCGTCTTTCTTTCTTTCTTTCTTGGTACAGCCGATTTATTTTGAATGAGATGGTGCTGAAGGCATCAGAGTCTTTTGCAAAGAGGATGTTACGGGGAATATGATAACAAGATTGAGTCATGCTTACACGGTTTAATATAATCTTCTTGCCTGTGCAGATATCTACAGTGTCATCAACAAATGAGATCTGAGCTGCAGCTGTTGATTTCCACAAATGACTCAAAAAATAAGAATCAATTATAGTTTACCCATATGGCTCCGCTACTTTTCCATACAAAACGTGCTTAATTACTACAGTGTTTGTTAATAAACAAATACTCGGAGCCCCTCGGGGTGGCGACCCCTGCTTTATCAGCATAACGCAGCACATCCTTCAGTAAATGTTGGAGCGGCTCATAGCAAATGGATTTCGTTTCTCAGTTTTCGGTTTCTCGCAACATATTAATGTGTTTTTTTTTTTCAGTTGTAGATATTAGTAAATTACTTTTCCTCTTTTCACATTGCAGTGTCTGTGTTTCCTGCCATTGAAATCTATGATCTTCTATTAAGCATTTTTTCCAATTAAGCACAATATTCTTTGCAAAGCAGTATAAAATATAAAACACACTTCATTTAGGCACAAAACCATGAAAGAAGAAAATAAGTTGACGAGTTAAAATACAATAAGATAAGAAAGATAAAATAGAATAGAAAGTCTTTATTGTCATTGTAACCCAGGGTTACAAAGAAAGTAGTATTGCTACTGTGTTTGGTGCAGAAGAACAGAAAAATATAAAGACTGATCAACGAATATAAAAGCCCTAATATATTAAAATATGGCAAAAAGAAACGAAAAATAAATAAAACACAAAAAAATACAAGAACACAGATACGAATCCAAAAAATGGGAAATGTTATTTTTTTAATTAGGATGTTATAAAGAATCACAAATCCAGGCTAAATTATTTAACAAAATCATCAGAGGGAAAAAAAATGTGATTTTTGCACATACACACATTTTGATATGTGTGATTGTCTTAATTGGAGGCAATGAATTTATATTAGCTTTAACTACAATGCACACACAATGTAACACACTCACAACAACACAGGTGTAAATATGGCTTGGTCCTGTAGTTACAGCCCCAATCAGAGTGAACTTGAACTCTGCTTGATTTTTTTTTTTTTTCCAATCCATGTTCACACCAAGGGAAATCTGATTTTGTCTGCTAGCTAGATTGATCCTATATTTGAGCTTGCCCTCCAACAGACACCGAAGAGATGCCTGATAGGTTTTCGCTTCAAGAATACTTCCACTTTTTCAAGTCCAGAAATCGTGTTATTTCCAAAGCCCTTACGCTGGTCTAATTGGGCCCCGGTCATTGTCTTGTTAGATAGACATGGTCCATACTGGTATTTTGGCTCTTCTGAGGGCCACTCATTTTGCAACTCCTCCTTGCTCTTCACAAGATGTCCACTTTGCAGGATCCATGACACTTCTGAGGATCATTCAAAGAAACAGAATTGTTTGCTTGTGTCTGAATACCAATGTGTATTATCTAGTAATAATACTGATAATATAATGATTATATTAGCCACAATAAAAAAAAAAAATGTTTTTGTTTTATAACACAGCTTTCTGCATGGTTTCAAGTAATATCCTTGTATAAATTAAGACGGTGTGAAATGTCTTGGTAATAAAGCCCACCACACCTTGAGCTAATCTGTTGCAATATCCTGTAGAGAATATTTGATTGCATAATTGCTGACCAAAACTGCAATATCACAAGGTTATTGATATGCAAAGAAGGATTTTAAACAACCTACTCCTCATGTCTTTGTCATTTTATGTTGCTTTGATTGATGATGACTTTTTTTAGTACCATGGAGATCATTTTGTCATAAAGTTGACCATTTTAAACTATACAAAATAAAACAAAATGTTAAAATGATACAGTTTTCACCTTTGATTTCCAGATCCTTTTTGTAACAAAAGGATACACATTCTGTAACTCCAATTATATCAGCTATAAGCTAAAAAAGATACATTGTTTCAAAGACTAATCCATCGATGCATTTCCTACCATTTATTCAATTTCTGGGTCACTGGGAGCAAGTGCTAGCAACTACGGCCATACAAATATACACAAACACAACCAAAATAGTTGTTTATTTTTTTGGTGTTTTGTTAAATGTCTTCTTCTCACTTGTAGATGTTTTTGCGGATAACATACCAATTTAATAACTCCCATAGTTTTTGTTAAAAGACACAAGTATGCATCTTCTACAGATTCCAGTTTTTTGAAACTGGACAGCCTGGATGTTATTTTCAAATAAGTCTAAGTCAGATGTGTTGTCTTATTGCCATGGACGTAATGAGAGACTGTAGCGCTACGCGACAGTACCTGCATTGTGGGTGTAAGAGTCTTGTATTGAAGATGGTCAGATTGTCCACCGTGTGCAGGGGTGGGAGGTGTTATCCTTCATGGATGTTAGTCATACCAACATCCTTCTGTCTGCCACCTCACTGAAGGAGTCTAGTGTGCTGCCCATGACGGAACCATCTTTCTTGACCAGTTTGTAAATGTCTTTACCATGTTTCAAATAAAGAGCTTGATTTGATCACAACTGAAACTCAAGCTAGACACATCGTAATAAATCGATTATGTTTTGTGTCTCTGTGTCTTGGCTTTGATCTTTGACTTAAATTTGGCTTAAACAGGACATTTCTGGATTTTCTTCAACATTAATTAATAAGCAGCTTTCACTTTAGATGAGGTCACTGAAAACCCTAACTAACTACTAACTAACCATTAACAAGCTTCTGAACTCTTTATGAATCACAGTATGAAGTAATCATATCTTTATGCATTGTTGTTATTAATGATTTATTAATTAACAATGAATAAGCAGCCTGTTAATTCGCTTATTCATTAGATGTTCATCATTAACAAATGTGTTACTTTTAACAAAAGTTGTAACTTTTGGTCAGGCCTAATTCAAACGCTCTTAATAATGATAAAATTTCTTATTCACGCTTAGTTGCTGCTAAATAAGATGTTGTTATTATAAAGTGCTACCGAACCGATTAAAATGGTAATTTAAATCGTTTTATTTGTTTTTCCATTTATTAGTTACATTCTTGGAAATTGTAATGTCATTGTATGTTGTATGTTGCTTGCCTACATTTAATTTGTTGTCTTTGTTGTTTAAACTGCCTTTTAAAAATGACTCAGCTTGACCTAGTTTTGAATGGCTTGTAGAAACATCTATAATTGTAATACCCACACATTTTTTCCCTCTTTTGGTCCAGTTTTGGAAACATATTGTGCAGTTACTAATGCTATGTTATTTACTACAGCATTACTTCTTTATGGTAATTGTAGTGGCCATGGTTCTTACCAATGATGGAACTGCAGAGGGACTGAATCAAAATACTGTACTCTGCATTTAACTATCCAATGAAATTACACACAGAGTAAAGTGACACACACAAACCCGAAGCAGTGAACAGGCTTAAGCCAGGGTGTCTGGGGAGAATATGGGGGTCAGCGATTTGCTCAAGGACACAAGGAAACCCACTGGACTGGGATTCGAACCTCTTTCGAACCACTTTCAATATGGTTCACCATATAGACAATCTCACTCACTCACTTTACTTTACTTTACTTAAACTTTACTCTACTTTACTTTACTTTTACCTTTACTTTACAACTGCTTTCTTATGTGACTGTCTTGCCATAAAAGTTTCCACCCATCCGCCATGTTTGAGTTGTTCACTCCATGTTGTATTCATGTCGCCCATCTTCAGAAATGTAAAAAGCTGTTTGCTGATTGTATCTTTGATGTCTTTTTGCTACTCCGTTGCATGCTTTCTTCAGAAACATGTTTGTTCACGATTGTTTCATTAAGGCCCTGTATAGTTGGTTTATACGCTCATAGAAAAAAAAAAAGCTCCTTCCCTTTCAGCAGAACTCCAGTTGAATTTGTAAAACTGCGCTTAGTCTTTCATAGCCTTTCAAAGAGATGTGCAAGGGAAGTCTAAGCAGCATCTTTATTGGAGACGTTGTTGTCCAGAGATGCTTGTATGTGTTTTTGTGTTCTGACCTTTGGTTTTGAATAGAGGACATGATGCTGTGTTGTTGATGTGACAATGTCTTGATGACGGTGTGCATAGACTTCATGTTCTTGCAATCCTTGAGACTGTAATCACGGCAGTTTGAAAAGCTTTGAGTGCTACAAAGTGTAAATCACAAAGTCTCTTTTTAACTTGTGCTATAAAGTATATATTTATTTATTCGATCAATGTATTAATCTAAGGAATAAAATGTGATAATTGTTTTATACATAGAGAAGGATAACTCTAAACTTAGAGCTAAGTTTAACTTGCTTCCTTTCCTCCTTCCATCTAATCTTTCTTCCATCCGTCCATTCACTTGTCATTGCAGAGAAGTTCTTTGGATACAAAAAAAAGTTTCAAATCCGAGGTTTATGGATGTTTTTCTTTCTTTCTTTCTTTCTTTCTTTCTTTCTTTCTTTCTTTCTTTCTTTCTTTCTTTCTTTCTTCCATTCTTCTATCCTCCATTCCGTCTTTCTTTCCTATTATCAATGCTGGTAATAATATAAACCAATTTTTTTCAGTGAAATACAAATGTGTGCACATTTGCAGGTACATTTTTACAAATTAAAATTAAGTAAATTATGATTTGTATTTGCTTTGCAAAATCCCTGTTGGATTCAGACTATTCGAAGTGGCATTATTTTTCTTTTCTCAAGTCCATGTATTTACTAAACTCTTCAAACAGAACAGCAGTGCCATAGTATTATTTGTTTAAGCACCTGGGCAGGAGTGGCATGTGTTGACTATAGTTAAAGAAAACCATCGAGATTTCAGTTGCTGAAAATACAAGTGATCAGAGAGAAAGTACAATCAATAAAAGAGGTTTTCAGCAAAATAGTTCAAATATAATAATCCACTTCTGGGCCAGAGAACATCGTTTTTCCCAAATCCCACTCGGTCACATGTTCACTTTTGTCTGACACGTGCAAACAATTCCTCGCACTTGCTGGAGCTCGACAACTGTCAGTGCGTTTAAAAGCACAAAAAAAAAACACAAGTCTACAACCAAATCGACCATGATGTGTTTAAAATGACAGCTGCCGACATATTATTTTACTTATATCTGTGAATGCGTGTTTTTTTAGAAGCGTCTGCTGCGAGCAGAAAGTGCTGTAAAGAAATATTGTGTATTAAGTAAAGTGCTGTATCCTTGCTGTCAATGGTTTAAAGGCCCTTGTGCATTATCTGGCACGTGCACAAGTTTCTGTGGTGCACTTAGTAGGAGGTGGTGAACGTTGTTGTGGGCTACTTGTTTTTTTTCCACCGCGTGACACTTCGCAGGGCGAGTGTGCTTTGGCAGTTTGCCTCGCCCCATAAGACATGTTAGTCCAGCAATAGCTGTAAGTCAACTCAACCTTGCATATTTATTTCTTTACGGTAGCCTGTGGGTTAGATGTGGCAGTATGTGATACTCACTTGCTGGCAGATAATTCATAGCTGGCTTGATGCATAAAATTAGCGCAGTAATATTTGCATTTTCTAATGCCTTGGTTGTACACTATTTGCTCTGATTTTTATTTGTTGTCATGTTTGCGATGTGTTGAGAGATTTTAAGCTAATTTACAATTTGTGGGAGGCTATTGTGTTTTTAAATATAATACGTTGGTGATATATCAGCAATGCTGTCATGCTAACATCATATGACAGTGAGAGAGTGATATCGGCCTGAGCCTGAATAATGAAACGCTGCCTTCGCTGGCCTTATAAACAATTAATCCTGTGACCGGTTATTGAGTGTTTTCTTAAAAGCAATTCTGAGAAATTATGTTTTAAGCCAATTTTATTCCGACTGCAAGATGAGCTCCAGGCGTTTGTACATAATAAAAAAACAAGTCTATAAATAAAATCTAGTTTCAAAATTGGATCATCACAAAAGGGATTCATCTGTCAAAGCTAGTCAAAGATACATTAGAGTTAATGAGATTGTATTTTTTATAAATAAATAAAATGTTTTTATTTTTTAATAAGTTGGAATAATAAACATGCATTTACTGGGGAAAACATTCAGTGTAAAATGTGAATGAATGAATGTTGCATTCATTTTTTTTTTTGCTTTGATTCAATCATAAATTGACTTGCCAATTTGGTAGTCATTTGTTTTTTTGTTCATTCGTCGATTGATTGATTAATTGGTTGGTTGGTTGGTTGGTTGATTCATTCATTCATTTGTTCATTCATTCACTATATTACATGATTCGTTAGCAGCTAAAATACATATCTAAAGAAATGTTACCTTTAACATTTTGTTTTTTCATGCTTTAATCTAAAAATTTGTTTATGTGCCTTATAAAAAAGTAAAAAAGACTGGCTGCTTCGTCCATATGACTGACATTTAAACGTAATAAATATTTGCTCTTTACAAGAGAAATTAAGCTTTTACTTATTTAAATATAAAAGCTAAATATGTGACGGAGTTTGCTTTCATATACTGTACATCATAACATTTTATAACTTTTAAGAGTTGAGCTATATATCTACATTCTTAATGTCAATTCATGTTTTCCATCACTTTTTTTGAAAAATGAGATCCCAATAATATATAATATATATACCTTATATACTGTAAGGCCAATAGCAGCAATTGATAGAAAAGCAAAGTAAAATAAGAATTTGTAAAGGAAAAAAAAACATAAATATATTGTTAACATTCTGGGCAGTGTCTTTCGGTATGAACTGATATTTGATTGAACATATTGTTTATTCATATTTTCATTATTTATTAATGATTTATATTTTCTCAGATCAGCCTATTACACTGTTCATCTATCATCCACATTTAATCTGTATGTATGTTCTATTGTTTGTTCATCCATCCATCCGTGCGTCCATCTCTCCCTCCATCCATCCACGATTCTGCACTTGCATGCATTATTCACCAACCTTTGTACTTGCACTTCAATTCCTCCATCCTCCTTATCTATCTGTTTGACTGTTCTTTTTTTGCGCATCGTTATATCTATCTATATAAATAAAAAAAAATAAAATAAAATAAAAAATAATAATATATATATATATATATATATATATATATATATATATATATATATATATATATAACAAACTTCTCTTCAGGGGTCAATAAGAACATGACTGTGTGGATCTCTCTACAATTATTCTGTGAACCGAGAGCACGTTCATACCCATTTTGGTAAATGTTGTCACTACAGTGCAGGGCATTTAGCACTTTGTTTCTCCTCCATCATCGGAAGAGGTATAATTGAGAAATCAGCAGGGCTCTTTCTCTCCTCGCAAAGTCATTTGTTTACACGCGGTGTTTGCAGCCCAATCTTGAGCTTAGAAATGGGTGTATTTTTACTGGAAGATTGCACGTCTGGTGGCAGCAGCTTCTTATCCTGGCAGGAGCTGCTTTGGAAAGTGGTAAACTTTCTGTCTAGGAGGAAAGGTATATTGATTTATTTGCGCTATTATTTCAGCTTTGAAGTAGAATGAATGCGCATGTTATAGAAGACTATTTGCAGTGTAATCTAAGTGAGAATAGTCTGCCTGAAGCGTTGCCAATTTCTTCAGTTTCTACATGCTGTTATTCTCTGGATGAATGATTGATATCTCTCCGTATGAGTTTGTGTATGTGTTCATGTATGTGAAATGCCATTTTCATCCTTCGGTTTATCAGCAGCATCACAATTTAGCTGTTGAAATGAAATTACCGAGCAGTAAATTTGCAAATGAATATTGTGTGGGCTCTGTAGACCCGGTGGATGATCAGCATTCTAAAGGAATTTCTATAGGAACGCAGTAAGCAAGATGTTGCCATGACAACTTCTTTAGTTGAACTTCGTAAGCACCTGGTTGCTGTATGGTTGAAAATTAAGCCTGAATAGACTAGGACTTAAACATTTGCTCATTAACTATTGGAGGTATAAATTGAATATTGCCATTATAGAAAAGGAAAAAAAAATACTCTAGTACTCCTCTTTTAGTATGGATAAATATAAATGAACTTTAACTTGAACTTGTTTGTTTAAATAAATCTCTCCACACTTGGAGTTTTGTAACTCACCGATTTATATAAACCACAGATTTACCTGTGTGCATTTTTAGTATGTACTTGCACTCATGTACAATACTTTATTTTCCATGAACAAGGATAGGCTGTCGAGTTTCACATGACAGTTCTCTATGTCTAGTCAGTTTGAGCGTTGGATTAACCCCACAAATGTGATGGTCCAGATTCTCAACCTGCTCAAAGGAATGTCATTCTTTAACCAGCTAAACCATTTCCAGCAGTGCTGACATATTCAAACATGGCGTTTACAATCATCCATTATCCTTCTGACAATTAGCTATTAATTGTACCATTACATTACTGGAATGACAGTTGCTGGATGGGCCTCTACACACTTATGTAGATACATTACGTATTGCACCAAAAAACATTTACAGCTAGAATAGTTATGTACCACATTAGCAATGTATAGAGAGTATTTCTGATTAGTTTAAAGTTATTTTATTGACAAAAACGGTGCTTTTCTTTTCTTTTTCCAAAAATAAGGACATTTCAAAGTGACCGTAGACTTTTAAACGTTAGTGTATATTATTATTAACAACTGAAAAGCTAATTGTCACATCTGCTGGCGGTGAGCAACAGGACGGATGGCTTGACCGGCTGGCTTGGCATTAACACGACTACTGGTTCTTTTCCAGCAGTATAAAAGCTGCCGTTTGGAGGGAACGAGACAATGATGAGCCTTTATTTTGTTCATTAAAAGGGTTCTATACCATTATAGGGACATAACATTTAACCTGTCCAAGCATTTATTAAACTACAACAAAATTAAAACAGCCGACTGAGTTTTTTCAGATCGGGTTCCGGATCTTGTTCAACCACTCTTCTGTTGAAGTACGCAACAGTTTGGGATTTATATCTGCAATTGTTCAGACTCAAGTCGAACTCTTTACAGATAAGCCACGATTTCCCCCATTTCTTGTGAATGTACTGTTAGTGAACATTTTCAGCTTTTCCATTCTCTGTCAGAATCACATGGGCGTCTTTTTCACTTTGAATGGATACGGTTTCTGTAAAATGCAAAAATCAATGTACAGAAAAGGCTTTTGTCTACAGCGACCAGCAAGGGTCTACAGTAGGTTGTTCATTAGGGCATTACACAATTGATTCATGTTTTAGCAAGTCAAGCTTTCTCATTCTTCTCTGATTTTACTTTGCAAGATCTTACAAAAGTCAAACTTTTGGGTCCCAAATGCGGAAAGTGGAATCTGATTTACTCTAAGGTTCCACTTAACATGGACTTGCATTCTTGAGCTAGAGAGAACTCAATGTGGGAATGACCTAGTGAGTTTCTGAGGTCAGATTCGGACTCTATCGCCACTGTGACCTTGAGCAAGTCACTTAACCCCGTGTTGCTCCTTTGGGACTGTTTGTGTAATTACAGCACAGTAAATCACTTTGGACCAAACGGTGTGAGCTAAAACGGTAAGTGCTGAGTAACTGATTTAGATACATTTACCTAATGAAAACCAAGACCTATAACAATATATAAATATTAATAGGAAGGCATGTACTTGAGTCAGCAGATCTCATACGTGTCACTGCAGCATTCTGCGTCTGAATGTTTTGCCTGTTTTGTGGGGATGTGCAAAACCAGGGGCAAAGAAAAATCAATTAAATGTCCGTTCAATGACTGAGATGGTGGGTTTGGCTTCCAACAATTTTCCTCCCACAGTCCAAAAATATCTATTCAGGGGACGTGAAATTTGTCAAATTGACCATAAGTGTGACTAAGAGTGTGAATGGGTGTATCAGTGTGTCCTGCTCTGTGATTGGTTGTCCCCCAATCCAATATGTGTGTCTCCCTGATTGTCTGAATGGATTCATATTTATTTTTAATTCTTCTGAATAATGTATTTTTCTCTCATTGAATAGTATTTTGCCATTTATCAAACTGATTTACTTCAAGTAATTTGCAAAGCATTAGAATCATATGCTTATTATAAACCTCGTCATGCTTTTAGTGGATTGAAGCACATGACCTTTGGTGTTGCTGACAATGTCACAGTGAAGCCGATCTATAACAATTTTATGTTTCACTTCAATTCAATTTAATTTATTTATAAAGGGCTTTTCACAGTCGCCGAGTGTCCCAAAGCAGCTGTATGAAAAACAGTCGTTGTTGAATTATGTTCATTGTTCAGTGACATTTGATTATGGTTTTGACCAGTGAGCAAGCTAGTACACAGCAATGGCTAGGAAAACCTCTGGAAAGGTGAGAGGAAAAAATACTCACTGGTACCTCTGGTGGCCTCTGTCTTTCTATTCTATATAGTAACATGTATTCTAGCATCTGGTTAAAGTTAAATTAATTCAAGTTAAATCAGTAATTGAAGTTATTTTATGTACCAGTGAAAAACAAAAAAAAGCTTTTATCAATTAATCACACAATTCTCAACACATACATCATTGTGTCTCCTTTTTGTAATTCTGTTGAGAAAGTTCTTAGTTCAAGTTCAAGTTTTTTTATATAAGGCTTTTCTTAGTCCCAGACCAACGCAAAGTCGCTATGCGAAATTTGGAAAAAAAAGAGTCTTTAAACAAGAAAAATGTCCATTGATTACAACTATTTACAGGACAAGAATGAACAATTCCCTGCAAAACTAAACAGAGAAAAAGTCTCAATTTATCGAGCGTAATGAGCACTAGTGCCTTGAGTGATCTGAATGGTAACACTCGTCTCTCAAGTCAACTTAAAATTCAATTTTTAGATAATAATAATAGATCATTTAGAATAAATAATAGATAATTTAGATCAATAATTCTGTTTGTGTGCGTTGACAGTTCTTGTTCAACATGGCAGGTTTCCCCACCAGATTAATACTAATTATTATCATTATAACAATAATTATCACCGTCATTTAAGATATTCCATTTTAGTTTTTCAATTTTTCAAAGAAATAAACATCCTTCAGAGAAGCACATTTCATTTTCCGGGAGGAAGTGAATTATTTAGTTGTAATCTGGCAATGCAAGGTTGTGCATCATATTTTAATGTGATACATCAGGGAACTATTCTCCCTGTGCATTCCTGCTTTCCGCATAAGGGCACATCCACAGTCAATCACAGGATTTATGACTGGTGGGAACCAAAAGATGGGTTGTAAAATGATGGGGGCTTTCGCAGTATGGCTGTGAAATGTGTGTGTAATCACATTTTGGAAATGCTAAAATATGCACTGCATAACCATTGTTTCCTGACTATAGTGAATCGTGCTCTAAACGCACCGCAACGGGTTGAGCGATACAACGCTGATGAAACACCTGGAGAATGTGGGATTGAAGAGACTGGACCAGGTTCTTCACTGTCGTGGCAGCGATTCTGTCGAGGAACAGCAGCTCATCACGTGAAATTCCGACTTTAGGCTCATTAGAATGAGCAGCTGGTGGGTTAATGAACGGAAAACAACATGTCAAGGGGTCCCATTACTCCCCCCAAGATCTATATGAAGACTTTTGGGGAGGAAGGAAATTTAATGCTAAAGCTTCATTAACTTTATATTTTGCCGTTGTGAATTCCAAACACTTCCAACTATGCACAACTGTTGTGGGTTAATCTGTTGTCTGGAGATTGTCTAAGATGCTTTTAAACTCCATCCTTTCATTTTCTGGAGCATTTCTGGGTCACAGGGTGACAGATAACTGGACCTGAAGGTGAGCAGCACAGTGGCAGTTGTTCCAGTTGGTGGGAAATGGACTTGTGTCCAAGAGGTTGTAGATTCAAATTCATCTCCAGCTGGTTTTATAACCTGTGTCCTGAGTGTCCTTGAGCAAGACATTTACCCCCATTTGCCCACCAGGCATCATGGCTTAAATCTGCCCACTGCTTCAATTTCAATATGGTGGCAAACTCACTCAGTTTCTTTCACACTCTGGAATGATCACCAACCAGACATCACAGACACACATACTTACACACTCACACAAATGACTTTAAACTGTAGGGGGAAACTGGAGACCCAGAAAAAAGTCAATAGGCATCAAACTTGAGTCTCAACTGGCCCTTCTTGCTACTGTCACGGACGGCTGGGAGACAGACCCACATGCAGAGCACGGACAAGGTGTTCACACAGGGTTAACAGAGTTCAATTCCAGATCAAGGTCAGGCAGGCAGAAGTCAGTACACAGCGAATGGGGACAATAAGGAAACAGAAGAAAGGCAATCCAGGAACCGGCACAGGTCAATATCAGTATCAAAACGGAACAACAACGTCAGGCAAAAATCAGGAAAACAAGGCCAGAGCAATGGTCAAAATCCGGGCAAGACAATAAACAAAAACACGGCAAGGCAAGACATAAAATGGCTGGATTGCAAGAAAAATGCACGATTATCGACAAGGTGATGACAAAAACAGGTGCTTGAATACCTAACGTGATTGCAAAAATGAAAACTGGACCCAAAAACAAACGACGAGCGATGTGGAGTAAAATCGGAAGTATTACAATAAGAGCTACAATTGGCCAGAGACAGCTATAAGTCAACAGCGCTACCTACTGTGCCTCTGTATCGTTCAGACTTCTTGTTGTTGTGCATTGATACTGTTACTGTTTCTCAAGAAGCAAGTCTCGTTCATGAAGTGTTGGCTTTAAAAACGATTCCATCCTAGTCGGAGGAATATACAGGCTTAAAAACTAGAGAGCGATGTTTCTCTTCTGAGGAAGGATATGCTAGAGATCCTTAGTGCCATTTGGCATGATGATGAAAAATCCTTTCCTGTACTCCACAGCACTTTTCCAATTACTCTTTTTCACACACTAGAAATCTTGGCTGTCACTCAGAGTGACTGGGTTCTGACTGTAATCCCCCTGTCCAGCCTTTGCTGGGGTCTTTTTGATTAGCCAATTAAACTGTGCTCTCCCTGACATTTTAAGACCATTGGTATTTATTTCTATTTTAAACACTCAAGCACTCACTGAAAGAGCACTGTTTTGTTGAAATTAGAAAGATGAAAGCACAGAGATTTTACTTTTTTTAATTGTGTAAAGAAAGGAAATTTGTTGAGTATCTCTCCCTCAGAGTCAGGGAGTTGGAGTTATGTGAATAACGATGTACAGTAATGCTTTTATAGGCACCCGGTGAAACCAAACCCCCCCCCCCCAGGCCCAATAAAATTGACGCTTTAAAGTTGTATTACTGACTATATGCTTGAGTTAGTTGTGTAATTGTTTCTGTCCACTTGCTTATGAAGCTAGACCAACATTTCCGTCTAGTCAAGGTAACAAAAATGACACTCCAATAGTGCAACAATTTCCTCTCCCCAGCAGCAGCATCATGTCCTCGAACCCTCACGATACTCACCACAAGTTCACACCAAACGACCGTCAAACTGACAGGAAGTCTTTTCTTTTCCACTGGAGCCAGGCAAGACTTCTCGAGCAGCGCTAGGTCATTTGGATGTTAAGCATCAATTCCAAGATGAATTTAAACATCAATTCATAAGAGAAAATACAATTGGTGTATAGATGTGGCTGAATGGTGGCACAGCATTGCCTCATAACAGTCACCATCCAGGTCTCCACTTTCATCCATCAGTCCTCAATAATGAACTTGATGTACCGAAGTTTTGCAGTTTCAGTAGTTGTCGTCAATGTTTAAGTGAGCAATAAACACACAACTGAAACAACTTCTTACTATGCATAATGTGGCTAATTTTTTTACCACCATAATTTGTAGTTTGGCAAATTATGTTGTGGAATTTACATTCTCATTAGTGTTTCACTCATATTTGATGCCCGGTCTTAACCCAGCACTGAATCCAGCTGAATGTGCAACGATCTGTCTTTACAACTTCCACAACTGTCCTTCAAGACACAGCTGAATAATTCCCGAAATAACTACACTCACACACAAAAAGTTAGAGAGGCTTCTTTAATGCACTTGAATGTTACAGGACATTACATCGAGAGCGGTAATTTGACAGGCGTCTCCACTTTCTAAGACTGATTTTGAGATTCTGAGGTCTGTTGAGGGCAAGAACTCATTCGAGGCTAGATGAGTGCTGACATAGCACGGAAACCTGGAACGGATTTCAGAAGAACAATGGTTTGGTGGTTCTCACGGCGTGGTGTTGTTTGTTTTATCAACCTTTAAATTTGTCTGAAGCAAAGTTTGCCCGACCACTTCCGGTTTCAGCCAACCATGACGTCTTGCTAACTTTAAACTAGACCCTGCCTGAAATGGCAAACTTTGGTTAGTGGTTTTGATTCTCATCTGATACTGTACAATTACTGTAAATATCGTATTTTTTTAACACACACTCACCGACACACAAACCAAAAGGCAGGAAGCAGTTGTGCATTATCTATTTTCAGATTGAATATTCTGTGCTCGTGAGCCAGTGTCTGTGACGCTGGTATAATGGACATCAATGCAGACGGCATCCGTTCCTGACAAAAATGAATGAGTGGCATCCCGACTCTTAAATCATTTTGTGGCGCTGAGTTTGTTTGTCATTCTTATGGCGTTGGAGGTTCAGGCTGAGGTGGCGGGTCAAATGAAGGGCAGATGAGCATGTATGCAGTTGGGACTTGTCATGTTTTCATTACTCTGACAGATGATATGTCGACTCCTGAATTGTTTGGTAATATAAAGGAAATCACCTGTAATATTAGATTAGCGGACACGTTTCTTTTTCAGATATTGAAGTTGTCTGAAACATCTGTGTCACAGAGACGCAGATGTGGCTCCCGTCTGGTTTGCTTTTGGGTGAAGATCAACTATAGAGTAAATATATAAATATTTGTTACATAGAGTATATATACTATATACACACACACACACGCACGCACACACACACACGCACACACACACATATAATTCTATATATAACTATTTGTTTTAATTGTTTTATTTTTTCATTTACCTTAATTTTTACATGTCTATTTAGTTTTATTAGTACATTATCCATTTCAGATGATAATAATAATACATGCTAATGATTTCATGATCAATTTATGTTTAAATATTTGAGCGGGATATGTATTTATTAATTATAGCTTATTGTGAATTAAAACAAATCAACAATAACAAGATAACAAAAAAAAGATTATTTTTTTGCTGATATGATTTATGATTTTTCTGCTCTTATGATTATGTTAAAGATATACTAGATTATGTGTTTGTTTGCCTAAAATGGGCCTATCTTTTTTCTTCTATTCTCTTGTCAACTACAGACAGACCACTACACTTATAATTAACTTGTTAGAAAATGTGGTAATTTTTCTATTAGAAGAGACATCTTGTCAATTACAATCCTGGGAAAGATAGTTACAGCACTTCCTGTTGGAGGAAAGGTCAATAGCTGTGCATAATGAAAAACGGCTTTCAAGCAGAAGAGCGACCCGACTTTATTCTGATGGAGAACCAATTGTATTTTCCTTGCATATCGCGTTCACGTTTTTTCCCTATCGTTATACAATCGTCTCATAATAAAGTACCACTATAAGAGCAGCCTATCAAAAGTAAAGAGGGGGAAAAAAAGAAGAAATTTTATGGAGAGCTGACAGCAGCAGTGTCTTTATGAGTGACGTTTAAAGTAAAGAGGGTCACATGACTAATGGCCTCTGAAATTCAGGACAGAAGGAAATTACGTATTTCACATAAAGTGGGGTAGATGGATTCTGTCATTTGACTTGTGATTATATGCACTTCTGCGAATATATTTAAATGAAATAGTCAAAATTTAAAATATTAAAATATGGTAAGAATATTACCAATTAAATACCATTAAATTGTTAACAAGAACATAAGCATCGTGAATTATAATAATCATAATAATCAACATTGTAACTTTACATTTTTATCCACATTTTAATAGTAATTACTATATATTTAAACTAGTGTTGCAACATTACATTTTGAGGGTTCGAATCTCAGAGCAAGAAATCTCTATTGCAATTCTTCATCTGCCAAAAAACAAACAATT
Source organism: Paedocypris micromegethes (assembly GCA_028031935.1). NCBI lineage: Eukaryota > Metazoa > Chordata > Actinopteri > Cypriniformes > Paedocypris > Paedocypris micromegethes. Next base: position 11,993,952 of record CM051503.1, read on the forward strand.
ATTTCAAACACAAACATGTTCATAAAGCCAATAAAATAAATACATTACCAATAGCAAGACAGAGTGTTCTTGGCCACAAGATAATACTGGGGAAGTAAAGCGCACTTGTCTTACAGACGTATTCTTACTGGTGCTGATTGTATCTTACCAATGCACATCTCACATTCAAGTTTTTCGTTCAGTCCACGTTTCTTTCTCACTTATTTTAAACATTGGCGATGTTCTAAGACTTTAATAGTTACTTAGCAACCTGTGCTATCTCTCTCTCACTCTCACTCTCTCTTTTTATTTTTAAATCTCTCTCTCTTTCTCCTTAACTTTCTTTATACCTCAACAAATGTCTCTCTCTATATGACCCTCTACCTTCCCTTTCTCTATGTCTCTCCCTCTTTCCCTCTATCTCTCTCTCTATGTCTCATTCTCCATTTCTTAATTTCTCCTCTTTTTTTCTTTCTGTCTCTCTCTTTCTCCTTAACTTTCTTTATTCATCCAGATATACCTCTACCTCTGTCTTTATCTTTCTTTGTCTCTCTCTGCCTCCCCCCATTCTTAGATTTCTCTCTCTCTCTATCACCCTCTACCTTCTCTTTCTCTGTCTCTCCCCTTTTCCCTCTCTCTTGCTCTCACCGTTTCTTTTTATTTTTTAATCTCTCTTTCTCCATTTCTTTATTTCTCCTCATCTTCTCTCTTTTCTCCTTAACGTTCTTAATTATTCAGATATACCTCTCTCTCTCTTTCTCTTTCTTTGTCTCTCCCTCTCCTTCTCCTTCTCCCTCTCCCTCTCTCTCTCTCTCTCTCTCTCTCTCTCTCTCTCTCTCTCTCACTCTCACTCTCACTCTCCCTCTCCCTCTCTCTCTACCAGAAATGCAGAAATGAGCAGAATAACCCATTGTGTGTCCAGCCGGAGCATCATCCCCCAGCATGTAGCCAGGCTAAGCTCCAAAATGCTCACGTCATTGCCGCTGTTGTGTGAGGGACAATTCGGAGCAGTCCGGGTCCGATTGAATATCACTTTCAGCAGTATTGTGTGCTGACTGCATCTCTCTTTTGACTGCTTTGCATTTCTTTGAATGTGCAGCAGCACCTGCTAATGTGCAGGCTTACATTTGGGCTTTTGTATCGCCACTGGGTCAGCAAACGGAAAACATGGTGTTCTGTTATCAGCATAGGCGGGATGAAAAGCCTGGCAGTGCCCAGTGTGAGAAAAGTGTAAACAGCAAAGCGGGCCACACCACTTGGCATTAGTGTCTACAAATGTTAGACAAGGTTGTTGGCGTCTGGCATGGTTCCTGCTGCATTATGTGGAGAGGAGCACATGTATAATGCTCCGTGAAGTGTACAGCGCAGCGTCTGAGTGCTTTTGACAGGGCTCGGCAGGTGGATGTTTAGAGAGCAGCGGGTCGTGAGGCTTTAGCTGGTTTTAATGATGACAGCAGCATGTTTTTAAGGTGTTTGAGAATGCAAATCTTTGCATCCTGCATGCAATCCGAGCTTTATTGGGATGTTGAAAACGCTGTCGCCTGCAGAGATGACGCTTCAGAGGTGAAACACGGAAAGCAAGTTTGCTCACTGAAACCAAATCAGCCCGGCTTGAACCCAATGGCGTACAGAGAACTTCCATCTTGCTCTCCCGCATCTGATCAAACTGTAATGGCAGTGTAACAACTGCGACAAATAAAAGGCCTTTAATGTCAGACATTATAAGCCTCATATCATTGTTTTATAATGTCACTCGTAACACGCCTGGAGCTGGAGTCGTCTGCAACTATTGCAACTTTCAGTTTAGTGCTGACGTCCTCTTTGGAACTATAATATATGGAGTCAAATATCAATAAAAGGTTAAAGTAATATTGTATACCTTATTTACGTCAATATAAGCACCCGTTTTTTTTTTTTTTTTTTTTTCAATTTTAGTGGCTCAAAAACGTGCGGGGTGCTTTTAATCACCAATTTTAAATATGCATTTAAATATTTATGTTATTTATAATTAAATAATTATATTAATGCTTATTTCTTTAAATAATGGTTTATTTATTTAAATAATAGCATATAAGCATACTCAGACTATACTCGGGTATTGTACAATTAGAATCATGGTTAAAACCAATACAGAAGTGTTTTAGAAATGTTTTTGCAACCATAAAATATGACATGGAATGTATGAGCTTGTTCAGCATTCAATACTCAGTTGGGGATTATTTTGCCTAATTTACCACGGCAATGTGGCGTGGCATTGAGTCGATCGGTCTGTGGCCCTGCTCGGGCTTTTTTGAAAGCCCGATTTCATTTATAGTGGCCCTCAGAATTTCTGCATTACGTGCTTTACTTTTTGGTGCTTGTATCCTGTCTTCAGGCCAAGAGTTGAGATTTAGTCCAGCTCCCTATGACCCAGAAAAGAAAAAAGCTGTTCATGAAAAATAAATCACTTTTAATCTATTTTCAATTCATGTTGTGAGCTGGGTTTTTGCGATTGTTTATGTCTCATATTAGGAGGAGAATGTCAAATTTGCGAGACATTGTTTTTACAGAAAAAAAAATAAATAAATAAGCAAAAACCAAAAGTGCAGCTTGGGGAAATAAAAACTTGCAGGCACAAACTCATGATTTGACAGAGAAACACCCGGCAAATATGTTGCAAGCAGTATGCGTAAACAAACTAATAAATCTGCCAAAATAAGCAAAACATGAGACTAACTCACAGCATGGAAAATACAGAAATCACTAGACTCGGGATCCAAACATCACTAATACAATATTTGTTAAATTACCGTATTAGCTCTTTCAGCGTCAAGCACCACTTAAACGCAAAAGATATTGTAGCTAATGCGGAGCATGTCTATGTCTCTCTAATTTAGAGAACTACTAGAATCAAAGATGTTCATATTTTATCTATATGCTGTATATAAATATCCTTTACACGTTTTTCGATTTCTTGTGCCTTCAGACATTTATCCTTGGAAAATTCCTACTTTGAACGAAAAAGGAAATGACTGACTGACTAAGAATACATCACGCACATCAGAATCACTACTTGACATTTTGCCTGTCATAGTTGCTTTTTCTCCTGATCACTTCTGCTGCCAGTCATCCTCTATTGCGTGCACCAGAATTCTTATGTTGGTCAGTGGACATTCTGTATGTAAATCCTTGGCACTTAGAAAGTCATTAACTTTCACAGAGGTGACAGGGTTCATTTTTTATGGTGGCTGAAAATTTCAGTTGAGTGGGCCACAGTGTGTGGGTCTGTCCTCAAAGCTTCTTCAAATGAAAAGAGCAGGAGGCTCTTTAAATTATTCAAAATGAAATAAGAGGCTCTGCCACAGTACAGTTCAGATCAGAGGGAAGAGAAAGGGAGATACTTTTCAACAAGAGAGGCTGCATCTTCTTTTTTCATCTCCTTTTTTGCATATTTTATTCAATTGAAAAACCTGAAACATGACCAATTCTGGAATGAAATGGACTGTCCTCATGCACCTGGTAAAAGAGAGAGAGTTTGTTTTTCTGTAATAAAATGTTCCTTGAAGACAGAAATATACTGTAATATAGAATTTTGTTAATGAGTAAATTTTAATCTGATCCGTAGATATTTTCAATAAAATCTTACGCTTTATCTTTATAAAGGTCATGCAAATTGTGCAGAAAATTTGCAAGAAGTTACTTATATGCATTTTACATGTATAATATTTTACACAAACGTTGGCAAAAATTTAATACAAATTCATAAACACTACGATAAAGGTCGTTTTGAACCAAACCCATGTCATGATCTCATTTAATGAATGCCTGGATTTTTGCTTCGCTGGCTCAAGTTTTTCTGCAGTGGGAGGAAAACTCTGATTCCAGGGGAACAAATACCTCCTGACAATGAGGCACATCATTGATTTAGTCGGTTACTTTCTATTTTTATTTTTTTTTGTTTTATTATCTTGATAACCATTAATGAGAACAATGGTAGTGGCATCTGCATCAGGTCTGATAGCGAGACCGCGTCTGTGAATGAGAGACAAAGCGTAGCGTGACTGTAATGTAGAACAATGAAGATGGTAATCCTTCACAATCTATAGAGCTGTTACCTGGCCAAGAATGGGATATTGGTTCTCTTGTAAAAGCGTTTCTTTTGGGAGCAGTATTTCTCTGTCAATATCAGAGCAGTTGTTTTAGCTTAATTAAGACGTCTTGTACAATAGAGCAGTTTCCATTTGCAAATAATGAGGAATTTTGCCAAGCAATTGATCCAATGCCTTTGTGTGTGTGTGTGTGTGTGTGTGTGTGTGTGTGCGTGTGTGTAGTATTTAAGGTATTAACTTTTGTCTAAAGAAGTGAGTTAGTCTTTTGGCCTTTCTAATTTAACATCAGTCGTTCTGATTTTCTCACACCATCTCACAAAAAAAATCTTTTCGATATTTTAGATTAAATAAATTGAAAAAAAAAAAAATACATTTCAATATACGTATAAGCTTGTTTTTCTAGGATTCTATCAGTAGAGCTGGTCTTTGGAAAAGCAAAGTTTTTGGGTTTGACTCCTGAAGAAAGAAAATGATTCTCATTCTTAATGATTCAAGGAAATGAACGGTATTTACTGTGTAAGGCATGTAGGATAAACGCATCTGCAATGCTTTGAATTTATTGAATGCAAAGTAAACAACAAAATAATAATATTTTACAATTACAAATATGTATAGCTGCAAGCAGAAATGTGGGGGTTCGGAATTTAGTTTTAACCTGAGAATAGTCTTTCAGTTATATTATTGTGTACATTTAAATTGTATAATATATTACAAATGATTGACTCAACAAGAAAATCCATATATGCATATCAAACCAGTTGGTTTGTTTGTTTGTTTGTTTGTTTGTTTGTTTGTTTTTGCGTGACCTTTAACCTTAGCTGAAGGTTGTTATTGTAACTGAAACATAAGGGTATAAGCATGTTTTTTCCACAGCATTTTCCCAGCAATTTCTGTCCAGGAGAAGAAAAAAACTGATCACAAATAAAATAAATTATAATACAATCAATACATAATAATAATAATAATAATAATAATAATAATAATAATAATAATAATAATAATAATAATAATAATAACAACAACAACAATGTGGTGTAATTTTTTTCTTTTACGTAACTGGCTTTCAGATCACACAGCTTACAGGTTGTGACTCTACACGGTTATGCCGGGTTTGTTTTAATATTTTTCACACTGTTATAAAAGTGTCTTTCTAGAGTCGACAGTATCACCTCTTCAAAAACAAATAAGCCATTGTAAAATCGGAAAAAGTTAACTTGAGCATGTCTCTGATTGAAGACTGGTCAATCACACTAATTTTAACACATACACACACCTACACACACACACACACACACACACACACACACACACACACACACACACACACACTCTCTTCCTTTGAGTAAGACAGGCAAGAAAAGCCTATGAAGCATTATATATAATTGTAGTATATCTATGTGTGTGAGTTTAGTTATATTTAATGCAAACTCCTGTCTGTGTTTAATCAATAATGCTGATGCAGCATGTGATTAATTCCTAATCTAGTGCAATGATTTCAAAACGTGACAGCAGATATGTTATTTGTGCAGCATTGATTTAGGATGATAAAATTATCATTTACTTGAAGATGTCATTTTTAAATACAAAATTACCTCACACCATCACAGAGTTGCATTCAAGAATCTGTCGTTTGCTAAACCACAAAAAATGCAATTAAATTTAAAGGTTTTTTTAACAGCTGAATGTTATTTAAAAGTTAGAGTAATACATTATGCATGCATGTGATAATGCATGACATAAAAATATTGATTATATAGAGAACAAGTATGCAATATTTGACAATAATCTTTAAATGTGCTGAAAATATGCAACAGAAACCACAGTCCATCATGTTCTTTCTTTCTCTCTCTCTTTCTCTCTCCCTCTCTTTCTCTTATTTTAAATTATGGGATTGCGTTTGAATTGCCGTGAATTATGCGAAAAGCAATGCCCTTGCTTCTTGCGAGAAGACGTTCTGCCGCAACGTCTGATACTGAACGACCACATTGAATTAACGGGCTGTTGTTGTCGACAATATTTCCTGAGTGACTTTAGGCCAATTTAAAAATAATAATAAAAACATTTGTGTCTCTAGTAATTCACACATTTATCAAAAGTTGCAAATTGGTCAAGTTCCAAATTCAAAACAAATGTAATTGAAAGAAGTGACACTTCTTGACACTAAGGTTTTACTCTACTTCTTATGAGTCTCCTGAACTTAAATTTATATAATGTAGGAAAATGAAAGTAAAATCATAAACTAAGCGATTTCTAAAGTGCAGTATTGTTCTCCTGGTGCTTCGACGTGGCACGTTGCATTTGCGTGGCCTCACCGTACCACCTAAAAGCCACCTTACAGAGTTTCCCTCTTTACTAAAGCATCTCGGTCTTGGTACAGCACAAATATAAGTGGGTCGCTGATGGAGAAAAGAGCAGTGAAATCAATAAGTAAAAATGCTCTAAGAGCTTTGAAGGTGAAGACATTTCCACTTCCCAAAGTAACATGCAAATACACTTTGAAAACCACAATACCGCCATGACAATTGCAATGCTTGGTGTGAAAAAGGATTATCAATGGAATCTTCATGTCATAGAGCTGAGGTGCTGCGAATGCTGCTCCGGAAACCTCGCCATCCATAGAGCCATCAGCGTTTATATCAGTAAAGGCTCATTAAAGCTGCAGTCCAACTGGAGAAAGGGATTTTTGCAACATTAATTTTAATACTGCCAATCTCGTAAATACTATTCTATTTACAGCTATGGCTGCTTGCAAAGAAATGGCCGTTTTGTGCAAAAGGCATCGTGCTCGGAATCTGCCTTTGGAAAATGTGCATGAAATTAGCAGAAATATAAAACGCTCTGTTGAATAAACGCAATGAGCAGGTAAAGTCATACTGCATGACTTATGGCGCGTGACTTCTTTTATTATTAATCTTTAGAATGTGTTAATGTTATTTGTATTTGTTTCACTAAGTACATGCAAACAGTGATGTTTCAAAAGACGTTGGATCGCAACTGCAGAGGAGGTTTTTTTTCTTTTTTTTTTTCAAAAACGAAAAAATGCCACAATGGGCAAAACACGCAGAAATGGATCCAGACGGTCTTTGGGCTTAAGAAAACCCAAATAAACTAGGGATGAAGGACACAGTGAGCAAGATGTTTAAATAAAGAGTCACAAAGGAGGTAATTAGGGGGAAAGGTGGGGTAACTAAACCTATAAAAGGGGAAATTGTGTGGTTGACAAAAAGGACAACTTTTGACCAGTTTGACAAACCAACAACTTTAGACCAGTTTGACAGTAACTAGCTAACTAATAGAACATCAGTCCCCATCAGTGCAAAACAAGACCAAATATCCCATTGAATTGTATTATTATTGTTTTTGTTTGCAACTACAGATACATTTATAGGTTTTAATGCCAAACTCATTCCAAACTCATCTCAATAAATGTTGTTTTGGTACGTAGGTGCATTTTGCTTGACTGTCCTGTCAAATAATAATAATCCGGCTGACTGATTCAATACAGACATTATCAGAGTCGACAATTATTGTCTTCGGTTTGCCAAGGTGATGAAAAAAAGTCTTTGCGAGGACATGTAAACAACTGGCAAGATCTGTTGTAATCAGGTTTTTCCTTCTTCCAGAATAAATGTGACAATTAATGTATTTTAAATAGCTGCATCGAGTGTCCTAAGCTTCACATCAAAGCAAGGTCAGCTTCATACTTAATGACTTTCTAGCTTTGCAATTCACAAACTCTCATTTCAATCTCAGCAGGTGTTTGCTGCTTTCTGAATCAATAAGAAAAATGCTTTTGCAAATTCAAAAACTAGCAGAAAATCATTCTAGCTAAACAAAACAATGCTCTAATGAAAGCAGCAATACAGAGACTGTTGAATTAGAATCTACAAGTGACTCTGATATGAAATTGTAGGAAAACCAGAAATTTGGAAAAAATATATTGTTATATATATATAGACATTATACATGTATATATTTTTTGATACTGGAAAAAATACTGAATGAATAAATACATTCAGTTTGTTTGTGTGTGTTTTGAAAACAAAAGTTTTAACCTGAATATTTTTGGTGAACTTCCACGTTCTGCTGCGTTTGCACTGGAAGAGCTAAGCAGGATGAGTGGGCCACATAGGACCAAAACAGTTCAATGAAAAAGACACTGCAAATGTTAATGATTATAGATTTACAGGACTGGACTTGCATGTGAAATGAGATGGTCACGCTTAAACATTTCTGTCTCTTAATACATCAAACCCCTAAAATCACAGCAAATTGAATTTGGGCCATTTCACTTTAGGGCATGTCTTTTTTCATTTATTTACTCTACTGCTATAGCAGACACTTGTTTTTTTTTTTTATTGTTTTATTTTAAGTCCATCAACTTGCTTTACCTCCCCTGGCTTCTTTTGGAAATAGGTTCTACAAACAGGGAAATTCTCTGTGGCTAAATCACTGTCAGTTTCATTCCATCTTCTCTCACAGAAATGTCTAGAATCCCAAATTTGTGGCTTTTGTGAACTTTCCTCTCACTTCGAACTTTTCAATCAATACTGTATCTGTGAGAGGAGAATTTATTAAATGAAATGTGTTGTGTGCCTATATTATGATTTTTACTCTTGCTTTTTAATTTCATATTTTCTCAAGCAGCTTTGAAAAACATGGTATTGCTGTACACAAATGTCATAAATAGACTTAAACACACCCTTTTTTAATCAACATATTTCAAGTATTGAATATGCAGATATTTCTAATGCTGTAGTTCATCCATTTAACGACAAAGTAAGGTAGCAAGCTTCAGCATATCAATATTGCAACCCAGCATTATTGTGAATGTTACCATTCTCTTGTAGTCTGGACATTGAAATATTGAGATGGAAGTAGATTCCCATCTGGCAATTCTCATCTGAAAACAACTCACTTCGCACAGTTTCAACTATTTGTCTTTGATAATCTGCTTTCAAAATCATCAGGCAGATGCAAATCAAAACTTCTGCTTTGGTGAGAAATATAAAGCAATGCTGTTTGAATAAAAAATATGTTGAGACAGTTTAGAAGTTGTTTTTTAGCACATACCGTACTTTGAAAGAACATAATCTGTTTGAAATCGTGTTGAGGGTGCAATCATTGTTGCAACACAATAAATACATTCTTTATTTTTAATTCATTTTCGCTAATTATATTAATTTATTATTAAATTAAAAAGCTCTTTTTCAAAAGCTCTATTAAATTCAAAAAATTATTATTTACATTTTTTATTATAATTATCTTAATTAATTATTTAAACTGTTAAACAGTATTTTTACGTATCAATTAATTCTATCTTGATTACCGATTACTGTACGTTGAAAAGAGAAGTGCAGATGTTACATTTATAATACATTTATTTTTTAAATTCTTCCCTTTTTTCAACTTTCAATTTTTTTATTTTCAGCAGCTAAACAACCCTTCTTTAGAAACATGTAAGAAAACAGATCATTGGTTTTTTACAGATTTTTTTGCAAACACACCATGAGTGACCTCTCACAGGATTGGAAAACGCTTCATTTAATCTTTTCGTTTCACATTATCCTTTTTGGGCTGATTAGCAGGATGCGTAGTAAACCACAAACCACAAAACGTGTAATCGTCCTGTGATAATAAGATGTGAACAAAGTTATCAAGTGAGAGACTTATGTGTGTGCGGACTCAGGTTGCTTTTAGTAAAATGTTTAAAATCACGATACAATTCTTTCTCTTTTTGGTAGATAGTTACCATTGAAAGAGAAGATTAATGTGGATGTGTAAGTCTAAGTCTGAATCTTTAGTTTTTGTGGCAAAATGTGTGGCAATTGCAGCAATAAGAACCCAGTTTGAGGACTATCAGTGTTTTTGCATTTCCTTGGTCTTGTTCTTCATGTTACTCACTTAGATCAAAACACATTTGTTTGTTTGTGTGTGTGTGTGTTCCACTTTGTGATAATTTGTTCATCCCATATAAGCTGGTAAAAGGCTCCAGCTCCTTTTAACCCAGAAATAGATGCAGCATCTTAGAAGCGACAACCAACGCGCTTAGTTTTGACTCCTCCGTTGAGTAAATGAACTCCCGAGACGTTCAGATTGCGGCTCCGTGACTGCTCTACAGCCTAACACGTGGGACGTTTTCATCCTGATGTCAGTGAAATCAAATTGCTTTGGAGGATGTATATGGACTATAACGTTTTTAGCCATTCCACTTCCGCGAGAGTATTACCCAGAAGAGTATGCAGCAGTCAATGCTCAGCCAGTGTTTCTGCTTCATCAGTTTTCTCCAACTTCCCCTGCAAGACTGCCAGCAAAGTTTCCACTTCCATTTCAAAGAAAGAAAAAGTTTCATTATGAAACATAATTTAACATGTTTCTTTAAAAGGAAGAGAACCGACACATCATTTCCCTGTTATAATGAATGAGATATCTCTCACTCACCTGGAGGCCAGCGGAGGTTATCAAGTTCGGAATATTAATACTCTGGACTTCACTTCCCATCATGCACCTCTGCTTTGATTAAGTTCACCTGAATCTCTGAAAATTTTAACGAGCATTTTTGCAAACTCTTCATTGCATCTGCCAATTCAAATGATTGAGGCTTAGTGGTGTGGAGTTAGGCTTGCGACCCAAAGGTCATAGGTTCAGATTGACAAGACTGAAGAAGAAGAAGACACAACTGACTCCCTGTACGCCACCCACTGCACCCACTGGGTTTGTGTGTGACTAAAGAATGTTCGATTCTTGTAATTTCGAATGTTTAGATATTCTCTGTAGTGCAATGGAACCTACTCAGTTTGACTTGTTCTTATTACAAATTTAATTATAATAATAATTACTAAAATGGTTGTTGAAATTTAATTTAATACCACCAAAATTCTATGTTGCTAACTCTATATACAGTATATTTTACATATTGAGCTACAAGTGAATAAAAGTGTGTGTTTGTGTGTGTGTGTGTGTGTGTGTGTGTGTGTGTGTGTGTGTGTGTGTGTGTGTCTGCACTAACCTGTAGTGATTCAGTGAAGCAAAACTCTCTTTGCATGTCGCATTCCCAAGTGTTTTGTTCTGTGTTTTGTGCTACTCACTCTGTAATTGTATTTCCCCCCTCAAGCTCTACTATGTCGCCTAAACACTCTCCAACCGTTTTCATGTTTTTTCTTTTTTTGCATGTAATCAAATTGCCAGAGGAAGATTCTAAAGGTCTAGGAGAAGGTGAATACAAATAACATGCAATAGAAGTTTACGTTTCTGTTTTCTAATGCATCTATTTTAGGCTGAATTTCTGAACATGTTCCTTTTTATTTTCTAAGAATAGATTTGTTTCCAAGCCCAAGATGGGTTTCTTTAAATGTTTGGAGTTCAAATCCTTGAATCAAAACCTTTTTGCTTAACAGTAAAATAGCAATATTGTAAACAATTTCAATATTGTTTACAGTCATAAAAAAAGAAATAGATATGTGCATTAATGAAACAAACCTACTTGCTATTTTGCTACCCTTGCTATGAAGTTACAAAGCTATTTTTTTTAAACTTCAACAGAATAAAATGTAGATCTGCACCTAAAGAAAAAGACACAACTTTGTATGTCCGCCTGCAGTATAGATCCACAAACGTCACACATCAAGCAGCGTGTAGACGAGGAGTATCAGAGAAGCGCTGTGCGGTACAAACAAGTCGCCTGGTGTGTCCTTTCTTACTCTTCATTATCTTTTGTCAATTACTTGCATTTGTCGCCGTGCTTGATGTGCGCCTCCGCTGTCTGCTGGGATTAGGTGGCTGGCTGGTGTTGCCACTGGCCACGCGGGCGCGCTTTGACTGGCACAGTAGTTATTCACTGTAACTGGGTAATAACATCTAAATGTTTGTCAGATCCGAAGCCCCTCTTTGGTGTTACCATTATTTTCTTCTGTCACAAACGTCACGTCAGATCTGGGAGCGTGTCAGCCGGAGTCGTTCCCCTGAGCAGTAACAATGCAGGAGGCAGATTCTTCCGGAATTGTCTCCTGCTACGTTTCCATGGTTTGCTGTGTTTCCACCGTTGGATTTCAGTAGTAGAACTTTAATGGTGCAACACAAGGAGAATTGTTTTTGCAGAATGTAGTCGTTTAAACCAGCACACGTGTTGGTTTTAATGAATAATGTTTCATCTAGAAGACGGTACGTATCCAGTAATGACGTCCTTCATACTTCCTTGCATGCGATATTTAATTAAAATCGTTCAGTAAATAATTTTCAGTGCATGGAGGCCAATAATTAAATTAAAAATATTTGACAAGTCCTGATTAACCTCTGATGAATGAATATTTCAATCAATGCATATATTTATCATTTGCTTTTGAATTAGTGCTGATGCTGCGTATTTCTTAATTATACACATTAATGCGTGTAGTTTTGCTATATTTAGATCAGTCATCTAGCTCACCCTTTATGAACTCATCTGCTAAAAATTCTACACACTTTCAACGTTCCAGCTTAATTTGTAGTGCTCGGAGAAATTCTGCATGCGCATTTCAGTCCAAAATACATAAGGTGATTGAAAGGTCACACTGTATTCGGCCTTCGCTTAGATCCCGGTGTTGATGTTGGCCGGGGTTTGATATCTCATCTGAGCAGAGCTTTTGAAGCTTATTACGCTTCAGTCTGGAAATAAATGTGCTGTTCATGCTGTTTCACCCAGAAAAATGAATTTTAAACAAATTCCTACACATTCACTGACTGGTTTACATTGGAATTCTTGTTTAAATTTCTTGTTTAGTAAGGCTGTTTTTATTTTATGTATTTTTTTTTTGTAAATTACACCTTTGTAATGTATATTTTTTGCCACTTTTTTCAGAATATGAGAAATACAAGTATTTATTATTAAGTAATTTATTATTATTATTAAGAATATATTTATTGTGGCAAGTAGCACACTGAGGCTTTTATTATCCATCCATTTATTTTCTTAACCACTTTCCATTTCTGGTTCTTTCTGGGAATTTTGAGACTGAAGGCGGATTACACAACCTGGACCATTCACAAGAGTGGACACACAGATATACACTTTTACTCACACATACCAATGATTTGTCAAATTATAATATTTCTGAATTCAATATTTAATCTGTGGGAGGAAACTGGAAACCCTAAGGAAATCCACGCAGGCATGAATAAAACGCACAAGTCCCTGGGTGGATTTTGGATGCCTGTAAATGAGCCGAATTCTCAAATGACAGTGGATCACTTTCACGGGATAATCTTGTCTCCAGTCTTTCCTTTATTATTTTTTACCGAGGCCGGTTTTGCTCATCTCCCTTTCACAGAAGACGTTAATAGTGCCGGAATCAAAGCCCAGACAAATGAGGGGCTGGTGGCAGGTCTGGTGTTGGCAGGGGAAGGAATCTATAATTAACCTCTGACCGCCTTTCATTTCTCGTGGTTGAGCTTCAATCTGACGGGGGGAAATAGGTTAAGATACTCATAGCATTACGGGACATTGTCTATTTCTCCATTTCTTTTACTTACAACACTGGCTGACCTGAATTTCTCATTTGGAAATGGTAGGTTATATTTATGTTAAATCCATATCCGTTATCTTGGGCTTTTATGTTTCTCTACCTTGAACTAGATATTTCCTATATATGTGTGTGTGTGTATAATTTAAAATATATTATACATGCATATAGTTATATTATACAGTATATACATATGACCGTAACACCTATTTCCCCTCCATCTTCTCCATGTCCTGTATGAATTCTCAGCTCTGGCAGGCGATCAGGCGTCTGTGATCAGAGAAAACCTGAGCAGTCATTTCCGTAGTAATGGCTTAGGTGTGATGTGTGGTGACATTGCTGTGTGAGGCTGTTGACATGGTGAGCATCTCCAGGGCTCCTGGGGTAAGAATGTCCTTAGGCCTGATAATTTACTGCCATGCGTTACTCACAGATGCGTGGAATATTCTCTGCTTTACCACCAGCTACGTACAAGCTAGACCTCTATAACAAGACACGTGTAAGATGGCTTGATGCGTGCTAAACTTAGATAATTGCTATAATGTTAGGCATAGCTGATCTTGATTAGTACAGAAATATGACAGTGATGCAAATACTGTGTATGCATATGTGGAGGCTGTTAAAAATAAAGGACATCTTTTTTTAGAAAGAGACAGGGAACAAGATTTTACAAGTTCAAAGCGTTTTAAATTTTTGTCGAGATTTTTCTGAATTGTAAAGTGCAATACAATCAAATTATTATTATTATTATTATTATTATTATTATTATTATTATTATTATTATTATTATTATTATTATTGCTGTTGTTGGCATTGTTAGTGTTATTTTTTGGCATTATTAATAATAAGAATACAATTTAGTTATTATTTAATATTAATATATATATATATATATATATATATATATATCTTAAAATTATATTATATATTATTACATATTATTATAAAATATATATGATTAAAATGATAATTTTGAGATTATTACTGTTGTGTCTGGCAAACACACAGCATGTAATTGTATTTATACATTTTATTATACAATTAAGTCAACAATTAGCAAATTGGGCTTCTCTAATCACAAACAATTAGTGTGTGAACACAAAGTAAATTAAAAGACTCTTTTAAGAGCATTACTCTCCACACTAGGAGACTGTATTATTGTGTTGATGGTTGAAACCAGAAAAGGAAAGAGCAGAGTTAAATAATTTATCAGACTTTATACAGAGCCCAGACAGCCTTGCTGCGCTGCTCCAGACTGATAAAAAGACTTCTGCAACACTGAAAGAGCAAAACTTAAAACTGTACTCATAACTTCACTGACGTAGGTGAAGGGAAGCGATCGCCTCATACACTGCATTTAAAGCTACATATTGAAGAGGAACCAGGGATGCTCTGCACATCCAAATGAGACTTGACATTTTCTTGACAGGCTTCCTTACTTGTAGCGATTAATTATTTATAAACTGCACACATAAAGTGTGTCAGGCTGGAGTGTAATCGGTGGAATCTCATTAGTTTGAAGGGCATTTGCTTGTCACTCATTTTTTACAAAACATACTTACATACAACCAATCGCTAGTTGTACTAAATGGACGTCTTTGATGAAGTAGAATATGATTGCTTGTTATATTTTTACACTGTGTGTGTATGTGTGTATGTGTGCGTGTGTGCGTGCGTGCGTGTGTGTGTGTGTGTGTGTGTTACAAATTAGTTGATAGTAAAGAGATGAAGAATTTTGTGAAGAAAAAATAATACACACTATTATGATATTAAAAGCAATCTTTCATATCTCACACATTATTAAGACTATTTAAGGTCAAATAACCTTACTTCAGAAATAAAAGATAGTAAAAACTTTTTGAAAGTGAAATTCAATTCCTTGGTCATAGTAGGGCTACACACTGATTCCATCTTTGTTTGATTCCTGGTGAAGGTATTAAAATCTTAAAGAAGAAACAAAAAATGATACCTTTTGATTAGGTTACATATTAGGTGATAGTAAAGAGATGAAGATTTTTGTCAGAGAAAAAACAATACACAATTTGTGAGTTTTGAGATGAGTGAGTCTCAGTACATTTCTTAGTCAGTTGCATTCCTGATTATTAGTCAAATCAGATGGTATGTACGTATTTGATATTTCACTTCAGATTATCTGTACAGTTATACTCAAAACATTACATGCTGTAACATGTTTATAAGATGTACAGCAAGTCTATAACATGTACAGCATGTAAGTAAATGCTTTTACTTTTTTGATCATCAGTTGTATTTTCAATCATTCTGGATGTGTTCATATCATTGCGGTGTTAAAAAAAAATTACATTTTTTTTTCGAGAGAAACTATTTTAATCTCTGGCCTGCAGTTGCTCTGTACTGCAAGCACTTGGTAGGGTGCACACATGGAGCACACTTTGTAGAGAAGACGCACACACACACACACACACTGTTCACAGCGCAGGTCTTCGCGTGATGCTTTTGAGAGCATCTTCCCTGTAGAGCACAAAGACTCCACGGCAAGTATAGTTATAGAACCTTTATTAGGATTGAATTTCTTCAGAAGTACCCATACTTCACACATCACTACACTGGCAGAGAAATATTGCTATTCTCTCTGGAATTCTGATAGGAATCTGTCTTGAAAGAACCGTAAGCTGTGAGTTTAAACCGCACAACTGGCATTTTATTTTTCTTTTTTTTTGGTAAGTAAAAGATGAACCACAAGGAGTTTTCCTATGTCTGCTCAACACAAAAAATGTCCATTCAAATGTGCTTTGCAGATGCACAGTTGGGTTTAAATGTCATTTATAGGCACCGACAAGAGTGACGGCTCCAAGCCATGCGCTGTCCTTTTTAATTAAAGTGACGGCAGCTTTAGACACTGCCACAGGTTTGTTCCCTACGGAGCCGAGAATGATAATAGCACATGTTAATCTATGTGTCTGAGAGGTCGTAAGCAGCTGTAATACCAGACGGATCCAATATAAACACGAGCAGCACAGGTCAATTTTGATGATGCTTCATGCAACCATTGCTGAACTTAAAACAAATAGTTTTTCACATGCTCATGCAACTAAAACAAGCTTTTGTATTGTAATTGGATATAATTACAGACAGATAGAAAAGCTAATTTTGAAAGATTTATTTGGAGTGGTCATCAGAAAAAAACAAATAAAATAAAATAAAAAAATCTGATCTGAATTATGACCAGAAGAGGAGCGGAGCTTGACCACATTTGTTATGACAGATGTTGGAATCAGAGTGACTACTATAGTAATATAATCGGATGACATTTCACTGATGTCATAACTGGCTATGATTCATGACATAGACGAGCCATGTGCCATATTAAATTGGACATTTGCCTCCACACTGCTCAATTGTTGAACATGGTTAATTGGCACAGATGGTTCTAACATCGGTACCATCATGAATGTTAATCGTGTTCTGACTATTGGCAGGAGGGGAAAAATATATATGTATATAACATATATATATATATATATATATATATATATATATATATATATATATATACAAGCAATTATAATAATATAAAATAATATTTTATTGGTATTTCAATTTTCAAATTTTTTTATATATTTATCAATATTTCTATTATGCATTATAATAGTCCAAAGAGCTATTTTTATATATTTATTCCGAACCTACACAATTCAGTCATTAGCAGAGGTTTGTTATACATAAGTATTAAATAATATGTTCAACCAAATTCTCACAGATGGCCAGTTTAAAAACGTTTTAGCACAACATATAAAATCATTAAAACAATTGACTTAACCAAAAATAAAAACACACAGTGTGAATATGACTAGGACATGACTGGAACGTGTCAACACAGGAAGTTATGATTTTTTTAGCATTAGCTTAGCCTATTTTTGCCAACAGACAAACAAACCCAAACCAAAGCTGACAACCAACACAGACAGAGAAAACAAACGGTTTAAGCACACAAGAGAGGTAACAAACCAGACAGGTGGGGAAAGAACCAATAATAGGGAAATACAGGGGTGGGGAAAAATAATAAAAGTCCCCATCAACACACATAAAAGAAACAGATCATTGCAAAATCATGTTAATACACTTTATCGTAAAATTCTGTGAATTTTTGTTCCATATAGCACAAACTTCAAATTGAAAAGCTGCAGAACCTTTTGCGAAAGGCAGGATTTATAGTCAACAACATTGTTGAAAAACGGGAGCAAACAGAAGCCGTTTTTTGCCTGCATAAATCCCAATGTATTTTTTGAAATTCAAATGTTGGGAAGCGTGGACATTTCTCAGAGGTTTATCTGTTTATCGCGTTCTGTTACCTCGGCTGGTCTTTTTGTTAAATAGACAAGGGTCCTAATTAAAACAATGTGCTGCTAAAAATGATTGCCATTTAATTCATCTTGCAGAAGTGTTTGGCCATATTCCAGCAGCATCTTTCTTGAGCTTTTACTTTCACCAGCTTCTTGGCTGTCGTTCAAAACCACACAACAAGGGAAAAAGCTTCAAATCGTGAAAGTGAGAAATGGCCTCCTGGGTGCACAAAATATGGAGATCCGCACAGATGTACAGAAAAGCTAATACTCTAATACGATAATGATAAATAACGAGATTAGTTAAATGATAATGTTAAAATAATAATACATGTAAGCGTGCATATCTAAATAGTTGAAAACTATTTATTAATTTAATTATTCTAATTTTTGATTAGAAAAAATTAACTATATATAAAAAATTATATATATATATATATATATATATATATATATATATATATATATATATATATATATATATATATATATAAAGGTTAAATTTAATAATGAAATAAAAAATAATGAAAAATGGTGACACTAGTTTCTATAATGTTTGATTTATCATATAAATAAGCATGATTCATATTTTTGAATTAGCTGGCAAAAACCTTTTGCTTTTATATTCCTATATTATTACCCTGTTTTGCAGGATTTTCGTGTAAAGGCGGGGCATCCACTGTGATTGACTAGTAAAAATTTAACGAAAATCCAACTTTAAAGTCCCACAGTAACATTTTCTGAATTTCTTGTGTTTCTGCAAAAGTGTGTTTCTATAAAGTCTGTATTTTATATCTATTCCATTGCTTCTTTTAGAATTTTTTTGGTGTTCACACCACTCAACAAAGGTATTGATTTTGTTCGCTGCTATATCATCCAAGTCATTGAATAGAAGCTGTACAGTGGATCTAGTTTTAGAGGTGACTCGTCCTCAAACTGTTGAGACAAGAGGACGCCAGTAGTATCCAGCGCTGCCATCCATGTTTCAGAGGTGACTGAATTTTGATTTCAGAGTGACTAACTTTGAGATGCCAGATTCCAACAACCTGTCATTATTTCAAATACATCTGCAGGTCTCCACCGCTACCTGTTAAAACTCAGACTGGAGTCCTGTATAATTTTCCCATCTTCTCTGCTCCCTCTGTGCTAAATTGCATTGGAAGATGGATTTTTGGCATCCGAGGCTGTCAGGCCTCAACCAGGGAAGACTTTATGCACTGGTACACCCACAATGAAAGTGAATTCTGTAGGGATGGGGAGGAATCAAAGTCTTGAGTCAAGTGCTGCCACTTCAGTAGCTCTGGTCATTTTTCTTTGTCAGATTGTTAGACTCCTAACAAGAATGGCGATGTCTAGTATTTTACTCTGTTATGAAGTTATGCTAATGCTTCTTGTTTATTCTACAACGGAGCGTTGTGGTCATTAGATTACCAGGGTGAGAGAACACTGAAAAGACGGGTGATGTGTCCGTGCAATATTTAAGCTTAGTGTCATTCTAGGCTAAAGAGTAATTATTGATTTGGAAATGTTTGATTAGGAGTCAAAAGTCATAAGCAGTCAAAAGTCGTCACATTATTTACTCAAATAGAAGTATAGATACTAGAGTTGAAAAAGAGTTAAAAGTATCAAATAAACCTTTCTACTCAAGTAAACGTACTATTTTGATAAATGCTTGAAGTATAAGTGACAAAATGGACCCAAAAAAATGCAGTGACAAAATGCAAATAAAAATTATAATAAAAATGCATTTTATTAAAAGTGCCAAAAGAGCTGTTTTTACGACCAACCATTTAAAAAAATTGGCCAAGGATTTAACGACAGAAGCGTTGACTCATCCTGGCTACAAACCTTCTGGCTTGTGCTTGGCAGAGATGTTCCACTTGCCATTTCTGTCGCCATTTTACTCGCCATTTCACTCACCTTTTACACTCGCTAATGTGCAGATGCGATGGACCACGTACAAACCAATATGTCAGAATCAAATATATTTACACGTCTCATCCAACCTCAGTCAAGTTTACTGCAACTGAATGACGCAATTTATCTGGATGGGATTTTTTTTTAGATCGATGACAACACTGAAATAAAACTAACTGAAATGAAATAGGTGTAACACGGCAATGTCACATTTGAGGAGTAGAAGTAAGAAATCTGCGAAAAAACGACTTACCCAAGTAAAGTATAAATAAGCCAAAATTATACTTAAGTAAAGTAACTGAGAATATTTACTTCAGTACTTTCACACCTCCAATAAATCAATTGTGCTTCTAAAGCTATTTGATTTTTAAAATTCAAGGCACGGTGTGAGTCAACATACAGATAGCTAGAAGTAAAAAAGCTGAGAAACAGGTTTACATTTTTCTAAGAAACACACTCACAATATGGTCTCTAGTAACCAAAGCACTGATTTTGTAGTGTTAGAATGCCAGAGGAGACTGGCACCAGGGAGTTGGGTTCTCCCCAGGATTTTTTCCTCGCTTTCTGTTCAAGTTTCAAGTTCAAGTTTATTTATATAGCGCTTTTCTTAGTACAAGACAATACAAAATCTCTATGTGAAAAAGTCTTTTAAAAAAGGAAAATGTCCATTATTTATCTGTGTTCAAAAATTTTGGAAAAAAGTCTCCTCCGCCGGGAATGTGGATCGATCAGGACCTCGACAGGGGAGTGAAATGAGCAAGAACAAAAGCTATTAGCACTATTGGGCTCTAATAGAATAAAAATAGCAGTGATGCTATGGAGCAGGTGAGGTTCGGTTCTGGGCTTCAACCTAATGCAGCCTTGCTACTCGTTAGCCTGTCCGAGATGTTTTTTTTTTACCTGGCCACTGTCGCATATGTGCCTGCTCACTGGTCATAGTCATAGGCATTATGTTAACACCAAAAAATAAAATGCAACAATTTTAGTTTTTTACATTTTCACACTCGACTTGACAAACTCACATTATTTGCAACCTTTTATTTCCAGATCTTTTATGACTGGCTTATATCATTGCTCGGCTGATGAGGATTTCCTCCAGTTTGGGGCCTATTATCTAAGACGTGTCCCGTGACTGATAACACACCACTTAATGTGAAGCTGTGTTATATTAAAAGATGATATTAGTGTGTCCTCCGGCGTTAATTACGATACCTGAAGGTCATAAATTTGGCCAAGCTTCAACCTCCAATTCCTATCCAGAGGCCACTCCTGTTTCAACAGCTGCCAGCATGTCAGATGGATGCAGCTCGAAGAGGAGCTCAGCGGAGGGAAAAGATGGAGCAATCGATCTCTTTGCCTTCAGATGCACATGATTGCCTCTCCAGCCTCCCTAAGTGGGGCATGTGACGTGATTGAACAATCAGCTGCATTACCCCAGAGAAATATGAACCTCTCTCGCACACTTATGACTCAAACCTCTGGGATACGGCTTTGCTTACCTCTGTCAGCACCTGAAAAACCACACAGATCACTGGATGCATCTGTTACAAGACTAACCATGACGGATGTGTCACATTGCTCAATTGCTGGCATATGCTCGCAGCCTGTCTGATGCGAAGATGAAAAAAATCACCTTGTCTCTAATAGAACCGCGACTCTAACGACAGAAGTGTGTAGTACTTGAGTAAACGGACTTCGTTACTTTACTTAAGTATGTTTCTGACTACTTTGTACTTGTACTGAGTATCAAAAATATGAACAACTTTTTCACTCCACTCCACTGCATTTCTGATTGAGTATCTGGACTTTGCACTCCACTACATTTGAATGGAGACTTACAGTACTGTTATTTGTTGTTACTGCATTTAATACATTGTGATTGTGCGTGACAAGCCGGAATCAACATTGCACATTTGAGTGATTCAGACTGACTTTTTTTTTTTAAATATACACTTTGTTCTACCATTTTTAAAACATTGAGGTGTTAAATTTTGTTTCTGTATTAGAACACAAAACCTCATGAATAGAGTTTAGAAGTAATTTAGAAGTCAAGTTTAGGAGTTCGTTTTTTGCCTGTATTCAGTTCAAGTAAAATACTTAAGTTCTTTTAAATTTGGTTGCTTTGCTACTTTGACTCAAGTCTTTTTGAAATGGGTGACTTGTTACTTGTAATGTTGTTATTTTCCCAGTAAGTATCTGTACTTTTACTCAAGTATGGCTGTGCAGTACTCTTTACACCTCTATCTAACGTAGGGAATCTTGGAGATGTTTCCTTTACTTTGGATGCAGTGTGCATGTGGTCAGCATCCGTTTTGTTCTCATGCATTTTCCCTTCTTGCTCTCGAAGCTGCCGAGCATCCCCCAAACAATTCAACACAAATATGCGACTGGCTTTTAATTATAAGCCCAGGTGTAGTCCACATAGAATTAGCCAACCAGGTCGCTTCGCCATAAGCATCAGCGGCAAAGCACATTGCAAACAAATCACCGTATGAATATAAAACCTGTTGATTAATTCACTTAATTGATAGAATTCAAGAGTCGGCAGGAATGGCACCAGCTCTTTAATTCCGGTCGTGACTGTCCTGATCACGCAAGCCATAGTTTTACATAATATCAGGAGCATTTCCAGCAATAAGTTGGACTGTTTAATTGATTTCCTACAAGTAACTTTGGTTTTTCACTTTGGTTTGATAACATCTGTGTGTAATTAGGCACACAAGGTAGCTGTAATTAAGCAAGCCACTGGAGATAGAACGGATAACATTATTTATAGGTCCATCACGGTTGCCGAGCTGGCCGCCGAACTGTCTCTCATAATTAAATGTGTTTGTGGGCTCCAGAATCTTTATAAGGATGTCTGTCAGTTTGTATCATTGCAATGGGGAAGTGATTTAAAGCCATGTTTGAAGAATCTAAAGTTTGTGATAACTTGTAAACATTTAAATGGACAGTTAGAATAGAGCTAATGACTATTTTAAAAATACTTAGTATTAGTAAGTATTTTTTCTACTTTGAAACTTCTGCTTAGCTTGTTTGGTGTAATCATCATACAAAAAAAAAAATATTCAGTTCACAAATTTGTAACCTCTTGCTACAATTTCATATTACAATGGTTATGTCTGGGTCAATATGACCCGTGGTGAAAGAAAAATGCAAGTATTTTTTTTCATTTTTTGAAAATTCTCCTGCTTGTCTTAGTGTAATCTTCATGTAAAATAAATAGTTCAGTTGACATATTTGTAACTTTGGGTCAGTTTGACCCTTCATACAAAATGGAAGATAAAAAGAGTCAGAAAGTTCAAATACTATTTGTTTCTTTGTAACAATGAGACAGAATACATCGCTGTCTCAGACATTCTCTCACATATACATTTTCTGACACATATATTATATACTAGTGCTGCCAAATAAAAAAAAAACAGACATTCTAAGCTTTATGTAGACATATGTTTCATGTTAGAGAGATACGTTTGTTTACAGCTGACAAAGAGAAGGCAAAACACGCTTCGCGTTTTAGTTTTATTATTATTATTATTTATTTTTTTACCAAAATCACAATGTCCTGTTTTTATTAAGAGTGTAATCAAACAGAAAATGGATGGATGAATAACACATATGTAAGACCAAAATTGACTTTTTTGTGTTTTATCTTGAAAAAAGTGTAACTCAACCTCGGAGGGTTAAAAACACAGGACAATACATTGCAAATTGAACAAAAATTATACTAAATTATTTTACAGTATTTAAAGAGTGTTTATTTATGTTGAGTTTACATTATTGTACAGATTACACCTCAATATCCAATAATACAAGCTTCAGTCATTTAATTGCAATTAATCATGATAAATTTGGTCAGGGAAGTGCGATTAACTTAAAAAAAAATTGTTTAAATAATGTTTAAAAAAATAAATTGTTTGACAGCCCAAGTATATGCATATAATATGTATAATAAAAGGCCTTTGATGAACATTATTAATGTTTCTCTGAAACGAACATAATTGGAGGGTTAAAATTTTTTCAAAGTGTGATTGGTCACACTAGGACAGAAAATGACTTTTGAGAACAAGATTTTGAATGGCAGCACGGTGGCGCAGTGGGTATCGCTGTAGCATCACAGCAAGAAGGTTCCAATTGTGTGGGTTGCGTGGGTTTCCTCCAGGCGCTCCGGTTTCCCCAACAGTCCGAAAAAATAAGCATTTCAGGTTAATCTGGCCGTGTATGTGAGCGTGTGTGGTGTGTATGCCTGGATGAAGTGAACGTTGGCGCAGATTGGCTGCCGCTATTTCACCGGGCAATTGGTGTGGTTGTGCATGTTGTGTTTCTGTAAGTACGACTTTTTTAAATAAATAATTCAATTGATAAATAAATAAAAAATTGAACGAGGGGCCCTAACAAAAATGTGCTCTGCGTATAACACATTCAGAACACTCAATTGTTTATCCCACCAGACCGGGCATTCAAACCTGAAACCCTTCGATGGCAGGTTCAACTCTCTTGTGGTCCCAACTGGATTATAAATAAAATCAAACAAATGATTCAATGGACGAACAAAAATATGCATTTTTTTTACAATGTGTATAACTATACAAATCAACTATTCAGATCAACATATTCACACAAATGAAGTATGAATATCAGAGTAATTATTATTATTATTAATATTATTATATTGATCCTTATAATAATATTTATTATTAGTATTATTAGTATTGTTGTCACGCGAATACTGGCTCTGTAAAAGAGTTACACTTATTTTGACAATCTGATAAAATTATATTCTGTTTTTATTGATTTGTTCTTCATGCTGTGACTCAGGGATGCATTTCATAATAAAATCAAACAGATATAAAATATTCAAAAACAAACACACAAACAAAAACAATCAAGCATAATACACAAATACACACATGTACACAAAAAGGAAAAAATGCCAAGGCTGCTGAAGTGTGAACTGAAACACATGTATCTCTCATAAAGAATTAATTGTAAGAAGCAGAGGATAAACTTACCGTTTGTTTTTCCTTCAGTTTTAGTCATTGTAGTATCTCTGCCCAAAGGGAAAAGCACCTGGAGCCAAGGCTGCCTACCTGGCGGCAAGCCCAGGGCAAAAGACCATGTAAGCAATATTAACGGCGTGAAGACGGAAAAAAAAGTCCTATAAGATCCTGAAAGACAATCAATGCATGTTCCTCAACCCAATTCTGTAGAAAACACTGAAGCACCAAGTGGTGTAGCACACGGGGACATTTTTTAATCTGCTTTGCATTTTGTCATTGAGCATGTCGAGATATACACAATCTAAATTTAAAGACTGTAATTTGCACTCCAGAAGTGAGATCCTAATTGTTACATAGGCCGAGTGTGATGTCGTTTAATTCTGTAATCCTCATTTAGAAAGGCAACTTTAATCAGATCTTCACTCTAAAAACCATCTGAAAACTGTAGATGAAATATTTGAGAATGTGAAGTGGTAATTAATGTGGACGTACATCAACTTATGCCCGGTTTTAAGCAGAATCCCAGAGGGAACGAGTTTGCCTTAGTGTAACATTGCGGCAATTCTTTCATTCGCTCTTTCAAAGAGGATTACATGATGAAAACGTCATTAAAAAATAAGTCAAGTAGTTAAAGCGTTAAGGTGACTTTAGGAAGTTAGTTCCTTCCAGTCCGCCACACTGAACTTGTTTTACAGTTTGGGGGTCATTGATTCCAATGCAACTTTCTTAGAGTCAAACGTAGGCCTTTAAACTTGTTTTATTGTTGTTTTCCCACCAAGTTGGTTGTGAAAAAGGGACATGGAGAGTTCCTGTGACTCGCAGTTCTTATTTTGAAATCTTCCAGTGGTCTTTTCCATTGTCATTACGTTGACTGGCATTGTGAAATCACACTGGGTGTGCCCTTTCTTTCTGAGCTTATCTTTTTGTTTTCCCTCATTTTCCTGAAGTGGCAGTGAACAGAAAGTGACAACACTAAGCGGGCGGTTCAGTCTCTCGATCCCATCACATTCTTTTTTGAGAGTGATGTGTGAAACCGACATGCCAAGACTCTGACAAGCAAGAAATGATCTTTCACTTTTACTTACAGTGTCTCGTTTCAACTGCCTGTGTTTTGATGCAACAAGGATAAACTGCGAGTTTATATGAAGGAAAACAGGTTAGCTTCAAATGCATCCTTATGAAGCAAACGAGACTGATACCGAGATCTGTACTACATTCCTATCATTGGAGTGTCTTTCTTCTTCAGATTCATTCCATAATATGAGTGATTCCTCTCACTTTGTCAAGGTATTAGCCCTGTGACTGAAGAGGCTGTCTGTTTTTTGCAGTACCCATTTTGGGGATTTAGGGAAAGACCGTTAATCTATAATATATAAATTGGGAGCCGGTGATGTTGAATGGTAAATGCTAAGCTACCATACTGACAACATTCAGTTCAAGTATCACTTAAAGTCAAAGCATTCCTTAGCTAATGCATACAATGTCTACTTGCTATGATTAGAGATTAATTTTGAGACTATTTAGAGATTAATATAGATTAATCCAGATTAAACTATTCATATTCTTTTTTAACTTCAACTAATGTTGACTTGTACACTCTATATATCATTCACCTTTATACTGTAGTTAATTTTGACTAGGTACTGTCCAATCATGCCAGTGGCACCATGAAATGCTGATATGGTAATGTCTGATTAGGGGCTTTGTTATTATTGTTATTTAGAGTTTTTGCATGTGACATGTTCTATTTTTTTCATATTTTAGTTCTGTTTATATTTTTGTTAATTATTATTTTGTACTCCCCTTGTTAATTGTTGTTAGGTTGGGTAATTAAAGCCTAGGTTCCGTTTATTTAGCTGCTAGATTTGTTGTGTTGTACAATAGTGATGTTTGGTTCACTAATGTTTGGTTCACAATAGTGTTTATCTGTTAAACCATTGCGATTAGGATTTTAGTTGCCATTAGTAACTTTAGTAACCATTAACCTTACCCTAACCTCTAACCCGTAGCCTAGCCCTTAACATCCCTAATCCTTTAAGTTTTATTTATTTATTTGTAATATGCTCTGTAGTAGTTGTTTTCATTAAAGCATCACTTAATTTTTAGCAGTTTTTTTTATTTTGTATTGCAGCAGCAAACAAGCTGGAACAAAGAGCCAAGCCGCAGAATCATCCAGCACGGCTCATGTTTGTTGAATTCAAGCTGGACGCATTGTGTTGGTTTCCGCTAGTATCATTTCATCAAATATGCACATCATCTATAATTGAAGTAACTGGGGCCAGGGACAAGTAGCCGACAATATACAGTATTCAGATGATGAACTTTTTTTAGGCTTTGAGTTTTGAGCTTTTTTAAACACATTATTGCATATACTGTGTGTGTGCAAGGTGCTTTTCACTTTTCCATTTTTACAGCATACTTTTGCATTAAATATTTTCAGGTTAAGTTTTAAAATTCGCATTATTTGCCTCAGAAATATCAAACCAGTTTTAACTTTCAAACGATACACAATTGTCAAATTTCAAAAGCCAACCAAAGTCCAAAAACACACATCCAGAGACAAACATTCAAACAAACTTTCTCCAAAAAGGATATTTACGATAATTAATACGCAGATTACTCTCTGATTACTACGTTTTTACTCGTGTTCCGCTCTGTGATTGTCTGACTAACCCAGAGTGTGTATTCCAGTCTCTAATCTGGGATTGGATACAGCTCCCCATAACCCAGAAATGAAATAGCTGGATACATGAGGTTTAAACAGACTGATAGATACACTGAATATATCCTTTTTTCTGCCAGATTTATTGAGCAAGGTGGTTTTCAAATACTGCAGGGAGTTGTCTGTTGCCATTTTGAGGATCTTTTCGCAAACAGAAGATTTAATTACTCACCACTTCAAGACCTTGTTGTACATTCATTAGTTCAGAATTGTCATTGATTGACAACATTGCCCAGGACTGCTCGCATCAGCCTGACATGCTTCTCTTGCCGGACTGAGCCTTGGCTGTCATGGCTGACTGATGAGAAATATAAATGCCCAAAGGAAAAGCAAACTGGAAGACAAATGGCTTTAATGCTGGCGCTCTAGTCACATCTAAGCAAAATGTCTATTTGTTAATATTTAGTTTGCTGTTGTGACAATCCATCTCCATTGCTCTAATACATATAGGATTGGATCTGTCGGTTTAGTAATTTAGTGGCATTTGTCTTTTACTTGCTCCAAAAAGAGCCGTCCAGCAGGCTAGATGAACTATCCCCATCTGTGCAGGATTCACGTACTGCAATGAGAACCACATACTTGAAAAATCTGGCAAATACCTGTATAAGGTAAAATGTATCCAAATTGTTCAGAATAACGATAAAGTAAAGTGAATTTACATCCACCCATCCTGTGAAGTGGACACACACTGACCCGGAGCAGTAGGCAGCGTAAGCCGTGGCACCTGGGTGGCATCTGGGGGTCAGTATCTTGCCGAACTCAGTTGCAGAACCAGCCCGTAGGGGGATTCGAACCAGCAAAGTCCCTACAACTAGACCACAACAACTTGTAGTGTCTACAAAACCTTTCGACTTGTACCATATGTAATATTTGCGGCAAGTGTTTAGCTTCAGTTGCGTGGTAAATTACTTCCTAGTTCCGTAGGGGGGATTTTTGTCCCACATGATTTAAATTGATGATGCATGCTTTTATCATAGTTAAAGAGTAGCCAATCACAAACTTGTCTCCACCCTGTTTGCCTTGATTGACAGACAGAGTCGTTCAAAATAAAATCTGCATTTCGAAATAAAAAAGTGTGGAAAAAAACATTACGAAATAGACAACTTTAATTAAAAAGAAATCAGACATTTAAAGATGAAAACAAAAAGGCCACTCTTTTCAAAATAGTAAGCTTAATTTTGATAATTTAATTTGTTTCGTAGTGTTTTCATATTGTTGTTTTACTTGAAGTTCCATTTTGCTGTGAATAATGCTTTGTAACATGTAGCTGCGAATTTTGATTCTGTTGTATTCAATGTAAACAAACCTTGGAACAAATACAGTACTGAACGCTTGAGGTAGTTGTACTAGACTTTTAGAAACAATTGTTTGACACTGAGTGTTTCAGACGGCTTGCTTTTGTTTTGACTGCACAGTGAAAACTGATAGAAAGAAGCTTCTGTTCAACACTTTATGTACAGTACAAGTGTTATGCATGATTTGCTTAGTTTGAACAAATCATTAAAATGACACGAGAAGAGCGAGTACTTTCATAGAGTAACTCGTTTATTTTCTGTTCTCAGTGAGAGAGGGACATTGATAAAGAACAAAGGAAGAGAGGGAGAGAGAGAGAGACAGAGAGAGAGAGAGAGAGAGAGAGAGAGAGAGAGAGAGAGAGAGAGAGAGAGAGAGAGAGAGAGAGAAAAGGAGAGAGGGTGGTAGGTGGGAAAGGAAACAAGGATGAAAAATATAGACGAATTAGTTGAGGTGAGTTTTGTAAATTTGGTTACTAAAGACGATATTAAAATTGGGCTCTGGATTTAACCATTCATTAAAGAAGTGAACACACTGAAACCCGGAGCAGTGGGCAGCCTTAAGCTGTGGAGTACGGGGAGCATGTGACGGTCAGTGTCTCGTCTAATACAAGTCTAATGAAAGGGAAAAGGAAAAGAGGATGAGAGAGAGAAAAAAATATCAAGACAGAGGTCAGGGGGTTATCCGAGAGAGAGAGATTGAGAGAGGTCAGAAGGGGGCGGGGTTATATATAGAGAGAGTGATAAAACTCTAATGATTACAGAAATGGAGGGAGAGAAGAAATATATAGAGGGAGAGAGAGAGAAAGAAAGAGCTACACACAAGTCTAATGATTTATTCATGAAAGATTCAAGTGTGACGCGTTCATTTTGTGTTAAGTCATTTCTCAAGCCACAACTTTAAACCTGACAGAAGACTCATTTAATTATTGTAGTAATACTGGTTCTGGCTTACGCAGCATTGATTTTCAAATGATGAACAAAATGACTATTCGTGATTCGTGAAAGCAGTCATTGGTTTTTTTCTGAACCTAACTGAGCCGGAAAGATCCGAACTCCCCATCAACATACAGTACGCGCCGATCCCACCTACGGCAAATCACATTTTCCTGACAGAGCGGGGAAGATTATCTCAGCTGGTCTTCGACAACTCCGATTTTGGGTCGCAAACCAAGGCGCATTTTTTGCAAACTAAACTGATTTGTATGTGAACATTGCCATCCAAAATTCCTTTGTTTTTTATGTTTCCATCTTCCTAAAAATATATTATCATACTATATTGGATCAGAACAGTTTGCAGAACTCAGCCTTGCTGAGGTCGTCACACATATAGTCAAGCCACAAGAATCATTCAAACATGGTTGTACCCAATGGTGTAAAGTACTTGAGTATAGGGACTTTGTTACTTTACTTGAGTATTTTTTATACTTTGTACTTGTACTGAGTGAACTGACGTACATCTCTTTCTAACGCGATTATTTTCCGGATGAAGCAATATTGCCATCTGTAGGGTGCTGAAGGTAATTTGCAGTTGAACTTTTTCACAATTGGATTATTTATGACTTTTATTCAAGTGTTCTTGTTGTAATTGTTTTTGAGTAATTTTTACAGTAAGGTATCTGCTCTTTTACTCAAAGGACAGAGGTACTCTTTACACCTCTGGTTATACCAGATCTTGACGACTTTTCATACTTATTAAGACAGGATTTAACCTTTTAAGATGAGGTTAAAAGTCTCTGCCATTGACTGCTTGACTATATTGATAGCCTGGTTTGTAAGAGATTGATTATACATCTACTTAATGGAACATTAGCTTGTGTAAGTGTCGGGTGATGGGGAATCGCCATTGTCATTTATGTGATCATGACGGCGTCTTCGCTATACTCTGAAATCTCTTGGCATTAATGAATAATGTCTGGATTTCAATGGATTATTATGCCAAGCATGATGACTTGCCAAGCAAACAAACATATGAGATCATTTTTACAGCTCGTACTCTCGCCTTAGGCTTCCTGCTGGCAAGGTTATTACCACCGGGTTACAGTGACGCCAGATACTGTTAGTCTCCAGTGCAGAATCCACATTAATAGGACATTTTTTTTCATCTTTTTCGACTGGTTTTTACTGATTTGAATTGTCCTTGTTTGCTTGTTTACTTGTACATGTGATATGCTAAAAATACATTTTTGTGCATTTTATAACTTTCAAAAAGTAATTCCTTGACAAAAGAAGATTGTAATCTCAGAATATCGTTTCTTTGGTCAGCCGTCATCTGTCATTTTGCCATTTGTTTCCAAGTCAGTGTACAATTTCCAAAGTGCTTTATTGTCGAGGACTGAAGACAGCAGGGAAAAAAATACCATGGCATGTTTTGAAATGTCTCCAAGTTGTTTTAGAGAATATTTTTCTTTAGTGGTCCCATTAAAATGTGACATGCTTTGGTTTGCAAGTTTGTTTTAAGACAACGCATAGTCATTTTAAGCACTGCTTTTCCAAATCAGGAACTATTGGAGAGCTGCTAAATAGTTGAAACAGGCTTCAAGCTGACTTTTCGACACTCTAGAGAATTAAGCGATTAAATAAAGAGTCGCTAAAACAGCTTTTCCGCTTCATGACCCATTCATTATGGAACTTCACTCATTTGTCCTGGAATTATAACCTTTGACATAATGACAGTATAAATACAGATATTAGTGAAACATTTCTCGGGATTTAAATCTTCTAGCATAACTCTTGATTAGACATACAGGTTGGCATAGGACGGATGGTTGGTTGGATGGATGGATGGATTGACATGGATGGATTGACATGGATGGATGGATGGATGGATGGATAGACAGACAGAGACACACAAACAGACAGACAGATAGACAGATAGATAGATAGATAGATAGATAGATAGATAGATAGATAGATAGATAGATAGATAGATAGATAGATAGATAGATAGATAGATAGATAGATAGATAGATAGATAGAGTCAATTTCGTTTGATTTATATTCACTAATATTGCAGACTTTGCGTAATCAGAACAACTCTGAATATGTGCAGATTTTAGCAAACGCATTTGCAGAAAGGGAATTTAAACAGTGAACTCATTGAAAATTTAATGTAGTTACACAACATAACAAGATTCCGCTTTGCAAAATTATTTATGCATTCACACATTTACATTTCGGTTTACATTTCTCGTGATACTTTTTACCTTTGATTGTGGTTTTTTTTAGCTTTCATAGATGAGATTTAAAAAATATGAGAACAAAGTCACTTGTGGTCAATGATTTAAGCGTGGCTGGCTTTGGAATAATGCCTGTTTTCTAATCATATTTTTATCTCAACATCCCTTTTAACAGTCATTAAATTAATCCAGTTTAAGTGTTGTTTTTTAAAGATGCTTGTTTCAGTCAACATTATCAGATTACAGTACGATCGAGCAATTCCCTTACTTTATAAATCTAATCTTCAATTAGAGAGCCTTCATTTTTGGAGTGAATGCTTAATGGAGCTCTGTATAATGCTGTGCTTCTTAGTTCAGAGATTTAGACCTGCATTAGGCATCACGCCTGTGCCGTGTTTGAGATATAAGAAGGCATTTTTGACATTTTGCACTTTGAAATAAAGTTAGTCAAATGTAGACAGGCATGAACATCAATATAAATGTAATGCTCTCAAAGAAAACCTGAGCTAATCCATCTTCCCGATGTCAGCCGCGTCTGTTCTGCGGAGAGCCGCTTATGGTTACAAATGATCATAGACCGTATGTGCCGCCCTTTATTTGTTTACAAAACAGGTTAAGAACAGAAAATACATTTTTTATTGTGTTGATTTCTTTACGTCATACACACACAGGATGATGGATGGATGGATGGATGGATGGATGGATGGATAGATCGATAGATAGATAGATAGATAGATAGATAGATAGATAGATAGATAGATAGATAGATAGATAGATAGATAGATAGATAGATAGATAGATAGATAGATAGATAGATAGACCTAAATACTGACAAACAGATAGACAGACTATCAGATTGACTAAAATATTGAGAGACAGACAGACAAACAGAATGAATGGATGGAACTTCACTCTTTTATCCTGAAATTATAACCTTTGACATAATGACAATCTAAATACTGATATTAGTGAAACATTTCTCAGGAACTTCTTACATAACTCTTGTATAGACATAAAGGTTGGCATAGGATGGATGGATGGATGGATTGATGAATGGATAGGTAGAAAAACAGACAGACTGCTAATTGTGGAACAAACTCTGTTTCCTAGAAACACTAGACCTAATTACTGTTTAACATGTAAAATTAAAATTTTCAAATTCAAGTTGTATTGGTCACATACATATTATACATGGTACAACTTGTAGTGAAATGTGTTTTGGTCATTCCAGCACTTTAACTTTGGGAAGATCAATAAAAGGAGAAAGAATAGAAGTACAATAAAAACAGTAGATATAAGGATAAAAAATATAAAATATGTATAAAATACAAATATTACCAAGACAAAAATACAATCAAATAACGTAAATAAAGTAAAAAAACAAAAAGGGACTAAAATACAAAAAAACTGACTCAGTGATCCAGAAAGTGTTGACATGAATAATTAAAACCAACCATAACCTAATATAAACTCAGTTTAGCACACTATTCACCAGTGAGCTTTGACTTAAAGAGAAAACAGAGACCACACCATCCCCCATGACACTGGCATCGGTGTGTGTCTTTATCCACCCTAAGAATGGCCTTTTAGGTCAGTGTTTGTACCCCATTAGCAGCTTTTATACCATCTGTCCACAGCAGACAATGCCTTTTAAAACAAATACATGCTGCAGAAGAAAGAAAAAGCAGCATTAACTGATATCCGGCTTGCTGTGCATAAGAAGACGAGTAAAGTTGGTATTATGTTCTCTGTAAGGACATTGTGTTTTGAGGGTTAGCATTGTGCCGGAGAGAAAAGGGAAAGAGCAGTTGAAATAGTTTCATTTTAGCATTGTCGATGATGCTTAACACACTTTGGTTGAATTTTCAGCAATTCTTTTTGAAAACTCAAGTGCAGCGAGAGTGAAAAATGACACTGCCTACCTATATGTTTTAGTATAGTTAAGTGTCATCGAATAAATTACATGCCGCCATATTTGTCTTCATACGTGTGCCGCCTTAATCTATCTCTTACTGTGTGTGTGTATGCGCTTTATTCACCTTCAAAACATATCAATATATGTGAGGACTGAATATAAGAAAGTAAAGGAGTTCATATGAATGGTTTTATTGACCATTAACTGCAGGCAGTTTTTCAAGTTGAGCGAATACCAATTTTATTGCTGCGGCATTAGACAGAAGAGATAGTCATGCCCTCCAAACTCTTCAGGCCCTTCAAAGCTCAGCGTCTACATAAAACACACTGATCTCGGTCATGTTTGAGGTCCACTTCTGCTGTCTTTATGAAGTCCAGGTTTCTTGAAATCAAATGTTTGAATGGAGTTGTCAATCAATGTTCACGGCTTTATAAAAGACCAGGAGCGCATGGGAAGCGTGATGAAACTTGAAGAGTTTTCTGGCTTGCTCAGACTCGCATGTGATGATTTACCGGCGCTGTGAGGTCACAACTGATGCCCGTCGGATTTCATGCCTTGTTTGTTCAATGTGTTTGTGAAATGAGAATAGTGTCAAATAGTGTTTTGTTTTGGATTTTTTTCATTGCGTTTCGGGTTTTTACGTTTCAACTTTTGACACTAGTTTCCCAAGGGTACGACACTTCCTCTGATTGGCTGGTTAGAATGTGATTGGCAGCAGCTTTTCCAGTGGGGGACTAGTTCAGCGAGTGTACACTGTTTTAAAATGTACTAATGTATTTTTATTATTATTACTGTTGTTGTTGTTGTTGTTGTTGTTATTGTCTGTTGCATATTTATTTATTAATATTTGTATTTTATTATTCCCATTCCTTATGTTTGCACATTTTTGCAATTCTTATTTTAGCACAGTTCCTCTAAAAAAACCTCAGTGACGCCCCCACGTGAAACTAGTGCCAAAAATTGCCAAAATTCTAAAACGCAACACAAAAATCATTGAAACATTTTTGTTTTTTTTTTCTTTTCTTCAGTACGTTTGATATATGTGGCACTAATCTAATTCCACACGTGTTTAAAACTGTATTGATTACTTCAGAAGAAAAAAAAAAAGCTATTCGATGAAGTAGATTTACCTCGGCCATGTCTTTTTTTTCTTTTCCTCTGTAGGAGCGCACATCAAGCTATGTGAGTGGAAAACATGTCAGTTCCTCTCGCGTCAAGCAAGCACATCCGAGTGACTACATCCTATCCTCCAGAAAGAATGGCTTAAATGAGACTGTGTGACCCTTCACTAGGCACTAGTATTAAAATCATATCTGTCAAAGTGGCAAAAATCAACAAGGAAACAAGACGAGCGCTCAGCTCAGCCTCAGGGAAGACGCTTAATATGTGTGATCCAGTCTTCATGATCTGATGGGGAATCTTTATCCGAAAATTAGCTTGTTTCTTAAAAACCGGCCCGTATCATGCATCCCGAGACCAATCAATTGCTACCCAGTAAAGAAAAGAATAAAATCCAATGCGTATTATTATAGAATCCTTTTTGCCGCAGCTCTGCACGGCTGTTTTATATTCACAAACACATTTATAAATGTGTTTTAAAAGTCCGGTGTGTCACATTTGCACTTTCCAAACCTGCAAATGTTCATATAAAAATCCTGTGCGTGACAGTATTACTCGAGCGGGTCGGCGTGGCGAACTGGAGGGAAAAACATTCTCCGTGGATTAACCTGTGAAATAATTTTATATTCCGTTTTAAACAATGGCACGCGAGGAGACATTAATCAACCGAATGTCTTGGCGGTATTCATAAACGAATTTGTGACCTATGCTAGCGTGTGACGATGGAGCCGCGAGGGTTTAACAACTACATCTGTTTCCGTGGTGATAGAAGAAATGCCACATAAACTTAATTTACAGTCACTGTTGTTAGGATCTTCCAAGGCTTTTCTTATCTTCGTATTAGATGTTAAATTGGGGAAAAAAAGTGGTTGTCGAAAAGATATTGAAGGTCTTCATGGGTTTGTCATGTGACATGCCATCATGTAAATCATAAACTGCTTAGGCTTCATAGCGAGTATATTCTAAAATAACTCAGTGAGTGCATTTAAAAAAATAATAATTTCATGGTGAATCTCGGGGTTCTGAACAACTTATTCAATTTCTGGGTCACAGGGAGCCAATTCCACACCCTGGTCTGCTTGCCTAACCAATCACAGAGCAATACACACAAATTCACACTTTCACTCACACCTAGGGGAAATTTTCCAGACCCCAATTCTTCCGATTTTATGTTTTTGGACTGTGGCCGGAGAACAGAGACCCAGAGGAAACCCACCCATGAAAACTCCATACAGAAAGACCGGGTCTCAAACTTGTCTCTGATTGGATCCTTTCTGTGAGGCAACAGCTCTATTCATATATATTTATACGTATAATTATTTCAGGTCATTGATTCAACATTTTTGTATCAGCAAGTGAACCAAAAAACATATCCACAGAATACTGTATACTTGAAATACAAATGAATTGGATTCGAAAGATAAATGAAAAGATTGGAGGAGACATATAAAATGAACTAAATCTTCAGTGCTGTCAACTGCGGCCCTCTTGGGCTCATACCAGACTCAACTAATTGCGTGTAAATTGCTATAGTTTTAGTGCAATGGATACCCTTAAAATCATTGACCCTTTTTACAAAGACTTTGCGTCTAATTTTAGGCCCCCATTAACTAGACATGGGCAAAAATAGATGGGGCTGGACTATGCAAGCTCACAAATTGCATGATAAATGCTTGTTGGGTTGGTGAGCAAATACTAAGCTGCCAGTGAAGAGAATATTCCAATGGGAATAATTTTATTGCTGAATTTATTTATTTATTTATTTTATTCCGCAAGAAGTTTTACCCTAAACTTTAAATGCGCAGCCAAGGGAGCTGTGCCATTTATTTTCTTCCCGAGCATCTTCATTTGGAATCTTTTTGTGTGTTCTGTCTCTTTCTCTTTTTTTTTCTACTGAATAGCACAACAAACAGTTTCCATCAGGGTTTCATCTAAGTTTCAGCCTGTAAAGATTTTAGGTGACAGTTTGTGGAAAATGGCTGGTGTGAAACTACTTTTATTGTCGACAGGACGCAATTGAAACTTTGGTACTTTGGTATTGTCATGTTTATTTGCTTAGATCATGGCAGTGCAAAACCGATCATTAAACCCACCATTAGCACAGTGTGTGCACACGATTATTCTCCAGTGTTTCTGATACTTCAGCAATGGAAAATCAATGGTAATATGTTTCCATATACTGTAGCAATATGATATCGATTTCGTTTCCTGCTATCCTTTCCTGTTTAAATAGACTTAAACACTAAATGTCATTAGAAATGCATTAACCATCATTTTGCATGTGTGCGATACAAAGACCGCTGTGACTTAAAAGTGTTTGCCATCTTGAATTCTTCTAGCTTTTAGGTTTGTTTCGCTTCAGTTTTATTTTTAGTCCTGCGTATATAAAAAAAAAAAAAAGTATTTGTATCCATCTTTTTATTAAATCGCTTTTCACGTTCAATCCCAGTATCTCTGGGCTAGAAGGTGGGATATACCTTTGGATACGTTTACACTCTCACTCTCACTTATAGAAGTTTTTCATTTCTACAATTCTCTTGAACACATGTTTTTGATTTTGAGAAGAAAACAGAGACTCGCGTTGAATCCACGCACGCATACGGAAAACATGCACATATTAGCTGTGAGAGATGGGCATCAATATCCTATATGTCCGTGGCATTATTTTCCAATTTATTCTCAATTTTTTTGGGCAGCAAATGAGTCAACTTCCGTTATTAGGCTTCGAAAACTGTTGATATTTAGATAATTGAACTTGGACGTGTGTGAACAAACTATGTCAAACCTAATATCAGTTCCTGGAGAGGGTTCCCAGCATGGCTCTTTGGAAGAGAAGACGTGGCAGATTTCCTTCATGCAGCACTCAGTCCTGTTAATTGGACTTTTATTAGCTCTCGTTTTTTTAGGCCACATTGTAGCGGCGTTCTTTGAAAAGCGGGATGAGAAATGCGACACACAGAGTTCCAGTGATGAGATATTAGACTAGTTGTACTTCTCAGAATAGTAAATAATTTGAAGCATTTGAAGAGAGAAGTGACCCTGAGCACTAGCAATTACACAAGCACACACACACACACATACAAGCAAGTTTACACAAGCGCGCACACACACACACACACACACACTTGACATTCACACAAGTGCACACACAAGAAACAATTGAACATGTTCCATTCATGTCGATTCAGTCACGGTTCATTGTAACTGTCACGATTAATCAAAATACGTCTGAAATTAAATATTAAGTGATGCCAGTCATTATGATTCTTTTTACAGCGGAACGTTTTTAAAAAAAATGATCTGAGAATTGTGGGTAAGGTGGTGCTGGAGATAATAGCTGTGGTTTCTGGCTGTAGCGTGATTTGGATTAGATTTTATTCCCGAACATGGAGAAAAATGTCAAGCGTCTGAGATATTTTTGTAGGATCCTTTTTTTCCCTCAAAGCTAAATGCATGGCACTTTTCCAAGAACATGGCACATGGCTCTAAATTTGAAAGATGATCAGGTAGGTTGACCTTCTGACATTTCATTGATTCACCATTATTATGTGATCCAGAGATTGGTTCAGGCTAGAAAAACTGTCTGTCTTTCTATTTATCTGCTGATCCGTCTGTGTGGCAAAGACATGCACATTAAGATAATTGGGGACACCGCACTGCCTCAGTACGAATGATATATGAAATATGTGATATGTTTAGACTTATTATGTGTGTGTTGAGAAGACAAACTTTTGTCTGGAGTTTACATGTTCTTTCCGCTTCTTATTTCTTGTCTCACAGTTCAAAACTAGGAGTTCAACAGAAGTGAAGCCTGGGAACTTGCCTATAAATGCGAGTGAGAGTGTAATGGTGTGTGTCTATGTGTCCTGCTCTGTGATTAGCTGGCTACCAGTCTAGGGGGTGTGTCCTGCCTTCAGGCCGAGAGTTGCTGTGATTGGCTCCGGGTTCTTGTGACCCAGATATAGAAAAAGTATGGGAATAGATTGGATGAGCCAAACTAAGCAACTTCTGGGTTTTTTAAGGTTTTCGAGGTTGAACTAGGGTCGGAAATTATGTGTAATTTGGAACAAATTCAAAAGGCTTGTTCCTCTTCAATCTATTATTTAAAGAGATAAAGTTAATCGCTGAGCTTTAAAAATATCTCACTATGACTTTTATGAACATCTTTAATCTTTTCAAAGATATTTTTTTTTCTTTTTCATCTCAGCCCAGTGAGCTAGCATGGTGTTTATAACATTAGTAAGGTCATTAGTTTAATTTCCAGAGAAAAAGTTATATAGTATTACAATGGTTGTGGACACACACACACAAACAAACACACACACATACTCTCTCTCTCTCTCTCTCTCTCTCTCTCTGTCTCTCTCTCTCTCTCTCATACAGAAGTTATATCTATTATATATATAGTTTTTGTCAGCAAAACACATTTTGGAAAATCCAGAGAAAAATGTGTGCTGGTCAAAAATGTAAAGGTTTTTGGCTTAGAAACAAAAGCTAAATTGACATTTTGAAGGCAAGAATACAAATATCAATCATAAAATAGTCATTGGACATTTATCAAAAAGTTTTCTCAACTGCATATCTATTTTTGGGTCATATGGAGTTGGGGCCAATACCTAGATCTCTATACCTGGAGGCAGGACACATCCCCGTTGGTCACCAACCAATCACAGAACAGGGTACACAAACACACGCATTCACTATTTCACTCAGAGCTTTGGGCACTTTTCCAGACTTTCCAGAATTTTCAGAACAAGTTTTTAAACATTTGTACCAATACGTTGTATAGTTTCAGTATCTCATATTTGCCGGAAAACTGATCTGCGGTTCCTTGAGCAAATCCCCAAAGAACAAAGCCATCCTTGTCTCTTTGACCAAAAATTACAATGCTTTACTGTAAACGAAGAGTGCAAACACAAAAATTCCCCTGCAAAAGAACTTCAAAGGCTGCTCTAATGTGTTTTTTTTCTAAGTGATGATCTACAATTTACACAAAGCAGGATCAACCTTTTTAAAAAGCAACAACTGT
Source organism: Paedocypris micromegethes (assembly GCA_028031935.1). Taxonomy (NCBI): domain Eukaryota; kingdom Metazoa; phylum Chordata; class Actinopteri; order Cypriniformes; genus Paedocypris; species Paedocypris micromegethes. The sequence goes on from CM051503.1 coordinate 12,034,011, forward strand.
GATAAAGTATCAACAGTATTGTGTCAGAAAGTTAAGCACTGCGAGAGAAAACAAGGAGCCGTAAAGCGAAGCTTTCTATTGTTTCCCATGAGACTAAATTAGTGGGTTTACTCATTGGCGGTAATAACCATTATAAGAGAAGCCTACAATCGTATACACCTTTGAAGCTGGTTTGTTTACCGAGCTGTAGCTTTATTCCGGGAGAATTCAAACAATACGTTTTAACAGCTGCGTGAAAACCTGGTGAAATTCGCCTTGTGTCATAGCAAGCAGATTGCATTACTTTCAGCATGAGCATTAGATGAAAGAAATACCAAGCGAGGGTTAGCAACCATCTACGGTGTGTGGTTTCTTTTCTATTCTGAGGCATTTTCTGTGCGTTTTTCTCTAAATATTAAGACGATTGAGTTTATAATGTGACTTGCTTGTCAATGTGGACTCAAATCTAGAAATAATGAGACAAAGCATGATGATTATGTGCCCACCTTTGCCAAACTCTTTCTTTTTTATAGAACTAAAGACAGACAGACAGACAGACTGTGTCTAAATGGATGGATGAATGGATAGATGGATAGGTACTAGATATCTATATATCTATATTATATCTATATATTTATATTATTTATATATTTTATTTATATATGGATGGATGGATGGATGGATGGATGGATGGATGGATGGATGGATGGATGGATGGATGGATAGATAGATAGATAGATAGATAGATAGATAGATAGATAGATAGATAGATAGATGATAGATAGATAGATAGATAGATAGATAGATTGATTGATTGAGAGTGGCCTGTTCAGATTTTCTATGAACCACAATAAAAGCTATTTTGAGGATCCTTGTCCCATTTTTTTAATCTTACAGAGTGTCTCCAACTGCAACACTCTGGATGTGACATCACCACCAACATCATTCTGTCAAGATTGCGCTGTCTTTCCAGATTTGGACGTTTTCCAGGGTTGAGCAGCGTCCTGCCATTTCCTTCGTTTTAATGTGTGTGTTTGTTTTCCAGCACAACATGTATGTGACAGCTCAAATCAGTGTAGGCCACATGAGTCACCGTGGAATATAAATCTATTACAGGCCTTGTGCTCTACCAACAGTAGATTCATGCCACGGTGCTTCCAGTGCCCAGGTTCAAAGAGATTCAAACTTTCCAATTTCCCTGTTTCATTTAATTTAGTATGGAGACTGATTTACCACTAATTCCAGTTAATAAAAGCAGTTAGTGGTTAGTCAGTCAAGATGCTTATTTGGATCAAGCCATAAAGAACCATAACAAATCCTAAAATATAATAACTTTGCTACCTTACACGGATATTTTCATATTTCATATTGTATGTCTCATATAAATGCAGCAAGCATAGTGTATGTCGGCTTAATCGAAGCAGCTGAGTTTTCCAGCCAAAATGATCCAGTCCAGATGATGTCCGATTATCTGTAATTAACGCTTCAGTTGTTCAGCAGTCAAGTACTTAGTACTTACAGTACTTGAGTAAAGACTTTACTTAAGTATTTTGGCTACTTGGTACTTTTACTCTCTACTTGAGAGAATCTGTAATCTTTACTGCATTTAAACGGACACTCACCGTTACTCGTTACATTGTGATTGTACGCAATAGTCGGCATCTTTTCCTATCGTGGTTAATTTCTTGGGAGGCGATATCACCATCTGCAGGGTGCTGAAGGTACTGGGTGCTATTTGTCAGCTAAATCGTGAGAACATTAATTAGCTGTTACAATTTTCATTTTTACTGAGACTGACTGTTTATTCTTTTTTAAATTTTGCTTTGCCATTTTGAAACATTGAGGTGCATTTCCTTATTAGGAAATTAAACCTCATAAATAAAGAGTTTCTTGTTATTCACATGTCTTGGTATTTTTGAGCCAAAATTCAGTACTCAAGTTCTTGGGTTACTTTTGTATACTTGGATAAAATTGGATACTATATGACTTTTACTCAAGTCTTTGTAATTGATGACTTGCAACTTGTAATAGTGCGTGTTTTACAGTAAGGTATCTCTTACTCAAGTGTGGCTTTCAGGTCTACGCCTCTACATTTCGGTCTTCTCCAGCCTCCCACTGTGATCCATTCTCTTCCACATCCCATGTGCTCTGTGTAAAGGGTTAACGTTATTATTTATGAAATTCCGGCACACACACCCATCCAGCTGTGCAGCCCATCATCAAATTAACACAAGCACAGTGGAGTGAACTAAAAAATGTTGCCTGCCAAAAGCAATCACGCACCGAGGCTTGAGATGTGTTGGCTGTGTCATGTGAAGATCTCACTCGGATAGTGGCCGGGTGGGTGTGAGCCGAGGGGGACGAGGGGAGAACTGCACCCGTGTCCTCCACCAGCAGCGGACCTGTCAGTGGCCCCGTGTGATCACAGTGACAAGGGTGACCCCCGGTTTATGATCCGGTCCCACCACCCTGACGCTCGCAGGCTTAATCTGTGAACACCATCACAGCGGTGGCTTGCTGCCTCCAGAGGCCATGCGGAGAGGACGGGTCATTACGGTGTCCTTCAAAGACACGACCCTGCAAACCGGGCAAACTCCAGACCCCACTGTGCATTTTAAAAGACACTTTTGTTATCTAAAGGGAAGCGGTCACCTCAGCCGTGGACACTGACCCGCGGCAGACCTACTACTCACACGTCTCTGAACCGAGTCCCTCAGAGTTTCTTCTCACTAATTACAACACTTCAACTCTGCCAATTAGATGTCACGCAGTCGTGTTACACTCTGGAAACGATTTGTAATGAAGCCTCCCTCGCTCAGTGAAATGAACTTTACATAATGTAATGTTGCCGGTGACGGGGCGCGTGTCCTATATGGATCTGAAGCTATATTTAAGTCGACTTGATGCTGATGAGAAGCACGCAGGGTCCATCTGCAGTTTCCCAACGTTTTGAAAGGGAAAAGATGGCTGCTCCATGTTTAATGGTTGATGATTAATTTATTGACATGCTTTTTTCAGAGCTAACCCATTTCTTCTTCCTTAGCCTCATTAGCCGCAGTGATGCCGGGCCACGTTGGAAACGCACTTCTACGTAATTTCGGGATATGCATTAAAAACCTTGCCAGGAAGACACGCACAGCATTTTAGAATTATATTGTGATGTTCGTGTTCCTTTGAGTTATTACGCCCTGCTTTATTTCCCTTGGAGGTATAAAGGCATAGGAAATTATGACTCCAGGCAAAAACAGCAAATTCTGGAAGTGCCACAAGCCATTGTGGATAAGACCGGGCTAGAGAGCTAAAATCAAAGCTTTTGTGTGCGTTATATTCAGTTATCAAAGCTTTACAGCAGGCTGTATTGTCAAGTCGCTCCATATTGATCATGGAATGATGAGCACAGTGAATCTGCTCAGAATATATTGAGGGTTTGCAACCTGTGGAAGATTGAAGCCCCAGAAAAATTGCATATTGTCCGAGTGATCTTGATAAAATTGATAAATACCAGGCGCAGTGGCATCCTCTGCACCCATCAGGCTTAAATAAGACTTTCTCCACAGAGGAATCTAATTTGCTTCTTTCTAAACCCGACAGGACTTGATTCTGTACGTTTCTGCAGATCAATAAGTAAGCAGGCATCAGATGGGATGCTGAGATTGTAACGTAATCATATCATGTATTTTTATATTGTTATTGCAAATAAATGAAATTAAGTCTGGATTAGTCTCTGCGGGTGTGAGAAAAGCTCAAAAGGCTCTAAAAATCTAGGAGCAATCTGAGCTATTCTTTTAGAACTAACTGTTCTAAAAATCTTTGAATATGATCCCATCAAAAGTGGGAGAGAGAGGAAGAGAGAGAGAGAGCGAGAGGGAGGAGAAAAAAGGATACGCAATCGGAATCATTGCATAAAAATCTAGATGAACTTGAAGGATTTAGAAATGGACTGTTGCCCTCTATTGGTAGAAATGTAATCTGCAAATGGTCCATGGTTTTATCCCTGTAATTATCATTATTAATGTATTGTGTGTTTGTGTGTGTGTGTGTGTGTGTGTGTTTCCGTTTTCCATTTTCCAATCAAGTGCAATGTTCCATTATTGTTGTGCATATTAGAGACTAATTTGTGTTTTAAACATGTAAATTCAAGAGTTCAGAATAACAGGCTTCAGATTTTTTTTGTTTTCTTCCCCATGCTGTCATAATTATAACATCAGCATTACGACACACTAATCTTTGTTTTTCTCTTGATGTTTTTACCAGTCGTTTTCGTTGTGCATTGCCTAACACTCAATCAAGAAAGGTGAGCAGACATCAGCCTCTGGAAAGGTGCACATGTGGGTCACCCTTCATTTGACTTAAGTGTTTGTCCTTTTGTGTCAGGCAAGAGATGTGATAAATTTACCCTTGTGGTCCAGCAGTCACAAAATTCAGCTTCCAAGACACATGGCGGCGTCTCCCCTTGACATAACGATCTGTACATATCATTTGAATGGCGGAAACCTAAGAGCCGTAGACTGGAAGCGCTCATGAGCTGCTGGTGAACATATTCCTCAGCTTCACAGGCATCGCCGTGCTACGGGCATTTTATAGGAACAAGGTGGCTTGGTCTCTCCATCCAAAGCTTTTCTTAATGTAGTTTGGAGAGGTAATTGGATAACACAGGTTTATCCTCTGCAAGCACTTTGTATGAGCAATCCAATTTCACATCCTCCTGAAAGGAGAGCCATTATTCCTCACCAAAGGGTGATGCTGTAGTCACCCTTGCACAAAAAGCAGCTGGAGATTTTCCACAAATCCTATCAGCACATAACCTTGTTACCGGGCAATCTGTATTATTGTCCTATAATTTACCTTTTTCCCTGACACTATAAGTATCCACAAGTGTAGGCTTCAAAGAACACGTCTGTCTGTCTGTCTGTCACTATAAGTGTCTGTTCATCTCTTCTGTCTATCCATCCATCCATCCATCCATCCATCCATCCATCCATTTATTAATCTATAATTTGTCTAAAATTGTTCATGATTTGTTCATGCAAAAATCGTTCAATCATTCAATCTAAAATCGTTCAATCAATCAATCAATCAATCAATCAATCAATCAATCAATCAATCAATCAATCAATCAATCAATCAATCAATCAATCAATCAATCAATCAATCAACCATTTGTTCATAAATTAATTCATCCATCCATCCATTCTTTCTGTCATTTGTCCACAGATTTATACATCACTGCATTCCTTTGATCTCTATATATATGTGCGTTTACATAACTGCCTGGATCCGTCTATCCATGCACTCTTTTGGTTACCTCATCCCTTCTGTCCATCTATCCAAACATACCTCTGTTAATCCCATTCAAATGTTTCTGCCCATCAGAATTTATTTTCATTGTATTCCACCCATACATCCATCCTCACATCTATACTTCTTTCGTTGTTCTACTGTCTTCCATCCAACTGTCCGTTCTTCCACACATAATTTTTCTTTCATCAGTCAAAAAAAAATATCCATCCATCCTTTCATCTTTTTTTCAGTTTGTCTATACAATGTCTGGCTATGATGTGTTCATGGAAAGATCTCTCAATCACACTTCCTGTCTGTCTGTCCGATCTTGTCCCATCCATCCCTTTCTATATTCATCCATCAATCAATGTCTATCTATATTGTCTGCCTGTTCATTTGTCCATCCATCTGTCATTTATTATAGGCACAAATGTACACACACACACGCACGCTCATACCTGCTGGCTTCTATAAATTTCCAGAACTCCATGACTAGTACAGTACGTTCTGCATAAATGGGTCAGTGCATTGATTTAATTGCTCTTTCTATTGCAAACCGCATGCACATCAGGAGGCTGTAGTTTTAAATCTGCATTTCAGATCTATTAGAAATGCTCACAAAATGCCCATAAATGAGGCTTAAAAAATATCCCGCTCTTACATCATCTTGCAGCCTCTGTGTGTGTGTTTCTTTTAGTTCAACAGAAAGTTCATTGGGGAGTTGTGATCTGTTCAGGTATTCATGGAATGAGGAAAACGTGGGCATATATAATTCATGATTCTGTTTGACTGACAGGCAGATCCGTCATAGGCCATCCCAGAGGTTCTGTTTGTAGCAGGAAGTGTGTTATGAAGGCATTATCCAGGCAAATTACTTACTAAATGGCCTAATGTGTCAGACGCGTCTTGTATTGAATCTGGTAATGATGTGACTTGTGATTTTCTTGTCGAGTTTACGGGTTAGATAATCAATGGTAGCAACCACTTATCAACAATCGGAACAAAAAACAACAAGAAAACAATTCAATGATACTTTAGTTGCCATGGGTACAGCTGTAAAATTAGAACTAAATATATTTTTCGTTTGTATGTTTGTTTTTTTTAATCAATGTAATGTGATAATTACATCATTATTTGACATTATGTGAAGGCTTCAATGCTTTATAGCTATTTTTGAGACTATTATTCTTCAAAACTGGAATTTCAAACATTTTTTTTTTTTTTTTAATTTGACAGTTATTTTACAGACTCAAATTTTCTGTCCACAATTGAAGTATGGAAAATAGACATGGGTGTGAGTGAGAGTGTGAATGTGTGAGTCTCCGTGTCCTGCTCTGTGATTGGTTGGGCACCAATCCAAGTTGTATATTCCATCATAAGCGGTCCATAATCGGGAAAATTGAAGTATGGAAAATTTCCATAGGTGTGAGTGAGAGTTTGGATGTGTGTCTGTGTGTCCCGCTTTGTGATTGGCCAGTTACCAATCCAGGTAGTATGTCCCACCTTCCCCGTGTTGCAGGGATAAGCTTCAGCCTCTCGTGACCCCGAAATAGAAAAGCAGTTCAGAAAATAGATGGCTGGATGGATTGAACTTTTAATAAAATAAAAATATGCATGTTTCTCAGTTAAACATGATTTATTTTGAGCAAGGTGGCGGAGTTAAACCGTTTCACGAAGAAATGCTCACTTAGCAGGGAAAAACAATATAAACACCCTGAAATCTTTACAGTCTTTCTGTGATGTTTCCATAATGGTCTTGTTGAAATGATATTGTCATTTTGGGTTTAGACTTGTGTTCAGGCGGCAGGAAATGATCTGAGTGACTAGAGTGCCTTCCGCATATTGTCAGGGATACTATGCCATAACTGAAAGACTGCAGAAAGAAGTAGTTTCTTACTGCGCTTAGAATTGATAAGAAGCCTGCATCCTGTAATTGAAGTAGGCGTAGAGTAGATTGTCAAGGGATCTCTGATATTGCAATAGCAGATCTGTTAACAGTATAACTTTATCATCTTGAGAGATGCTGTTAAAGAGCCAATGAGAAAACATTTAAGTAAGACTATTTAAAACACATTGTAATGGGAAACTGACTTGTGTTATTCCTTAATGTAATAGATGTGTTTTTAGATTCTGTTTTAGTTGTAGCATTCTTAGCTTTATTAGTATTAGCCCAGTCAGTTAAGAGTGCCATCATCTCACAACAAGGAGGACCGGTTTGAGACTCAAGGTCCAGACCTCATCTTCGTTCTCCTTGTCTTGTTCTTGCGCCACAGGTTTTCTTTTTGCAGTCCAAAAGCATGTGTACATGGCAGTTGTGTTGACCAACGGTGCAAGTGAAAGTGTGAAAATATATAATATATGTTATAATAAATACCCGGTGATTGGTTGTTCACTAATTCAGATTGTATTCAGTTGATTGACTGATTCTACCTGGTGCCAAATTTCATTCTTTGCATCTTAAATACGTATTTAAAAAAAAAACACCACTGCGAATATATGCACCCCCCTGATTTTTCTCACACGAAAAAAACTACATATTAAAAAATATATATATATATATTTTTTTACATCTCTGGTTAAATTATGATAGTTTTATCTTGAAAAGACTATTCTTTCTTTATTTAACAAACGTAACTTGAGACTTGTATCACGTCAGTGTCATTTTTACTTGAATAACACTTAAATACTTAAAAAAATCTATTCAAGTATTATCTATTAATCTATTGTCTTATAATCTATTGTAGTAAAGCTATTCTCTTAAAGCATCACATGAATATATGCACCTCCGTGATTTTCCTCACACAAAATAAAAATTGGAAAATTTCTGTTAAATTATGATACTTTTCTCTTAAAAATACTATTCTTTCTTCATTTAACAAACCTAACTTGTGACTCGTATCACTCCAATGTCAACGCTTGTCACCCGTCTATTGTTTCTATTATTGTTTTATTATTTCTGTTATTCAGCCTATAAAAGCTTCTTAAATACACATCTGCCTAAGCATTATTAAAAAGACGCACCTCTGCGACTCTGCAAAAATACAACGTGTTTCCGTTTTTTTGTGATTGTTTCTGACTTGAAATATAGAAAAATCGGCAATTATAAGCACCCCCAAAGTTTTTGAGCGTTGAAAATTTGAAATAAAGAAGTGCTTGTATTCGCGTAAATATGGTGTTCTAATTTTAAAATGTAGCCTTTCTCGAAGTTTTTGTTTTCTGAAATGCAATGAACAAAAAATCTTCCGTTTTCAAAATGCATTGAATGTTCCTCGGGCCATAAAAATCCGCTCTGTAAAGTGGTCACTGTTGCCTTAAATTTCCATTTTCTCATTTTATATGTAAAATCCCAACCACTCCCTTCTCAGTAGGATGATTACTAAATGTGACTTCCCGGGATGGGAAGTGATTTTGTGCTTGATTCATTTCTGCTGGCATATGTTTTAGACTCATTGATATACATTGCCGATTTGCGGCACGGCAAAGCCAGAACAGCTGGAGCTGAAATGAAGTGACACAGGCTGCGCTAGACAACAAAAATGACTGACTAGCTTTAATATTACACAAAGTCGACTTAATGCACTTGAGCGATAAACATGTCCCCAATTTGTTTTTCCTGTAGGTGAACAAGTTTTGATTCGATTTGCTTGTGTACACATGTGTTGTCATTTAACCAGATGTTTGAAATAATACCTGCTGTTGCAACCAATTCAAGCATTCTCTGATTGGAAAAAAAATGTTCTTTCATCATTTTAAATGATCGCTTCACGCATTCGCAGGTGTTGTGTTATCTGTTTGCTCGAACTGCGATTGACTAATGCTCTCTGCTTTTGTGTTGATTTTGCTGATTGAATGATTTGTTTAAATTGGCTTTGGTTTCCTTCTGAACACGAAACACCTGCTCGTGATCCATCACTGGGATCCGTACGTGCCGTGTCGCCGTGAAACAGGTGACACTATAGGCATATGGAAATAGAATGAAAAGCAGCTGCGGATCTTTTAGACTATATAAATTGCGTTATATTTCTAGACAAAGTGCAATGAAGTCTTGATTTACTCCCGAAATCCGTTTCCGGTCAACATCTTTGCCATCATAGCATCTGCATGTGATGTGCTTGTCAGTGTAGTACAGACCATACAGCACGAAAATAAAAGGGCAGTAATTATAAATAAAAAATCCACGAGAGGCAAAATAAAAACTCTTTTCCTAAACACAAACTAAAACATTCATTCATTCATTCAAATCGCTTTTTCATTGACTGGTCTCCAGGAGCTGCGATCAAATTCAATAATTCTGGGTGTGCAAGTGGAGCCAACCAATTACGGAGCAGGACACACCCATATGTAAAATATGTTTTTGGACTGTGGATGGAAACCGGAGACCCAGAGGAAACATGTCTGTCTTGCTTTGAGGCAACAGCGCTACCCACTGAGCAAAAAAAATACAAAACAAAAAGGCAAAAAAGAACTTAAACAAAACACTAATCAAAACATGCATGAACTATGATAAGACTGAAAACAGGAACTTGAACATTTACTGTGTTGGATCGACGATAGACGCAAAACCACTATATGGCCACTAGGGACCATCCAGTGAAGTTACACACAAACCCGGAGCAGTGGGCAGCCTTTTCGGAGTCCGGGGAGCAAGTTTGGGTCAGTGTCTTGCCTCCCAATGTTTGAATAAATGGTAACCAGTGGGGAAAATAAATCACTAATAAGGTCATTAACAAGACTGCAAAAAGGCGGGAAAACTGTAGACATCCATGGGCTTTATTTAAATACAGTAAAACACCGTTTGAATTCCAGTCCCCACCAGCCCAAAATAAAAGATGGTGGCTGGATCCTGACACGGAATGCAAATAATTGCTAGAACTCACATTTAGCTGTAGGCATTTGGAAAGGCGTTTATATGTTCTACAATGCGGCTGTGCTGTCAGAGGTACATTTTTATTTCACCCGCATTATGTTGTTCCAACACATGTAGTTCTTGCTCTAGGGTCTTTACATTTCTTGAGAAGTCGAGTGATCACACAGCAGCAGAGCGGGAATGTGCAGCAGAGCTGAGAGATTCAAAAACCCTGGTCTTTTGGGTTTATATGGCCCCTCTCTCTCTCTCGAGGATACGTTATTTTATAATCTCGCAAAAATGTTTTTAAAAAAATAAGTTAAAGGACAATGGCACATGAGTAGTTCCATATACATACTGTAAGTGTACGTATAAAAGAAAACAAGAACTGAGCGTTTTGAGATCGACTAAACACGTCTCGGTGGATTTGAATGTATGTTGTTAGGTGTATTTCGGGGGTTTGAGGTCCCTGCGGAGGTTGTAGACATGCATCGTCGTGTTTGTCAGTGAGTTATTAGATTGCTGGTGCACACAAAGCGTCCTGCTCCGAGTACTCACCTCTGCTTGAGCAAAATCGCCAAAGTTGCATTTGTTTTTGCAATGGATGGAGGAAACTTTTCACCTTTCTCTGGGGATAAAAACACCGTTTTTGACTTGAAGGCGCATTCAAGGGGAAGAGTGTGTCGAGCGTCTCCAAAGTTTGATTCTTGAAACGAAAAGCCGATTTGCTCGCAGGAAATACAGATTTTGTTTCACAGAATCCACTCTAGGCTGAATCTAGGTTAGCAAGAAATTATTTAATGTACGAGCATCTTCCAACTTTCAGGCCAAATGCGTTTTTAACATGTTTAAGATGACACTTGTTTAATGTTGCGCTCAAACCTGTTCGACTTAAGTCATGTAGCTGTGTTTCTGCATGTGACGGAAGAGATTTCTCTTAAGACGGGGGAAGCTCAGAAACACGCTGTGCCGCTGCGGTGTAAGTCAAGCACGGCTTATGGTGCTTCTTGCAGCATGAGGACTCCAGATCCAACATCAGAACAGATTTCATGCATATTCTTACCCAATTAATATCAAGCAAAGCTGCACTCTTTTTCATTTTGGTGAAAACTCAGGGAGGGTATCAATTAGTCTACTGTTAATTATCTTGGTTGCGTTTGATCTTTACTATGGCTGCTCTGTCAGACACTCATTTATTCATCACTGCTGTTGGAGGAATGAGGCCTACAGAGATTGTGCAGATTGAAGAACATTAAAAATGGCTTTAGAAGTGTGCAGATCCTTATGAGAGCCGCGCATACTGATGTGGTTTTGATTCTGTTGAAATGGACTTATTCATTCATTAGCTTCGTATTACTGTTTAGTTCTGCTCGATTGGCCAGTGCAGAGATTTTAGAGTTAGAGTCAGTCAATGTCAGAAAATGCAAGTTTCCCATTTAATGGTTAATACAAAAAAGTTAATACCATGTAGTGCAAACTTTCATGATGACTAGTACAAAAATAAGCTTGTAAAAAATTTAGCAAACAGATGAGATCCACTCAGAACTGGACCCACACATAAGGCGTGCCATCCCAAGAATATCTGAATATTAATTACCTGAGAACTCCACCCTTTATAGTCACCTGGCTATATGAACTTACTCCCCACTGGTGAGTGTCTTTCATTGTTCCAGTTTGATGCTCCAATATTCCAGTTTTGTTCTGAGTCGTGTCTCTATCCATTTTCTGTAATTCCCTGGGGAAGTTTGAAAATTCACCCAGATTCAAACAACGGCTCTGCAAAAATGAAAGCAGATATTTTTGCATTATAATTTAATAATCTATCCCAATTTACTTGCACCTTTATCATGTTGCCACATTTTAGAAATATTTTCAATTTCCTTATTTTCTTTTGCAATTAACTAATTTATTTTCTTTTTAATTAAACAGATGGTTTGAACAAAGAAGAGATGAATGCATAATCACAACCATATAAATGTTTTGATATTCGGATTTGCTCACAACGTGGAACTGCTTTAGTTTGTTTTTCTTGTCAAACTTATATACAAATATACAAAGCTACAAGGTCATTTCTAGTCTTGTTTTTCAGCAGAAATGGAAAAAAGCTCAATTAAATTTGATTTAGCTATATAAAGATTCATATTATTCACTGAAATATCATTTCAATGTAATAATAACAATAAAAAAATGTAAAGGAAAAACATAATTGAACCGTGGGCAAAAAGCAATTAACCCATTACTTTGTAAAGTCATGCACATCGTGTGACTTCGCCTCAAGGTCTGAAACACGTGTGATGTTATGGTTACATAAGAGCAAAAAGTAATAATCTCCAAAGAATATGCAATAAAAAGACCAATACATTTGACCAAGATATTAGAAGAGAACAAAAAAATGAACTTTTGCGTTCAGCCTCAAAGACAGCATGGGTTTTTTTCTCCTTCATTAAACCAATGCAAGGGCATTAACACAGTCATGCTAGAAGCATCCGCCGCAATATATAGTTAGCAAATCCAGCACCTCTGCGGATAATTAAATCGAACTCCAACCGTGATGTGTACGCTGACGCTTTCACGTTGGGGTGATCATCTTTAACTTTAGACACAGATAAGTCAGACAAATCTATGGCAATAATAAGCACTGAGCTTTATTCCAAAGGGTGTTTTATCTATAGCATGTAGCAATCCCATTTAATTCACAGTCGGAGGAAAAGATAAGAAAAAAAAACTACAATCTTGTCAGCTCGAAGTATCTTTGTATGTGGTCCACATATTCTCCTGTCAGGATGTGTCTGACCAGGGGCAGTGTATCAGAACCATTCAAACATGTGCTACACAGTTAAGAAGTGAGCATGGTGAATTTCACATTACTGTCAGAGGGTTGATGGGGCGTTTATCATATTTCTGAATTCAGTATTTCAGTCTTGGGAGGCTAAAGTGGAAGCTGATGCGGTGAGTGACGGGTTGATGTACAAAACGGAAATTCAAAAGAAACCCTCCATATTCATGTGCTGATTTAAATTCCGAACTCCGTGTTGGTTGCCTGCGAATGTGGTGTCAGTGTGTAGCTATAGATAAGGAATAAAGGCTGTGCAAATATAGAATGAGGAAAATTGAAGTGCCGCTTTACGTATTTCTAAGCAAGTGTAATTACACCTGCGAGAGAGAACAGATCAAATATCACTCAGTCATGCTTACTAAATTTCAACATCACCCCAGCAGTTTTATGGTGTAAAAGATTAGAATTCAATGCTATCCATGTCAGCAAGCTGTGTGTGAATTGTTGAAACTCAATCAGTCCGTCTAATGGATGCAACCTATCCACAGCTATCAAGAGACAAAAGGCTTGAAGACATGATGGTTTGATAAACACTTTTACACTAGGAGGCCAGTTTTGACCTTCAGCTAGCCACCTTCTTACACTAAATTTCCCTCATGATGTCAAGGAAAGGTAATTCTTAGCTCAACCAGATGCCCACACAAGCCTTCAGGCAAGCTGAGACCATTAACAGTCTTAGCAGCTCCTGACATCACAGAAGCAATTCGCTATTTGATCGAGTCTCTCAGAAACTCTGACGGGAACAAAGTCAAACACACCAAAACATGCGAATGTCAAAACAGACACGGGCTGATTCTCTGCACAGCAGTTTAAAAGGAATAACAAGTGGCACCGTAACCAGAAACTATTTACATAAATCAAAATCTAGAAACGTAATAAAGTGGTGAAATATAATAATGTAGAAAAATGGCAGATTGACAAATTCAAGTTTTGAGATTTAGGAAAGTAAAATCAAATTTACATGAAGATCAAGAAATGTAAAGTAGGATCTGACTGAGGGTGAATTTGTTGGTTAATATGTGCAAATAATATGCAAAAGCGGAAGTTTTGTAAAGAGAAACTAACTTGTAATAATGACTTAGCATTGCATTATTTTTTATCGCATGATTTTAGCAGAGATGGAGGTGTGTCCACGGAGAACTCTCCTATTGGTCAGTAGCAGAGGGGGGGTGTGTCCGTGGAGAAATCATCTATTAGTCAGCAGCAAGAGGTATGAAGCTCATAACATCCAGGCATATGGCTTTGATGACCTTGAACCTCAGAACAGAAGTTGATGTTCTCTGTTGAAAGTAAAAATTGTATTTTCTTTGAAAATCCGGATCCCAGAGTCTGTGGGGAAGGAGAGAGAAGAGATTTCATGCTCCTGCTGCTACCAACGTCATAGAGAAGCAAATGTAATTTTCCTACAGAACATGTCACCTGCACACAGTGCCAAAGCTGCTAGTACCTGGTTTAAGGATCATGGTATTCCTGTTCTTAACAGTTCAGAAGCCTGCCGGACCTTAACTATTGTGAAAAGCAGGATGCAGTACTGTATGACAGACAAATAACGAAGAAGATCTGAAAACCACAGTGAGACCTAGTCTTTCTCCTGAGCAGTGCCACGGACTGACCGATTCCATGACACACACATAGCTTAAGTAATTAAGGTAAAATTATTCTCAACTAAGATTTAATTGCTGTACTTGAAATCTTAGAACACTTTTAATCTTTATTTTCAAACTTCAATTGATGAAGACTTTGAAAAAAATCATTGCTTTGGAATTTTTAATGAAATTGCCTTCACATTCTCTAGACAAAGAATATGTTTAAAATATTATAAAAAAAAAAAACATATATATATATATATATATATATATATGTTTATTTATATAAATATTTATATACATATAAAATATAAAAAATATATTTAGTTATTTATTATTCTAGATTTCTTGGATACTAAAGATCATTAAAGAACATTAACTGTTGGTTATGAAATGTACTACTCTTTTGAAAAGACTTCAAGTTCAAGTTCAAAGATCTTAGATAGTAAAAATTATCCAAACTTTCCTTCCCTACAACGGACCAATCTGCATGCAGACAGCAGAACTACTCACGCAGTCCACACGCAAGCACACACACACACACACACACACACACACACACACACACACACACCCACACACACACGCACACACTAGACTTACATAAACAGTATTTCTGTTTCTGAAATCTGTGTCAATTTCTGCCAAAACTGAAAATCTACCAAATATTTTAAAAACACCATCTGACATAATGAGCCAAAAATTCTGCCAATCTTTGTTTTAATGGCAGATCAACAGTGTTGTACTTCTGGGATTCGACTCATAAGAGTCTTCCGGGACTAGACCTGACAAACAGGAAAAAATAAATAAATGAGCAGTCTTTAAAATTGAATCATTCATGAATTCTACACTCGTATTATTTAGCATTCACTCATGTGTTGGACCATGGTGCCTAATTTGCAAATTAGATTTGCTGAGTTTGGGAATAGGAACTGTTTCATTTAAAAGGCCATGGAACAATGCTCTTCTGATTTATTCTGATTCCCTGTGAGTTTGTACGTATGGTCAGAGCTCACAAAATAGAGCCGCTATATGTGCTCAATGAAAGGAAGTATTTTCAACAGTCTGACATACATCCATGGACATATATCCATGGCAATTCTCAAGGTAGACCAAAGCTTGACAATTCTCCAAGACTAATCAAACATCCAAGGATGTTTCCCCTGAAGAAAGCCTGTTCATCCAAGGATTGTCAATTCACCATTAGGACGAGCAGAGATCTCCTTTCCTCAAGCTATGCAGTTGGACTGGATATTTTATTCAATTCAATTCAAGTTACCTTTGAGCTACAGTGAATAAAGGCAAATGTTCAAGCTCAGAAGAAGAGCTTGAATCACACTGGATAGTTTGGAGGATTTGCATCTCTTTTGAGCAAGTTCTGTCAGAAACCAGAACTACTGCTGCTTTGCAAAACACTAGGATTTTTGAAAGAGTTTGCACAAGTGGAAAAAATTATAGATGGATGGATGGATGGGTGGTTATGGTAGTTTTTTTTAGGGAGGTAGAAAGCTGGATGAATGAATGAAAGAATAGAGGGATGGATGGTGTGTGGGTGAGTGGTTCTGATAGGTAGGGAGGAAAAAAGATAGATGCATGAATGAATGGATGGATGGATGGATGGATGGATGGGTGGGTGGATGGTTATGGTAGTTCGATAGAGAGGTAGAAAGATAGATCAATGATTGGGTGAATGACTGTGTGGGTGTGGTTATGATAGGTAGGGAGGAAAAAAGATGGATGGATGGATGGATGGATGTGGGGGTGGTTATGATAGTTTGGTAGGGAGGTAGAAAGATGGATAGATGGATGGATGGGTGGACTATACAGACTATGTTATTGTATACAGACTCAGTGTTATTGTAGCAGTCTCGAATGAAATGACTAAAAGCAACTTTTATATTTTCTTTACAATAAGATTAAAATCTAGACATAAAAGAAGTGTCAGTAAATTGCTCAAAGTGCTTGAATTTGAACATTTACACTCACTGCTTTGCATTTTTCCAACAAACAAGTTAAATACAAGCTCTCTCAGACATTCAGGATTGAGCAGCTTTTCTTTTTGACTCAAAGCAAGTATAGTAGATCACTTCCCTTGGTGTGTGTGTGTGTGTGTGTGTGTGAGCTTGCATAATTTCTGCTCAGGACTATTTATAATCTGACAAGCCGTAATGAAGGCTGGTAGAGTTATAACCCTGAAAGACAAACTTTAATCAAGCTCTGTTTCCTTCCGTCTGTTTGAGCATGTCCCAGCATATCCGACATTGTAAGCATCATGTTGAAAGTAAATAGCAAAAGCGAAAGGAATTTAGGACCAACCATTAAAATGTAAAGGGCAGCCGCTGTCCGTTTAGACAGAGTCCGTCCTTGCTGACCTCATCTGTGCAAGATTGACTCAAATCATTTACATTTTAATTCATATTAATTTCTTTATTTTTAATATTTAAAATCGCTATACACATATGTTGATGTACATTTCTCAATAAAAAAATTGTAATCAACAAATAAACAATTCAATACATTCAATACAGTTAAAAAATACATTTTAAGTGTTTAGGGCGAACTGTAAATAAGTCTAAAAATCTTAATTGTACTAAAATTAAAATTCATTTCTCACAACATTCTATGAGAATCACCAGCCAGTTTTTCACCTTAAATACATGAAGCGAAGATTTTTTTTTGTATTGCATATGGATCACGTTATTGTATTTAAGTTATTGTACACAGTTTATCGAAAAAAAAAAAAAGTACAAACGGTGTGAAATACAAATACGTAAATACAAATGATCCATCCGCACCAACTGAAACTTGCCCCTCAAATTGTATTTTTTTTTTATCAATCTAACATTGAACACGTTAGATGTGTATATATCATAATATACATAAATAATATATATATATATATATATATATATATAAATATATATACATACGTATAGATATATAATTATATACATGAATAATTAAATTTGGTAAACCACAAAAGATAAAAAAAAATTATAATACCTGAACATGAGACTTTAGCTTAACTTAGCTTTTATTAGCTTAGCTTAAATCTAACAAGACACCAGAGAATAAAACACATAATGCAGTTGCTCCAGACAATGATGGTAAAAACATATAACATACCTGTATATTGTTTCTAATAGCGATAAATGAGTATGTTATTGATTTTGCAATATTTCACTGTACGGCCAAAGTTGCTAATTAATCATATCTACATTAATACTGCTGAATAACCCCAAACTGAATGAAAGTTCAGTATCTAAATGATTTTGTTGCATGATGAATGCCTGATGAAGCTTTTCAGGGTTGCAGGCTGATTATTAGCTCGGGGATGAGATTAAAGAGAAACTGCAACCTAGCTGACAGTCTGGTTATCTCTATTCCACTAAATGAAAATCATAGCCTGAATCCATCCAAGGAGATTAGGAAAATGTGACTGCTTTACTGATGTCATTTTGAATTCCTGCCGCATTTCCAATCCCTTGATTGACCCGTGGTGGACAATATTGACTTGACCATGCTTTTCAAAGACATTGCACGATAAAATAACACCGGATGCTTATTTTGAATTAAACTTTTTGACTGATTCTTATAAAGCAATACTTTGGTTGTGTTAGGGACGTAAAGAGGTTGCAGGTTCGAATCCCACCCAGGCTAGTTCTCCTGAGTGTCCTTGGGCAAGACACTGACCCCCACATGCCCACCGGACGCCATGACTTAAGACTGCCCACTGCTCCGGGTTTGTGGTTAATGACAGAGGTTCCTAGCAGACATATTAACAAGCTCACTCACATTTAATCCAAAATTCCAGATTTTCTTGTTTAATTTGAACTTGATTTGTTAAATTGGATTGATTCTAATTGTCCCAGTGTACGTTTTTTTGTCCCTCTTTCCCGAGGCAGAACTTGCTCGCAATTTCAGCAAATGAATATGCATTGCCCTCGCAACCCTCATTTCTCAGCGCCTTTGTCCAATATTCACTGAGAACATCTTATCTGTAAGATTAATGACCTAAAATGATTTTTTCAACATTCTTTTTTTTTCAGCCTGAATTTAATAATGATTAGTCGTTTAACTCGGCCCACTTATAGGTATGTTCATTAAATAGAAAGATTAGAGCTTTTCCGTGGCATCCGGGATGCACACAACTGCCAACAAAAGGCCCTGCCTGCTGCCATGGTGCGAAGACATCGCTTTAAATAGTCTAATTAACTTAACTGGCCGCATAATTGTAGTGCTCGCTCAAGCATACTTTTTACAGAACAATGCACATCTAATGACAAACCAATGGCGTTTCTGAATAGTTAAACCCTCTTAGGGCCACGACAGTCGTTAACAGGAAAACATGTTGCCCACCGGAGTGAGACGCAGTGAGTTGGTGAAAATAAATAAATAACAATATCTTGTACAGTGATAAGATAAACAAATCCTTTGTCTAAATGGGTCAAAGGCACAGTGTGTGTTGCAGCCAATAAATCACTACTTGTTTCCAATCCCAGTTGCCCGAGCAGCGCTGTGTGGCTGTGTGCTTTACTCATCTCGTTGTCCGTGATGTATGGTGGCGATCGTAGTCCACTCGCTAGAGAGACCCGCACTCCTCGGGTTTTTTTTCTCTCTCTACGAAGAGTTTTAGTGTGATGTGATGACCTCCAACAACTCATCATTCTTGAGTATTCCCGTTCCGTCCATCCCATTTTATCGTCACATTTAGCTGAGTTTGTATGAGATGAAACATGAGCCCAGAGAAAACGAGTGACGGGGTTTATATGTTTGGTTTATTGAAGAAAACCTGGACATCTGGATTTGAAAAGCAGGACAATGAGGTGTGTAAATGTGTCCTTTAGTTGACAACACTGGTTTATGAAAGTGCTGCCGAAGTCAGTATTTTGCAGTAAATATATATGTAGTTGTTTTTGGTGTGAATTGAAACTTTTAAAACGGCACTGATGGATGAAACACTTTAGAAGGAGGCTGGTGCACCGTGTCCTTCATAGCAAGTTTGATCAATGTTGCAGCAGATGAAATAATTCAGTGCGTTCAAACCTGGTTCAAGTTTCTGTTACGTTTTTTTTTTATTTTAAGACATCGATTTCATCCATATTGAGCATGACGACATTGAGACTTGAAGATTTTAGATGGTAGTTGCTCCGGCTTGGAGGTGATGGAGTCTCTCTGCTTTTCTATTACAGACATCTCTCATAACAAAGTACAATATCAGGAAATATGACATCTAATGGGTTCCTTCATTCACCTCCTGTAATGACACGTGTCAGTGAAGAGAGGGTGACAAAAGCGTGATGGCCCGATCATGGATTGAGTATTGATTTTGAGCAGCCGTGAAATTTTTCTTTGCTATTACTTATTTCATTCAATTAATTTTCCGTATTTGAGTTCCTGCTCACTCCATTTCGAAGCTTTTCACTTCATTTTTGTTGGCTTTCAGGAAATAGTATAAAAGTTTTCTATGTACAGTAATATGAAATGTGTGAGTCTAACCAGCTTTTTTTTTCTGAGCGATTTTAAGCTGCATTTGTGGTTTTGCGCTGGTGGAATATGTATGCTTCAAAGAACAAGATTAAATGGCAAAAGCTGTTTAGTGAAGTGTGTGTGCGTGTGTGTGTGTGTGTGTGTGTGTGTGTGTGTGTCTGTCTGTCTGTCTGACACAAACATATATGCACGTGTATGTATTATTCGGTACATATACAGTATATTTTTTGTGTACAAATGTAAAGACATGTTTGGCTACAATTATTATTGATGATATGAATACAACTGATATACAAGTGTCTCTATCAAGGTACTGTGATACATAATTATTTTACAGCACTTATATCATTGCAACAAAAGGTTTTGTCTTGTCAGTGTCTTGCACACTCTGTAAAGACAGAAATCGTGAAGGTTGTTCGAAACAAATTTCATTTGATCAATTCCGGTTCGGATGTTCCAACATGGCAGAACAAAGTAATCTCCATTTTATGTTAATATTTTGGGGGGAAAAGTGCTGATGTATCTGCAAAGACAATGTTGCAATTCCCGTAACCGTGGGGGTCTGAAATAATGGCTTTGTGGCTTTTCTACTCTTCATCTGCCGACTGTTAGATCAACGAATCGACGAGACGCTATTGGATGGTTCAGACTTATTATGCTCAAATAGGTTTGGGATTGAGACCCTAGCAGTTTTCTCAATTTACAGCCTTAAGGCTGTGATTTAAGAAGATAAAAAGCTAAATATGGAAGTATGAAAGCACCCTCCAATCTGTCTTTACTCTGACCTTGGCTTTTAGAGGACAGTCGGAAAAAGTGAATCTTTACGGGTTTTAAGTTTAATTGAGACGAAACTCTGATAATCAGTCATGCTTTAGTGTAGATGCAAAAAATTGGTATTTTTGTACAATAACAGATTTTGCTTGTCCTATACACAAAAATAAGCGGATTATGTGATGTCTCTGATTCCTAATCAACTCCTATAGTGCATTTGACTTGTACACATAATTTCATCTAGACTGCAAATGCCATTTTTGAAGTTGGTTGGGACATTGAGAATGTAAAAGCGATTTCGCTACTCGATACACAGAATACATATTTTACATTATTTGCTTTGTCAGCTTAAGAATGTTTCTTACCGAAAAGCCTCTTTCTTCCCAATTTTTTTATTTTTTTTTAAATCTAAAGACAGAAGGAGATGCTGCACGTCTTTGTGGCTCATGGTGTCTTAAGCATTTGATATGTGTGACTACGAAAGCATAGCTGATCCTCTGTTACTGAGGCAATTCAAAGCCTTCACGTGGTATTTGGGGGAAAGGGCAAGACATGGAAAAAAGAAAGAAAAAGTGAGAGATAAGAAGCTGAGAGGCTGAGGCTGGAATCTGAAGGGCAGGCAAAACCCAGAGAAAGGCTGTCAAAAATAAATGCTGTTTTCATGATGTGCCTGTAATAATTCGCTCTATGGCGGACTAGCAGCGAGACACGCTTCCATTTATCCCTATCAGTTTGAATGATTGACAACTTAATTTGGTATTTTCCTGAGAGGTTCTAACCTTCTTCTCTACTCTATTAGCGCACAATTAGCCTGTGTGTGGATGTGTGTGTGTGTGTAGTTGTGCAGTTGTGCGTATGTCTTGGAGTGTGAATGTCTGGAGGAATTGTTCCTGTGTTGGAGTGTGTATTGTCCATGTGTGGGTGTGTAAGTGTGTGTGTAGGGGTGAATGTCTGTGTGACTTTGCAGGTGTGCATGTGAGTGAGTGTTAGTGTAGTAAGTAGTAGTAGTGTTTGTGTGTAAAGTGTTAAAGAATTAAAGTTTCACTTTAACACTTTTCAAGAAACTTTACAAGAAACACTTCTTTAATTTTCATAAATAAAATAGAGAAGATACTGTTAAATCTTGCAAATATTTGCTGTGATTTCTGGAGTTTATTTAATTGAATAATTTTATCGAGTATCGAATAATCAAACAAACATCCTCGAGTGTTTACCAGTGTGTCTGATTATTCTAGTCGTTTTGTCTGTACATCCTTGACATGTTCATGGTGTTTCCTTTCCAAATTGAAAATTAGAATTAGTCTCTTGCATCTTAGCCGCACATCTCAAGTCATTAGTTTTACAGTGTAAGTGATTTGTTGCTCTTAATGAGTAAAGCATTTCTGATTATACTTGAGATGATAGCTATGCAAAACTTAAACAGGAATTAGACAGGCTTGCAAGATTAGCCTCTTAAGGGACCCTAGCGGCCTTTGCTAATGTTGTTGTTGTTTCCTGCATAATTCCTGGAGATGTGTGTCATTTAGCTTCTTTTGCTAAGTTGTAAGCCAAACAATAAATTGGTTATCTTAGCATCATCTTATTTTACAATAATTCTACTTGTTCTTTTACTACCAATCAGGAGACCGAAAATGCTCACTCAGCCTCAAGATCAACCATTGCACAATGGATTGGGAATTACAGTTACATCTTCTAAATATAACTCTTTATTTTTAACTTAAAAAAAAAACACTTTTAAGGTAAAGTTTATAAGGTTAAAAATAACAGTTTAATTTCATTCTAGACCTTCACGAGTGAGCTAGATTTATGTTTTCTGTTTGTTTGTTTGTTTATTCATTCATTCATTCATTGTTTTTTTGTTTGTTTATGTTATTTTGTTTGCTTGTTTATTTATTTACCCAGGTGAGTTGGTTAGGCTATTGAAAATCAAACCGTGTAAACCTAGAGTTTAACAATAGCTCTAGTTAGTTATCGTGTTTACGCAAATATAAGCCACATTTTTTAGAATTTTTAACGTGTGTGTGCGTCTTTAAATAATGCAATTTTAGGCTGTTATTGGCTCAATAACAGAATCAAAGAAACATTTGACATGCCACAACTTCATTATTACAACTACAACAAACAGAAGACAATTAGTTAAAAATCAAAAGAACAGACAAAATCAAAATGCTCGGCCTGCTAAACATGGGATAATAATCCTTTGACTTGATTCTCTTCACACGGCGTCTTGACGAGCCTCCCGCAAAAGCTTTGCGTATGCGCAGACTGGTGCAAAGACTCTTGGGAGATGGAGTTCTAACCACTAGAATCGACCTTTTGATATATATCATTCAAGAAAAACAATATCAAAATGATACAAGTCACAAGTTAGTTTGTTGAATAAAGACAAATAGTATGTTTAGGAGAATATTAACGTAATTGAATCAGAAATGTAAAAAATTGATTGGATTGACAGAAAGCCTGGACCAGATTTCTCAAAACTGGAATGGACTGACTGAAAACTTTGACCGGGTTCCTCAAAAAGGGGAAAACTACACCGGATTTCTCCCTAAGTGGAATGTTCCTAAATGCTGATATTTTGCTTTAGATGGGATTTGAACCCACAATCTAGGTCCAGGTAACCTAAGGTCCAGGTACAGGACCCTAGTTTATTACGACATTAAAGAAGCTAGGTAAAATTTATTTGTACCTGTTCTTGAAGAAAGCATAATACAATTTTTTAACATTATTTATTTGTTTATTTGTTTGTTTTTGTTAGTTGTTTGCTTTGTATTTGTGCAATGACAATAAAATGTATCTTTAAATTTAATCTTCATTTTTTTGTTTGCTTGTTTGTTCATATGCATTTATAGCAATAATGCTGTGGATTGGCGTTGTGCGATGTTTCTTAATGAGAGGATTGTTCACAAAGATACATTTCAACTATGTTGCATCATAAATAAATAAAATAAAACATGAAAAAAATACCCAAAGTTTGTTTAACGCCAACAAAAGTGCAGTCAGTACTTGTTGGAGTGCCACACCGTCCTCTGAGCTTCATTCACTGAGGATTCAGACTCGTCTTTCTGTGAAACTTGTCGTTAAAATATTTAAATAATGGAAGGAATAGACCCTTTCTTTTAAATTGTCAAACCATGTTCCTGTCAAGAGCTTGAGAAGTTTGGACAATGTGCTTACTGACAGGACTGACATTTTTATTCTCTGTCGGCTGACAGAAACTATTGTTCCTGACGCTTTCAGATGGTTCATTTACATCACTCTTGTCAAGGGGACGTCTGTGGGATTCCCGTTGTCTGGGGACAGTATCAATTTTGTTTGTGCTCCGAGTTTTCAAAACAAAACCTCAGGGGTTGATTTACACCAATTTACTTTCTCTTTTGGTATTTGAGTTAAGTAAAAAAAAAAAAGCTCATATTGCAGCATCAAAGATCCATAATGAATGAGTTGGATGTATTACAATTTGCCTTATAGTAATATAAATTACAAATACAATTAGTATTACATGGAATAAAAATTATTCTATCGGTGTGAGATAATAATTACAAACATATTATAATTACTTAAAGTATTAACTATAATTGCAATGCGATGTTTTTTTAGATTATTTATTATTCTTTTCTATACTGTAATACATATAAATATTGTTGTTTTAATAGAGCACCTGTCAATAATTCATAATTTTGTATTTCTTCAAAATACCACATTAAGGGACAAAAATCCATCTGAAAAATTGTTCTCCTCATTTTTCACACAACTTCATAATTATTTCATTTTTATAACCATTATAAATCTATGTATTCATATTAATATCATTATGAATAATTTATACTAATATTTTAAATATAACTTTCCAACTTTAGTTTGCTTGTCTGAACTGAGTTCATATAAGTGGAAATAAGGTGAAAAAGAGAGTTTGTGGAAGAAGAGTGAGAACCTTTTATTTGACACATACATTTTTAAAGTGATATATTTCAACTGCACCTATTGCCGCGAGTCTACTTGAAAGCTACTATCTCAGCAATGCTTTTCCCACAGATTACTTATTTATTTGGGGAGAAGCGGGAAGCTTCTTGAAGACAAGGTGCAAGAAAAAGTCCTTGAAGGGGCCAGATCCCATTTACATGGCTATAGGTAACACACATCAACACCTAATGGCTCTGTTAAGGCAAATCTCAAACGGTAAAAGGTAGAGGATGTTTGAAATATGATGATGGCTCAGTGAATTTGCTTTCAACATCTCTGAAAGTAAGGAGCTGTATGAAAAGTCCGCGTATGCCTGGATTAGCATCTCCCTGATATTGTGTTTTTGGTATATAGGGAAACATGGCCATTTGCAGACAGCACCATTTTCTTTACTTACCAAAATGTTTGCATCGGTATTTTTCCTCACTTGTTTTTTTTTTCATTATGTCTTCCTGCATTTCAACACTTAAGTGCTGATTTGAACAACTTATGTGTATGGAACTACTATAAGATGATGTTGTGAGTAGGGCTTGTCACCCTACTACACAAAATCTCTCCAAGGCCCAAGCGTGAGGGCCAATCGGGTCTTTTTTGAAGCATTTGCCCACAGTATATAGGATATCCAAAGGTTTGGTTTCAATCGCCCGAGAACATACCTACAGAAGCAATCAGGAGTCTAAAATGGCCTTGAGTTGTGAGAGAAGTTTAATGTGTGTGTGTGTCGTCAGGAAGCGTGTATGTTGTCACCTTGTGAGCTTTATGTAAAGTGTGAATATAACAGCAGCACTGTCAAAGTCAAAGAAACTTTATTGTCATTTCATCTGAATACAGAAGAGAAATACACAGTAAAATGAGACAATGTTTCTTCAGGACTCTTCACTTGCAATACTTTTCTTCACTGACAATACATTTGACTTTGACTTTTAAAATATAGTTTCTTTCGTATTTAAAACTAATAAATGGATACATAACACACACATACATTTTTTTTGTCTTTTTTATGCTGTCTTCATCTTCCTCCCCGTCACAAAAGCTACTGAAATCTCTTCTGTATACTTTAACAG
This sequence comes from Paedocypris micromegethes, assembly GCA_028031935.1. Lineage (NCBI taxonomy): Eukaryota > Metazoa > Chordata > Actinopteri > Cypriniformes > Paedocypris > Paedocypris micromegethes. Next base: position 12,059,826 of record CM051503.1, read on the forward strand.
TACATTTATCACACACATTCAACCTGTGAAATATTCATTCAAGCCCAAAATGGCACTGCACACATTTGGAGCATGAAGGACGAGATTGTGAGGAACACTTTTCATACAATCATGATCACTCGCTGACAGACACTGTGAAACACAGTTGCTGATGTTAATGTGACGAAAAACTCGGAGGGTGATGTATGTTGCCAAACAGTGTTTAACAGTTTTAACAGCAGGCGGAATTATAGTCCACAGCCAGGCAATGGTCCATCGCAAAAAAATACGTTTAATAAGTCTTATGTTTGTTTCAGAGGAACGTCAATAACGTTTGCAGGTCAATTTAAACCCTTTTATTATGCATTTTGGTGTTTTTTTTTTCACTTTTGGTAATTTGACTTGAACACTATCTTTGTAACATAAACATGTAGCTTGGTGTTACAAATATGTGAACTGAATCATTAAATTTTTTATATGATAATTACACCAAATAAGGCAAGCACGAATCGCTTCAAACTGAAAAAATACTGTTAAGTACGTATTTTTTAAATATTTTTAAACTAAAAACACTTTGACCCGAACGTAATGGAGGGTTATGTTACATACTGACAGATGCAGCATCCAATGATAAAACACTTAATAAAAATAGTCGTTGCATAGATTTGAGTCTCACATCAAACCAAAGTTTTACATTTGCTTAGTGTTAGTCCATGATAATCTATAAATTAATCACAATATTAGGCTATATACTTCAACAGTTAAAAAAAAAAAATAAAAATAAAAATCAAGTTGTTGAACGTAGTATAAAAAAGTAGCTAAAAAATATGGGTGTCATGATATTTAAGCAATATTAAAATCTTGAGCTATTTTGGGCTTTTCTGTCTGCACTTATGGATTTAGTCAATTCAGAGATTATTGTCATAATAATATTCTTGGAACAAACTACAAAACATGTGAATAAAGCATCATTTGGCTTTGAACCTTCAAATGGACTATTTTTGATTGTGATCATGGTTTTGTGATTACAAATATAACTGCTTTGGATGTTAGACAAATGAATGTTATGCTCATGAAATCTGATGTGGAGATGAGACCAATCGTGGATGTGTTACACATACACACTTTATCAGTGACATTAAAGATTAAGACCTGCGAGGTGATTTGCTTTGATATATTCACCAAATTCTTTCAAGGCAAGAAATTGATTTGGCCTCGGAAAATGTATCACCTTGCAAATGACAGAATGCTTTGGGCCATATTTATCAAATCAATTTCATATACAACACCCACAGCTCCTGTGGAACAGGTCACTTCAGGTCAAATCTACTCTGACACTGTCTGCTCTAATGATTCAGTTTTACCATAATCATGCATGAAAAGAACCATTTTCTGCATTTAGCTAAAAAACAAACCACCAAACCATAATTTAAAAACTAAATGCTACAGGGCATCAAGCAGCGCTCTCGCCCGCTTAAGAAATCATTTAAAATATAATGCGGGGATTTCAAAATTAGATCTTTAATTTTAAGAGGATGGCAGACCAATAAAGGTTAATATTTCATTCTTGTCAGTAAATATTAATGTCTTTGTCAGTGTAGTAGGAGTAGGAGAGATAAAGGAGAGTGATGGGATCTGCTCACACACTCAAATACACATTAAAGAATGCACACTACTGTACACTGTGCACATATATAGCACACACACACAATGCATTTTTAAATACCAGGGTGGGCTTTCTAGCACCTCCTTTTCTCAGATGCCGCCGCCTCCAGGGACACCATGTTATAATTGAAACGCTGAATAAATTAGGTCAAAATTATGCAAGACAGATTGAATACAAATATTAATGTAGCTGCGTTCATTCGTATTTCGTCGTCACTGCCCGCAAACCTGCATTTTGCTTTTAATCAAAACAAATGACCATGCGACTGGTTTTCCTCCGTTTAGTGGTGACTGAATGTTAGTTACGGAATCACGTATTCAGTGGAGCACATGTGGGTTTTGTTTAAAACCAACCTTTGTTTAGACTCGGGGATATTCGTGGAGTTTATTTTCATTTGTCTATACCTTTTTGATTGCTATGAACTTTAAGCGTGAGCATCGGGGTTGTGAATAATTTTGACTCCTGAGAAGATGGCAGAGGTGTAAAAAATACATGAAAACCATACTTGAGTAAAAGTACAAAGACCCTACTGTAAAAATGACTCCATTACAAGTCACAGATTTCAATAAGACTTGAGTAAAAATCCCAAATACCCCATTTTAAAAGACTAATATTTTGAATTTAGGCTCAAAAACAAAAAAAAAATACGGAAAACAAGAAACTCTTTATTTATGCGGTTTTATTTGCTAATATAGAATTATCACCTCAATGTTTAAAAATGACAAACACAATAGAAAAAAAAATTACAAAAATTCAATCGCAGTCAAACTCAAATGTGCAAAAAAGCGCATCGACTAATTCACGTGATTTAGCTGATAAATAGCATCTGGTATCTTCAGCATCCTGCAGATGGCCATATTGCCTCTTTAGCCATTGTCGAGCACAATCACAATGTAAAGAAGTAACGTTAAGTGTACATTCATGAATGTAATGGTATAGAATAGAATATGATAGAATTTATTGTCATTGTCATAGGGTTACAATGAAATTAGTAAATTCAAGTAAAGAATGAAGTACACATACTCAATCAAAAATGTTAAGAGAGTAAAAGTTGCTTAATTGATTAGTGATCAATGATTTTTGATACTCAGTACAAGTTAAAAGTATCCGGAATATTGAAGTAAAGTTCATTTACTCAAGTACTTTACACCACTGGACAAAGGTTCGGAGATGCTTAGGCTCATTAATCTTGATTGCCGTCGTATGTGTGTGAACACAAGGCAAAGTGAGAAATTATTTGTTGGAGACTTGTTGGCGTAGAAAACAGTCTTGGCCTGGGCGATTTTTGTTTATAGTCATTTGAAAAATACCGGCGCTTCATGAGTAGCGTTTACCTCAACCGTGGAGGAACGCCATGTTTGGACACGATTGATTTCAATATTTGCTGAAATGTTCTTCAGATCGCATTGTTCTGTCAGACACGTGGAGTCCTCCAGCTTCTCCCTGTCACAGAAAAGTGATTCAAATAAGCCTCTGCTCTCTCTTTGTGCAGATTAGATGTCAGTTAACTTCCTCTCCGCCCTTTGTGCCGCACTAGGACCCGCGGGGGGCCACTGCTGCCTGATTTACAGGTAATAATACCAGTCAGAGATGACAGCTCGCTACCAGAGACGGGCTTCAAATGAGAACAGTCAATACATCTCAGTGATAATATGAATTATTCTCTTTTCGTGCCATGATGTAGCCAGCGTTTGCTGCTTAATGTCTTTCTGGCATGAACAATTTGCTGTCGGAGAACAACTTTGAGATTTATTAGAGACAGGCAAATATTTGCAGGTTCTTCTAAACTGGTGTGTTTCTTATGGATTCTACGCGTTTCTAAATGAGCGTTTTAGTCCATGTGGCAACTGGAGAGATATTCTTTTGTTTTATCTGATTATCCCCAAGTACTGTTGTGATTTAAATGTGTTTGTGTCTGTGTGTGTAAAGGCACTTGTGGGGACCTATAGCTGGACCCCATAAGTTTTAAAATCTGTTTAAGGGTAAACAAGTAAAGGTAAAGGTTCTAAAGGGACGAGTTTACGATTTAAATGTAACACATTTACGATTTGTTAATATTTTGTTTTTGTTAAGATTAGATGAAGATAAGGTGCGTTTGTGTGTGCGTGTGTGTGTGTGTGTGCGTGTTGCCAATCTTGATTGTGTAGGAGTGGATGTATATCTGCTATAATGTCCTTTTGAAACCAGTTTCTTTGGCAAATTCCTTCTTGATTCTCCTCTGACTGTCTAAAAACAGAAACTCTGGCCTGTCAAAGTCAGCGACAGGTGTTATGGCAGGGAAACCGCAAGTGTGGTTGATCTCATCGACCGAGCTCCTCACAGCGTCTGATGATCACGGCTTATTTTCTCATAGATTTAGAGCTGGACGGGGCCTTTAGTTGTGTAGTTGCATGTTTCTGTGGTTTTCGGTAAAGTTTTTAGGGAAATGTTAGTGTCTAAATTGTCTGTTGGTGTGAAAGAGTGTGTGACTGTAGCTCTGTGTGTGTGGTGTATTCACCTATCCAAGGTGTGTATCCTGCCTTCAGGCCGACAGACGCTAGGATTGACTTCAGCTCTATAAGACCCAAACTACAAGCTTTCAGAAAATGGAAATCTGGAGAAATGTAGTGTTGATCATATCAGTGTTTTAGACACTTTTTTTATGCTCCACTTGCCCTAAAACCTCAAGTAGAAGGCCACGTCTAGTAGAAGGCCACCTCTATTAAACAGTCACCTCTAGTAGACGGCCACCTCAGTAGAAGGTCACCTCTAATAGAAGGCCACGTCTATTAGATGGTCACCTCTACTAGAAGGCCACCTCTATTAGACGGTCACCTCTAGTAGAAGGCCACTTTTATGCAAGTGACAGGCTCTAAAACACCCTTTTGGAAAAGACATACACATTGCGCACAAGTTGTACCAGCTGGATCTGTTTTATTTATTTATTTATGTATTTATTTATGTATTTATTTATTTATTTATTTATTTATTTATGCATAGCATTTATAAAGCGCCTTTCAAGAACCCAAGGTTGCTGTACACAAATGGGACGTACAAAAAACATATCATACTGTCAGTAGTGAAGTTTTAAGGTGGAAATGCAGCAGAAAACAGATGAGTCACAACACAGGTTATTGTCCGGAGATCGTGATTTTAGACTCTTTCTCTCCTTCTCAAAGGTCTGACAACCAGTTCGTAGAAAAATACAGAGCCACCATCTAATAGAAGGCCACCATGGCTGAATTGTTGAAAAATAAATGGTCTATTCTAACAGAGGTTTTAGGGTAAGTATGAAAAGTGATTCTGTGAGGTTTGTGTGTACTTAACTAGAATGTGCGTACCGCTCACAAAGGTCGAATAGAGCTCATTTGTCTCAACCCTGCAAAAGCATTGCAAAGTTCAACAGAACCTAAGATCCCAGTAAGAGGTGCATACTATGGCAGTCTGACTTTAGTAAAAGCTCCAACAAATAATCTGATTGAATTTTTGAACCAATGGAAGAACGATTGGCCTGGTTTACTGGGGATTCAGTTATTTGAAAGTTTCAGAGCAAGATTAAAGCTGAATTTTCAGGGAAAAATATGCGCACTTAACCCATGATGCGTGCTTACAAATGGAGGCGAACTTAAATGAGAGCTGCTCTGTGTAGTAGAGATTTACACTTATGTTTGAAAAGCTGTCTTAAATGAAATGTTTTGTTTTTTAATCCCAAAAATGAACTGAATCAGTTTTGCTCTGTGCTGGCTCATAAAGGTTGATGCCTAATTTACATTCTGCTGGTTTCAGATTGTGTTTGTAATAAAGGCGTCATTGTTATTTACCCCGCACCTCTTTTAAACAGTGTTCATCGCTTAGTGACGTGCCAAATGATGCTGAGGATTGATCCTTAGAAGCCGCCGCAATATTAGGGAATAACGAGCATAATATATTGCGGCTGAAGTGGCGTGATTGTGGAGTATGAAGATCCACTTAAGAACTGGCATCATCACATTTTCCACTTCTGCATTCTTGCCAGGCGATTAAACTAGGATTATGTGGTGCCCTTCAAGCAGGAATCAAAATGTGTGGCGTTTTTTTTTTCCGTGGGCGCAGATCTCTGGCTTTAATTACGCAGAACATGTCAGAGACTGAGTTTGCATAATTATATTTTGCTATATGATTTTATTGACCTTCGAGTTTACCATATGGCGACTAACAAGGAGGGCCAAGATCGCCTAATCAATGTCAACTTCACTTTAGAAGAAACCTACACTAACAAGTGTAGCGTGGAATGGTTTGAGACGGTCAAGGCTCAGCATTCATCCCTGATATTCTTCTCTGCTAAGCATTTCTATATAAATTTAATGTCTCCACTGGAAGATAAAAGGAACACATCTTATATATATTAGATAGACCTGCTTTATTTTTGGATAAAAGCATAGAAAGCCTTTTTAGGTGTTCCATGTGTGCCGGTAGTGAATGTTTCAAAGGTTCCAGAGAGAAACGGATTGAATGTTCACAATGGTGAGAAGGCTTCATGTGATGAATGCATACATAAACAAATAGCACCATCTTCTGAATACTGAAAACAGTTGCATCCCAGGTTTTAAGAGTGGCACATTGTTGTGTGAAGATGTGTTCCAACCTCATGGACCGTGGACCAAGGAAAAGCTTCAAACTCTATATATTCTACGACACTCTGTAATAAATGCTTTATAAGAAAAAAAGCCAGATTGGTTTTTCACGACATTCAGCTCAATCTAAGAATTTCGCTCAGCTTCTTAGATAAAACGATTTAATTATGCTATCTTGATGTCAGCAGACATTGCATATCATACAAGTCAATAGCGAGAGTTTCCAAGGTTTAATTTAGCGACAACACCTCTGTTCACACAAGCAGTGTTTTTCTTCTCCTTGGGCTGTTTACCCACACGGACATTTTATAAAATATTGACAGTTTACTGGGAGCTCTAGAGATAAGAATAATTTATTTTTAATTGAGTTGAAGACCTGATAAATGTTAGGCCATGGTTATCTAGCTCTTTTTGGGGCAGTGGTTGATATTATCTATGTTTCTCTTTTAATCAAAAGTGCCACTGGCGAATCATGATGGGTTGACACACTTGAGCTCTCTCTCTCTCTCTCTCTCTCTCTTCTCTGTCTCTCTCTCTCTCCATCGCTCTATTTCTTCCTTCTTTCTCTCATTCTCTCTCTCTTCTCTCTCTCTCTCTCTCTCTCTCTCTCTCTCTCTCTCACATTACGCTCTTTCTCCCTACCCCTATCTTTTTTTTTTCTTGGACTCCCTTTTCTCTCTCTCTTTTCTTTCTCAGTTGAGGTCCAGTGATGGAGTTTCACCTGCCAGCCTTGCAGGTTTGAATCTGGTCCGATGAGTTCCTGATAAAGGAACTGCCCCTTCTTCTGCATGCCTCAATGCTGCCCACTGCTCCGAGTTTGTGTGTGTGTGCGTGTGTGTGTATGGGTGCGTGTGTGTACGCATGCTTTTCTCTCTGCCTCTTTTTTTCTTTGTCTCTCTCTTTTTAAAACATCTCTCTCTCTCTCTCTCTCTCTCTCTCTCTCTCCCCCCCTCTTCTCTCTTTCACTCCTCTTTCACTAGCTCTCTTTTTATTTCTCTTAAAATACTTCTCTTTCTCCTACCCCCTTCTCTCTGTCTCACTCACTCTGACTCTTTTCCACTATCTCTGTCTCTCCCTTTCTTAATTTGTTTCATTTTTAAACCTCTCTTTCTTTCCGTTCACCCCTCCTCTCTCAGCTGCTACATCTCTGTCTTTTTTTAAACAAATCTCTCTCATTCTCTATTTTACTCTTGTCTCTCCTCCCTATGCCTCTCTTTCTTCCCTCTCTGCCTCTATCACACACTCTCTCTCTCTCTCTCTCTCTCTCTCTCTCTCTCTCTCTCCCCTGCTCTGCCTTTTTTTCTTTCTCTCTGATGTCTGCGACTTCACATAGGAGGGACGAGGTAGGACCACGAGCCCTCTGCGATGACACCTTCTCCCTCCTCTGACTCCCAGTCTGATGAAACGCATGTTGTTTTTGATAAAGCGCTGTGATCAATCTTTTGGTTGCCCAGCGAATCAGTGGAGCGAGAGCCTTTGAAAATCAAGTCCTGTCCCAGATGTGCCAGCCAATGATTGTGTGGTCAGGGATGCCAAAGGCGAGCCAAAACATCAAGGCTCCACAAGCAGAAGCCTTTCTGTTTTATCATCTAATTAGACCTAAAAAAAAAATAGATTTTGGTTAAAAAATATCAACAACTACTAAAATAAAATGACACTGTTTATGCTTTACTAAAAGCAAAAGCTCTGTCTTATTTCAAGTTCCAATGAATTGAAGCATCAATGAGGTTACAAGAACACGTTTGACATAACTGTTCGCAAGAATCATTCCCCACAAATGCACCGAGTAATTCACTCCGTTTCATTTATCCATGAAATAGCTTATTTAGATATGAACAACCCTTGTGCTAAAACAATACTAATGTTTGGTCTACCAGGATTGATTTGAAACAATTGATTTCCAGTTCTAATTAGACAATGAATTGTTGTCGTGTAATTCTGCTCGTAACAATCATTCGTCTCTCTGAGATTATTTGCTCTGGGGCAGATCTTTTCTTTTCATTGTTCACAGAACATCGCCGCGGTTCTTGGTTTTCGCTCACTCATTCGCCGCTATAAAATATCCGTCAAATAGTTTTCCACTTGAACAGACTAATTTCAGGTCCTTGAATGACTTTTTGTTGAGCCCCATTAACTTTTATTGCGGACAACCTCAAGGAGTTTTCTTTTTTTTTACCCTTCATGCGGCTGATGTGGTGTTTCTGCAGAGAAATGTAGAGATTGGGAGTCTGGTTGAGAGAAATTCATCTTTCTGATCTGGAAGCTCAGCCTAGACTAAACCCCACAGGGGCAGATTTTACAGCTTAAAATTCATGAATGTTTCTAATGATCCTGATGAAGACTGTATGTTAAGAATTATTGATTGCCTTGTTCACAGATGAGCGAGATGAGCTATTAAATTCTTCCAGATCAACCTTTGCCATTTCACTTACAATCAATGGTGGAAATGGCATGATTGTCTCCATTATAGAAATGTTAAAACAGCACATCCATGAATAACATAAAGCAAAAATCAACCACACATGGCAACACATGAAAGCATTTTTTATTCTGCTCCCGTCAGAGTTGATCTTCCCAAAGCAATGCAAACATAATCAAATAAGCAGCTTTCACCAATGGTTTCTAAGATCAACGCACAATGCTTTCGGGCAATGCAAGCATGCCGGCTGTTCTCTGTGTAAAATGTGTGGCTTTAGCGTCTGTGAGGTTGGGACGTAGGAACCAAAACTGAGGACATAACTAAATTTGTGCTGGCTTTGAAATAAATAATTCATTTAATGCCAAAAAAGTCTTTGTTGGTGTTGTGCTGAAATTAATATTTGATTATATTTTGGACGAACGCCACATGAAAAAAAAAAAAAGAACTTGACAGCTCTGCAGAAAACACGAAAACCGCTTGGTTATCTAAAATAAAATCTAAACCTGGGCTTTAGTTATCTGCACATATATTCATTGCTTGATCGTTTCTGTGGGTTTTTTATTCTACTTGCTCAAATATGCTGAAATTCTAAAGACACAGTGGACATAATGATCTCTCTCTCCATACGTTATAAAAAATTCCATGTGCTGAGGTTGTCTTCCATAACTGATCTTGGTGGTCTTCCAAAGGTAAGTGATCTCCAGATCTCTTGCTGGTTGGTGTTGTCAAGGGCTTTCTTTAACCAGCATGGTGACAGCCATGCACTTAACACCAGACGTAAGAGAGGTTAGTGTGACATAAGAGGGAAATTGCCTTTTCACAACCGTGGGATATCTCTAGCTGTTGCTTGGTTAGATAAGTTTCTCATGTTTGCTACCATGTTCTTATATATTTAAAGATTTCCCTCTCGGGTAATAGATTGATTAGTTAGATTGCGTTAATTAACACTGGTCGGTCGGAGCTCGAGGTGAACGGGGTTTATGTTGATAAAGTCATGTCAGCATGTGGCTTCTTTAATTATAGCAATATACCACAAAATCAATAGCAGCAAGTCATTAATGCTGATATATATTGATCTAAAATAACAATAAATTAGACGTATTTACCGGTAAAGATTAATGACAGATTGCCTTTTTTGTCGGTTAATAAGTTAAACCGGTTTCCTGAAGCTGCTCACTGTCATTGGTGGTTTTTGGTGGTTTTTTCACTTTGGACTGGGGCAAAAAAACGTTGAATCTAATTTGTAGAAGTCAAGTCAGACCTTTACATCTGAGATTTGCGAGTGGCTGAGAATCGAATGAGAATCAGCATCTCCAAGTCTAAGGCCATTATCATTCTAAAGAAAAAAGTTGGCTTGATCTATCAAGGGTGGATGGAAGATCCTACCTCAACTGGAGGAGTATAAAATACCTGGTGTTTTGATGAAAAGAGAAGACGAAGAGGAGCAGGAGGATGCATTGCCTACAGTAATACAGTTGATAGCACAATCTATCACTCTCTCAGCTGAGAGCTTAGCTTTCAATTTACCAGCAAATCGTCGCCAAAACTCTTACCTATAGTCATGCGTTTGGGATCATGACTAAAAAAAACAAAGTCTTGGGTTTAGAAAGAGTTTTCTCTCCAGGGTGCCTGGATGCTCTCTTAAACATCAGATGAAGAGCTCAGTCACCCGAGATTTGCTCAGTACAGCTGTGGTTTATGCATCTGTTTGCGATTCCTCCAGGACTCATCTCCGTGAAGGTGATCCAGGCGTGTTCCACTGGGAGGCCAAGAGAAAGACCCAGGATGACAATGTCTCGACTGGCTGAGACAATCATTTTTGCGGAATAGAGAGAAGAGACAATTCCAGAGAAAGAAGTCTAAACATTGGATGCACAGTATGCAAGTTTTTAATTATTTGTATTTATTATTTTTATTTTGGAACAGTGGTGTAAACTACTTGAGTAAATGGATTTTGTTAAAGTATTTTGCTGCTTTCTATTTTTACTGAGTATCAAAAATATAAGCAACTTACAGTTACACATTACATTGTTACTGTGCATGACAAGTTGGCATCTTTTTCTACCACAGTTTATTTCTTGAGTGGATATCGCCATCTGCAGGATGCTGAAGGTACTGAATGCTATTTCCGAACTAAATAACATGAATTAGCGGCTGCACTTTTTGATAATTTGAGTTTTACTGAGACTGAATTTTTGTTCTTTTTAATCTGTTTTGTTCTGCCATTTAGAAACATTGAAGTGTTAAATTTCATTTTGGAATGTATCAATTACCTCATTAATTCCCTCTTTTAGTTTATATTTATGGTGATAATTTCTAAACGTGTTCCTTAATTCATCTTCACCCTGTCTCCTCACTTCCCATCCATGCACAGCGTTGAGTATAATTATTTTTGGCTAAAATTGTCATAGTGACTTGGTGCTTGTCAGTTTCTTTTCTCTAACGCTCTCATCCACTTGGATCTTAAAGTGTAAGGGGTGTGAGATGATATTATGGGTTAAACACTTATTAAAAAGACCTTTTTTTTAAATGTGTTTTCACGAAACAATAATGTCTCATGATGTTCACAAACATCTACTTTTAAGAGTCTAAGAGGAACATGTTGATACTATTTTGAAGGAGATTATCTTTTTGTTCAATGGATTAAAAGAGAGAATCACATAAGCGTTAAATGGCGGCAAGGTCCACTTGAGTACCACTTAATGGTATTCCAGTAATTAGAGATATTTATTGTGTGTGTGTGTGTGTGGGTGTGTGCGTGTGTGTGCGTGTGTGTGCCTGACTTTTAAGCTTAACTATAGAGTGGGAATTTGTCTTCATATTCCTGAAGATAAACCAGAAATTAACTTTTTCTTTCCATTCGCACTTTTGGAACCACTTTCCATTTCTGGGTCATTTTGAACTAGAACCAATGCATCTCTGGGCGCGAGGCGGTACACACAATGTGGATTGGGGGTCAACCAATGGCAAAGCAACACACACACACACACACACACACACACACACATTCACACTTGAACCTGAGCCTATATATTTTGTTTTACTTAATATCCTCAATAGTTGCAAAATGAATGATGAATGATTTAACAGCCATGACACTGAAATTCTAAAGAAGCTAAAACATTTAGCAGTACCTTGATACATTAATGGACTTTTGTATATCAACTGTATGAATGAGAAAAGAAACTGTCATGTTTTATGTCAGGACAAGCCCAGCCATTGATTTAACCAGCTCTGTAAAAGAACAACTCTTAGAATCAGACAAATTGTAACTTAAATATTTGATAGGAACCTGTTCCTGACAGGCGCCTGCTCTGGTTGCAAATCCAATGATTAAATTACAGTGCACACTGGGCACTAATTGAAGCTTTAAATGTACACAGTATCAATATTGATTTCAGATAGCATAATAGGAACAAACCATCCTGAAAACAGAGCAACGTCGCCAGGCCTAGCAATCTGATATTACGGCTGATGGAAAGGAGTGTAAAACAAAGTATCCGGGCAAGAAGAGACCAAGCCAGAGCAGACAAAAAAAATCAATCTAGCAGAGACAACACAAATCCCAGCTCCTTTATTTACATCTCAATTACTTTTTCATTTCACCACACGGGCCTCGGGGCTGGAGGTGTGACCGAGAGGGGCGTAACTTCTACCCATCCCTCGGGACGCAGGGGTGGCATTTTCTAGCCTTGTGTTTTAGTAAAAGATGAATTAGTTGGGTTTAATTTGTCAGGGAAAATGAAAGAGTGAGCTGTCTGTTTAATAGTTTCAGTCCCAGTGGAGAGATTAGGGGGCTGACGATTTCAAAAGGAGATTCAAAGGCACATTCAAACGTGCGACTACAGGATGTGGTTGCCACACCATGCTGATCAGACAGAATAGATGGAATTCTCCTAATGATGTCATTAGTGTCAGTTGTCTATACTGTCCGGTTCTGACGGGAAGTTCTCAGTCTTTGATTATAAATATTGCTCGTGTTGTGTTGGCGTGACGGGATGAAGAGTCTGTATTACATTTATTATCAGAGACATAACATGCCAGATCAAACTGGAAGTATTGTTCAACTCATTTTATAGATATGATTTTATAAATGTGATGTGTTTTTTTTTTTTTTTGTTTCTTAAGCCGTTTGCCTATTTTAGCACATGAGGTTTCATTTAGAACCAAACCAACGCTCAAGGGACTGTTTGTGAACTATGATATACGTATTAAAATGATAGGTAGAAGTTATAAAATATGTAAATCCGGTATAATTAATATACATTTATGCCTTTTATAAGCCACTTTTCTATTTCAGGGTCACAGGGAGCTGGAGCCAATCCCAGTGACTCATAGTGTAAAAGCAGGACACACCCCATAGATTGGTGGACAATCAATCACAGAGCGTGACACAAATCCAATCACACCTTCACTCACGCCTTTGTACAATTTTCCAGACTCCAATTCAACAGAATTCCTCATTTTGTTTTTTTTCTTTTAGGACCTGAAGGAAGCCTATGGAATCATGCCATCTCACCAGCCAATCAGAGTAAGGCCCGCCCCAACGTGAAAGTAGTGGCAAAAGTCCAAACGCAAAAATCTGAAATGCATAAAAAAATCTGAAATATATAAAAAAAAAATGTTTCAAACAAAAATTGCAAGCGAACGATTAAAAAACAAACAAAATTGTGCCCATTTTTTGTTTTATTTATTTAGTTTTTTACCCCCATTTTGCTACTGGTATCTCTCGCTGTCAGGTCTAAACTGGCTGTGATTGGCTCCAGCTCGCCGTGTCCCAGAAATGGAAAAACTCGTCGTATCTGTCTGGAAATGGATGGACAGTTCACGTTGCATCTTTTGTTTCGATTTTAAAAATAACTGAAAAGTAACAAGTCTATTTCCTCGAGTCATTGTTGCCATTTCATATATATTGCAAATGCTATTCAATCCCAACTGGAAGAAAAAAAATGCAGGAGGGAATAAAGCGTCTTTAAAGCTGCATGTTACCTGAGAACATTGCTCGCCGTCCTCTCTCATGCCGCAGCAGCGAACTTTGATGCACATGAAAAATATGTCTCTTAACAAGCATGGCATCGCTTGTAAACAGCAGCAAGAAAACATCAAGGCGAGCTGTATGAAAGCGTATGATTCTCGACTTGTGGCAAAACTGGTTCCAAACAGCATGAAACTGAAGCTTAGAGGCAAACATGAGGAGACACGGTTGGAATCCATCACAGGGACACACAAATAGAGTTCGGCTCTTGTGCTAGCATACATATGTACACTTACAGTTCCTCACACACACACACACACTAACACCCACTCTAAATGAGCTCGCCTCGGGGTCTCTACGTGACACCGTGAACTGTTGTTTGCATCCTTTTCTGGCTTTGAATCGTGGAACATTCAGGTCAGAACGAGGCGAGTAAATCTGCCTTTACCGTGCCAGGACGCTCAGCCCGGATGCGGTGAAGTACGCCGGCCCCTTCCACAGCCCACCATTAATAAACAGATTGTGGAATCCGTGCGGCATCATGAAGTGGCACCTCTGTTTTGCATCCGTGCCGTCGATAATAAATACTCATAAGCGTAATGAAGCCTGATTGCTACAGCAATCTTTGCCTCATTAAGCTGATTAGCCGCATTTACGTAATGGAGAGTTTGTCTGTTTAATAACATCACAGGTAGACACCTTGCAGAGAGAGGAAATAAGTAAGCGCACCTTTAACCTTATAGCGCTATCTTGCTGTCTCGACTAATAGAGTAAAAAAAAAACAAAGCATGGCTGCGTGATTACCGGTAAATCTCAACCGGCGATCCCACGGCGGACGTTTAAATGCTCGAATTGAATGGGCTTCGTTATCAAGGACGTTATTTCAAACTCCTGTTGATCTGGTGAAGTTTTCTTCTTTAGTTCCGTTTCTTTTAGTCGTTTATGACCCCTGTGCTGGAAAATGCCCTTCAATGTCAAACGGGCCTTGTGTGTCTTCAAACAAATCAAGGGAGCGGGCAAAGTCACCGACCCCAATAATTTAGCACACTTCTTTAAGATGTGGGGAAAGGCACTGGCTGGCCGCTGTTGTTTTAATACGGGTTCCTGACCCACATTGGTGCCTGCTGCTAAGACTGGCGCGGGGCGGCGGGGGGTTACAGGGGCTACGCCAATGACACCATAATCTTTCTTTGAAACAAAACACGTTTCAAAGACACTGAGTGAATGTTTGTCCTAGAGGAAAAGTCTTGCACTTGCTAACGCGCGGAACAATTTCACCTTTGCCGATTTTACACACAGTTGCATGGTTTTCCTGGCACAACGTTATAGTTTCCATTTTCTTTTTCGCTTTAATGAATCGGAATGAAAATTAATAATAGCGCATAATTATTCCTGTACGTATGTGTATTTCATAGTTTAAAAATGTGTGTGTGTGTGTGTGTATGTGTGTCCGTGTGTGCGTGTGCTAGCAGACATTCATGCAATAGTGCAATAGTTCTGCTCTGCCTCAGGTCTTTGTTTCTCTGAATTGCACATTTAAAAAGACCTTGGCCTCTTTTCAGGCAGTAATTTTAATTCATGTATACATTTATTTTTCTCATTTATATCAGGTTTTATATCCTCCTTACAGATTCTTTTCGTTGGGCTCTGTGAACAAACTCTGCACTGTGCACTACAAACATGTGGGAAATAAAATGAAATTTCGGTCAGTCAATCAATCTTTAAAAAATATACTTTTATGATCAAATTAAAATAAAATAAATGCAAAGTATATGTGTATTTAATAATTAGAATTGTGTGTGTGGTCCTATTAAGTCTTAATAATTTACTCAATTGCGATTTGAAATCATTTATATTCACAGTTGCACTACTCTATGCCGTATCTTTTGCAATAGTTCATGTATTTTTTATTTCATTTTTTTGTTTTTCTTTTCCTTTCTTTTTTGACAATGCAGTTTCTTCTGTATTTTTTTTTTATTTTTTTGCTTTTTAGTTTTGAGGATTTGCACTGGGCATGCATAATAGAAAAAAGCTAGGAGTGTCAAAGTCGGCATTGATCCAGAGCCCCTCGACTGTGTTTCCCAAAAGAGGCAACACGACTTATTAGAGGAACAGGCGGGTTGTTGGTTCCAGCTGCAGACAGAGATTATTCAGACAAAGCTGGCCAGATGTTTCCTCCGTCACTGACTAATTGAGACCAGTAAACACTGAGTTCTAGACCCCAAGTAACACTTCATCGACTGTGTCCAAAATCCACAACCAGTTTTGGAGGTTAATTGCTGGTTTAGTTCGTGAAAGAGTGAGGCCTGATTAGACATAAATACATATTCAACACCATAAAAGCGAAATAATTACAGGAGACGCCCGGAGAGACCCCTGGGCCGGATCATGGTATTGTTTGATTCGTAAAAACTCCAGCGCTGGAAGAAGAATATCTATAGATGAAAGTAGTGTCAGGCATTGGGATGTCATCACAGTCAAAACTCTTTGCAGTTGTTTTTTTCAAAACATTTAAAACTTTTTTAAGCAAGAAG
Source organism: Paedocypris micromegethes (assembly GCA_028031935.1). Taxonomy (NCBI): domain Eukaryota; kingdom Metazoa; phylum Chordata; class Actinopteri; order Cypriniformes; genus Paedocypris; species Paedocypris micromegethes. The sequence goes on from CM051503.1 coordinate 12,075,991, forward strand.
GTGAGGAAATGGAATTCACTGACATGACATGGACGACACTATTGACTGCTTTATCACTGCAACCCAAAGTCAATTGTCTCCCAACAGCTTTGTGACTCAACCTGGAGATCTGTCAGCCACTTTGAGGCTTTTCGGGTTCAGTTTTAGCATTTTAACCTGGTGAGCTGCAGTTCTTTTCAGTGTTTGCTGACACCTCAGGCCGTCAGATAATCGTCTACGTCTGTTTCCTGGTCCTGTACTCAAACACCTGAGCTTCCAACACAAACCAGATAAACCTCGCCTCTCTGTGTTTGACACTGTCACTGGCAGTCACACTAATCTTCTTTCCAAGTTGAAAGAGAATTTAACTTTCTACCTGCTAATGCAGCGCTGCCATTTAATGCAGCGTCCGATAACTAACAGCAGAAACTTCACAGCTTAGAATAAGCTTGTCAGCTTACCATTTTGTGCTTGTGAGCTTATGATATTAGCATTAAACTGTTCTAAGGCTTTTAGAAATCATTTTTAGAGAGAGAACAACCGTTTGACTTTACATGATCGTGAATGAGTGGTTAAGAGCCAAAGGGCGAGTTGACAACAATCAATTTGCCGTAATACTGAAACATGTCTTGTGGCTGTGGGTTTAAAACATGGCATAAATATGGAAGTCTAGAAAATATCTCCTAGAACTGCTCAGGTCAAAATTTGCTGTTTGTCTCTTGTTTATTTGTTCAATCACAACTCAATTAAAGATTTTATCCAGACAGGCGCGTTTTCATGACAAAAATAGTGTGTGTGCACCAATAACTCTTTAACCTTGTGCTTATGTTGTTATTTTCCATTTAAAAAATGCTTTGTTAATTAACTGGATTCCGACTTTTTTATATATATATATATATATATATATATATATATATATATATATATATATATATATATATAAATAATATATAACACATGAATATTAATCTTTACTACTACTACTACTACTACTATTACTACTGCTACTCTAACCTGGTGGAAAACATGTCTTTATGTAGACATATTTTTTCTTTTTAACTGACTTTTTTTTCCCCAAATTTCTGAACTCATATAAAGAAGGGACATTTTTCTTTTTAAAGACTTTTTCACATACCGTCTTTGCGTTGGTCTCGGACTAAGAAAAGCGCTATATAAATAAACTTGAACTTGAACTCTACACAAGTCGGGTTCAGTGTTAAATTCCAGTGTTAAACTTACCTTTAAGCTCTCCTTACCTTACTTACTACATCACAAACAGCACAAACAATTTTCTTTTTACTTCTTGTTGACCTCATTTTATTTATTCCACAACGGCATTAAAATCATTCGTAATTAATGGTCCTCTTGGCCAGATCCAGCATTAAGCGACATGAACAATTTCAGGAGTGACAGAGATTATGCAACAGAAATGATTACGGTCGTTGTAATAGAACAATAATATCCTGCATACTAAAGTATTAATGCGCTAGATTAAAATAGGCCCATCCATTAGAGCACTGATTTTTCATTTAATCTTTATGGAAAGGAAATAAGATTCATAATCCTTTGATTTGCTAGGAAATGGGAAGCGGCGGAGTGTCTTTAAATAACTAGTTTCCTTGACAGCCGAGTCATGCGCTACGCAAAGCAAGGCACCGCATTCTCCTTTCAAAGGTTTGACCGTGAGGACGTCAGAAAACAGATAAAGACTTGATAGATAAAGTTGTTCTGAGGAATTTGTGACAAGGAACTTTTAAGGCTGCTGACAAGATGTATGTGATATTTTAAACGAAATTATAAAGGCAGTGTGTTATAAATGCCTACCAAGTAGTCGCTGCTCAATAAAAACCTTATTTCCCGCTTTACACACATCTGAAATGCGAATGCTCCGTGTCCAGAGTTTTGCGATTGGACTGTGCAAACTCGCCGAGGTGATTTTCACATGCAGACCTGATACACACAGTGAAACAGCTCGAGATAGTTTCTTCTCTGAGCTTCCTGGTGTTTCTAAATATTTGAAGGCGAGGCAGATGTGAAATTGAGAATTGAATGTTTATTTAACGTCCCAGCACTCTGTGTCCCGACTGAAAATTCAGAGAGACTGAAAGATATCTCATTAAATCAGTATGTGCCGAGTCGGTCTTGTGCATGCGTGTGTGTGTGTGTGTGTGTGTGTGTGTGTGTGTGTGTGTGTGTGTGTGTGTGTGTGTGTGTGTGTGTGTTTGTGTGGTGTGTGTGTATGAGTGAGCGAGAGAATGCCTTTGCATGTGTTTTTGTGAGTAGATGGAATACCATGTCTGCAGCAAACACATATTCAAGAGTGCAATGTGAATTAATGAAGTGTCACTGCTGCATTAAAATCTATTCACTTCATATTACCATACAAAAAAAAATGATCATTTAGAGGTAGATTTGCATCTATTAAATATTAATTGGTAGCCTTGGTATCTGAGACTTGATACAAATTTCCCAGACTATTTATTTTTTTGAAAAGCATGAATTAATGGTTGCTAATTAGATTACTTTTCAAATAATATAACAAGAATATATTTGCAAATGATGATTCTGCTTTGAGACTCCAGCCAAAGTCTGATCAGTTTTTCTCTAATTAAGTCTGATCCGTTTTTCTCTAACTAAAAGTGCTGTATTAGTCATATATCAACTAATTTTGATTTGTTTATTGTGTGTATTTTAGAGGTTGTCATATATATATTATTTAGATTAATCTGTATTAATCTAGATGCCTTTTCTCATTGCATTTTACTTGTGTTACATATTTGGTTACTGAACTGGTTCTTTTTAGTTTTTTAGTTTAGTGTTTCTATTATTTGTAGTGTTTATTTGAATTTTAATTGTTAGTCTAACTTTTTTAATTGAGAACATAATTCGGCATGAAAAAAAGACATTCATGAAAAAAAGCACAATATATTTTTTCAATAACTGGGTTACAGGAAAGAAAACAAATGGGAAAAAAATCAATGATAATGATAAAACTATAATAATAATAATAATAATAATAATAATAATAATAATAGTATTAATAATAGTACTCGCTTATAAGATCCGCTTATAAGTCGACCCCCCCCCCCACTTCAGCTGTGGTATTCTGTTTAGACCCCCTTATAAGTCGGGGGAAAGAAATGAGAGAAAAGTGAATAGATAGAAATTAGTAGAAACCCAATTTTGGGTTTCATATAAAGTCAATTCTGGTTATTTGAGGCCCACGGAGACACTAAAGCGGCACAGGGAAATAATGATAGAACACATTTAATCTTTCCAATAGAAATAATAAAAGTATTCAGACATCTTTGGTAGTAAAGGCAACATAAAAATCAAGTAACCCTGTTTTTTATGTTGGAATTAATCTTTTTAAGCTATTGTTAATTTATGTTTAAGTTTAAATTGTCAATGGTATGGTTGCATTATCATTTTAAAGATTTCTGGGAAAAGTGCTCTGCCCCTTTAAGAAAGTTCTCCCGAGAATCGCATGGCTATATGCTAACTCGTGTTTTGGGAATAAATACAACGTTTGAAATCTACCGTGTGGCTCGTTTATTTGTGAAGCATCACGCCAAAGAGAGATACAGAAGTCATAAGAGAACTGAGCTGAAAGAGTGTGAGTGAGACAGTGCGCCCGTGTGTGTGCGTGTGTGTGCGCGCGTGTGTGTGCCTGTGAGAACGCGGAGAGCTGCTCCTTTTTGTGCCGTTTTCTGAAAGATGTATTTAGTTCGCGTCATAAATGTTCATTTAATTACCGTGCTTTTTGTGAGAAAGGGTGAAATATCAGCGCACTGTTCTGAGTAAAATATTTTCTATTCCGGTAGCCCGCGCGTATAAGTCGAGCCCTCCACTTTCAGCCCGAAATTTTTAGGAAAAATCCTCGACTTACAGTCGAGTAAATACGGTAATAAGAATAGTAATAATAATAATAATAATAATAATAATAATAATAATAATAATAATAATAATAATAATAATAACTAATAATTTACTGTAGAGCCATGATTCCGCTTCTGTACAGCTGCATCAATATTTTAAAGAAATATATGACATCTGTAAATCCAGACACCTCCAGGCCATCACCAGACGAAGGCTGTGAGACACAGACTGCTGAAGAAGCGACCGAGACAATCTTCTATCACTGCTGAGGCTTCACGCACCATAGCCATTGTCTCAGTGTTTCAACAATTATAGCTTTATGTCAGAGTGAACTGACAATACAGTGTTAAAAAATATAGAATATGACATATTGGCTACAATTTGCCAGAAGGTATGTGGATACTGAACAGGCTGCAGAAATATTCTAGACGCTCGAAGAGGTTGGAATTGAGATTTGTCCATCAGCAGAGCTGGCCAACACTGCAAATCATCAGAAACAAGCCGTCCCGTAATGAACGTGGAGGTTTCTGCTGCAGGCCTTGTGTCGGATTGTTGGGGTGAAGGTGAAAATGAATTCAGGGAAATTCTACAGGAAATCTGGGGTAGAAAAAAATGCTAATCTTTTGTGGTGGTGATGATTTTAATAGAAAGAAAAAACATATTGCTCCTAAAATGTGCCCGAGCAACAAAAGAACAAAATGAAGAATAATAATTGTGTGAACACATTTCTCATGCATTTGTAATGTGCGTTAAAATAGTCGATCTGCTGTTGGTGTTTTATTTCAAAACATTTCTATGTTCATAAATTATTGATTTTTGTAAACCATCATTGCACTTGGGCGTCAATGTATGAATTTATTTTCCATTCTCTTTAGAGTTTTGCAATAGACCTTTGAGTACTATTAACAATGCAACACAATTTACACAGTGTGGGCTGGAAAAACTTCGAGATAAATTTTGACATTCACATTTTTTATTATTATTTTAATAGCCTTTAGTTGATCCTGGATCCTTGGCAGGAATTACGTGGGCAGTATTTATTCTGGACGGCCGGCCTGTGGTGGTGGATGGTGAAATGCTTTCCAAAAAAAAAATGACACAACTAAAAATATAACATTCGCATTTGGTCAACCCTACATACATGGAATATGTTTACATTGATTTCTAATTTTAAAAAACAAAATCATGAAAAGTTATAAAAAAGTGTGTACATTTCTACAGTTTTGCTGTACTTTACCCGCATATTTATATAAAAATACATTTACATTTTGACTGTTTACCTTTTACAATTTCTCTTCAGTTCATAGCTAATTATTTTCAGAAAAAAATTGTCAGAATAAACTTTTGTCCGTTTCTTTATTTGAAACATTTTTGTTCAACAAAAAAAATAATAAAAGGAATTTAAAAAAAATATTTCACATCAAATATTGAAAACTCGCTAGCTGTCACTTAAGAACTCCATCTCCCAGAATCCCCACGTCCCATCATCGTTTATATTTAAAATTCAGTTCAGCTGCTTCCTCTAATTAACTCCTTTATTTATATTCCCGAGTTTTTGCATCATGCATGTTTTATGTACTGTGAATGCTGCGACTCTGTCTCAAGCTCAATTCATATTTTACATCATTCTGCATTTTAAGAGTTTGATTTATTTATTTGTATGCTGCTTCTGAGTTAACCCTGTGAAACGCTTGTTTGAATTAGTGGAATACAACTTCAGTTAAATACTATGTGTTAATGATTCGTACATAAAAAGGGTATATATACAGTATACACACACGGCACAAAGTTTATTACTGCATTTTCAGAATATAAGCATCCCCACCTCTAACTTTTCAGGGGCAAAATAAACATTGATTTATATTATTATTATGTTTTACATTTCTGGGTAAATAAAATTACATTTATCTTAAAAATTTTTCTTTTTCTTTATTTACACACCTACCTTGTGACTCATTTCACTTTGATGTCGTTTTACTTGAATAATATATAAAAAATAGTCTATTCTAGCGATCAGAACTACACCTCCCAGAATTCATAGCTGATCCAGACACCCGTTGCACTCCAGGTAGTGCATGCGCAGAGCACTGAGAGCAGCTCAAGACGCCAATTTCAGCAGTCTTTTTACAATTAATACAGCAAAATGTAGTTTTTTTTTTTTTAGTGTTTTGATTGTGTCTGTTCCTTGAAATTTTACTCCTTGCCTGTGTTCTTCATTTTCGACTGTTCTATTTCTACAATGACGCTTTGGACTTTTAGCTTTTAGCGCTTTGGTTACCATTTTTAATACCTAAAAATAAGACGCATACTGCAGAACCTAGTGGGCGGGGCTACAGGGCCGGGAGACAACGACATCACTTTACATATTGTGATCGCAGCATAAAATGTTTTCAGTAAAGCATGTTCACCGAGACTTTAAAAATAAACTGTCTACAATTGAAATTCAGTCTGGGAGAGCAGTGTGGGATTATTTGTATCAGACGCTGCTTGAAAAATCAGAAATACAAGATAATAACTGACACGTATTGATTAAAAACGGCTCACGCAATTTCAATTTCAAATATGGGACTATTCCGTATTTCAAGGGATGTGCGACAACCCAGGTTAGCGCTGAGCTAACCGGATGTGGTTGGTTGTCTCTGTTTTTTTTTATATAAATGATTGTATTTAGTTTAATCTTTCTTCATCCAGTGTTATTTTTTCCTTCTTACTGTACATGTCATGGCGTAATGTTTTTTTTTTTTATTTCTGTTTTATTTCTGTTTTATTTCTGTAAGTGGATAAAAGCTTATATGCTGGTATGCCTCTAGAACCATTATTTAAAGAAAAAAAGAGGGCACACGTGCACTGCTGCAAAAAAAAGACGTGTTTTCATTTATTTGTGGTTGCTCCTGACTTCAAATGTTGAAAAAAGGGCGCTTATTTTTACATGCATTTTTAAAATCTGTTGAGCTCTTCTAGATTCTAATACTGGAAAAAATTAGTGTTTATATCCACGTAAATATGGTATTTCTTTCTAAACTAGTACATAAAAAAAGAACATGTAAGTTTGTGGTAGCTCCAGTCGACTTGCCCAATGTGTTTTGCTGCAAACACAAAACACAAGGAACAAGGAGAAGCTGGACAAGGTCATCAAGAAGTCCAGCTCTGGCCAGGGTTGAGTGCAGGGGTTTGGGTTAAACTTGGGTGAACTTGTGAAACTCCATCTTTAACCCACCATGAGTCTTGCCCACTGCAGGACCACCCGTCTGCTCTGGGGAACAGCTTCATGACCAACTGATCCGACTTCACTGTGCAAAGGAGCAAATTCATCCTCCCTCTTGGGATTAATAGATAAAAAACGCATCTTCTCAATAAAGCCTACAGACACACATGCTGAGAACTGAACTTCTGATCCATCTTGAATACATCAGTTTCCGTTAATTTGATCATGAACTTTGTGGACACTAATTGATTTTTTTTTCTTCTCTTGAGTTCTTGAACGATCCACACTGAATGAGGGATTCATCACTTCTTTTACGTGATGCCTTTGATATGGACCATAGGAAAAGTCTTTTCAACGCGTGTTTTAACTGACTAGCGAATATTAACCTTGATAAAGGTTTTAAAAAACCTTGCTCTTTGTAGCATTGGTTTATAGCGTTCATAAAAAGGAAGAAGCATAGTTTTTGGTCCAATCAGGAGAGGATGAAGTCCCTGTAGATGGTGAGCCAAGTTCTTTTTCTGTTTATCTTCTTTGAGATATATTTTTTTGTTTGTTTGTTTGTGCAGTTTAATTTGCGATGGTCTGTGAATATTATTGTTTTTTTAATGTAAATTGAACTGGAACTTAAACTGCTTCAATCCGCTAATAATCCCAGCTAGTCAGCCATTGAAATTAATGCAATTTTCTCTGAAACTGGGCAGCATAGGTAGACCTATGACATATTTAATTATAATGTGCAATTATGTATTACGCTTAATCCCTAATGCACACTTCCCATCAATGTGATATTAATTTAATACACTTAATTCTTATGCATTTCCAGCTCAGTCCTTTCTTGGTTTCAACTTAACATGGATGTTTTTAGATGCAATTTTCCCAACTGTAGGAATAATAAAGGTGTTCTTTTTCAAATTTGTGTGTGTGTGCGTACATCAAAAATATATACATTTTTGAATGTATTTATTTTTTGTGTAAAACAATGCATAGGAGTGAGTGTGTCATCCTGTGCCTTTATTGTGAATGCACTGAGCAGCGATGCACAATTTCACTGTCCCTGAAAGAGCCGTACAGTGTGTTCTGGATGATTTCAGATTGCGCCGATAATACAGAAAGTTTAAAACTTGTGCGTCGTGTTTGTTCAGGTTCTGTATTTCAAAACTCCTTCGTCTGAAAATGGCAAATTATAAAAAATGAGGACGCCATAAACACAGCAAAGACATGGGGAAGTCAAGTCTTTGAATCTTTTGAAGGTCGCAATCGAGTGTTTTATGCCTCCAGAGAATAAGTGGTCACGACTCACTAAACAGGTCATTACGCAGTGTTATTATGTTCTTAGAAATAAATGTTTGTTTATTCTGCTATTTTTTTCATTATTTTGTTCTTTTTATATATATATATATTAAAAAAGTTCACTCATTTTGATATCTTTGCATGTACATCACCTTAAATAATTGGCAGTGATTTTTTTAACTTGTGCAGATTTTTTTTCCACTATTAATCAGTTTTATGCATGTGTCACTCTACAAGTTAATTATACTTCAATATAGCAAGTTATGTTTGGATATTTGCTGTTCATAACCTTATAAAATTTGCATCTTTTAATAGTCTTCAGCCTATTAAGTTAAAGACTCCGCTCAGATCGTGTTTGATTTGCATGGAGAGTTTAAAATGTTAAGGTCAAATAACCTCGCCATGTAATCAATTCAAACTATGTTTAAAGAGCTTTACTGCCACGTCGTGATGCACGTGGATAGCAGGAAGACGTTTGAAACAGTCCTTGACCCGAGTCCGCCGTTCACTGCCGCTTATTTATCATGTACATCTTGTTAATTTGTTATGAAATCCGATAGACAATCGTCTGCGCCGTGTCTTTTGGAGAAGCTGAGGTCCGGTGTGTATTAAAATTGAATTGACAGACGGAGAGTGCAAAAACCAGTGACATTTAAAGAACCTTTGATTTTGTGACAACGGATATTGCCGGGCTTTTGACAGATCCTCAGGGAAGATTCTCTGCCAATGTCCTGCATTATGCTTCCACAAGCATTTTTCTGTGAGCGAGCGTGATTTGTTTATGTTGTGACAGCATAACGTGGGAGTCTCCCGGAATATTCCAGTTGACCTTTTCCAATTTCTTTTCTCTCTCTCCATTCTTTTCTCCCCGTTTAAAGGTTTTGTCTTGTGTTTAAACAGCATGTAAATGCGACATTCTGTGGGAAATTTTCGAAAGGCCTTGAGAAGTTGACTCTTCAGTATTTAATGATCTTTTCCTTCCTCACAAGTTTGATGAGCAGCGCTATAGAACACCATCTTCTCAATGTTGAGCTTAATTTCTTATTGGGCTGAAGTAGATGGCTGCGCATTCTTCCTTAGACTATAAAAGGCTCGTCTTTGGATATTAAAGTGTCTGTAAAGAAAGGTACGAGCCTCGTGGATGAATGTGCTCTTGCGTGGCAGTTCTGGCGGTTTGAAGCTGGACAGATCCAGCCACGGAAATAATCTCCATGGACCAATTAGTCCTTTAGGTTTTTATGTGAAAGGCCTTCATAGACATATGAAGATACACTCAGGTCAGTGAATGTAATTCAGGGCAGTTTTGCCTGCAGTTAAAATGGGCACGTCATGTTTCTGTTCATATTGCTATCTTAAGGAGGATATTCACAATGGTCAATTTATATATACATATTTACATAATACCATAATTATGCTGACTATAAATAAAAGTCTATGTGTTCCTATTAAAACACTCTTTAGCACTATACACTACACCACTTGCTCCCAAGGATCATATAATTATTACCAAAACCACAGCACCAGTTCATCACTTCAGTAATCTTAATTAACAAAAATGAACTTGTTTTCTTATGATATTACCGTTATATTCCCGATTAATTTTGAAAAAGAGTGAAAACCACAAAGTTGTCACATTTATGGACCAGGGACATGGACTACATTTCCCATGAGCCTTTGTTTCCGTGTGTAATCATTGACTTGATTGTTGCCACCTGTTCTTCGTCAGTCTATTGTTCTGTGACTGTCTCAATCAAGGGCATTTGAGAATGTATTGTCATCAACGTGTTGGGCGAGCAATACAAGTTCCTCCAAAATTTCACTGATGGCATCTGTTTGTCCTTCTTTTCCTGCCTCTGCATTCACAGCCGACACTGACCTAACTCACCTCTCAAATTATTCTGGCTAATTGTCCTCGCTAATGACTTTGCAAATTGAATTTATTAGTAAATTAAGTGCAATTCAAATATGCACAACACCGTTTGAATTTTGCCAAACTGTGTGCGCCCACTTCCTCGTAAACACTCTTGTAAATGCAAATTGAAAATCTCTTGCAATTTGTTCGAAACATAGCTTCATGCTTTTTCCAGACAGAGTGCCACTGGAGTCAAGCACTTATAGATATGCTCTTCTCAAGAACAGTAAATTCCATTTATGAAAGCAACATTTTGGATTTTAAAACAGCAATACATCCAACTACACCAAGACACAAAAAATCATCAAAACTACTCTCTCTTGAACTCAGCACAGAATGAACAAAAGGACACTTGCTGCGTTCAATGCAAATGCAGAACTACTGGATGCATATACAGTATACCTTAAATTGCTCAATACTCTACTTCATTGTTGGCTTGGTTTTTTTATATATAGAAATGGCTTCTAAATTAAAGCATCTACATTGAAGAATTGAATAAAAATTACCTGTTGGGGGTTTGAATGGAGTATTTCTTACTGTTGATAAGAGAGTTAGAGAATTTCATCCCCACTGGAATTAAAAGAAGTAAAGTGTTCAGATATGACTTGTTCTCTGTATTTATCCCCAACAAACTTGAAAGTGTATATACACACAATGAAGTGAACACACACATCTGGAGCAGTGGGCAGTCTTGAGCCATGGCACCGCCAACAGGACAAAACTACTGAGCAGTGTCCTTAATGTGTTTTCAAAATGTTCCTTTTGAGTAAACTATTGCATTTACTGTGTAAAGATTGGTTAATGAGAATCTGTAGTCATTATTCCCAGGGAGCATGAGCGAAGATAGGACACCTGTTCACTTCCTCTCCTGTGACAGAATCTCATCAAGTGATAAGTTAGTTGAGGAAATTTCTCTGGCTTCATGCAGTTTTTCCACGGATCGTGTGCTTTGTCACAAACTCTGAAACACAAAGCGAAGCATGTAAACTCACTGCCGGCACTCTTGAAAGGGACAGTACCTTTCTTCTAGTGCTTTTTTTTTGCTGGAGTGTTTTGCAAAATAGAGAATCGCATTGCTGTGCAGTGTGGGCCGAATGTAGGAGTTGGCCTTGACTGGCTTTATTTGTGTAAAACAGTTGTATGGATCACTTTGATTTCCACAGAAAAGAACACATCTGAATAGGATGGAATACGCTTTTTGCTGATTTTAACATAGAATCCAAAACTTCTTTTCTTTCTTGAGAGAGACGGAGAGTTTGCCAAAGTCCCAAATGAAAGGATGAATTGAAGTAGTTGTACAAAACAAACCATCTCATGGATCACATCTTTTGGCATTACATAGTTCTCAATCTAATACTTGTTATTCATTGGAAGTTTATGTGTGGAATATGCATATTGTACTTGTACAATAACCATCTCTTGAATGGTTGAATAGTTAGACAATTTCTCAATTAAGGAAAGGCCAACACACTGCAGCCCGTTCATTTTGTTATGGAGATTTTGCGATTCCACTGCCAGACTGCCACAACGGAGAAATATGGCACAAAATTTGCATGTTGCTATGCATCTGTGCAGCTCCACAGTGAGAAAAACATGGCATGGCCAAGCTTTGATCAACTGTGGAGCTATCAGGTTTGTGTCTCTCATCCTTGAAAGGGATACTTGGCTCCCATACGGTGTGCATTAGCAATTTAGATCTGACGGGTAAAATAGTTTTCTAGTTTTTGCATCTCAAAGTCAAAACCTGCCAAACTCTCCTGCTGAAGCAAACTAGACCATTGAAAAAGCTGAATGAATAATGCAATCTATTATCTCCGTGTGGACAATCCTCCCTTTATTGCATTGATTTTACTGAAATCCATTGAAGCCAAGACTTTTACAAACATGTTCATTCAAATATTTTAGTATAGAATTATTTAGTGATTCTCTAAATGTCGTTGTGTGTTAACATTTCAAGTCAGTGTCAATTACACGTGATGCTTTCATGATATTTATTAACGACTCTTACAGTAGACAGAAACCGGCAGCTTTTTTGTTCTCTGACCGTGGATATCTATTGGTTCTCCAGAAAGAACAAAAAATCAACACAGAATGTCAAGAGACATGCTCCCTAATGATGTATTTGATCTAAAAGTGCAATACCAATGCCAACATTGGCCCCTTCAGAGAATGATATATCTTCTCTTCACGCACAGGCCCTAACAAGCCCACAACAAAATCTCCACTGGCCCTAAAAAAAGTCAGCTTTTGAGTTTCAACGCTTGTTTTTCAGAGTTAACTGGGCTGCAGCACAAGCTCTACCCTCCAAAAAACAATGATTTGAAATTTGGAACTTAGTATTTTGCTGGCCAGTAAAAAAAAGTTGTTTTTACTTATGTGTATCTTTGTTTTGTTCATTTATTTTTTTTTTTTGTGGTGGGTGAATGTTGGTGCAATTCACTTCATGAACGGACAATCTCAAGCTAAAGCTAACAAATGGCAAGCTTTGATAACAATTTAGAAAAGGATAAACGATAACGTTTCCTAAATGTAAAGCATGTCCATCCGACTTCTGCTCCTCAGCTCCTTCTGGTGGCCAGCAAGTGAAACAGCGGGACTGATGAATGACCAGCTGTCCCGTTACCACCACAACAGCTGATTCCAATCTTCTAGCATTATATAAACTGTTGCTAGGAGGAAGTGAGATGCTGGTCAATAATGTTGCTAGTGTGAGGTCTTCCCATTAAGATTTTTTTGCTACCTTCATTAAAAGTCTGGTTTTCCAAAACTGCCATCAGGTTATGATATATGAAATCTGAAACAAATTCAAATAAAATAGTTTTTGATACAATTGTCAGTCATAACTTAGCAAAGTGATGCGTCTTCTTCAAGTACCATGCACAGCTTATGGAAGTCATGCAGAGGAAATGTAGGAAAAGCCAAACGCTTTTTTTTAAATTAGGCGACTCCACCTCTACAGATCTGTACCTCAACAGAAACTGTGATTTTTGCCTTGGGTTTTTGTTCATATTGACACTTTAAAAGGTCTTTGGAACCAGACAAAGAAGGATCAGAGCTGAGAAGTGCCCACCTCTTCAGAGCAGGAGGTCTTTTAGTGCATTTGAGTACAACAGTATGTTCACACTTGCCCGAAAGATCCAGATCAAAGCGAAAAGTTTGATTCAAGTGAACAAACAACGCCAGAGTGAACACACCTTTAGGTTTTAAAGTTAGTACACTTTACAAGTTTTTCTCCATTTTACTTGAGTGCAACATCTTATTAAAATAATTATGAACAGGTGAACTTTTAAAGCTAATTGGTTATACCGACACTTTTATAATAGCCCACGTTGGAATAACCTTTAACTCTTTTCATTGGCTATAAGTGTTGGAATTTATATGTACTAATGTTTTCCTTACATCTAAAAAAGTAGAAGGTTCTGACCAAAGAGCAGGAGTGTTTGTGAAAGCTGTGAAAGTATGTTGATATTGTCTCTCATAATTGCTTCGTTAAAAGCTTTGGCTTCGTGTATACTAGAGTAATTAAGCAGTTGGAATTTTATATTACACAAGTGAAAATTAACAAAGAGCACATCTGAGTGTCCCTTAGGTTTAGTCATTAAAAAGCCCATTATTTTTCAAATTACTTTTTCAATCTTTGGGCTCCTTTTAATCCGGGACTATTTCCCAATAGGCCACTCCGGTTCTTTGCTTTTGAATGACTTCTGTTGGAAAGTTGAACATTTAGAGATCTGATAGTCCCCAACAACTGCTGCTGTTCCAGCCGATCCCCATTTCCAAGACAAACAAGACGCTTGTAGTCTGAGATCTTGACTGTCAACAGTGAGGGGGAAAAAAAGACGTGTTGGTGTGCAAGGAATGACTCATCAGTTGCGACAGTATTCTTCCCACTTCATGGCATTCAGCTCGAGACTTACTTGCAAGTACTGAAGGTTTAGGCTTTGTTCAGTTCTGTTTGACATTTGACAATCCCGGTCAATTTTTAACCTGGTGTTACATAACAGTTGGGTCAGATCTGTTTCAAATGAGGGGGAAACAGGAAAAGTGTGGTACTCCATAGTTAAATGTTTTAAAACCTCCATAGATTTACCAGCTTGTACAGCCTTAGACCCATTTGATCCCTTTTCTTTTGCCGTTACCAGTTTAAATGGTTGCTGATTGATGTGAATTTTATCCATGTTAGAATGCTGATAAACATATCTATCCATTGGTAAATTTCAGCTTTTCTATTTTCTGGGTCGTGGGGAGCTTGTGCTAGTCACGGTAACTATGGGCTTGAAATTGGGAAAAACGCAGTGAATAGAGCCACAGAATCACAGAGCAGAACACATACATTCACACTCTCAGTCACACCAAACAGTCCCAAAATGTTTTTGGAAACTGCAGACCTGAAGGAAACTCATATAAGCACATATAACATCAAACTCCAAACGAAAAGGCACCAAACACGTCTCATACTCAATTCCTCATGAGTATCAAGCAAGTTCTTCTCGCTATGAGGCAACATCAATACACACTACGCCACAGTGCTGTTAAAAATTGGTGTTGTTAATTTCAACCAACAGTTTCAAATTCAAAAATGAAATGTCTTTGAATCAGTAGATGGACAAATACTGATTGTGCTTGTAATTCACTTTGTAAAGGCATAGCTTAGTGCTTTTACAAGTGCTTAAAATGACACATGAATGTCATACACTGGACTGAATGTGATGTTTTATTTATCTCCTTTCACAGCATTTGTTTAACTCTTGGCCAGATTTTTAAAGACGTGGTATTGAAGATCTAGGAATACAAAAAGTTGGGAATTCTCTTCACATTCTGGTCATGGGACATGTTCAGATATCAAAATATGTTTATCATGTTCAGACCCTTGTGTGTGAGGTCGTGTTGGCTGTGTGTGTTTAGCAGGACAGTGATTAAAACGGCTCTTAGTATCTCTGCGACAATCCAGTGTCTGTGGAGACCATCGTAGCTGCTTCAAATACTTTGTTCACACATTTTATCATGCTGCCAAACTGCCTCATGCTGGAATGCTGAAATTGAAGTTTTAATGGTTGCCATATCAACAATGGATTTGTAGTTTTATCCTTGCCCCCATGGGTACAAGCTTCAAAATAATATGGTTTTAGAATGAAGATGAATATGTAATGAAGCTCAAAAGTTGATGCAAAGTAGGCAAAAGAAAACTCTTAAATGTGAGCAGCATTAAGTTGAAATGTTTTGACCAGATTTTTCTTTAAACCATTCCACATTAGCATAAAGTGGTACCTTTATATTTTGTTCAAATATGTTATTAGTACTTTTCTTGCAGCTTTGTGTATGTTGACGCACTGTCACTTTAAGGCTCATTAGATTGCAAAGGCGGAGGATTAAAAAATCCAATCAATTCTTGCAATGATGAATTTCGTTTTTAGCATTAACGGCGATTTATTTTACTACTACACACTTTAAATAGTCTTTTGAACCCTGTATCTTTTATATATTTGGTCTTAAATGTGTAATTATGATTCCGCCATATCAATTAATACGCAACCCAATGTATTGCAACTTATAATTCCTCACCAATTTTTTCAAACGTTTTAATTTGTAAAACATGTTCATGCCCTTTTGCTTCCGCACCTCTAAAGCTTCTTTCATTGAAAGCAAAGTGTTTAAGCTCCGTGGGTAAACTGGCAGTAAAGGGCACATTTGCCGTCTAGTGACGCACTAAACCTTTGAACATGCAGCCGTACTGGACGCTTTGGGATGGAGAATGGTTTGACCTTTAAGCAAAAAAAAAAAAAACACGCACAAGCACATTTGCAATATCTATAAGTTGATTGGGTGGAATTCAAGTGTTATAATAGACAGCAATGAAAAACATGTTGCTTTAGATCCTCAGTTCAGGTGTGTTCAACTTCTTGGATTTACATAAAAAAAAAAAAAAAAAAGAAAACGAAAAAGCAAGGCCATCGGTATCAAACCTTGACCTGTTTTTGTTTTTTTCTCCATACTGCTCCTTCAAAGACCTGCTCTGTTCCCTTAAAATCCTCAAAGAGGACAAAATATATTGCATCAAATATTTACAGACTTATTGGATGTTTCTTTTTCACTGGTCTGCTGCCGTGTAGGAGAAGCTTTCATCCACCAAGGGTCCTGACAGTGGCTGCTTTCATAAAGGGATGGCATAAGATAAGAGGAAGCTTTGACCAGCTTGGCTTCCCATGATAAATCTTTATCATTTTAGGTGATGGTTTGACCTCAGAGGCATGTGCCAGTGAGGGGCTCTCATTAATACAACTTTTAAACCTCCTGGCTCATTCTTCCTATTTTCTTGAAGCTTGTGACCTTTCAAGAATTGCAGTTATCAAACAGACTCTTCCTTGTCTGCCTTTGAGTCACTAGAAATGAAAGGTTTGAGAGCCATAGGTTTTGTCTGGTCTGAAAAATGAGACATTCATTCTCATGTGCTGCAGTTTCCATTGTCAGATTATAGAGGCAGTGAATGATGTGTCTGAGACCAAATGGCTGTCAGAAGAATGTCACATGATGTAAATGAAAGCAACTACACAAAGTTGTGAGAATTCCAAACAACGGACTGGTAAAATATTTATGTAGAGCAGAACTTGCGGCGATAAATACATTTCTGCAATATGTGGAAACCTTTCCCAAAGTGCCTTGTTTTAACCGTTTAAAGTCAAAATTCGACATCCCACACACAACACTCAGCTTTACAATAAATGTAAAATGTACATGTTGAACTCTGAAATATTGAAGAACTGTATATATATGTATATGTTTATCTGATGTTGTGTGAAGAGGATCGTAGCAAAGGATTATTATCCCCTATGCAGCGACCTAGCGTTTTGATTGTGTCTGTTTCTTGGATTTTTGTACTCGTTTGTAGCCAGTTGCGCTAAGCCTCCCGGTCATGGATTGTAGATTATGTTTGTTGTAATATCTATTAAATAATATCTATATCTCTTAATCTATTAAGGGTGGTCGTGGCATGTCAAATACTTCTTTATTTCTGTTATTGAGCAAATAAAAGCTTATACTATATGCACGTCTGCTTACAGACCATTGTTTAACATTATATACATGTACGGCGCTGCATAAAGACGTGTTTTAGTTATTTGTGATTGTTCCTGACTTGAAATACGGAAAAATGGGGGCTTATTTTTAAGCACTTATTTGAAATTGGCAATTATAAGCACCCTCAAGTTTTTGAGCATCAAATATTTGTCCTTATTTGCCTAAATACGGTACGAAACATTGAGGTTACATTTCATTTTCATATTCAGCATGAGTAAAATATTTACATTTTAATAAAATATGAAACTTTGCAACTTTTACTCATGTGTTGTTGGAATTGGTAACTTGTAACAGTATCATTTTTACAGTAAAGTTAGGTACTCAAGTACTTTTTTCAGGTACTTTTTATAGTACCTCTAATGAGTATGTACACACACACATACTGCACACACACACACACACTATTATACAAAATCACGATCTAGACTATACAAAAACACTTCTTGAAGGAGCCAAAATGATCTCGGTGGGGATTCAGTCTGGATCTCTGGTGTCTATAATCACTGTTTTCACTGACTAATACGCAGTTTAATGACCCAGTGCGGACAGAAAACAAATTTGCACAAAGATAAAAGAGGCATAATGACACGCAGGGCTGAAACAAACAGGCAAAACGTCTCACCCACTGCTACTGAGGAGTGATGGCAAACTGGCAGAGCCCCTGGTGGCCTGGAGGAGGAAACAGGGCGTTGACATTTATGGTGAGACTCTTGCGTCACGAAGCTTTGATCATCAGAAACACCAACAATCTTGGGTTTAAATGTATCATTGTTTCAAACTAATAAAAGGCTCTTTGGATAAAAGTGCCTGCTAAAAGTATAAACGCAAATGAATTAATAGACAGACTGTCATCGCATACCAGAAAGCTGGTCCAATACAAGTGTATGAAAATTCTACTCAACAATTCTTTGAAAGATCAGGGAAAGTGAATGCTTCTCCATTGGACAGTTCATATTTTAGTAAGGTCTTTGATGTGAGAGAGTTGAAATCTCTTTGATTTTATTCCATCATTCTGAGTCATTTTCAAAGACTATCTTCTCTACTTTTCTCAAAATGGCCTTAAACTGCATCAATCCCTTCTAGGGTATTTGACATCATTTGATCATATATCATCTGTCATTTGGGTGGTCTACATTTTTTTCACCTATGGCACATGTCCGCATACCACATGAAGATAGAACTTACTAAGGTTACAGAAAAGGGTTAAAGTTCAGCTGCAGCACAAAGCCTCCGTATATTATAATCTAATATAAACTGAAAAAGACATTAATGAACTAATAAAACACTGGAATCATGGTATTTAGGACAAATGAAACTGTGAGAAAAAATATGTAATAAGAAGTTCCTTGTCATTACAAATTAATTGAAAACATTTATTGTTTAATATATGCACCTGCGAAGTATAAAAAACTAATTAAAGGAAACATGGAGCAGATGTTCTCAACTGATTGTCGGATACCGTATATCAACAGATTTGGAATATCAATGTTGTTTTCAACGTGAACGTTTTTTTGGGATTTAAATTGATAAAATGGTGAAGAGACTAAAGAGCAGAAGAGGACTTTGGCCCAGGTTGGAATCAGGACTTGATACCAGAGAGTCGCTAAATCTTCCTGTTTTAACATGTCGAATTTCAACAGCGCGTTGGTGCTTTAAAGAGTAGTACCTTAAAGTAACTTGACGAAGAGAATTAGCCAATGGTTTAATCCCATGAGTGTTTGGAGTTAATTGGGCGACCCAGTCATTGTCAATGAAATGTTTTTTTAAGAACCATGCTTCCTTTACTCTATAATATCTGTTACAGATTGCACCTCCACCGGGATTGTTCTTGCTAATTGATAGAGTCGTTTCTGCTCGAAGAAAGATGCAAAGTTAGTTAGAAGCGAAGGGTCGTCTACTTGACTGCAGTTGAAGCTGTAAAGTGGCAGCTGGCTTGATGCGCTGTGGCTTATTCCCAATTAACCTCTAGTTTTCTGAAGACTTTCACAAAGACTCTAGTCTGAAAGTTTCATGCTTGCTTGTTTTACTTCATCTGAAGCTGGTATGATCTTAAGAATCGCAATTGGATTCCTTACCTGGGGTCAAATTTCCTCTTTTCACTCAGGCTTGTGCAGAGAAGTTGTAGAATCTGAAACATAACTTTAACCTTCATAATTCTTCCTATATTGGTCCAGTGATAATTATGGTATTCATTATACTCTACAAGAAGAACAATTTTAATATTAAATGTGACGTGTGTGCAGACCTTCTCTATAGGATATATTGATGTGTCCGTGCAGCTCTGTTCGGAAATAGCTTTGAAAGCGATGTTTAATCATTTAAAAATATGCAACAATGTTAACCCGTGGTGTTGTTGTCAATTGGAAAGCAGATGTTAACATCTGGTGGCACTAAAAGGATAATTGGATTTCGAATATGACCTATGCGCTATGTGGTCCCATGAAAAATGACACTTAATTGTGTTAATTGAGACAAGTCACTAGATAATTAGACAGAATTAGGTACATAATTCATTTCTGCATGAATATGATATCAATCTGCTTGAAATGGCAAAGGTATTTTTTCTAATTCCGACACAAAGAACATGGATAATTGGCTTGGCTTGTGTTATCGATTATTTAGGTTTTACACATTTCTTTAAATATTTATAGGAATACTATATTAGATGGATAGAAAAATGAATGGACGGAAGGACCGACAGACAGATAAACGGATAGATACTCAGACAGACAGAAAGAGAGAGACAGACAGTCACATAGATAGATAGATAGATAGATAGACAGACAGACAGACAGACAGACAGACAGACAGATAGATTTATTTCTTAATTTAGATAGATAGATACGTAATATATATTTGGTTTCTTAATTGTGATAAATCTATAAGTAACGGGGGCAAGGCACAGCACTGCTTTTGTTTTTCCAGGCACATACAAATGGCCATTACAAATCTGAACAGCACCTATGAGAGACTTAATTTCCCTGGGCAGACCTGACCATCCTCTGCCACAAACACTGGCAGCAGAGCAGGCACATCATGTTGACTTAGTGAGGAATCTGTTCCTTTCATCCACAACCTTCCTCAGGCACAAAGAAAATGAAATGGACAGGGGGAGAGGTCCGCAGGGAAATGGCACATTATTTCCGAATTTGCTGTTAACCTTACTTTGTCGTTAGCGAGAGGGACTCTTCTCGGGAAGTAGAGACGGGAGGATGATTCTTTTATCGAAGGCTTTTGTTTGTAGCCGGGATTAAAAATGTGTTTCTACTTAGTAAACAAATTGAAACAGGTATGAGACGCTGTTCTATCCCACTGAGACTCCATTAAAGACTCTCAGAGCAGATTCAGGCACCCTCTGGTTCACTGTTAACTATGTGTTAGTAAATTGCCACGTCCACAAATCGCCTAATCCTCGCGCTGTGAAGAACGGCTCGAACTTTGCAATATTTACATTCAGACAGCATCGGGGTCTAAGACAAGAGAGAGGATGCAGTAGCACGAAATCAATTAAGCAGACTGCCAGGTAATACATTCATTTCCAAGGCATAGTGCTAACATGTCTAATCCCTGTGCATCTAATTGTTTTTCTCTTACTATGCAAATATAAAACCACAAAAAGAAATTAGGCTTCTCTCTTTGACTTCCGAATATCATCTTTCCTAAGATAATGAGGGAAAATAATTTGGAATTTAATCACCACTTATGTTTGTGCATCTGCCTCTGTGTATTTATTTTAACCCCCTACTATCCACCAATCATTCAGCCCGATCAGATTGATGATCAACGGATGTTTACTCGCATCACTTCTGGAAAACTTTGCTGTTTGAAAACTGCTTAATTGTATTCAAATGTTATTGCTGTCATTTAGACCAGAAATCTTAAACAAATAAGTAGGTCTCGAAAATTAGACAGAGATTGGACATCACTTGATGCTTTTTGTCTGTATCTGTTAATGATCGCATTGAAAGTGCATCTAGTGTACTGTTGCTATGGTTACAACAAGGCACCTCCACTTCTTTTTCCTGAGAGCCTCTTTACCAGCAGGTGAAAGCGGCATTTGTGCCATAACTACTTTACGACGCTTGCACATATATGGAGACGGTTGTGTGCAATAACACGCAAGTTTAAAACCTTCAAATCATTTGCTTCTTTTTCTGAGGATTTAATATCTAATTAGGATCCTGTATTGACTTAACTCAGTATGGTATTGTGCCCGTTTTACAGTAATAGTAAGGTGTATTCAATTCTCATTAAAGTCTTTTCAGAAAGTGTTTAGTGAAAATTATATTGGTGAATAATTCACACAGTTTCTTGACTAAGAGTGCCTCTGGTGGTTGAAAAAGGCAAGTTCACATGTTGAATTGTGGTGAAGATACTAAAAGCTTGTTTTTATGGCTAAATATTTATTAGATTATTTGTAATAAGCAGTTCTACCTTGTACTTGCACCATTCAATGTAAGCCGGTCATGTAATACATCAATCCATCTGTCTATCATTTTTCAGAACCATTTCTGGATCACAAGGAGCTGGAGCCAATTCTAGCAACACTGAGTCTGAAGAACGGGATATATATCCTGGATTGGTGGACAACCAATCACAGACCAGAATACACTACCACACACACTCTCACTCACACCACTGGGACATTTTCCTGATTCCAATCTTGGATTTCTGGAAACCCAGAGGAAATCCACGCAATCCACCATGGTGCCATAATATTTAAAAAAAAAAAATACAGTCTATACATTGCATACAGATACAATATTTTAATCTCTATGTGTCAAAGGATATTTTTATGTAAATGTGCCATATCTACCGTAGGGATGTGTATGCATTTTTCTTGTGTTCTTGTTAATGTATCTTGTGTTATATTTAAATATTATTAATATTCTTGCCTTCTATATTTGTGACCATATTTAAATATATTGTAGTCATTTATGTTGGTTATTCAGTGTGTATATTTTACCATTATCTCATCTTTCTTTTTGCACCGAACAGAGTTGCATTACTAATTCCTTTGTAATCCTGTGATAAAATGACAATAAAGGCATACTATTCTATTCTATAAATACAATATGATGGTTTTTATTGGTATAAGTGCATCTGATATTTTCTGAAACTACGTTGTCTGATTTTCCTTTATTATTTACCTATCAGTAGCCTTTGTTGAAACAGGCAAGCGACTGAAGGCTTTTTACCTTTACTACCACGGAGACTGAAGTGCTCGAAGTTCTTTTTTAGTGTAGAAGTAGAGGTGCTTGAATAGCACATTTATTGGACCAAGCGCAGGAGGAAATGGCCACTCAGATGAGAGATGGCTTTGATGGGAACAGCTACAGGCTTTCCTGTAGCCCAGATCTCCTTGTGCAGTTCTCCAGTTTCTTGACAAGGGAGAGTTTCAACCTTTTGACTAGCACTTTAAGATGGCTCTGTTATCAGCTTAAGACTGGAATTTTGAACCTCTCAAGTGCCGAGTAGCAGGTGTATCTCTCTCTCTCTCTCTCTCTCTCTCTCTCTCTCTCTCTCTCTCTCTCTCTCTCTCTCTCTCTCTCTCTCTCTCTCTCTCTCTCTCTCTCTCTCTCTCTCTCTCTCTCTCTCTCTCTCTCTTCTTTCTCTTTCTCTCTTTCTCTTCTCTTTCTCTCTCTCTCTCTCTCTCTCTCTCTCTCTCTCTCCTTTCTCTTCTTCTCTTTCTCTTTCTCTTTCTCTCCCTCTCTCTCTCTCTCTCTCTCTCTCTCTCTCTCTCTCGTCCTCTCTCTCTCTCTCTCAGACACACACACCCATACATCGAGACCCTTTGTCATGTCCCCCAGTCTCACTCTCTCTAACTCGTATCTGCTTTCTTTGCAGCGC
Source organism: Paedocypris micromegethes (assembly GCA_028031935.1). NCBI lineage: Eukaryota > Metazoa > Chordata > Actinopteri > Cypriniformes > Paedocypris > Paedocypris micromegethes. Next base: position 12,099,180 of record CM051503.1, read on the forward strand.
CACCCAATTTAAGAGAGTCCTTGAAGCTCAGGCATGGTAAGACTGCACCCCCCCCCCCTTCAAGACAGCCTGATGCATTAGTCGACTTTTAAGACACTCAATTTAAGGTCCCACACTCTGGCCCTCTATCTACATGTTCAATCTGCTCTCTGCTGCCTCCTGATCTCTCCACTGATATCACATTTTCCTTTTCCAGCAACAATAGATTAGTCTTTTTGATCACTTAAATCTTAGTTGAGACTTATTGGGTGAAATAGTTCATTTGTGGGACTTAAATTGCAGAAAAACGGTCGTAATTTTATATTTACAATCTGCTGTTTGTGTTTACATATAAACACTTTATTTTAGCTATCTTAAAGCTGAAAGTCATGTTTTTCCGCTGATATAAAATTTGTCTTGAGTTTAAATTCATAGAGTTTGCGCCATTTTTTTTTTTTTTAATCTTTGCATAAATTCTAGCTTTTTATTTTTGGTTGGATAACTGTAATCTGGATATACAAGTTTACAAAATTGCTTTGGTCCATTTGAATATGATTTTGGTAGCACTGGAAGAAAATGCTCTACTTCAATTTCACAGAAATCGCAGGAGTCAGATATGTCAGGACTTGACATCGAGATGGCATGGCATGGAAAACAGGCTCTGGCTATTATAATCGGAAAGTCAACTAGTTCCTCCTGCATTGACACCAAAAATGGTCGCCTTCTTGTGTAAAGCTCATTGGTTGGACACATTCTTCGTGTCTATCGCTTGAGTTTAAAGTGTCAAAGCTGCAGAAGCGGGGATCATTCGCATAAGACTCATTGCAAAAGTCTTCACATCTGCCTTGAAAAGGGAGTTATTTTTCCCCCGACTCGGCGTTTTACGTTCAGCTCTGCACCTGCTTCATTGCTGGATATTGACTCCCAAAATTAACATATTAATTGTTGGCTATCATCCCCGTGTTGGTTTTATGACGGTTGCCAGCGCGCTCTGTCTGCGTGGGTGTGTACGAGCACATCGGCGCTTGTGCTCATTGATGCTTGTTTGGGTGGGTAATCAGAACAGCTTTGGATCTTTACAAGAAGTCATTAGCAGTCAAGACTATTGTGCAGACATTCTGATTTCAAAGGTGCCATACAACAGCTTGTGCGGCGAGGACTGATTGAACCGGAGCACTTGAAAGGGGGAGAGAGACGTCAGGTTCGCCGCATCCTGTCGTGGCCCATCTGCCTCCTCCTCTGCTCCCACTGCCAGCCTCCTTTGAAAGGAAGGAGGGTTTTGAACATCAAAGCCTGGGCTTGCTACCTAGGAGACGGAAACAATTAGTAAGGGATTTGGTGAAAGGTACATGGCAGAGTTCAGAGATGCCAACGTGAAGTCAGACCAAGCGTCGGGTTCACGGCAGAAGGTTGCGTGAAATATTACCAATCCATACAAAGGTAGATGTTGATGACCTCCGCTAACATGGCGCTATCTAATTGCACTTAAATCCTTTCCGTAGAGCGGGCACAGGAAGCAGTTTCCGGAATCCCTGCTTATGCCTCCCGCAGATAAGAAAATAACTTGATTAAGATCTAATTAGCTGGTATCCAGTGGGGATTTTAAATGAGGGTTTTAAACAGAGCACCTCCCCTGAATTAGGCAGCGACACCGGTGCATCGGTCCGAATCTGGTGACTGATGCCATAGGTATGTGAATTTCTCATTATCCTTTATATATGAGGATATCCCCAGAGCTACCATGCTGAAGGCCATGGCAACCTTCAAGGGAAACAGCTTGTTATAGAGTCCCCTTGGGCTGTTAAAGTTCTGTTGAATGATTCAAGAGGAAATCCATAATGGGTTCTACATGAGTTTTGTGTACTTGGTTCTAATTATTTTTCTTTATTTATTTCTTACCTCTTTCTTTGGCAATTAGTGTAATTTCCACACGCGTGTCGAAGTTGGAGTGCTTGCCCGGATGGTATTGTGCTCTTTAGTATTAATAAGCATTGGAAGCGACTCATGTGGATTGCGCTGCATGCAGTTCCAACATGGCTAATGCACCTAAACGTGCAAACAATCATTTGCATGCGTTCAATTCACTGCGGAGAGTAATTTCGCTTTACCTGGGTTTTTTTTTTTTCATATGTCTTGAGGCTGTACGCCAGCTCGGCGTAGACAGCCGCAGATATGTGGATTGCACAAGACAACATCCACATTATTAATTTTCGGGGGAAATGAGCACGGCAAATTTGTGAAGGAACTGAATAATTAAATCTAATTATCTGCTAAAATGAAATAATTGAGAAGAGAGCCTTAAATGCAACACTCCTCCCTCTAAATCATCGCTCAATTTGCTCATGTGATCTAATTCATTGCCTTTGATTTCTAAAAGCTTTTCAAAGGATATTAAGTGCAGGTGGAAGATGTTGTTCAAGCAGACAGATTTTAGCATGAAAGTATCAAGGAGTGCATTAGACGGGATTAGATTCCTCAATCACTCACTGGACTGCCATTTAATATAGGGAATGTCAGCATCTTCCCCTCCTAGTACTATTAAACAAGCTTTTCTATCTCTTTCAATTAGTCGGTGAAAAACTAGCCCTCCCCCTCCTCAGAGACCTGTTAATGGTGTTTATGACAACATGGCAGCACTAAAACAGTAATAAGCAGAGTGCATTACCTCGTCTCCGGGTTTAAACCAGATCCTGGAACGTAAATTACACCTTTCTCATAGGTTTTTTAGACTTGTGGCACAGCAGGTGACAGTGGACTGAACCATACAATTTTGGACCATGTTGTGTTTTTTTTTTTTCTACGTGGTCACAAGATTGGCCAGTTTATTGTGGAGTTTTTTAAGTAAAACTGCAATTTTTACTGGCGTGGTTGTTTAAAATGATAACCTAGAAGAGTATGACTGGTGATGGTCATGGTTTAAACATTTAAGACGAGACTTATTGAGGGAGGTACATTTTTTTATTGTTAAAATTCAATATATTTTCTAGACATTTGTTTTGGATACTATGATAAACATGTCACAGACTCAGACACAAAGCCGATTCAAACTTTTATTTTTAAACTTCCAGTGTATTTTGTTTTATTTTGATCGCAGTTTCCCTCTGTTTCTTCCGGTCCAGCTGTTACTGTATCAGTTTGTAGTCATGTTCTGTATTTATAGCACCAGCTCATCACTTAATGCTCGGCCAGATCGGCAGCATTTTGTTTTTTGACTTAGCGTCTTTTTTCACGTTCTGCTCTTGATATTGACCCGTTCCTGTTTTTCCTGGACTGCCTTTGCCTGCCCTTTCTTGTGCCTTATGCTCTGTGTACTGACCATGCCTGCCTGACCACGACTTGGAATTAAAACTCTGTTAACCCATAGTGATCGCCTGATCGGTGCTGTCCACGTGGGTCCTTCTTCCAACTGTCCGAGCCTGTGACATACTCTACCATTTTTAACTCTCTTTTTGGACTTCAGTTTTCACTTGTGCTGTTTCAAGGACCCTGATCTACTTTTAAGAGATTTTGCATTATTCTCAACCTAGCAAGGTTTACCGACAAAAATAAACATTGTAATCGACTTAGTGACATAATATGCAATATTTTACACTAGTTGTACTCCTTGTTACAATGAGAGATTAAATGACATTTACCACAAGGACAGAGCCACAATTGCTGTTTATAATAACGGCGTGCATTTATTATAAATAAGTGCATTTTTAGTTACTGTGATGTCTGTTCAAAAGATTTTTGAGACAACACTGATCATGAAAAAAAAAAATTCATAGTGGGTCAGTGTTATCAAAAGTTCTGCAGTCTTCTTTCGGAAACACTATAAGAGGCTTGAGGGTTAAGGGTCATTCCGTCATGATGTGCAGCCTTGGTAGTCAAGCAACAAAGAGAGCATTGAGACCTTCAGGAGGGTCGTGCCAACAGATCAATCCGGAGACAAGCAGAGTGACTAGGTCAGATTGAGGCCACTTCAAAGGGTGTGAACGCACACCACAAGCGGGGACACAGCGCATTAGAAGCCCTGACGAGAGGATTTAGCCATTCGGAGGCTGATATAGAAAGCACTAAGCAGAGTCATCGGCTCAAAACAATGTCAGAGCACGACCTCGAATGAAGATGGTTTACAACCTACTGCCATCTTTTCAGGGTGACCCTTTTTAACCATCAGGAGAGTCAAGCCCTTTAGGATGTGTGTTTGATTTATTTCATTTGAATTCATTTACAGTGCATAATCTGCTGAATCTGTGTTAGCAGGGAACATGTTATTTGTCAAGCCATTTTGCAGTTATTATTTTTTAAATATAGCGTTATCATTTACTACAACTGTTGAGGATGTCGCTTAATTTTGGTAGTTGTCTGAGGCTCATGCTTGTCCTGTCCTAGTTTTGCTAATTACACAATCCATTGTTAATTAGTTATTGGAGCATCCAAATGTCATTTATGCTAATTATGGTTGGTGTTTGTGATGTTTATCACCTTGTCATTGGTTTCATTGGTGTCAGTTGTTTTCTTTAGTATAGACTCAGTGGTTTTGAGAGGATCAAGAAAAAGGTATTTTTTTTTAATTATATATTTTTTTATTTAATAAAAATTGAATACATTTTTGTTTTTTTTTTTTTTTGTGGCAGAAACGAGCTTCCAAATTACGGGTCTCAACTACGGGTCTATTTTGCATTCAAAACTGGTTTGAGGTTTTTCCCATTTTTGCATTTGGATCTGTCTTCTTTCTACAACTCTGATAATAATATTATGCACCTTATAAACGTTCCATATTTTAACATTATATACATAATATTTATATTCAATTTATACATAATATTTATAATTGTATATTATGTCATTACAGATTAAACATTATTTTCAACAACTAATTATTTCATTCTTCTGTTCAAAGATTTCCATCCATCTTAAAATATTTTTGTCCAAAGGTGAAAAGCAATTTATTTCAGAACACTGGTAGACAACAACCATAATACGAAAGGTTAATTTGCTACTGATGTCCAGAAAATTTGAGCAAGTGTCTTAATATTCAGCACGTGTTTACTGGTGCAATATATCAGGCGATTTGTGTGACATTTATGGTGGTGTGTAGTGTGGCTCAGAGGACACATTGTGATCTGCCTAGCGAGTTTGCATTCTGAAAAAACATTCATTTGGGACTTGTGTTATACTATTTGGGATTTTACAGCCCATCACACAGGAATTTTCTCATCTGTGCGCATTAACTGCCTTACATACATTAGCAATAAAATCTCAGACAAATGTGCCTGGGGACTGACAATTGCATGTGTTAGGATAAAATATTCTGAACTATACCTCTGTGCAGGAATTGTGATAATGTCAGCTTGTAGTAATCTATACAGCGCGCCTCGGGTTTAAAAGAGTATGTTTCTGTGTGTGCATGACACTGCAGAGATTTAGAGAAGCTTTGTAGACTTTCCATAAGACACACAAGAACACGTACAAACTTGCTTGTGTGTGTTTGTGTATATATGTCTAGAGTACAGTGTGTGCGCTTGTGTGTAGTTACACATAATTGTGTAAATGTGTTCATGAATATATATATATATATATACATATGAATGTTATTTTGAACTTGTATATATTTTTTTCTATGTGTGTGTGTAATGCTGGCATGTTTTGAAAGCCCATTTATATCAAGTACCCTACAATGTCATCTTAACCTGTTTTTTTCCTGCATCTATACATTGCTACCTCAATGTGTCCTGACTGATAGATGGCTAATTTAGTCCTTGCGGATAGTCCAGTTTTTCTCTTATTCATTCAATTGTTTATAGTTTAAAGCCTATGTGCTGCAATGCTGCCCCCCAGTGTATACACCCACGGCCCCCTCCCTACTCTCCACATGGACCGAGCTTTAGTTCATCCACACTCCTTTCTTCGGCTATGATGTCAAACATGCATCTATTTAGAGTGCTTGCAAGCTTGACCTCAAAAATGTTGGTATGACCTGCAGGCATGTGATTTTTTTATTTTATTTATTATTTGTTGTAACAATACCACAACAACACACTATACCATAGTACACAAGACCTCATCATAGACATATATTAATGCTGTATAGGACGTGCTGGCACCTTTATCCTCATGCCAATGATTTTGGGTTTGCCAATGCCAGTTTTTCCAGGTCCACTCTTACCATACCACTCTCGTATTTAAGTAGTTTTCCAGTGTTGGCAGAAGCTTTCACTCATTGGCAGCTGGTGGTCCCAAGGTGGTTTGTGATTATGATTGCCTGAGACATTATTGCCTTGTTTTGTGATAGCCATCATGAGGATCTCAAGGGACAGCAAACATGGATTAAGTAGGATCCATACATCACTTTGTACCGCGTCTGTTGCCGAGACAGTCATCTAGCTGAGTAGCTGATGTCAGACGCGACTTGTTTGTTCGTGGACCTTTTTTTTGGGAGGTGGGAGCTGACAGGCATTTTTTCTTCCTCCAATAGCTATTTATTTCCCAAATGATGACAGTTTATGTGACTTCTATTCATTTTCCAACGCCTGCTTTTGTAAGCTTTTTTAAATCCCAATTATCAGTTATTTCTGGCTGTTTGTTTGTAGTTATTTGTGGCAAATGTACTTTTTTTTTCTCTCCGCGCACTGCTTGATGATAAATGTCAGTGACCAGGAACAAATTGTAAGATTCTTTCCTAAAAGACACACTGATGCACAATCAATAAGCCAACCTTTAAGGCAAATTACGCAATTTAACTGCATATATTGCGTGTCGAGGAGCCGCCTGGAGTCTCTTTAATCTCCAGACAAGTTTATATCACGCAACATCTTTCCGACTTCGCCATTTAGCCTTGCTGACTCTTGGCAAAGTTTATGGAGGATGATCCTTGCTTCTGTTTCGCACTGTAAACGCCTATGTAAATACTCCCCCACATTTCTCACGCCGCATGAACAGAAGCTGTAAAATGCTTCGATGGATGGAGCAATTTTCCATCCCGCCTTTGAGTTGGAGGGCACATTTTCTGGGAGATGTCCATGACAGCGTCCTCTCCTTGATTTCCTGTCGATATAACACCTCATCACTGGCCACATCAGCCGCTCCCATTTTATCACCACATCTTCAAAGAACAATTAACAGCTCAGACCGGTCCAGCGCAGAAGCGAGTCACCCTGCGCTCTTCCCCTCCAGGCCGGTGCTAATGCATCTCCCATTGTGCACACTTCTATAAATTACCGGCAGTATGAGTAGGCAGATACAAATAAAGGTGATTTAGCTCAAAGGGTTGCTGAGGGATGGCTCTCATTAGCCCGGAGAGGAAACGCAGGCCTGGACCTAACGGAGAGGAATTCCTGGCCATTAGTGCAATGGCAGCAAGTGTATTGATAGGTTTTTAATAAGAAGCTGCATTAATGGTTATCATGACTGAGTGGGTTTATGGTAATGGGGATGGGCAGCAAAAAAGGGGGGCATGGGAGCGTTTAAATGCTTTTTTGGGCAGATTCAAAGAGCTTTACAGGTCTCCGGGTGCCACATGGGTGAGCAAACGCCCCCCATGAAGGGTGAAATGGAAAAGGAGCACCGTGCTAAAGACTTCGGTAATAACGGAGTGACTTCAGTGGGAAGAAAGTGATGAATCTGTGAAATGGACAGCGTTCATGTGTGGCTGTCTTCATTTCTTGCTACTAATCTGAGAAGCTCATTTTCCACTGCACCCATTTTAACCATACAATACTCTTGCCTGGAGATGTTCTAATTGTATTATTAGCTTCAAGTTAAGTAAATGAATACGATTTAATCAGCCTTCTTTCCCCCTCTATCTCTCCCATGTGTCCCGGAGATCTTTCTATTAACAGAATTGTTAAGGGATCAATTTGGGGTTTTTTAAGTAGGCTGACGACTCTATTGTCTCAATGACAAAGATACTGAAGATTAACCTTGTTAGAATCGAAACTTTGCAACTGCGGCTTAGAGGATTTGAAAAGAAAAGACTTGTGTTTGTTATTGTTTTATGTATTACAGTGTGCAACATATGCATTGTGCACTTGTCAGTTTTGATACATTGTACCGGGCCATTTTGAGTATTATTTTTATTTGGGCTTTGTCATTTCAAATGATAAATAATTAGCTATTACTGAATGTGTGCGGACATTGTGGTTTTTGAATCCCTTCATTTGTATAATAATATTTTATTGTGCTAATTTGTTTATGCATATATATTAATAATGAGTATGTAATCTGTAAATCATTATTATAAATAATAACACTACTTGTTAAAATAAAGCAAACTTTTGCATGGCAGATTTTTACAAAGAATGTTTATCTTTAAATTGACATTTCTGAACCCTTTTCCATTATAGATTCAGATGTATACAATTTATTTCCACATATGTGTGACTAGGACATATATCAGAATGTTTTGTATCTCCATTGTTACATGAAGATCAGTTAAAAGCACAGGACAGAATAGATTTTAGCTGCTGTATGTATAAATCTGAATAGCTGTCAGTGTGACAAGATTCTTTTCAGTATCGTGTGTAATAGTGACAAGATGTTGAGCCAAAGAAATTGCTTGCATTTAGAGGTACAAAATGTATGTGTGTGTTTGTGTGTGTGTGTGTGTGTGTGTGTGTGTGTTCATACATAAACATCTGAGTTTTAATGTGGCAATGTAGTATGGAGCGTTGTAGTTTCAAGATAGAAATGCTTTCCAGACTCTAGTTTAAAAATAAAATATTTAAAAAAAAAAAAAAAAAAAAAAAAATCTGTAATAAAAAAAGTATATTCAGTGTATTTATGTATAACGTTTTTTTTTTTTTCAAATCTTTTCAATATCAAGAATAATCTTGAATTGAATTTTGATTTGTGTGCTGATAGAGTCAGAATAAAAATCGTCTCTGATAAGTAAGTAAACAGACTGTTGCCTGGCTGGAAACCCCCAAGATTGTTGTAAAATGCTCACATTCTCATGCTTTAATAGATGTAGCTGGCTCATCCATTTCCAAGAAATTCATGGGACTTGTAGTATTAATGATGCACTTTCATCCTGATGATCTTGATGTGGAAAGCAATCCCTGTCAGATAATCATCTCCATTTACAGAAGCCAGTGTCTCTACATTTCACAAAAATCCTACTTTATTTTGACAAGTGCTGGAAAGAGCTGACGTCTTCTGTAGCATACCAATGCCGAGATCTATCATGACCTGACCGCAAGCACCTTGAGAGACGACCCAAAGTCTCATGCAGGAGAGATTTCATTAATGGTGTCATCTCCCATCTGGGCTTTGAACCTCTGTTTGTTATCAAACAAATTGGAAGTGAAAATGAACGTGAGCAGTCCAGCGAGTCCATGTGGAAAAGAGTGGGAAATGAGTTCCTGTTTTACACCTCGCCAGTGCGTTCCTCTTGACATAGAGGTGCTTTTTAACCAGGCCATCTCATATAGACTAGCTCATATTCATCACGGTAACAACTGTGGGAAAACGCAACATCACTCGTATGGTGAATCAGGTTGGTTTCATGTTTAGCCTCCTGAGTCCTGAGGGCCACGTTTGTGTACTGACCTTCACAGAATTTTCCCACCTGCTGTGTTAACCCCTGACATGCTAAAACGGATCGACCATGTTGACGTGGTCTTAGATTGTCACAGTGGTGTCCGATTGTCGAGGCGCACTTTGCAGCTATTAGCGAAAATGGCGGAGATTAGGATGGAAGTTATGTCGGCTGCAGTGTGAGACGCAGGTCTTTGCAAAGGAAGAATTTAAATGTATTATTTACGGACAATTATGAGAGCGATGTTTAGGTAAGACGTGTCCTTTTTGTTAGAACACAAAAAGATTGATGAAAATAAGTAAAAATTTAGTAGTAACATGTTTAATATATCCAATATTAAATCATGTAAATCAATTCATAACAAAAAAAGGTTATGAAAGTGCATCAATAGCTTTACAGCAGATAAATATCAGTCTACCGGTTTTTCCAATACAGTTTGATGAAATAAAACCCAGAGCAAAACTTTAGTCTGTTTTTTTGCTTACATTGTTATGCCAGGTTTCTGCTTTATAAACTATTGTAAATGCATTATAAAGTAAGTGGATTTGACAGTTAAGTTTGCTTGTATACGCATATCTGTTCTTTGGAGCGACCATTTTTATTTTCTTATTTTGGCCAGTGGAAAATCACCTAATTGGAGGCAATTCAGACAAATCTTCAAAATGGCGATAACATTCTTTGATTTCCAATCTTCTCTCTGTATAAGCAGAAAATCCTATCACATCAGAAAGCTTACTTTCATTTACTGTAAAAGTGCACGCCTGTCAGCACTACACAGGGCCAGAAAGTAAGAGTCCAAAATGAAGCAAACCAATCAGTTGAGAAATCTTCCTTATTCTCACTCTCTTACTTTCTCTCTTTCTATCAGACGTGGACAACTGATAACCAACCTCCCACTCACCCTCTACTCCTGTGTGTCTGCAGTGTGGCGATAAGCAAATCAATATCCTGTCACTTCTCATTTTTACCCTCCCAATTCTGCTTTCCGCACCTTGCACAAGGTGACAAGGCCCGTTCCGTGGTCTGGCGGAGCAATATCTGCACGTTTTCTGCGGAATATTCACCATCTTGTGCGACCAGATGGTGTTATAACTCAACTGGGCCGAACCTCTGGAGTTGTAGTCAAATGTGTGAATCTCATATTTCTTGCTCTCATACATGAGCTTGCACAGCGGTGGAGGGAAAGGTGTGTTCATTCGAGCAGTAACATCTCTTGGCTTTCTCTGGCCTTATCTGTATGTGGTTTGTTCGTGACAAGGAGATACAAAGAATGTGAACAGAACACAGTCATGTATAGCTTTGTAATACATCAGGCGCCTGTTGTGGACCTTGTACTTTGCAAGCTGGACCAGCAATTGGAAAGGTTCAAATCTGGATTTGTAGTTTACACAACTGAAAGGTTCTTAACCCAATCTGCTCCTCGGCCACCACAATATGGATCTGCTCAGTGCGTATAGGCGATTAGGGCAAATGGTCACTTGTGGGGACCTTTGGATCGGCCTCACAACTTTGAAGTCCCGTTGGAGGGTCAAGGTGGGATTGTACGGTCAAGGTTATGTTTCCGTTTTTCTTTTAGCTAAGAGTAAAGGGGATGGGAAAAGGACATATTGATTATTGGGAATATGCTAAGAAGGTTGAGAATGTATTGTTTTGTATGTAAGTCAATGATGAGACCCAACAACGATATAAATGCAAGTTTGTGTGTTCACTCTACTGTGTATGAATATATCTTGATAAGCCATGTTTAGTTTTTTTTTATACAGAAATACTGAATTTACCACATCATTTATTTTGTGTGTATCACCTTGTCCTATGTATGTGTATTGTAAAACCAAAACAAAATCCTTGAGTCTTTGTGCACCGTTGGCAAATAAAACCCTTTGAATACCCATGATTCGGAATGTATTACTTAAAGTAAATCCATACAGACATATATGATTCCATGTGTAGCATAGCTCAAAAAATGATGCGATTTTTCCTTTTGTGAATGCTTGTATCCGAAGAACCAATGAATATTAGTGTTACATGCACAACACACTCTTCTGACCAAACACATTAAATGGAGGAAATGTGTTTGCGGTTCAGTCAGGCTCAAACATGTAGTGGTTATGTATTTATCCTGTTTAACATTGAATTATGTCTGCATTCTGTCTGCAATAAACCGCATCAGTTGTAGAATAACATTTTGTAACTTTTTCTGTTTTAAATGTAATTCCCTGTCCCAACCCAAAGCTCTTCTGCCAAACGTTGCACCATATTTACTGTCAAACTCCCCAGTGAAACTTGGCTGCCATCGTACGCTCCTGACTGACAGCGAGCTGTGATGCAACTTCACTGTAAGATTTAGTTTTATCGGGCTCTTAATGTAGTCACAAAACACTGTTTTGACCACATGTTTCTTTTGCATTGGTATTGTGATGATTAATTTATTCTTGTGGCACAGAAGATGAACCCTGATACCAATTCTCTCACATCTATTTTATTGTACTTCCCTTGGACAAATCTATGTTTATGACAAGTAGAGATTATTTCGTGTGGACCGTATACACACTGATCTCGCCCTGATTAATATTCTTCACGCCACATTTAATTTGATATCTCACACAGTTGTAATGATTTTGACGTGGCATGTAATTTAGTCACATGTCAGTATCACTTTGCAGTTAAGATATGAAACCGAATTTCATTCTAAGAAACTATTAACCCTTTTTTTTTTAGCTACATACACAAACTGAGATTGCCTCAATACTTGTGGGTGTTAAGACTCACAGAGCCAAACAAGCAATTGTCCTGCTTTACAGTAAAGCGTTCTTTATCCAACGTGGGGTATTTAACACAGATCTGCCTGTTTATCTCGAGAGAAGCTTTTAAATCCTACATACAATCCGTTACCATGTCAATAAAGGGCATCCTCAGCTAAGCTCATTAATGCAAAGAATTATAGAAGCGATTCTCTATTTGTGTGTATTGATCTTTTCATTTTCTCTTTACATTAATTCCCATGCACAGTTGTAATCTCTGGGTGAATTAAATCAGTTTTCATTTTTTTTTTATTGAAAGCAGTTTATTAAAAAAAAGTAACAAAGCAATTTGTCTAAGATGTAGCTCAATTAGTTTCGTCAATTGCAACTGAAGGTTTCCATTCTGGGATTTTCAAATAGAACGGCCTGATGAGATTTTTTTTAAGAGCACTAGACAAGTAGTGTTTTAAACATTACAGACAATTTGTCCGCGGACAGCTCTCACTCCGTCAGATCCGAATTAATTCAGAACATGCTAACTTTCATGAAACAGACTAAAGAAGGATTTGTTTAAATATGCACGGCCTCAGGCAATGTCAAGTAATAGTGTTTTGCAGTTTTCCCAAATTCGCCATGGCTGCCAAAGGACTTTGATGAAGAAGTGCATTGTGGGTACTTTTTGTAGTGCATGAACCTAGTCAATGAACTGCGGATCCAAGGATGAAATGTCATTCCTGGCGATGTTTCATATTCTTAACTCGAAAATGTCACTCATGTAGTGGGCCTAATGAAAAATGGATGGATCTGAGCGCCTCCTCAACATAATAAGCCCTTTCCAATCTGTTCCTGATTTTTGCTTATCTCTACATTGGCACACCCATCACCAACCATAGGTAAATAACTCACATTCAGCTATAGACCAGACATCCGTCATTTACATTTTATAATAAAGCGAAATCTTTAAACAAACCCAAGCGAGAATGGAAGTGTCACATTTGATGCTTTAACTATAACCAAAGAATGTTACACTTGTGTTATTTAAATTACCACTCAAATAAAGTTAACTAGATTTCCATCCGCACTTGTGTGGTTTCCAGTCAATTCTGTTGACTGACAAGACTGGATTTGTGGTTAAAGGTTTCTACAGCAAAAAGCATATTTGAGGAAATCAAAAGTGCATTTGGAGAGTATTTAAAGACACACACTCCAGAAACTCTGGGAATTTATGCAGCAGGACACACCCTGAATTAAAAACCGATCAATGAGTAGAACACAGATACACACATTCACACTTCCACACACCTGTGGGCAATTTTACACCTGAATGCATGTTTCAAAACTGGCAGGAAGGTAAGATAATATAGGACTTTAGTAATCCCACAAAGAGGAATTGTTTTTGGAGGAAACTCTAGGTATCGCTGGGAGAATCTGCACATTTCGCACAGAAAAGTCCCAATCGGTTCTTGAACGTAAGTCTCGAACAGTTTTTTTTTCTTTCTAAGAGGTGACAGCATTACCCTCTATGCCACCGTGCCACCCTGGTAATTCTCAATCTTTAAAATGACCTTCATCTTGCGCCGGTTCTGACGAAGACGGTTCTATCTGTGCCGGTGTAGAGAATTGTCTTCCCTTTTGTTTTGCAGCGACCACAGGGCCTGATACATCATTAATTGTTTCAACCTTTCAAACCGTTTGAATAATGTAATTGTTTCTTTTGTTCATGAACTAATTGTACCCATGGGGAACAGCAAGTATTAACATTTCGTGTACAGTTGCTTTCATTCTATTTCCCACAGCACATACCTTGAAGGAAAGTCCTTCATTGCTAATAGTTAGGATAGTTAACCCAAGAAAAATGAAGCCATAAAACGCTTCTTTTTCTAAGAAATTATTTTGGAAAAGGTTGTGCCTCAGTTCATGAACTTATTCCGTGTATTTGGCATTGAATGCAAACAAGTTAGAATTTAAATCAGGGTAACGCGCATTACTTTCTTCTTTCTTTCTTTCTTTCTTTCTTCGAGTTGTTTTTGTCTTGGGATTTTTACTGGGTTCTTACTTTGAGGGACTCATTTTGTTTTGAATATGAACTAGAGTTTAAAACTTTTTGCTCTTAGGTGATCACTATGGTCAGACGTACACATTTTCTTCACTTCCTTTATCCTCACTAGCCTCATTTTGGAATTGTTCTTCAAACGTTTGATGAAGTTACAGGTTTAAATTAATCATTTGATTTCCCATCAGATCGTCAGATATTGTACTAGAAACGTCCTAGTATTTCTAATTAGTGCTTTAAACAACCAGTTTTCACAGTTAAATGGTTTAATGCATTTTTCTCTCGTCACCTTGGTAGCAGAGAAATGTTTTTTTATTACGTCTATTTTTTTCCAAGCTATTTTATTTCATTGCCGTGGTATGCAGTAATTCATAAGAACGCTGTAGGATTCTTCTTGAGGTCTCAGGGTTGTTGAAGCAAACCTACACGTCTGTAAAAGAAGCTTTGAATTTCTGTCCCTCAAATTAAATCTTTTGCACCGTATTGCTTTGCCAACATTTTCAAATCCTTCAATTTTCTTTCTTCCTTTCTTGCTTTTTTTTTACTCTGATATAACAGCAAGATGAATGAATGTTTTTCCTGAATGAAGGAATAAAAGGCATACAAACTGTTTCTTCGTAAAGTTTCTGTTTGTTTATTCATTTGGTGATATTCTTTCCAGATGCCAATTTTGGATTTTTTGTGTTGAAGACGTAATGCAAGCATACGCACACACAGACACACACAGTGCTCACTTACTATTGCTAAATTGTATTTATACAAGACAAAATGAATGTGCATGTTTTTGGATGTGGGAGGAAACCCACGCGAACACATAGAGAACATGTGACCTCCACAGAGAAAGGCCTTGAACTGACCTTGAACTCGGTAGCTGTTACTGTACACTCCCTAATTCAGATTGTGTGTGTGTGTCTGTGTGTGTGTGTGTTTGTAAAAGATTGTAAAATGTTGTAGTGGTATCAAGTTTAAAGCTGACAATGATCGCTGATAACAGTGACCAATTAAAGTTTAAAAGGCTACAATCATGTTTATTAAAGTCTGAACGATTAGAATCCGAATTGTATTTCCTCAGCTTGTACATTTATCAAATTGGTCACATATACAGGCAGGAAAATAAAAGTGTGTACCTCTGTAAATCTCAAACCATGACTTTAAGGGATGTAAACAAACTTGCTGAAATTGAGCATCACAATATTTTCCACAATTTGATGAGAACAAAATTACATCGGGAAAACAACCAAATTGAGATTATACTTTGGCTTTTGACTATTTTACCATAAAATTATGTCAATGCTAATATTAGTGCTAAATTTAGATGAAGATTATAATATGTACATTTAACATCTAGCATCGGGTAATAAATAAAACACAACATTTGAGCATAAACAGATGGAAGATTTGTCGGAGTTTAACAAGGTTTGAGAGTTTGAATCAAGTCCATTGTACGCATATGTAAATAAACAGATGAAAGGCGTTCACACACATCTTCTCTTCCCCCGCTGTATTCTTGCATCTACATGGGCACAAGCAACTGCAGGTTCACCTCATCCTCATATTGCTGCTTGGTGCACGTCTATAAATAGGCTGTAGGGCACCGCACAACCTCAATATGCTACACTCATACACTTCCACTGCAATTATCCCAAGGTGTGTTTCAGTTAAGCAGTCAAGCAGGGATTTTCAACCCAACGCTTTATTGCTGAAATTGTTGTGAGAAATCAAAATTGACAGGATGTGCAGACCAGGTTGGTGAGTGATGTCTTATGGAAAAACCTGAACCTAACTTGACACAGGTATCAATTCAAACTTTAACCTGTGATCTAGATGCGAGACGTTGGCATTCCTTCGTTTTTGGCATGCTTATATAAAGACACATTTCCTCAACATCCGACTGGGTTTATTTTTTACACAGACGTTTCCTTTCCTTTTGCATCATGACAAGAGCTGTATTTTATATGCTGTGCTTAGGCTTCTGTTGAATGTGGAATCAGCAGGAAGAATATCGACAGGGCCGAGGGGCAGGGGGCGAGTTTGAGAGAGGCCGACTCAAAGAGTGAGAGTCTCTCTATGGGAGAGCGGCTTTGATATTCTCTTGTAGGCTGACAGCGACCTTCCTCTGCTCCTGATGAACCCAGGGATGGAGCCATAACTCGAATGAATTGTTTCTCAAGGTTTTCCTAGAGTGCTGCTAACTGCGTGCGACTGCTGCAGTCTGCAAGGCCCGAAGGACTGAAGGAAAAATTCACAGAGATGCACATTAAAACAACAAAGCGCATGCTTAGAACTACACGTCTTCATCAGTATTGTCATATGTGTAATGGATGGAGTCAGGTTTGTGTACCATGTGCAGTTCAAATGTATTTAATAAATCTGAACAGGACAACACAAGCAATCAAAGGGTGGGCAGCAAGAAAACGACGTGTTCCATATGGCTGGAAATTGATAAAATAAAAAAGTAAAACAGACTAAATGCAATACGTAGAACCAAAACCTAAGGTAAGAACTACAAGAATAGAATTAGTGTAAATAAAATTAGATTGTCTATGGCTGAAGCCAATACACGCTGGCCTGACTTGACCTTGGCATGCTCACATCATGAAGGCTTATGGGAATTTCAGTTGCTTGGCATGTTTTAGCCCACTGTCGCAATTTGTGTGTCTGTTGTACAGTTGTTGTACCACTCATTTATTAATATTTATGGATAACATTGCTGTGTGAGTCTGCTTTATATATCTGCTTTGACATGGAATCAGATTAGTAGACTGTATCAAATGAAAATTTCTAAGAAACAAACGTTAATGCTTCAAATTTTAGTCGATTTGTTTTTCTTTTTTTTTTTCACAAAATCTTTTTTGTTTGATCACAGTTTTGTTTGAACCTTTTTTCACTTCAGACTTTTTCGTACGTTTCAGATTTTTGCGTTTGAAATTTTCAGTTTGAAAAAAAGAACTATTTTCACGTGGAGGCAGCCCTTAGTCTGATTGGCTGGTCAGAATGTGAATATTACAAGCAAAAATTAATACATTAAAAAACCTATAAAAAATGTGAAGCATTTTTGTTCAATTCTTGCATTTTTTAAATTAGGGTTTGATATTTTTGCCACTAATCTGATTCCATACTTTGAAACATTTTCTTTTTGCTCTAGTTTTCCATAGAAAATTCCACATCAAGCACCTCAGTAAAATTGCTAACCGTGGTCGACTTTCCTCTTCAAATGCCTTTTCATAGACCCAACACTAGATTGTTACTCTTGAGGTGTTTCAGATGTGAAGGCTGATGGATTGAGGAGTAAAGGGCTATGATAAGATCAGATGGTGGAAAGGCAATTTAATGGCAAGATCCAAGAGCAGGATCCTGTTGAAATAATGTTACAAACACACTGAGGTGGGAGGCCGTCACTGTCAAGACTTTCTCCCAGGGTGTTTCCAAGCAGTTCATCCATAAATGGCTGTAAAGTGAGAGATATTTATTTACCTAGTCATCCTCTCATTCACTAAACTGTTTTTGTATACCACAATACCCAAGGACCTTAGACCGCCCCACAGCGGGAACAAATTCTCAATGCTACAGATTTGAAATGACATTACTGATGGAGGGCAATCACTGCAGGATTTGTATAGGTCTAATAATTCTTGACGTTTCATCACAGGTTAAGTGTTAATAAGAAATCCATGAGGTGTGAGGTCGGAAAACGAAGTGTCATAAAGATAATTATTGGGTGTGTGCAGTCAATGTAAATTACTCTTCAAAGTAGGTAAAGTTTTTACTTGTTTTCCGGTGAATTGAATCAGGGAAAATTGCTTCTTTTGATGGCTGAAGTTCTTCCAGCGTGAGCCTATTCAAAGGAGCAGAGGGTATCTGGTTTTGCTACAACTAATTAAGACTTAAAAAAGAAAAGAAGCCATCGGCTTCGATTCAGTGGTGTTCTCTGTGTGAATGAGATAGCAGTTGACTCTCTAAAGGGACATGAAGCTATTACTTGTAAAGAGATGTTGCTTTTTGCTTGCTTCCGTCCAATAGATCTTTAGTTTAGTTTTCTAGCATTTTCTTTATGTTCAGTTTATGCTGCATAGGATTCAGGAACTTAAATTAATAAATCCATAGTGGAATCATGCTACAGAATGGAACAGCAAAAGCTGAATGACCTAAAGCCAGATCACAATGTTGCATTTGTACTGTTTAAAAGCCTCTGACATTGAACGGCGTAGACATGACGTTCTTACTTCCAGTTATACAACTTCTAGTTATTACAGGTGAACGGGGTTAATTTCCTTAGCACACAGCTAAACAAATAGAGTTCATGGAGATATTTTGATCTGAATGTACATTGACACGTATCACCTTTTTCTCAGTCCCCGACATTCCCTCCCACAGGATGTATTGGGTGTTTTGTGGAGTGTGGTCCAAGAGACCGCTAGCTTTATTACCCATCTGACCTTGAGGCTGTGGGTTCTGGCTTCGTATGCCATGTGTACAGTGAGGAAAAGATGTCAAGCCTCGATGTTGTCTGGGATCCGAACGTTTTTAAAGCCAAAAACAGTAAACAAAAAAGTGAAGCTCTGATTTCCTCATATTCGGTAAACACCTACTCTAATAAGGAATTTTTTTTTTTACTTCATCTTAATTTTTTTTATTCCCTGCCTCTCCCAAACTCGTTAATCATGCTAGCCCCCCTCCTCCTCTCCCATTTATTTGACGGAAATTGTGCAAAAAGAGATCAGTATCTCATATTTTCCCTGTCGCTTTAAATAGGCTCTTAATGAAGATACATGCTGGATCATGTGGCTAATAAGACAAGTGTCAGGTTTCTTTCTTTCTTTCTTTTTTTTTTAAGCTAAAGACATAGAGGAAGCACTGACCATCCCACTGTTTTGTCTGACACCACTCATCGTAAAGCGTGGTTGGGTGGTGAGGTAGAGAGCAGGAGAGGAAGGTGGTGTCAAGGCAGAATTACTCCTCATTACTGAGCCGGACGAGCCAGTAAATCACAGCTCTCCACACCAGCAACTTTCTCCCATCATCACTCAAAATGGCTCAGTTAGAAGCCGGCCGTGCTTGCTGACCTAATAAACCCCTGTGCCGTATCCTAACAGATCATGTTTGAACAGTAAGCATGTGTAAAGAAAACGTTGATTGGATGCTGTAATCAATTCTGCAGTTTTTGAAAACGGCTGGAAACTCTTCAATCCATAGGTCAAGGTTAGTTTACACGGCAGTGCCAAGCTTTAGTAAAAGTTTGTAATGCTATAGTGCTGGGCAAAATACCAGCAAGTACTTGGTGGAAAAGTTTGATTGAAAAAGTTGACAAACGAAGACAGAAAACGGGAAAACAAACGGGTTTTATTGCATATGAACATATAATTTCAACAGTATTTTGGGTCTGTGGTTAATCAGAATGGTAAGACAAAAAAACACGTTTTATAAGATTGACTCTGATTGACTCTACTTTTATACAATTATACAGTACAACATAAAATGGCATTATTTGAATTTAATAATAATGTTATTATTATAAATTGAATAGTTATTATTTCATTAGTGGGGAAATGTGTCTCTGCATTCAGAGGTGTAAAGTACTTGAGTAAACTTTGGTAATTTTTGTAAATCTTTTTTCTACTTAGTATTTTTTGCTACTTGTATTGAGTGTCAACAATATAATAATATTTTAAATATTTATAATATTTAATAACTTGTATGCAGTCCCAATAAATTCACACAATCAATAAAGTACTAGTACTAATACAAGTACAAATACTATGCTCAACTACAAATACAAATCTGTGTACAATATTAATAAAAAAAAAAAAGTACGACGAACGCATAAAGACATTGAAAAAACATTCTTTAGACATTGAAACACTGAGCATAGTATTTGAAACACAGCATCGTATTTGAAACATTGAGTAAAATTCCTAAAGTTTACTCAAGTACTATACACCTCTGCGTTAACAGTGAACACACAACCATGTAGGAGACAGTGTCTTGCCCAAGAACACCAAGATGTAGAACCAGCTTGAGCGGTGTTTGAACCTGAAACCTTTTGGACACAAAGTTTATTTCCCTACCACTGGACTATAACTGCCCTTTTGGAACAAGATTGGCAGAAAAATTGACATTTCACAGTTCCATATTAACCTTGATTTGAAATATCGAATCTCAAACAAATGTAAAGCGTTTCTAAACTTGACATGTAAAGTGATTGATTTCTTGAAGTCTGTTTGCCCTTTAGTCTGGATTATCGGGTGTTAGTTCTAGACTCAGTGTGGTTTGTCCTGGTCTAACCTTGGGTAATCAGGGTATGTCTTGACATTACGTAAAACAAATGCTATGTTGAAGCACCTTGACATTCGTCATGCTCCCTGGTGAAAAATGACGTCTCACTCCATTACGTTTCTGCCGTGCAGACTCCTCGTCCCATTAGACAGCGCTCTGTGTCGCGCCATGTTACTGCAAGCTCCATTGGCCTTTATTTCACCATCAACCAGATGAAACGCTTGATATTAACAGCCTGTTTCTTGATGTATGCCTCTCTCTGATATGATCCGCTATAGCCACAGCACCCATTAGTAACTGTGTTACGTTTCAGATGGTATTTAATGAAGAGAATCCCCTTGACAGGTAATTTCACTCTTTGATTTTATTTGATATTTACAAGTCTGGGTGAATGTTACTCTGCTAGTTTAGCATCCTCATTTGCTAACATGTTGCCAATTACACTACGATCCACCTGAATGACCTCATGAACTGAGGGAGGGGTGAGAATGCAATCAAACTCACCTCCGCTGAGAGATGCAGCGTCCAAGCCATCTGCTTTTTTACTGGCGACTGCGAGCCAGCACTGGTTCACCTCATCTGCTCTAATTGTGCTGTGATCAAAACTCCCAACAAAGATGATACCTCTCGTTTGCCTCTGTTTCACTTGAAAGATCTCTATTTCTGGTCATTTTGAGCGTTGAATTGTCCTCACAAATGTGATGCTCCAGATTCTCAACCTGCTGAAAGGAAGGTCAGTTTTACAGCTTCTTTAACCAGCTAAACAGTTTCCAGCAGTGCTGACATGATCAAACAAGGGTTTTACAATCATCCATTATCCTTCTGACACAATTAGCTTGAATAGTTATTTACCACATTAGCAAAGTATAAAGTGTATTTCTGAATAGTTTAAAGTTATTTTCATTGACAAACAGTGCTTTTCTTCTGAAAATAAGGGCATTTCAAAGTGACCCCAAACTTTTGGACTGCAGTGTACATCCATTTTATTTTCCATTGCAGGGTCAAAGGGATCTGGAATCCTACAGTAGCAAATTTTGGTACACACTGGATTGGTGGCCAACCAATTACAAAACTGAATGTGAGCTAGTCAATTTCTTTAGTGTGTTATTGTGGTGCTAAATTACAAAATGTAAAAAATACCTTCTCGCTTGCAAACTCAACTGAGTTGACCCAAACAAATGTAGGTGTTTTTCTTTCCACCAAGGCCTAATGTTTTGTATTCCTACAGGCAACATTGCCTTCAGAAATTCTACAAAAAGTTAAGACCGGAACTGGAAATTGTTTGCAAAAAGTAGAAAAATCTTGATTAAAAAAATCACAATAGTTCATTTAAAATGTAGTTATTAGAAATACTTTATAACAGATAAGTGGGGCAGCAAAGTTCAATAACCGGCCTAATCTTGGGTTCCTTAATAAATGTAATCATGAACATCCTCTGTCAAAAGTTGCATATTAAATAATTGCATAAAAATCCTTCCAAAAAGTGCGTAAGATCGTCTGACCACGATTCTGTGAAAACTATGATCTGTGTGGTTCCTACACCAATAAATTATGCCATGAAAGCTTTTTCTCTGCTTCTGGCTGTTAGGCCAACATGAGCTGAAAAGAGAAGAATAGAACAAACAATCAGCTGTGCGCCAGGAAATTCAGCCAGAGAGAAGGTTTTTTTTTTTTGGCTTTTGACAGTCGCAGAAAAGTCCTGCAGATAATGACATTAGCTCTGCACAATCACAGTTAATGCATATCTGTCCACAGTGCAGAGGCCACGTGAAGCGTGTGCAAAAGACACTCAGGCAATTAAAGCCTGTACGGGCAAGTGGGCCACATGCAGCATCGTGCCAGCGGCCGGCCCTCCCTTTCCCTCCACGGTCAGATGAGAAAGATCTGTGAAGCTTGGATAGGTCACACGGATCAGGCTGGATTTGCAGCCTTAGTCCCGAGGCTCTCTCTATGGCTTCTTGCGGGAGTATCCTCGGTAGTCAAGGCTACCGCTTCGGCAGGCCTTCGCCTTCTACTCTCTCGCTCACAACATCTCACGGACTAAAGGCTTTATCAGCTAGTGCTGGAGAAACTACAAGTACCACTCGACATATATGTCCAGCTTCTTCTAAAGCATTAGGTTTGTCCAAAACATTTTCTATAGGAGTTTTGTGAGCACAAACATGTGGTTATGAAGAAACTTTAGATCAGAAAATACAGTCAGAATTCAACTCACTGGAGTATGACCTCTGCTGACAGGAGAGCAGCTATTGTATTCTTATCTGGGTCTCCTTGGCCAGTGCAACGTGGAGCTTCTGGAACAGATAATAAAACATCTCCCAATACCTGCTTTTTCAATTCCATTTTGTGCCATGGAACGCTATTGATTGCTAGTCCATCAACCTGATGTATTGATTGTGTGCGTGTGTGTGTGTGTGTGTGTGTGTGTGTGTGTGTGTGTTTTGGGTCACTTCCTTGAATAGACGTGCAAGTGCGCCTTGTTTTAGAGACTTTTTGTGCTCAGTTTTCATACATACACAAGAGATTCGCCAACTTTGCTGTGGAGATTTGTTGCAGTGTGAAGATTTGTGAGGGTGGAATAATAGGAAGCTTGGGTTGTTTAACTAAAAAAGAATTGAATTAGATTATGCTCCGAGCCGTTTAAAAGCATATTTGGGTTCACACAGGTCAAGTGCAGTCAACGGTATTTGTGGAGCGTTGCTAATTCCCATGGTTTGTTAGAAGCCAAGCTTTGTTGCAATTGGAGGGCATCAATGTTAAGTTTTTATAACATCACCAGCTGATTTATTATGTTTGTATGCAATTTTACTTCTTGTAAGTATTGAGTGTTGAAAGTGTTTCTTATTTTAATTGCCAAATGATCATTAAGAGATTGTACAGGTTAATTTGTTAAAGTTAAAGATAATATATTTTTTTCCGGTCTGTTTTTTTGTCGATTAGAAGCTGTGTAATATTATCCATAGTTATGCTTTTCTTTCTGTTTTTGGTTTTTAGGGCTGTTTTTTTTTTTTTTTTTGCACAGCATGATGTTGGAGAGCTTGTGCAAGGCAGACACATTTCCAACATCAATCTGTTGTCAATACAAAATGCCAGACGGCCTGCTTGTTTCCTGTTTTGTCTATTCTCAAGTGTCCTCAAACTGTAGTTTTACTGATATGCATGTCATAACAGCATTTTAAACAGGGTACACAGGGTATTTTTTGTAACGTGAAAAATCTCGCATTTTAAAACATTTTTAAATTTTAAAAATAAAATTAATGAATAAATGATGCTTTTGCAGCAATGTGTTGTAGTAATTTATTATTATATATATATATATATATATATATATATATATATATATATATATATATATATATATATATATATATATACATATATGTGTATATATAGTATTATATTATTAAATATTCTATTATAATATTACATTTACAAACAAACATGAACTATACTGTTGTCTCTTGATACTGCAGGAACTAAAATGAACTTAGACCAAATTAAAGGAACAAGCCATCCACATTTCTGCCCTGTGTTGGAAGATATAAACTCCAAGGCTTCATTTGTTCTTCCACCCATTAATCCATTGCCAGGCTTCTTCCATACCAGGGCTTAGTGACCTCTTTTCTCTCTTTCCTGGGTGGAGATTGAGAACACAACAGGGGGCAAAGGATCTCCCAGAATACCAATTGGCCCCACTGAGGGTGTGGAGCAAAGGATCTTGATTATAGATTTCGGTTTGAAACATGTGGATGTGTGTATGTGCTTGTCTTTTGTTTGAGCTTGTGTCTGTATGTGTCTAGCAAACAAAATTGATCACTTGCCCGACAATCTTCTATTTGCTTGTGTTGGTTCTAGATGTTGGTCTTATTGATGACACAATTGGAACACACTCCTTATCGTCTCCATGTACATATGTTTCTGTGTAATTACTCTTAGAATATTTATTTATACTGTACATATTGTCTGTAATATATTCTACATCATGCAAAGCTTCCTCTGAGCCGCCATTTTTAGGATTTGGAAATGTTGAACAAAGGAAATATATGCAGCATGTCGTGCAGAACATCGTTTTCTCAATTGCTGACAGAATTGAGCGAGTTCTGAGCACAGAGAGATGTCAGGACAGGGCTTTGCTGAAAGTTTGCTGTATTGGCGATAAAGCAGTGGTCAGTCTGATAAAACTGTGCTAGCCTTGCATAGGAGCAAGGGCAGTGGTCAAGCTAGGGGACAGCATTAGGGATCAATGGCGATCAGTGTAGCAATCCCCCGTCGGTCACTGAGCAATGATTTTCCTTTGGTCACTAGCTCACTGCGGCATACTTCCTGAGATTTCATACAAAAAAGCAACAGTGCCCCCTGTTGTCAAAACTCAGGCTAACGTCCCAACATGCCTTTGGTAGAGTATTATGACGGAATACGTTTTTCATTGTCCAATCTATTTTATTTCTTAAATCGTCTTTCTCATTGAGATGAAACATTTTTTTTGGTAGGTAAAGTTTGCTCTGTAGATGTTGGTGTCGAAACATGAGACTGAATCACAGCCTCTTCTGGCTCGTTACTCACCAGGTTTTCACCAGAACAGCACATTCAGTCGGAGTCTGTGCTTCGGGGAGAGATGTGCAGAATGGCTGTCCAGGGAGATGGCTAATTATCTGTTATGATCACTGGAAACGACAGTAGAACAGGGGACAGCCTCCGTTATTTTGAGCACGGAGTGATGATTAAAGTGAGGAGGAGAAGCCTACTTCACTTGTGTTTGGAGGGGAACAAACGTAATGCATTGTTGACCAGGGGTTTGGAGTGACAGATGGATGGTTTCTAAGGAGAGCATTATTTGACAGTTTCCTGTAATGATTGACCACGTGTCTCCATTGCAAACTTTGAGGGCACCGGGTCAGGACAGCCCCTATGTGCCGTTGTGAAAACACAATGTATGGCTTGTGTAACCGACAATGTGTAAAATCAGGCAAAGTTTAGAATGCCTGAAAACAAGAATGAAGCAACAATGGCAAATTACGGAAAACCGGAAATTGCATTCTATACAATGGCTAAATTTGGGACCCCTGTGGGAAATCAGAGACACCAGAAATTGAGAAAGGAAAAAAAAAGCCACACGGAGCTGCAAACGTCATTAGAGGTTATGGGAAAAATGCTTCCAATTATTAAAAAAAAGATTTTAGTTTTGAAGTTTTGTTGGTCGTTGCACGATGTTTATTATACAGTATAATATTTGTAATGTAAAACTATACTGTATTAATATAGACATATATATATATATATATATATATATATAAATATAATTTTTTTTTTCAGAGAGCGAGAGAGAGAAAGATAGAGTAACGAAAAAATACAGAACGGCATTTGTTCTTGAAAATGAATCCCCTGACCTTGCTGTTGTTAGTCCACAGTTTGAGCAATATGAACAATGTGGAGTATGATATTATCTAATCTAATAAAAAAAACAATCACTTGTGAAATTGTCCTTTAAAGGGCCGATTATGATGGGAACTGATAATTTAATGGATGCATTAATCTAAATTAATCGCAGTATGCTGTGAAGTTCCGAGAATGTGTGACGGAAATAACACACTGATATTTCTACACTTTGTGTCTGTTTTAAGGTCCAAGTAAAGAGTATTGAGTTAGAGGGTTGAGTAGCATGTAGAATTAGAGATGCATTGTTTGTTTTGGGTTTTATTTGTGTGTGCAAATAACTCAGTTGTGAAGCACTGTCCATATATCCCACCCTGGGATGGGTTGACCACTGATTTGTTTTCATCCTGCTTTTGGATCAGATTCCGAAAGAGAAGAAGTGGCTTAGAAAACAGATGAATGAGTCGACTAGAAGAGATGGAGAGATGGTGCCAGGAGAACAACCTGCTCCTGAACGTCAGCAAGACCAAGGAGTTGGTAGTGGACTTTAGCAGAAAGCAGGAACGCTCGTACCATTCAGTCACCATCAACGGAGCCCGGGTGGAGAGAGTGGACAGTTTCCGGTACCTGGGTGTTCACATCGCGCAGGATCTCTCGTGGTCCTGCCACATCAACACCCTGGTGAAGAAGGCCCGGCAGCGTCTATATCATCTGAGACGCTTAAGGGACTTCAGACTCCCCTCTCAGGTGCTCAGGAACTTTTACACCTGCACCATAGAGAGCGTCCTGTCGGGAAACATCACCTCCTGGTTCGGGAACAGCACCGAGCAGGACAGGCGAGCCCTCCAGAAGGTGGTGCGGTCAGCTGAACGCACCATACGCACCGTGCTCCCTGTTCTGCAGGACATTTACAACAAGCGGTGCTGGTCCAGGGCCAGGAAGATCGTAGCAGACCTCAGCCATCCCAACAATGGACTCTTCTCTCTGCTGCGCTCAGGAAAACGCTTCCGTTCCCTGAGAGCAAACACAGAGAGGATGAGGAGGAGTTTTTTCCCGCAGGCCGTACGGAGTCTGAACCAGGGTGCTCCAGCACCATCCACCGGAACTGCCCCACTGCCACGCTCAGAACTGACCACTTCATGAGCCTTCATCCTAATCTGCACATGAGTCACTTTATTCTTCTTTTTAATCCTTATTCTGCACATGGACCACTTTATACCACTTAAAAATCTGCACTGAACCTGGAATCTGTTTTTGCAATTACATTCGTTTTGTATTCTTACTGCTTTTTCTTTTTTTCTATTTTTATTACTATTTTTATTACTATTTCTTTGATCTTTTTTTGCTTATTGTATTCTTATTTTGTTCTTTGGAGTGATTGTAAAAAACATTTCACATCATGTCATACCGTGTATGCATATGTTTGTGACAAATAAAATTTGATTTGATTTAGAATGAGTAGAAAGCCAGGCACATGTGCATTGTGGCTGCCGTGTTTTTGTCCTCTTTTCTTGTCCCTGGACAATTGCTAATTATTGTTACCATTCTAAAATTCATTGTGTGGCTTTTTTTTAATTAGTGTATAAAATGTCAGCATCTCGCTCAAAAAAGATTAATGGGATTTGGATAATTTTATGCTCCCTTGTTCTCTTTGGAAGCTGTCCTAATTCCAACAGCAGTTCATAATATGCCTCATTGCAAAGTAGGTTTGGACTTTGAATGATGCTTTGGCTCGCTGCTTCCTTGCTCTCTGTGGACAGGAGCTACTAAATGCCGCTTGTGATCCATACAGGCTTTAATAAGTGGAGGACAACATGGGAGTGGATGCACCATGCTAATCCAAAAACGCAGTTTTCAAAAGGCCTGGACTTGTGCTGACACAACCCAAATATGGCCATGTTTGTGTTCATCTTACGTTTATGACAATTGCCTTTTTTTCGTTTAGATTTTCATCTATGTGCTTTTTCTCCCTTATCTCCAATGCATTTGTATGATAATGCAGTCCTCGTGACAAACACAGACCTCGGTGGTGTGCAATAACAAGTCAGGTACTAATGCCAGTGTGTGAGGCATTTAAGGCTTATGCCATTGTGCTTGTGTCCGTCTATAAATTCTGTACGGAGTCAGGAAAAGGTCTCATCCCTCACCGTAATGGGAGCTGCTGGGTGGTCAGCGGTGCTACAGCGGCCCGCTAGCAGAGTGAATGGTGTGTCTCGGGGTCCGCTGAGGGCTGTGGAAGTTTACAGCTGGTCCTGGCCATAATCAGGCCTGCTGATGGAGGTGATGAACAGCTTCCCTTAATAGGTTTTATGAGTTCACCGCCGGCCTACTGGCATTTATCTCTTTGTCCCTAGAGCCTGCAAACGCTTCTAAATTAATAAGCAGTTGGAGGACTGACCGGCAGACAGGCGGGAAAGATGAACCGAGTCCACGTGTGGCTGTGTGTGTGCATATGCCTGGCCATCTCCCCTTGTGCTCCAGGTGTTGGGGGCTCAGCAGACACGCTGAAGATGAAAGACTTTGGATGCAGCATGTGGCCATGCATTTTGATGGGACACCCTCCCAGCACCCTGTTGGCCCTTTGCCTGTGGGGACGACAATCCGAGCCCGAGCAGCGCTGATGTGAGCATGTGTGAATCAGCCTTACAAACCCCGAGCTGCTGCACTGTGCACAAAGCCCTCCAAATCCATTACATCAGTCTTCCCCAGTCAAATCTGCTTCATTTACACCATCTGAAACTCCGGCGCATGAAAATGCAGATAAGTAGCGCGCGCAATTACATCCTACTGCTCGCGCTGAACTTACTGTAGCTCAAAGCTGTGAACGATGAGTCTCTGGAGCTTCTGTGATGCACAGTGTAAGATACCAGATTGTTGATGAAGTGCTGCAATATTTATTCCCTTTTTCCCCATTGTGCTTGTGCACTTCTCTTAGGGAGATTTTGAGATGCACGATCTCTGACACGTATCATATAGCCGCATAGCAAATATTATGAAATCGCATGGTGCACATCTGTCAGGGCGGAGTCCTGATTATTTATTCATTGGGGCCAATTAAAACTTCAGAACAAGAAGACTTCAATGGGTATGAATGAGTATAAGGATAACATACGAAGCACAGTGTCCAGGCTACTGTGTTTGTCCTGTGAGTTGGTCAGAGCTGTAAAGAGTACCTGAAAATCAGGTTAAGAATTACTTTTAATTTCTAAAGAACTTAACTTTAGTACTGAATGTAGGCTCAAAAAACACCAAGTCGTGTGGAAAAACAAGAAACTCTTTATTCAAAAGGTTTAATTTCCTAATAAAGAAATTCAATTTAACACCTCATAGCTTCCAAATGGCGGAACAAAATAGATGCAAAATGAACAAAACGTCAGTCTCCAGTCTAGTCAGTAGTCAAACTCAAATGTGCAAAAAAATGCACTAATTCACGTTCAAGTATCCAGTGCCTTCCGCAGCCTGCAGATGGTGATATCGCCTCATCTGCCCAAGAAATTAACCTTGGTAAAAAAATATTCAGACTTCATACATAGTCACGCACAATCACAATGTAATTGTGTGTAACACGGTAAGTGTTCATTCAAATGAAGTGGAGTAACAAGTACATATACTTAATCAAAAATGTAGTCCGTGAGAAAAAACTAAATAGAGTACATACTAAGTAAAGTAACAAAGTTCATATACTCAGGTACTTTACAACACTAGCACTAAGACTCTGTATGGATGGAAACTCTAAGAATCCATCCATCAATTTTTTAAACACTATTGCTGGAACCAATCTCAGTAACTCTGGGATTTAAGGGACCCAATATACAGCCTGAACTGGTGGTCAACCAATCACAGAATCACCTGAACTCAGTTTATTGGACTGCTGGTGAAAACCAGTACCCAGGAGGAAGCCCACGAAAACATGCAAACCTTGAACTTGAGTCCCCCCATTCCTGAATCCCATACAGAATTCCTCCAACCATTCCCAGATTCACTTCTGCCCATGCGTCGAATGTGCTTTTTGACTTCCGAGGTCCTTTTCAGAGACCGCGCCATAGAAACAGGACTCCATTTGGTTGAGAGGCACAGTGTTGGAATCGATAAGCTTCACTTGCATCTGTGCCTGAGCAAAGTGTTGTGGGGCATAGCTTAGCAGCTGGGGAGCCCTGATTGTGTGGCATTTGTCGAGTTCACTGGGGAAGTGCATACTGTGTTATTGGGGAATATGGATTTAGACACGGTTGGAAGCAGTCTATATCTCTGAGATGGGAATAAATTGGAGCAAAGTGCAGCCATTGAAATGCATACAGAGCGAAGCGAAACTGCAACATGCAGCAGCTGTTTACCCACTGCTATCTGTCATTGGGCCTTATGAGGAAATCGTTTAAGTATCACATTACTCTAGCATGTAGGGTATCCGTCCTGAAGTATTACCCAGCATCCGGAAAGAGGAATGAAAGCAGCAGACAAAAGATACCATCAGGGCTGAGTAATGAATATAATATTGAGTGAATCGGCTTTCAGATGAGACACGTTTGGGCAAAAGCACATTGTGTTTTAAAGCGATCACCAAGTCATCGCCTGCTTTAGTCGTCCGGCATTCAGGAGTGGAAAAATGAGCAGCCAGAGATGATAACTTGAGCTGTGACAGAGGCATCCATTGCTTTTAATGTGACATTCAAACACTGTGGAAAAAATAGCTGGGTTTTAGCGAGAATCTGCAAGAATCGCGCTAAATTGATATTTAAACTGTTAATAACAGTAGTGACGGCTTGGCAGTCTGCCACCAGTGCTGCTGAAGAACGCACATCGACACTTGACACGTGAAGAACGCCGTGTCTTCTCCCACGACTAATCATATCTGTATTAAATCTCAACGACACGTGTACATCATTAGCATTTACAAAGACGCTAGATGATAAGTATCAAACCGTGGGCACCCTTCGCAGTAGACGAGCAGGAGCCATTTATCTTAACAGATTGCCCAAACACCTTTTTCTTTACCTTCACCAATGGGCCTAACAGGAGCTGTCTTGCTTTAATAATCCTTGGGGATATTTACGAAATGTCACTTCCTTTCTGGATATCGCCGGCTGTTTTTTTTCGTGAGCTGTGTGGCAGAGCCCATTGTAGGCCGCTGAGGCGGAGCGGGATGTGGTAAAGATTTGTCATGTGGCTACAACAAAACTTGCACACGGAGCTTAAGATGATTTATAGGGCTTATTTCTGAAAGTGGTAAAGTGAAATTAATCATGATCCCACCTGACGCTAGTGCTCAGCTGTGATAAATGACAAGCTGTCAGCGGCAGACAGTGTGCCATCCATGAAGTGGCTGCTGATGCGCTCTTTTCTCAGAAACACTGACCTGAAGATCAGCCCTGCCAGATGCCCCACCGGATGCCTGCGTTTGGGTGGACCGGGTGCAGACGCGTCCCTCCGGCTGCCTACGCAGACGTGCCCTAATGAGCTTCAGTGAGACTAGCGTTGGACAGATCAACTCACCTCTTCTCAAACCGCAAAGAAGTTCATCGCACTGTCGGCGTGAGATCTTCATTGTTTTGACAGCTTCATCCAGCCCCTCTTCAGCTTTTTCAATTAGAAAACAATAGAATGTGAGGGTGACACAGGGTCTGGGGTCTATTTTCTCCAGATGTTTGTTCAGCATCTGTCTGTGTTTCTTTCTAATGCAAGAATGATAATTGGAAAAACCCAAAGCTGTTGATCTCGCCCAAACCCCACATTTTCTTGTTCATTAATATCTGCAATGAGTCGGAAAGGCTGCGGTATCTTTGTTGTTCTTGGCTTTCACCATAAGTCAGAAAGTTTACTGCTTCGGCGGTAATGTAGACATTAGTGTCCTGTAATTGAAAATCTATGCTTTGCTTGTGCCCTGAACCCCCCTCCATCCCCCCAGAAGTTGGTGAAGTGAGAAATGCTTGTAAACCCATTTCAACCCGCAAACTGATTTTGTTTTCCCCTCTGCCATGAAAATAAATAAATTTTGCCCTTGACAACAATTTAATTAATAGTGATGTTTAGCAGGCCCATTTCTGTGCTCCCTCTTAATCTAATTTTGTTTCCACTCTACGATTTGTAAATTACTGCAAAATGACGCATCATTTACTTCTGTCCTTCTGCGCTACAAAGGTAATTTTTCTTTCAACACAAATCCTCCCGCTTTCTTTTTCTGACCCCTTCCCTTCTGCCTTTGTTTGCCCCCAAATCTTTTATTTTTTTTCTGTCGTGGTCCAAAAAAAGTGTTGATCTTTATATGCAATTAAACTGATTTTCTTGACAACTAGATAAGGTCACTATTATAAAATACAAATTTGGAGAATAAAGCAACTTTAAGCCAGGAAAAATGCTTGTTAGAAGTGTGCTATTTGTGTTAATTGTCAATTTTGTACAACAAATCATTGTACAAAAAAAATAGTAACAATTAGTTAGAATTTTTTAAAATCACTCAGAACCAAATGTTCTTTGTGAGAAGCCAGAACTTGGATAATGCTCTTCTAGAAAAAGATGCTTAAGTTCCTTAGGCCTTTTTTTTTATTTTAATAAGTGTGCCAGGGAAATGCCATGTTGGCCAGTAAATAATATTAATCTGCTTGGCTTTGTAGTCAAATCTAATAACACAGCTCAAATCCATAACTTTTTGTAGCATGATTATCATATATCATACATGTTATGGATTTTGCTTACACATGCTGTTTTAGTACAGCTTTAATGTGAAGTACATAACCACGGGAAACTAGAAGGCCCAGTAATAGCTGTTGTGCCTGTATTTGGCATCAGTAATCTGTCATTTTCATCCGATATGCGAGGCTCAATTTTCTTCTTCCATTAAGCATTCAGTCTGACAAAAAAACTGTCACAACAGAAAAAACAATAGTTATTTCAATAGGCTGTGTTTGGATTACCATAAACCGTATCCATATGGAGACACATGGAACTTGAACGATCAGTGCCATGAAATAAGTGAATTGCAATGTGAATTGGTATAACTCTAAAAGAACCATCACGGTGTGGTGCAAAAGCAGATTAGAACGATGTCTTCATGACCTTAAACAATGACCGTGTGATAGTCAACCATTATTTAAGAGAAATGATATCTCAATAATGACGGAATTTATACCTACTTATCACCCTTGAATTGATGCCTAAGCAAAACACATCCATTGCGTTTCATCATCCCACAGACATATCAGCCTGTTCTCCCTTCTAGAATAGCTGTCATTTTACAGATGTCAAACATGACAGATGCACCCTGACAAAACCTACCACCTAAAAGAAAATACAATTAGAAGCCCCAGTGGACAGGCCACGCATCAATTTATCCAGGGTTGCTGTGTGACAGGGCTCGGCGGTGCTCCTCGATTTTATGTCTGCTAGATGTCTGTGACTTATTTCAGTGTGTCTCTCTTATCTAAGCGTTAACAGCTATCCGTCTTGAAGCACAATCTGACTAGAATCTGTTCCCTCACATTGCATTAGTAGGGACTAGTTCAGACCTGCTGTTGAAGTAAAATTAGTCTTTGTGATGAAGAGTTTAAGAAGAGCTGCGACAAGCTACCTGGGTCATACTGCGGTGGCACATGGCATTGCCAACGGCTTTTATCAAGCATATCTTCATCTTCACATCCATTACTCATGATAAGATCTAGCTTGAGTGACGACATGACTGCGTTGGGGAAATGGTCAGATGGAACGAATGAGTGGGAAATGTTTCTCAATGGAATCTTGGGGCTGCCAAGTCACACATTGATTATATAGCAAGGTCCATCTTACATTCAATATAGAGCAGATGCTTTTATCTAAAGCAACGATGCATTACATTGAAACAACTGTGTGCTTTTCTTGTGATGAAAAACCCACAACTTGTTCTATCTCTTACATCATGCTCTACTCTAATGCCTTTTTTGTAACCCCACGGAACTTTGATTCAAAAGGCACTATTCATTTTAAATGTTTTTCCTGTGTGTGAAAGAAGAATTGGGATTCAGGATATTTGCGGGTGGACAGAATATTTCACCATTTGAGAAAATATTCTAAAAATTAGTTTATTCACTGAACTGTCTGTTTGTTTGTTTGTTTGTTTGTTTGTTTGTTCAATAATTTCCAAAAAGAGCATTCCAGCATTAAAAGGAGTATTTTGTCACTGGGCTTTGGAGGTAAACATTTGTTTTACTATAGTATTGTTTAGTTCAATAGTATTATTCTGTTTTTTCTGTTCTTAATTTTATCACTATTATTCTCGTAATTTCCCTGCAGGTTCATGTTTGCATGTTAAGTTTATATCAAAAATATATTTTTTCATGTTTGAAAATGTCCTGTTTTTTGTTAACCTTACACAGACACTAAGAATCATATCCCAAATCACAGTTGTCTTCAGATTGAGCAAAATTGTGCAGTCACTTCATAAATTGTGACATTCACACAAGCAAGAAAGTAAATGTAATTTATATTGTGTGTTAAAAATCAGAAAGTATCAATATCAATATTGCGATTTTGGCCTGTATTTACTTGGTTTCGAAATACATTTTAATTTTGCGGTATCTCCCACCACTAGCAAACAACAAAAGAAAGCACTACAACTCACAAATCAATTTCACTTAACAGTTTCACGTCAGTTTCAAGTCTTTCCTACATGCCACACCTCATTACCCTTATTTCACCCCTCTTTAAATACGAAAAAGGAAATTGCTGCCACCGGAACTCAGTTTGGTAAAACCTATACAAACTATGTCAAACACACATCAAATGAATTAACACAAATTCATAACAACATCAAACTTCCACAAGCTCAACTGCAGTACAACGAAGTTCTCCACATTGGCACCAAACCCACTCTCTTATAAGCTGTCAGTATTTGTCTAAATAAACTGCCGTGTCCTCCCCACAACTCAGGTCAAAAATCTTGGTGTCACCCTTGAAAGTTCACTCTCTTTCTTGGCTCAAATCCGCATATTTCTATCTCCGTAATATTAACTGCTTCTGCCCTTCGCACACTCCCAGCATCTGTGCTACCCTGGTTCATGCCCTTGTCTCTCCCCGTCTGGACTACTGCAGAAATATAGCTCAGAAAGTCAAAACTACAAGAAAGCACAACTTGTCAATGTTCAACAACACTCAGAAGACAATTTATGAGCAAAGGAACTCAAATACACCAAGAAGTCTCAGAGATTAAAGGAGCGAATTGCTCAGTCACGGAACGTATTTTAAACCATGTCATAAGTGGGAAGGTAGCAGGATGTGCACCTCATCACGATTTCTTTTAATATAATCGAGACTTTCTTGTATAATAACAGAGCGAGTGCCTCCTTGGCTGTCTGGAGAAAGAAAATACATTCAAAGACTTGAAATCTCAGAGGTCACCGTGACTTGAGTAGCTTTCTTTACGCCATTGTTGGAAAAGCTCTCACGTAGACCAGCTTTATGTTTCATCAATACATTTGTCTAAAAAAGAACGAATGACTTGTTTTGAAGCAAATTATGAACCGCCGATATTGAAGAAGCTAGAGGAGTTCTTCATAAAAGGGCAAAGTGAAATCTCCAAGGGTTGCAGTATTAAACTGTAAACCAATTGCTTGCTGCCACTCCTTTTGGTTCGGATACTTCTTTGCAATATATTTGAAAGAATCCCAAGGATTTGTTTTGTATTAACAAGCTGTTTTACATCTTCCCAAGCTAACCCTTCAGAGGAGGCTTCGGATTCCATCCCCTCAGCTGTCTTCTTACGGCTCGACTCGATGTGGAGACTATGGGGAGCCTGCACCAGTGGCGGATATAACTCCCTGTACAAGGATTCAGAACCTCCTACAGTGATTTAAAATTGCCACATCAACTTGCCCACCGAAATGTGCCTTCCGGGATGAGGCATATCATGACTCCCTTAGTATGATCTTTCTTCACGGATCATTTGAATGACAGTTTTTAAGTTAATTTTTCAAATGATTCACTTGAGCCTCAGTAGGTTCTGCACTAATGGGCAAAACTGCAGCAAGTTTGGTGTCTCAAACAGCAGCGTATCATTTTTATTAGCCGTGTCTTGGGCTGCATTGTGCCTTGACACCGGATAAGCAATTATTGAGAATCTGAATGAAGCGTGTTTTGCAAGTAGGAGGCAGTGACTGAAACCAGCACTGCCTTTTTCCCTGGTCTTCTCCTAATCACTCCCATGCTCGCTTTTATTTCATGCCCTATTTTAGCCCAGACACCTCAGCGCTGTCATTGCAGGTCTCAAGCTTTGGACAGCTAGACTCAGTGAAGCTCATAGGAGTAGGGATGCGTGAAGAGTTTGCCAGCGTTTCACAGAGGGGGAGCCAGGAGATAATAATGGGTGGAATGCAGGACCCATGCGTGTCGTGCGAAAGAATAATTGCTGCTCTTTCAACAGCGCACCCCTAATTGGCCTCGCTGTGGTCGGAGAAACTTCAAGTCAGGGAGGGTTGGTACACATGACTTGTGGAGCCGAGACGTAGGTCTTACACCGTTGCCCAGGGAGCTGTATCTGAGGATCTGTTCCCTTTGCTGTAGGGTGTATTGTGGAGAGATAGTCCCAGTCCCTTCAAACTGAATCTCTCATCCCCACCGCTGACCAGCCAGGGTGAAATGACCCTTCATTAAGGTGGTGTCGTTAGAAAGGAATGGATCTGACAGCGCCTAATCAGAATGTGGGCTCTGTAAATTTGCCGAGATTCCTCGGAGGAAATATTGAGTAATACCTTTTAACTCTGCGGTGACTTTTAAAACTTCCCCCAGCCTATTCTTTTCATCCTGTTCAACATAATTTGCTTTTCAGCAGGCGGGGAACACAAAGCTTATTAGCCCATTTCACAATAGGCTGAAAAGTGCAGCTTTTAATTCTAATTTCACCACCAGACAAAGTGGTGATTATGCCAAGTCCACATGATGGAACTGATAGAACGGTGGGTTAGTCTGCAAAGCGAGATTTCTTCTCTCCAGCATAAATTCCAAAATTTATAACAAATTATGTACAATAAAAATCTACCCATATCGCTTTCAATAGTCCTGCATTGCCTCTTTTTTCCACTTCCATGTATCAATAAAACATGGGCACTAGTGGGTTCCATAACTGAGTGTCCTTGGGATAGACACTGATTGTCACAATAATGTTTGATACTTTTTTCAAGTTTTTCATTAATCATTTTATTTTATTACTTTAATGAAAATATCTGTTTGTTTGCCTAAGTCTGTCTATCTTTTCAGTTTGGTCACAAATTCTTGTGATTTACTAATACATTTTACGTCACTAAATTGTATGTAGGTCTGTTAGAAAATTTCATTTCGTTTCCAGATTTCCAAATCACTGAGGAAACTGCTTTTCTGTTTGTGCTGTTGTAAAAAAAAATGTATTTACATTCTTATTTATTCGGATAATTTGTTGGAGTCATGGTGAACGCTGTTTGAAGTATGTTGGACAAATCATTTGCTTTTTTCACTGCCCTTGTAGTACCTACTCCAGTAACACCACCAAAGGCAAGAGAGAAGGAACAGCAAATACTGTGTGCTAAGGGACAGTCATTAGCTTGGCAGCAAATCCATGCAGCTCTTCCAGGAGCTTGTGGTAATGAGTGAGACTGGCATCAAACAAGGTAAAAATCACCCCGCCTCCAGAATGATGAATGTTTAAAGACACGAAAGAATGAAGACACAAAGATAGAAAGACAAGAATCAAATGAAATGAAGAAATGGCAGACAAAAGGTAATAACTAAGAGTGAAAAGTAATAAATCTAAACAATGGTAAGAACTACCCCCAAAAGACTCGAGGAAATAATAAATGCAGTGGATAATGTGTGTAGGAAGGAAAAATGTAAAAAAGTGTTTAAAGAATATAGAAAACTTTGAAACTGACATCATCTTCGTATGCAATTAAAAGTTCTTAAAGTTTCTAGTGGAAAGTGTGTTTTGTACTGTAACTGTTTCGCTCTTGTGTAAAGTCACTGTATACATATATTTATTTATTTATTTATTTTTTTAATAAAGTATTTTATATTTGGTTCTGAGAAGTTGAGAAAGTGAAAAATTAAAGACAACGTTCTGATTTTGTAAAGATGAAAAGAAAACAAGAATCCATAATTAAAATGTTTTGTTGTGAAATTCTGTCTGGTTTTAGAGGTTTTTATTTGTATTCTCAGAGATATTCCTGAAGAAAAGAGCATGCTTCCAGCCAAAGTAACGCTCAAGCTTCACAAGACCCTGGTGAACATCTTTAGAGCAATATTCTGCTTTCACGTTGCATTTGTCTTAATATGGAAATGAACGAATCCTCTGGGCTTTTCTGCACACATGGCCCCCGTAGTTCACCATCAGTGATTTTCTTATCAACCCATAGTAAGTTTTCCACTATCGTTTTCAGCTGGCTGAAGCATTTATTTATTTATTTGTCATGATTTATCTTTCTTTCTTTTCAATGGCTACACGCACTCGGCTCTACAAATTGTGTTATCGTGTTGCATGAGTCTATCACTGCCTCCGTGCCCTTGTACCAATGGTAATACATAACCAGTTCTCCTTAAATTCAAACATGAAATGAAGCAATGATGAATATGTATATGTTAACTTTGTATTATTCACTTCATCTTGTTGGCTATTTTTCTTGGATCAGAGCAAATCCCCTGGATGCCTCCCACTCTTGGGAAGAAACTGATGGTTATTACCTGTCACTTTCCCTCACTGGGCAGAGCGTTTTACAATGCACTCAAATTAGATTAAGTAGATTTCACCGGAGGATGATATACAACTGCATTGTTATGAAATCAATCACCGCAATATCCTTGCTAATGTTGCCTTATAGAAGATGCCAGGTGACGCTTTACGTGAAAGAGATGGATTCCCTGACAGTGCGGAGGATATCAAACACAGGCCCAAACTGTTCTCCTGTAGACATCACGTCTTGTGAACAACAGTCCAAATCGGCAAATGTGCTAGAGGTCGTTTAAAATTAGCGCCTCTATTTCAAGAACGAAAAAACGTGTTGCGTTTGCAGCGCCAATAAGGGCTTTTTAGATCGTCCAGACAAAAGCGACAGAAATCTTAAAGGTCTGAAATTTTCTGCGGCTGGAAAGGTCACCATCAGAGTCGTGCAGGCTGCTGGGAGTTGTAAACGACCATTCTTATCAAATGTTAATGCTTCCAGCCCCACATTGCTTCAGGGACCAGAGAGAATATGTCTTTGAGGTCTTAAGGTCCCATGGAAACACGTTATTCAATTTGCATGCAAAAATCTGGTGCTAATTGCATGTTGCTTCACAGAGGATGAGATGGACTTGCTTTATCATGCAGGCCATGTGCAGGAGAATGTAAGATCTCTGCAGGAAGTGTCTTTTTGCGTGACAGTCAACACCGTGACACGGCTTTTATGAGGAGCAGGCTCAAGGCCTCGGTGGTTTTACATGAGAAACCCGTCTTTTTGTGCAAGGTTTGTAAAGGTTCTGTTGATGTTCTGCACATGGACGGACAGTGTGAACAAAAATAGAAGAGACACTCGGCTAATTTTCAGATGTATAGTATCTCTTACTCATTTCGGCTTTGGATATTAACCCGCGATCTGGTAAATCCTCTTTGTGCTTCTCCTACTGATAATATAGCACAGGAGCGTTTGGAAACCCAACTCTTCCGAGCCATAATTGCGTAGAGTCGCAAGCAATTCTAGCAAGCTTGAAGTAATCACAAATGTTAACGTGATTGTTCTTCAAGTGCATGATAAGAGCAATTCAGTACAGTCTTCTGATAACACTCTCAATAAGCCCCAATTTGTGTGTATTTGTGTCTTAACCATAATTGTGGCAATGCTAATTACTGAATTGTCCAAACAGAGCACAATATTGACCAGAGAAAATGTGAAATCCACAGGCTTTTGGACTTTCTGTCGTGACTCGATTGTTCTACGTAGTCCTATTCAAGCCCCATATTAACATGAAACATGCAAGAGATGTTGATTCTGCAGGTCACACTGCCCTCTATTGACTGAAGTGAGTGTGCGCATGCATTAAAAAAAAATCAAACTCATAAAACGGCACAAACGATTGCTGGGAGCATCTCAAGTTGTCCAAAACATGGAGATGCCGTGATAGATAACAAGGGCATAAAACGCATTAGCTACAAATGTCACCAGCAGGAGAAAGAAAATGTCAGGCATGTTGTCCGGTGGAACATATCGATTGGCTCATATATATGGTTATAATTTTAAGTTCTTCGACAGTAACCTTCCCTCAAGACACGGCCATAGCCTTTAAAATATTTATCAAGGTTCTCACAAAAGAAATGACACACAAGTTCCTGCTGCATTAAGAAACTGGAAGCTAAATCGTTTGCTTGGACATGTATGGATTTCCTGTCAGGCTCGTGGTGTAATGGAATGGGCAACGAGAGCGAATCCTACAAAGGTGCACTATGTAGATGAGCCCTTGGCTGTAATTGAAAGAGAGATAATGCAGGAGCTGGAAGGCACTTTGCAAAAGTGATTTTGGACAAGAGTGGAAGCCGACAGACTAACTGCTTCGCCCTCGCTCCAGCCAGATAGGGGAAGACAAAAGCCCACCCCAAAAAATAACAAGAAAACGAGCATGTGCCTTAGCAATTGATGTTTCTGACTTTGTTGGCTAAAATCAACTACTTTCTTCAATTGGCACTGTCCGGGAAAATAAACGATCCACGAGTGCAGGCGCAGCGTGGCGTCGGAGTTAACTCGCCGCAGTCTGGAGACGTTTGGGATTGTATTCTCAAAGGTCACGCTCTTCGTTCTCACAGTCTTGCCTGTCACCTTAGCTTTGCGCATGGAATCCTCCTATTGATCCTCCTCTGCAGCAGGCGTTCTGCATGGAAAGGCCTTGGAATCGCAGCATGGGGGCGCTCTGTGTGCCCACTGGGGAGCGCCGTGGATCAGAGAGGAGGGTAACGGGGTATTATGTGTCTTATGAGCAGTAAAATGATTGCAGCGAGAGGTGAAAGCTTTGCCTTCAACACATCCGTCTGTAAAGAGCTGAGAGCCACTATGCCAGTTCAAGGCCGGACCGCCAGACCTCCATCGGCTTTTATCCAAACTGCGCACTGCTACTGATTTGATGTCCTCCAAAGAAAAAGTGGCTTCTCCGCGGCCCAAAGCTGATTCTAGACTCTTTTCAAAGTGCAAATGGAAGCGCACAATAGGGAGTGCTGCACTCTGTAATTTGACAGATTTCAAGAGTTTGGCTTTTTCCCGCTCTTTTCCCTTGACCTTTTCAAGGTGTAATAGCAGAAGAGTGGAAATACGCTTTTCTCAGAGTGATGGATTGGACGATCTGTTAAGTGCATAAATGTCACCGTTATTTGGCAGAACTTTTCGATAAAGCCGGTGTTGATCTCGGCACTTTGTTTCAACGTCATTTAGAAGTAATCGCGTATCATTTTGCGTTCTTGGACGTACAACTAGTGGGCGAACTGTGTTGAATTAGCAGTGGCACGTTGCTGGTTTGCAGGAGGATTAATGTCAGTATGCGCTTGAATTAGCGATCAATTGCTTCGCCACCGTGTAAGACACACTGCTGCTGAAGATCTGCTAATAGATGAAACTGGATCTCATTAATTTTCTGCTCGGTGGAACATTGAGTGCCTGTTGCAAAAATAGAACAAAAGCGGAGGTCTCAATGAAGAAATAAACTGCAAGTTCAGTGGAACTCTGCCTGCAAGACACAGATCTTCTTGAGTAATTAGGCAAGTTGGTTTAAGCCTATTCCTTCTTTACATATTTATATGTAAAAAGAAAAAACGTACACACTTTTAAATATGGTTAAAATGAACTTGGTTAAAGCAGAACCGAAATGAACATAATTCCAAAAAGTACTTTTTCTTTATTTATATTGTTCTGCCATTTTTAAACATTGAGGTGTTACATTTCATTTGATTTATTTTCATATCAGTTAATACGGCCTCATAAATAAAGTTTCTTGTTTTTCAGATCTCATGCTGCTTTTTGAGCCTTCAGTAGGAGAAAAATACTCAAGTTCTTTTAAAATATGATAACTTACGACTTTACTCAAGGTTTTTTGGCATTTGTGACTTGTAACTTGTAATAGAGTAATTGTTACAGTAAGGTATCCGTACTTTTACTCAAGTATGGTTTTCAGGTGCTTTATACACTGTTGAATATACGATGCCTAAGGATCCTGGATCCAGCACGTGATTGGGAGAATCCTGCAGAAGCAACGAAGCATTATAGTACATTGGCTAATCCGTGGCCATCAGGGATTTTTTTTTCTTTTTGCCAAATACGCTTGTCCTCCCATCGACCTGATTCCACAAACTGTGAAAAATCAGGCAGAAAGGACATCACGTTCTCTTGGTTGTACCATACAGGTCTGGCTTCATGTTCCTGACACGCTGGTCTCTGGAGACAAGCTCTGAGAGGCTGGTCAGCGTGGGTCAAGCCTCTTGAACCTCCACGTCTGGAAGTTGGACAGAACACAGCAGATTTCGGCCATCAGCCACAGGCGGTGATAAATACTATCATCCTGCCGAGAACTATAGATGAGATGGTTATCAAAGCCAAAGTCAACTGCAATTGCTGCTATTACTACTGGAAATCTAAATCGCCCTGCTTTCTGACTCACAGCAACTAACAGACTAGAAATGACCTGAAATGGTAGATGTTGACCAGCAGGTGTCGCCAGAGAGACAAGAATCAACCGATCTATTGAATTGGTTCTGTCTTTATTTCTAGTGGGATTAAACAGATTAGACTTTGCAAATAGTTTTTTTTCCAGCAACTGCTCTCACAATGGCTCTGAAAAAAGACTTTGTAGTGGAGACTGGCACAACAATAGGCCAGGTTCTCCGCAGAGTTATTCCTCACATCCCACCAGTGAGGTTTTTTTTTTACCTGACCACTGTCACTTATGTGTTTGCTCAGTGGTCATTATCATAGAATTAAACACCCACGAACAATGGAATAAACGGCACAATATTCTATTTTTACATTTTTACACAACGGCTTTGAGACCGTTGTAACTGTGAAAAGTGCTTTACAAATGCACTGAATCAAGCCATGTTTTCTTTGTTTCTATTTTCCCCTTATTCTATCTTTGCTTGTCAAGCTATTCCTTTTACGTAAGACGTTTATTTAAATGTCCCTTTAAATGACTTAAATTACATGAATTGTAACGGTCAAC
The DNA here is from genome assembly GCA_028031935.1 of Paedocypris micromegethes. NCBI lineage: Eukaryota > Metazoa > Chordata > Actinopteri > Cypriniformes > Paedocypris > Paedocypris micromegethes. The sequence continues at coordinate 12,142,279 of CM051503.1, forward strand.
TATATTTTGCATGAATTTGTGTCTAAAAATGTAAAGAATTTATATCAATATATCTAGTAATTTTAATTTTAGCAACTTGCATGATACTTTTTTTTTCTCTCTACTTTTTTCTCTTGTCTGCCTTTATTGTTATCCTTCTTTTTTCCCCGAAAAAGAAACTGAAATCACATGTAACCAATACAAAACATTTCCCAAAATAAAGGTTTTTTTAAGCGATCAATCCCACAATCGTCCACAAGAGGGCGAAAGAGCGCTGTGTCCACACTGTTGACCTACTTTTGTTGTCTGGAACACTGTGTTCCCTCTCTTCAGGTCAGACAATAAACCGAGTTCCCAGTCCACGACCAAGACTAGTGCTTAGTCACATTCTTCACATTTCTTTTTGCTTCAGCCAAGAAGTCACAAACAGTTGGCCGGTCAAGCAATGCCGTGTACTTGACCTGATAAAACCGGGCCGAACATTAAATCAAGCCCATTAAATGCTGCTGTGGACGTTTGGGTTTTTGATGGATGACTGTAAACAGCAGCGTCCTGTTCTGTCAATGATCTCTGGTGTTTATGGTCGTGCTTGGGTTGTTGGTGTTAGAAGCATGTGAAGCGTCGTCTGCAGGCCGACATGTGCGGAGAAGTTCCGTCTACAAAACATTGTGGTGGTACGGAGGGATGTGGCCTGATGTACCTACAGTGATCACGTAGCGCACGTCTTATCTGCTGGAGCACCCATGATCCATCCATCTCACCGTGTCCCATGCCAGCCAACGACTGCTCACGCCGATAAAAATCATATGTGGACAAAACTTTGATCGGGTGAAATACTATCAAATCGGGCATCGTGTACCACGCTCACGTCAGTGATGGAAGGGTCATTCTGCAAACACGGCAGCAGAACTTATCAAATCCAATGAAAAGCAAGTGGAGACTTGTTTTGCCTCGTGAAATGACAAATGACTGCTGCTTATGTAACATCCAGAACTACGTGACCTCAAGGTTAGGAAATAAATGTTAAAAAACGGTCGCGTTTGGGACACGTATGGCTGTCTCACTCCCCCTCGCCTGTTTGTGTCTTTGCGTGGAGCTTTTCAAACTGAAAGTACCAGTGTTCTGAACATTGTGTCCTCCGCTTTGTGTAGATCAGGGAAGTAGCTCACCACCACCACCAAAACACACACGGTGTCGCGTCTGCTCAAGGCTTCGCCGCAAACGCCAAAGCAATGTTGTTTTTGAAGCTGTTTGGCTGAAAAGTTTGTGTTTTGTGTGCATAAAACGCTACTGAATGACATTGGGTAGATATATAGACATATAGACAGACAGACAGGCACTGATAGATAGACAGGGAAAAAAAATTGATTGACTGAAAATAAGATTGATGAGCAGATAGATGGATGGTTGGATGGATGGTAGATAGCTGCTTGATCAGACGAATGGACAGACCGATGGACGGACAGAGAGATAGATAGATAGATAGATAGATAGATAGATAGATAGATAGATAGATAGATAGATAGATAGATAGATAGATAGATAGATAGATAGATAGATAGATAGATAAGCAGACACAAAGACACTTTATTAATTTGAGTTGGAAATTCACAAAGCAACTGAATCTTTACCCTGTTTTGTAGACTTTTCTAGAATCAATTGTAAATCAGGGTAAAAGGTGTGATTAGGGCTGAACTCGGTCTCTGGTTTAGTGAGAAATTTGGGAGATTTTCTAAATCTTTTCTAAATTTCTAAATCTAAATTTTCTAAATATTGCACACATTTTACACAGGAACTTCACATGATCAAAGAAACCGTGTTGCCTTATACTCTGTTGTTTAATACTCACAATATCTCGTGCACGAGTGCTGAAAACAGAAAGATCACAATAAGCATGTGAAACTTGGCCAAAGGTTTATTTTTAATAAAACAGTGAATGAGCAGGGAGTTTTCACTGCAAACAGAGGCGACGGTCCTCACGTTCACTCTTCTTCTCTGCAGACACCTCGCACACCTTTGTTATTCCGATCCTGATGAGTCACGGTGAAACAGCCGTAAAACAGCAGCGTTTCCTGAAGCGTTTAAGTCACGGCATCCCCGTCTGCATCTCACCACCTAAAACAAATTCACGCCGCGGACTGGGCCTCAACATTTGCATTTGACAATAACAATATAGTCATTTTAATATGTTCACTGACTAAGTGAGTTAAACACACTATATGTACACACCTCGAGAATGTTCTAAACGACACGCAACAGCTTTGCATATTGATGAGTTCCAATTAAAACAGTTTAGATTATTAAAGTTTAATGTTATTAAAATTATAGCAGTTTAGATGTTAAATATTAAAGTGTGTGTGTGTGTGTGTGTGTGTGTGTGTGTGTGTGTGTGTGTGTGTGGATGGGTGTGTGTGAGCATCCTATGGTCACTTGTGGGGACCTTTGGCTGGGCCTTAAACAACGGTTAACGTCTGTTTGAGGGTCAAAGTGGAATTTTATGGTAGATATACACTTGACAATTGTGGTTAATGTCGAATTGTGGTGAATGTTTTGAGAAAAGATCAGTTTGACAGAAATGTATATATTCGCACACAAGGTAGTGGACAAAACTCCAAAAGAGACAGGATTTTGCATAACAGGATTAAAAAAAAAATGTTTTACTTAAACATTTGAATTTTGCTCTTGTGTGTGTTGGCATTGACTGTAAAGTGACCTTTGGGGGGTCACTATTATATAATATATTTTATAAAATATGAAATAAAATATTTCATGCAATTTAAAAAAAAATGTAAAAATATTGCCAACTCAGTGTTTGCTCGAACCGTCACGTTTGTACATCAATTTCTTCATCATCCGTTTCATCATCACACACACAGAGACACACACATGATGAATCTGCTCATTATCAATGCTATAAAATGACCCACTGAACTTTAAATTGCAGCTTGAACAATTTGTTCTTGAGGACAGAGCATCGTAATATGAACAGAAGATGCTTTTATTTTTAGAGATAGACTTTTATGGCCTGTAATTAAACCTCAGGCACTGTTTGCTAAAAAAAAACACTGAAATGTCCCATAACTCGGCCCAAACTCCCAGAATTGTTTTCCTGACACTAACTCAAGCTGAGTAGAGAGAATGCAAGAAGATCTGGAGTGTGGACAGACGTTCTGGAAGACTGGGTTAGTTTCACTGTAGAACACACTGAACTTTAAACCACCTTCTGCTTGGAATCTGATTGGCGGTAAATGTTTGAGTCTCACGCAATCTAAGATCATCTGGCAAAATATGAATGGTACATTTGCTATGACGTTTTTCAGTATATCGCACGTTTACATCAGTGTTTATTCATCACGGACTGTTGCACGAGAACACATCTCAGATCAGGAATCGACATTAGTAAGCTTTGAAAACCGACGCTTGTGTGATAATACTGTTTTAAAAACAGTATTACACAATTGTGTTATGTAATAGTATTTTTTACTTAGCTAAATTAAAGTTTAGGCTTTTAGGTTCGTTTAAAAAGAAAAAAAAAAGTTTCCTTTACGCTGTTCCGCCCGGTGCACTCCTCTTCCTGAAGCGTTTCCATGGTGGTGTCTGTAATCAAATAAAAGCTATAAAACATTTGAAAGATGTTTCCTTTCCAATTTAAAGCAGGTTTCCTGATACTTACCCAGACAGAATGTTTCCAAATAGGTGTTAGAAATCAGTATTTTAAAAAAATTATTAAATAAAACATTTGAAATCACATTTTTTATTCATTTATCAATAGAGTATAAGAATACTCAATTGGGAAAAAGTGATTAAATAAAAAGAAACAGTATTTAACGTTAAAAAACATTAAACTATAAAAAACGTTTAATACTTCTTCTACAATATTTGCTTATTAGTCACGTTTATATTAGTATAAACTAATTAGTCAAAGTGCTTCTGTTGTACATTTGTAATTATCAAAAATAGTGCAGTTTGATATGTTTATTTACTATCAACACAAGTTTTAAATCTGCCGCACGCAACCTCTTATGTCTGTGCTGTTCTTAAATAATAAGGAAGCTAAATATTTAAAGGAATGTAAACATTTTTTGTTTACTAGAAATTATTCTCTGTTGACATTATTTATTTAACTAAATTACAGATTTGTAATATTAGTGAAGGTTAAAACTTCAGACACCAGAAGATGTCCTCAGAATATTGTTTGTGTGATCTGATCCGGTACTTGACAAACTCAGCAAGGTCAAGCCAGGCTTTCTTACAGCAGCTGCAGTAGCGTGACGGATCCTCTAGGGGGCTCAGTGTGCACAATTCGGTTTATTGTCCTGCAGCTTCTTAAAAAATATGAAATATCTTCCCAACAAGAACCAGTTCCATTATTCATTGCTACTTTACTGGAACCAGGTCAAGTTGAAGTCCCATAAACGGTGCTTACAGGTCTTTGCGGAACACAAAGACAAGCAGATGAATTGAAGCAATTGAAGGATTTACTCTATCGTTTAAAACATCAAGTCCTTAATTCAACTATTCTTAATTCAACTGGATCTCCGTACAAACAAAAGCCATCACTGTTCTACTACGATCAAAGAGTGACTTAAAATGTGGAGAAAATCACAGATACATATCTCTGGCTGTGTTAAAGATGGTATTGACATGGTCACGCACATGATGGGCTCGTGGTGTTATCCCAACACGTGAGAGGTACATAACAGTTTACCTTTGGTGATGGTGGGAAAGACTTTTTATAGCTTGGATTTCTCGTACGACTTTATTTAGAACAGAAAAGTAAAACGCTCCTACCCTCAGGAGACAACGAACAAAACTCTCCTTATTTACTCATGGAAGAGGTTCTACGCCCAAGAAACCATGCCTCGGGTTCTCAGTGATTCTCCTTCCAAGAGAAATATTCCAGATATGTTGGAAAAAAATACTGTATAATCCAACATTGTAAAAAAAAAAAAACACATGTATTTTTTTTTCCAAACAGGAAGTGATATCATTCACCTAAACTAACGAGATTGGGTAATAAATAAGGAAGTCACAGTTGAAAAACAGTTCTTCAAGGTCTTGTCATGTCTTCTACAGTGATGAGAAAATCTTAAACTGGTCATGTGGTCGACTTCTGCTTTTTGTGGAGGTATAAGAGCTCCGGAGATATAATTAAACAGCCAGTGCCCGCTTTCTGTTAGAGACTATACTGATCTTCTTTTTCACGCTAATCATGATTTTTCTTATCTTATTTATTTTCAATCTGATGAGTTCTTTAAAAAAGTTGTTTAAAACGTTGAATTAACAAAAATAAGTCATGTTTTACATGTTTTGAAATTTTTTATGCACATATAAAATAATATATAAGTATAGTAAAGCAAATATATGTGTATATAAATGTAAGGATGTGTGTACAGGAATGTATGTCCAAAATGGTGGGTTTTTATAGCAAAGTGGGCCCCTATGGTCACTTGTGGGGACATTTGGACTTTGAAAGCCTATGCCAAGGGGTCTTTGTGTGTGTGTGTGTGTGTGTGTGTGTGTGTGTGTGTGTGTGTGTGTGTGTGTGTGTCTGTAGATTGTTGCATAATGCGGCTTAAGTAATAGGCTTCACATTTTGAGGTCCCACCATCCTTTATCATGTTTAAACTAAACACAGCCTCTCATTAGTCGAATTGGAGCCAATCGGGCAAAAATAAAACGCAACCTTCAGTGTTTATATTAAAATGTAAACTGAATGTTCAATGAACCCTACGTGCAAAACAAGTGTGTAGACTTCCGAAAATAATTCAAGAAGAACTATAGCCAAACCACAGCCAGAAATCAGAGAGCAGTAATCTTCTAGACTTCTCTGGAATGTTCCACAAGACCATTAGGACGTTGCCTTGAGTCGGGCAGAACGCAAAAGCACTTCCCCATCACACAATAAGTGAATTGATTAAAACATTCGCCATCAGTGGTTTTCAAGCCACCATGAGGATCCTGAGAAGCCCAATAAATTTCTCAAGCCAATGGCTAAAAAAATGTCATGTCAAAGGTTAGATAATAAAGACTATTTTGAGCTGCCTATACGTCGCCACATGAAAGGAGCGCGTTGTGATGGAAATGGTTTTCAGGGCATTTTTGTTCCCAAGTTCCACTATTTGTACTCGTCCGATTGCACCAGCAACAATTAAAACTCATACCAAAGCTTGTGCTGAAGTGCCCAGAGCAAAGTCATACCATAAATAATGTGAGAGACTCTTTAAGTCCTTGTTAAACGCTCTACAACGCCTTTTTGGCAGTAGGAATGCAGCTCAGAAGACCTGTTGAGACACAATATGTCATCGCCGAGGTTGATCCTGGGTGGCTCGACCTGTTGACAGAAGAGCGAGAGAAAGGAAAGCCTGAAAGTGTTTGACTGATAGCTCTTCACGTCTAAGACATTATGTAATGCTAATGGCAGGGAAGAACCATGTCCATGTTTCTGACTTTCAGTTTTTGACATCAAATGCACATTTTTAAATACTGTGTAATTTTATAAGGTTATGGGTTTACACAATCAAATTTTTCAAATCCCAAACCAGTATTGTGCAATATGGGAATTGAAAACCCAATTGTACACACTGAGCTATAGAACATGATTTATTACCTACACTGTATGTAATTATATTGTTATTGTATATGTAATTATATTGTCTCGAGGGTCTTGAAAGATGCTTTATAAGTAAGTTATTCTTTTTTTAGCTATAATATTTCTTTTTAAAAACAGATTTTTCTCAATTTTTTCTAAATGAATTTGAAGTTGTTCATTAAAAAAGTTCCTTTTTTAATGAACGTTCATTAAAAGTTCCTAATTTGTAAATATTTAAACGTATTATTATTTCACGTAAAATATGTGCCTAGTTACGTACAATTCAATATAATTTAAAATTAAATTCAATTTAACACAATTTAACTTTATTTAAATATTACTCCCTGCCGTTATTTATGTGTCATTGTAAATGCTTCATTCATTTCTGGGTCACAGGGACAGAACAATAAATGGGTTCTAAAGCAGGATTCTACCTGGATCAGAGTCTGACCAATCAATGGGCAGTCTGACCTATCTGAAATGCTGGCTGACCAATCACATAGCAGGATAGAGTCACACAAATGGGCAATTAAGACATATTTCTGAACAAGTTCTCTATCCTGTAAGGAGCTACTGTTACCACGCCACACTTAAAAAATGTAAAATTATACTTTAACGCATTGACAGACAGACTGACTGACCAAAAGACAGACACACAGACAGACAAAAAAAAGTTAAAACACCACATTATTATTTTTTTTTCATTTACGCATGTGTAGAACCTCTCCGCTTTACTCATGTTGGGCCTCACACTACTCAACATGTGAGAGCTGGTACATTCTGCTCCGTCCCCTGCTGCTTTACTGACCCGAGCGCTTGTTTTGTAAATGTGCACATCAGAAAAGTTCTAGAGACTGGAGTTTAACTCTGTCAAGAAGCGTTGTGAATGGATGAACAGTTTGTTCCAGACGCGCTGGTCCTGCTGTGTGGCCTGGGGTCTTAATCCTGCAGTAGGAGTCAATTAGGTAAAGGCCCGGGTTCTTCCACACTGACTGGTTCGGGAACCGCTGAGACTTGACTGGAACCACACATGCTGTGCCATTACGGCCACGTTTCTCGTCATTCAGTGTGCGTGAGACTGATTGATACGGAGGCGGAATGGTACCCGTAAGAACACACCTGTGCTCTGTTTCCCGCACATGAGAGGGAAGGAAGGGCCGAGCTGTCCCCACCAAGAGGAAAAGGTCTGGTCAGCAGCCTGGAAAAGCTCCTTCCTGCCCCCAGCTCCCAAAAGCGGTGCCAGCGTGGTGCCACTAATCATGTCCGCAGCCATCCCACCCTGCCAACGTAACTGCAGCACATGCGGGGAAACCTGCTCCGGACACGGTCTGAAAAACATTTGCATTCATGTGCTCAGCAAGTATTTGCATCAGACAACTTGACGCTTTTCCTGGGACTTGAACCCATGACCTTTGGTGTTCCATTACCAGAAATACAAACTTACACCATGGAATAACGTTACACTTTTTCTATACAAAGTTTGTAAAGTTCAGTGGATCGTGCTACATAATCAAATTACAATTTTCGCAGTTTAAGATCACAGTTTAATCGATTTTATTGAATAATTCCATGTACCGTGATTTTTGCAACACTTCAAATATTTATAAGTCAGTGTGCGCCTTATAATCCTGTAAAAAAAAAAATAAATGTGTGCCTTATATGATTTGAAATATTATTAGAAAATAATTCTGTATTAATGGTGCGCCTTAAAATCCATAAAATATGTCCGGCTGACATTCTAACTTGCACTTTAGTCACTTGGTCGCTATACTTTGGCTACTGGACACTTTAACTAGTCACTTTCTGGATCACTGAGTCACTTCTTTGTATTTTTGCTCAATTTTTATCCTTATTTTTACTGCATGTTTGCTGCATTTGCATCTTAGACTTTATAGTTTGTTTTGTATTTTAATCTCATTTTTATCTTATCTTGTATTATATTTCTTTCTTGCTTATACTGTTTTTAGAATGCATCCCCACGATTGGAAAATACATTTCACTTCATGTTGTACATGTTGTACATCTATAAAATTAGAACTTGAACATTAATGTAAAGCTCGTCTTGTTTTGAACTAAAGTGAATACGTTGAGCCACAGTTATACAGCTGGGAAATTACAATGCATTTCTGAGCAAGCAAGCAGCTTATAGAACTAACCAACAAGTGATCAAACAGTGAGAATAGAATTGACTTGGCAATGCCATGTTTACAGAAGTGGAACGGGTTAGTCTCCGATCCTCTGAAGAAAAAACACCACCCTCTACTTTTGCATTCTAATGTTCTGTAGTGCCCAATTCAACATTTAGTTTTGCCTTTCCAAATTACTCAAAATATTCCAACAACAGGGTGTGCAGCAGTTGTGGCCTAATGGTTAGAGTTGGATTTGCCATCAGAAGGTCAGAGGTTCAAATCCTGTTACTGGAGGTCAGATGAATGGGTGAAATCTACACTTCCTTCCATCTTCTGTACCGCAACAGAGGTTTCTTGAGCAAGACACTAAACACAAACCCATCACCCAATGCTGCCTGACACAACCAAATGCTTTTTATGCTAAATTTGTGTTTAAACTCCTAGTTTATTTCTGAACAAACCTGGCCAGGTTATCTCACTTTTTTGTTTTAGAACAATATACTGGTTGTTTTTCTAAACACATGCAGAACTATACACACTGAAAATATCTATTTGTTGATTGTGCGATTGAAGTAATTTTTATAATTTACTACTATTTGGGTTTTCATGTTTACTACTAATAATTGCTTTGTCTATAGTGCAGAAGAAAGAACTCAAGCTAAGCAGTTCCTCACTATCACCAGTAGAGGCGCTCTACTGTCTAATGGATTTCATTGCATTTGTGCTGATCTTGCATCTTAAATTGGTGTGTGTGTGTGTGTGTGTGTGTGTGTGTGTGTGTGTGTGTGTGTGTGTGTGTGTGTGTGT
>CM051503.1:12151803-12188858 GCA_028031935.1 Paedocypris micromegethes
GTGTGCGTGTGTGTGCGTGTGTGTGTGTCTGTGTGTGTACGCGCCCAAGACTTTAACCATCCGCTAAATCCCACAAATAGGTGAAATTGGAACAGTAGACAAAGTCTCGCTATCATTTCACACGCATTCTCTTGGTCAATAGGTCTGTAGACTGATTTCTCACAATGCAAGTCTTCACAGATCGTCTGAGTTATGGATAACACCACCCTGTTAAAAGCTGTGAATTATATAATGCGTCGTTGAATACTACGTCAAACCACTGACACCCAAACAGCTTGTTAAGTTTTATCTGCTCTATTTTTCTTTGAAGCTAAATCATGGTTTCTAGACAGTTGTCTCTGTCTAATTGCTGAAATGGCCCTCGGGTGTTTTTTTTGTTGTTTTTTTTTTAGAACTTTATGTAACTCATAAGTATTTTGAGTAATTATTAAACAAGGCATTCCAAACATGTGGCTCTACAAAAATTTGGCAAATTGGGTGGTGTGAAATTAAAAACAATATTTTAACAATTTGTTGCTCATAACTATATTTATTTATCTATTACATTGACGCAATCGATGTTGATTGTTTGTGTGTCAACACTTTAAGCGTGTGCCGCTATCTCAGCGTTTTCTCCAGGGATGATGCAACTTGACATTATTGCATTATGGATCACATCAAATAGAACTTTGGTCTTTAGAATAACAGAAAGTTCTCGCCATAAAAACTGAATAAATAAACACAAGAAATTGACTCTAGTATTTCTCAATCAGGTATTTGAAACACGTGGTCGCAGTTTGTGGTCGATACGTTTGTTGGTAAAGATAAAGCTTCATCTGTGTATCAACGACAGAATACTTCTTGTTCACAGCTTTATTTACCATGAACAATTTAGAGACTAAATATTTGCTCTTTTGTGTTTAGTTACACTAGTCATACATATGGTACGTTTGTGGTTTAAACTCAGATTGAGGTGTTTGTGAAATGTTTCTTCATGATGTAATGGAAAAGGTGTCGGACATTTTTGAGTTATTACCTGTAGTGGATTAAATCACCGCAAAATTACATAATACTTTATCACATATTTATTTGTATTATGCATATGTGTGTGTTAGATATACAGTATATATATATGCGTGTGTGTGTGTTTTATCTTTTTATTTTTTTATGCTTAATATAAAATACATTTCTTTTAATTTTAATCATGGATGAATAGAGAGAAAACTTACAACAAAGAGAAAGAAAACTTACAACAAAGAAGCAACAAAAAGTAAAAAAAAAAAAAAATCAAACATCACACGTTAAGGTATAATTTTCTAAATAGTTTCTTTTTGAACTTATCCTGTCATTATAAAGCTTAGACTATATTGACGCAATTCGACTTACTGATCTATTTACGTAACGGTCAATAAAACTCTACAAAGCCTTGTGAACCCAGATAAGCGTAGTACATCTGTGTTTTCAATCATTGCCCTAATTTTAGGCGCAGCTTGTTAATTATAGACCTCTAAGTCCCAATTTAAGGCAGGTAAACATCTTCATTCATCAGGGAACGGGCGCGTCCACCTAGATGACATTTCCACAGGAGATGTAGGTCACCACATTACTACCCGAGTGTTTACACGGGAAACGTTTTACAAACCAGACGTCTGAAATTAGGCCAGAGCAGCGGTCCAGGACGTGAGCGGCTCTCAGAGGTTAATACCGCTTGCCTGCAAGATGTTCGTCGTCTGACCCCCAGATAGAGCGTCTAAATAAAACCAACCTGACCTTAAGCCACAATTTGGATCCAGTGGTCTTCATTGAGGTCTGTAATTGGCTTACTCGGGGTAATCTCCTGAGATCCGGTGAGTCAGTGGATCCAGAGGTCACGGCACAGGACGACTCAGCAAAGTTACCCATCCTGACGTTATAGACCATTCACTCTCTTCCTGCGAGGAGCTGCTCAAGTTCTTTAATTCCAAAATTGTATTTGTCATGAACATATGCATACACCAGAGATGCAAAGTACTTGAGTTAATGTACAGTACTTTACTTAAGTATGTTTTTGGCTACTTTGTACTTGTAATATCAAAAATATAAGCAACTTTTACTCTCTACTCCACTGAATTTCTGAAATGTCACAATTTCTATTTTTTATTATTTATTTTGTGCATTGGCGTTTGATTGAGACTGACTTTTTGTTCTTTATTTTTGATTAATTTTACCATTTCTGAAACATGTTAACGTGTTAAATTTAGTTTCTGTATTAGAAAATACTCAAACTCATTACTTTGACTCAAATCTTTTTTTTATAGTGGTGACTTTTTACTTGTATTGCAGTAACTTAAAAAGTACGTATCCATACTTTTACTTAAGTATGGTTGTCTGGTACTCTTTACACCTCTGGCATACACGGTACGACATGCAGTAAAATGCTTTGAACAATAATCCGGAATTTAAACATGAGGGTGGGGACAATAAGGGATGAAGTAGGTAGTAGAAACACAAGTAAAAATAAAAGGCAATACATTAAAACATAAGATACATCAAAATACAATACAAGTATAATAAAGAAACAAAAATACAAATGTTGTAAGTGGAGGGTAAAGCGATCAAAGTGTCCCAAACATCGAAAGTGACCAAAAGAGTGACCAAGTATATTTATGAAGTTTTGACGGAGAAAACGTAAGCGGTTAGCTTTAGCGGCCAAGCGCTGTGTGCTGGTTTACGAGGCGTGCGGCTCACACGGGAAGTGATGGTACTTTGCACTTCTACATAAACTCTCACACGTGCTTTCCACAAACTTCACAGCAGGTTTACGTCGACTGTGACTGGCCTGTCATTTTTCAAACCTGAGAGAGGCGTTTGTTTCTCCTGACCTGCTTTCTCACAATCCATTGCCAAGACAGCAAATAATCGGAATATTCCAGAATGATTTTGAGTTATGATCAGTGAGTCTTCTGATTTGACTTGCGGTGAATATAATAAAAGTATTTGTGCGGAGATCATAGGATTAAAGCCAAGCCCTAGCTGAAAGCAGAAGACGTGACGTGGCCATTTCCATATATAAGCAGGGGTTCCCTGTCTGCGCACAGAATGGGCAGTGTGTGTGTGTGTGTGTGTGTGTGTGTGTGTGTGTGTGTGTGGTATTTTTTTTCCGCCTGTGTGTTTTTCTCATTGGGAAACAAAGACCTTGGTAGCCGAGCTCTGACGCATCTCAAGTTGATTTGCTGATTCCAGTTTCCTTTTAGAACACAGGAGGGAACAGGGAAGAACCAGATTCAACTGGTTTGAGTGTTTTTTTGCTGTGTTGTGACTGTCGGGAGACTGAGGAGGGTGTTGCTGAAACGCTTCTTTTTTACAGAAATACTTTTAGACTTTTATTTTGTGGGATTTTGTAAATAAGCAGGAAAAAAAATCCTAACTGACTTTTTGTTTGTTCAGCTTATTTTTTGTTTGTAATTGTAGGCTAAGTATGGAAACATGGGAAGGTGACTCACGGCTAGAAGTGAAAAGTCGTTTTAAGATTGACCAAATTTAGAAATCATGTGCTGTACTTGTGCTTTGAGCCAAACTCTCCGGGAGCCCTGCCCAGGAAGACCATTAAATGGGCAATTGTGAGCGGCTGGAGTGAAAAGCGAGCGAATTTGCTGTACCGGCATCCCACTGAAAACACATCACGCAATAACGTCCAGAATGCCTCATGCAGACGGATGACATAATGCTTCGCTTTAAGAGCTGTGGTTTTGTGGGTGTGGGCAGCAGTGGCACGACATCTTCAGCAGCCAGTCATATTTCCAGATTAGGGCGCGTGTTGCTGTGAATGAAGAAGCCTTGGAGCCTAATGCAAATACGATTTTTTTTCCCCCTGTGAAGGCTTGGTTTGAAACGGCGGTTTTGAGGAAGGAATCTGAGTCGTCCAGACGGAGTGGCCTGTTTAAACTGCTGACAAGCCTGAAATGTCCTTTTCTAGCAGTGTTTTATCAGATTGATGTCATGAGTTAATGAGTAAGACTAGTTCAACAAACCTGAAAAGTAAAGCCCCGCCTGGATTTTAAAGACGGATTTTGTGTTTAAAAACACAAATATTGTGGATACTGGTGACTTGATGAGTGCAGTGTTATTTATTGTCATGTTTATGCTCAATTTTGATGTGTGCAGTGTGATTTATGGTTATGTTTATGCTTATTTATGATTTGTATAGTGTTTTATTTATGGTTATGTTTATGTATATTTATGATGTGTGCAGTGCTATTTATGATTATGATTATGTTTATTTTAGTATTTTTTTTATATATAGATGTGATGTTCTTTTTTATATTCTTTCTGCTATTGTAAAATGTGGGACAAATAAAGACAAACGTGGCAAATATCAAAAGACAACGGGACAACTGTTTCAATTCAATCAAATCTACATGCCAGTTTGTTTGGCAGAATTGAAAAGCACATGGAACAAAACGTGTCAAGTCTGTTGCCCGTCCCCTCGAAACACATCAACGCCTGCGTCACAAGCCCAACCACTTCCGGCTTCACTTCTCTAGTCTGTGTTTATTTGCACGCTGTACTTCCATAGTAACATGCCCATTGCTTGATACCACGATGATGAAAAGCATCTCCTGCTGTATGAACATCCTGAATCAAATCGACCTTGATTTTCCCATCTTGTCAAATCCATAGCTGTCAGGACTCGGCCTTCAAATAAAGACGTCGTTTATGATGTCTGACCCCCTTCCTGGACTAAGCGAGGCTTTTCCGCCCAGTTCCAGACTCCTTTCTAACCATTGGACGCCCATAAAGACTTAATGTCTCATCTGCCGTGTGACTTTGCTGGGGGGATGGAAGGTGTTACTTTACAACAGACTAATTGTGGGAAGCTTATCCCGGACAATCTGCTGTGAGCTCCGCAACTCTGACGCCATATGTCCATATCGAGTAGCTTGTTTAGAGCATCATTCTTACCAGTGTCCACCCACATCATGCGCTGTTTATAGAAGAAAATGCGTCCACGGCAAACACGGGGTTATCGAAAGGTACCTTGTTTATGCGGAACATCTCCTGGACTTTGTTAAACTGACATTAGGAACAACAGTTTGCGGGAGTGACGTATTTAACCAAACGTTGTATTTGATGGATATTTTTTTACCGGAAATGAACGAGTGTTGAGTGAGCAAAAATGTGTGTGGGTTGGTGTTATGCTGAAGTCTATAAACAGTCGGCTTGTTTATTTACCGACTTTATTTATCTAAAGAGAAGTATTACTTTTATTTGTACGTGGAAAAAACTAAAAAAAAACCTTGGCCTGCAAATTTTTCCATTAGGGTCCTACTGGGACATGATGATTGGACATGGGTTTAGAACATATTTATTTAGTTTCGATAATCAATATGTTTCATTTATAAAATACTTTATTCATATATTATAATTGATATGTTTTCATTTCCCACATGGAGGTGAACGGGTTTTGATCTGGTTCTCCTGGCTTTCACCTAATAAACTACATGTGAAAGTGAAAGACTTTTTCTTTCAGACATATTTTTGGAAAACACCCAGCCTTCCTGTAAAGCCGTGATGTTTCTCCAGGCTCACGTGACTCCTGGAATTCCCAGTTCTGTCAGATCGTAGTCGTATGTGAGCACAAACCATGTCTTGTTACACTGTGGAACTCTTGTGATGGAGGAAGTGTCCTATCAGTAAATACTTCAGGAAATCTGCCAAGTGATAGTATTGGATTACCCACTTAAAAATACCATCCTGTTTACCTGCAGCATTAGAAGGCAAGAATAGCCAAGACTTAACTAGACTGAATGGAATTGAGTTATAATTGAGAACCCAATGGAATTGAGAAATCAGCTCTGTAATGTACAATATTCCCTCTGTATAAATGCCTCTGTGTACAGTACAGTATATATTAAATATTTTTATTATTTTATTTTTATATGTGTGCATGTATAATTCCCGGATACTATAAAGACAAATAAATGTTTTGTCTGTCTGTCTTACACGTCTGTCTTTTGTTTTTCCTACGTTTGTGGTCGACAAAGTCTCATCAAAGCCAACACTTTCTGGATATATCGAATCGCATAGTTTCTATCCGTTTTTCTTACGTGGAAAAATGTTTTACTCTTGTGGTATTGGTCATTGATGTGTGTATTATCCTTCATAGGTCTAACAAACAGGAAGAGCTTCACACAAGGGGTGTCTGAGCCAATAGTCAGTGTTTCCCTGCCACACACTTGTTGCCATGGCGCCCACTACACTGCTGTGTTTACAGCGCCGGTTTCCTGGCAGCTATTCTTCAGTGTCATGTTTGGCTGTTGTTATGAGTCATAATGCATTCAGGAGACTGTTTATTTTGATAACCATTTTGTATGTTTCTGTCTGTCTTATAATTTATAATGTTTTGTGTATTACAATAAATTCTAATTCATTGACACACACAGCCATACACAGTTTCACATGAGAATGAAAACTACAGTACAAAAAACTATGTACAAAATACATATAAAATGTAAGATGTTAAGTAAGAAGAATATATGAAAAACAACCTGCATAAAATATACTGTTGCCAAATAAATAGTTCTTAGATAAGCAGATATAAGATTTGAGATACAGTTTTAAGGCTGACTAAAACTAAAAGATATAGAACGTAAAAAATAAATAGATTATAATTTTAATAATAATCAAACTGAATTAAATATTATATTTATGTTTTCATGTATGTTATTAGGTTATATTTGTAGCAAGTCTTTGTTTTATTTGCAATGTCAAAAAATGCTCAGAAATATATGATCCAAACTACAGTAAGTATTATGTGTAAATTATTGTCTATCACAATTTTCTTGATTTGTCATTTTATATTAGTACTTTAATCTTCCAGTAGCATTTCTCTACAAATCATGCTTTTCTCGGGTTTAAAACATTTTGACACGATTTAGAAGATAATAAAGAAGACATGGAAAAAAAAAAAGCATAACCCAATGTAGGTTGCTTTGCCTTAAAACTGTTAGCTAAACACATTAGTATAATGTAAAATGATATCATAAAAAAGTTAAACATTTAGACATATTGATAAGACTTTAATCCTTCACTGAAGTGCAGCTCTACATCTGTTTGAGCCAAATTCTGTTGGTTCACTACTGAACATACGTGTCTTGTGCAACAACATTTACTGTTTCCTTTTTTAGGGAGTGCAAGCCTCCTGTGACACGAATAGGATTAGATAAGACTCCCGTCCTGCAGCGCGAGAACATATGGAGCCGCTCTCTGGCCCCAATACAATAATCACTCATCTGACACCTGACAGGTACCACTGTGATGGGAGTCCGGGGTCTCACAGATCCGTCAGTAAATTAGGCTTTTCAGACACGAAGACTATATGGTTATAAATCCCTGCAAATTTACATGCCTTTTTTTTTACTCAAAATACAGTTTTATGGCATAAACAGCAAGTGGCCGCTTTTTTTTTTTACAGCACATCATGGGGAGTCTTGGTAACTTGAGTATTGTGCTCTAGTTAAATAACAAACGCAGTATTGTGCTGTAATTTGGATTCAAAAAGTAGGGAATTGTAATATTACAGTAAACTACTGTAAACCACAGCTAACAGTGCATTACTGTTTTTACATGGTTTTGGTACTTTCAGTCTGTTGAGTATTCACACTTGTTGCACACTTGTAGCAATTATATAAAATGCATATTAAATAAAACTTTTTGAATTGAAAATAATTAAGTTAAAGAGTTAATTGTTAAGTTAACAGGATGGTTAAAAGCAAAACACAATTTCAATAAGGCCCCTTGTTGCCAAATTGCCAAATCTACTCAATTTCTTCAAAAAGATTGTTGTCGTTTAATTCTATCCTAAAGATAAATTCAAGACTTGTTTTCTGTTCTGCAATATTGAGATATTATTGAGAGGAGGATCAGATCGCGCTCCTGCTGGGAGTCCCAGACTTCCGTGCTGTGAGTTACGTAAGACATTAGTGCTGAATATTAAGTTTATGGAGCTTGTCTAAATAGTGAACATACATTAGTGGTAAGAGTGTAATCAAATCTCGTTTCAGAGGAATTGCTTTAAGGAATTTGCAGCCTTTCAAGCAGGAGGCTTTTCTACGTCTTACGTAACTTTACAGAATCCACAGTCTGAGGCAGAAACCATTAAATTGAGCAAAGAATCCATCCAAAACATTGAGCACAAATCCCATCAACAAAAGCGTGTGTAAGTTAAAAGTGTAGTTTCAGGTTGTTAGCTGCTAGCATGTGACGGCCGTTCCCTGTCTGTGCTGTACCTTTAATGTGAAATGTTCCGTGTCCTGTCAGTCGGTTTTGTTGGCACGGCATTAGATTGCAGATTACGAATGCTTATTATCTTGCTTATCATACCGCGTTTTGGCAAAACCTACTGCTTATTGACCACATTTTATATAACGCTTGACTTGTTTCTCATGCTCATTGGAATGGAGCAGTTTAGAAACAATGACTAAACAAAAAACCCAAGTAAGAATGTATAACAGTAGCTTTATGTGCAATAACCACCTGTGTGAACGGCAATATTTGTGCAATTATTTTCAATGTATTTATCTTTCATAACAAACCACGGGTTGTGTTTGTTTTTATTACATATATACTTAAGTCAATTTTTTTGTGTATTTTTATTCTATTTTTTATTGTATTTTTTTGGAACAAGAGGGAAGAAAAGAAAAAGTCAGACCATCTAATCCCTTGTTTGTCATGTACATACTTTGCCAATAAAACTGATTTTGATTCTGATTATCTAAAAGTGAAAGCTGAAATAAATTAATGTAACTTTAATTACGGGAAAATTAATTTTGGTTTAATATTAGTTCAGTATATCGCTTTGTATTGGTTTGTTTTGGAAATGTAAAGAAAAAGTGCCTTGTCGGAACCGTACTATTAGTTTTTGCTCTTCATTTGTTCCATCCATACAGTGACGTTTAAACACAGTAAAACCTTTTAAAATCCATCTCTTACAACTAGGCCACACATGACAAATGTAAAGTATTGTTTAAGTAGGCAAAATATTAATTAGATAAATCACTAGATGATTAAATCATCAGTTACTAATTATAGGTCATGCTTAATTAATGCGTTTTTAATAGTGAATAAAGTAATTATTCATGGCTACTTACTGCTAAACAACGTGTAGTTATTATAAAGGGCTACAAAAGTATTTTTTTTTTTATTTTTTAATTGACTTGTTACATTGCTTCACACACTAGATTAAATCCTCAATTTTAAATAAAAAATGAAATGTCTGTTTTAGCACATGATTGCCAAGTTGTTTTAAACCAGTTCATTCATTTCCATTTTCATGATAATTTTTTTCCAACAAAAATTCTACAGCAAGTCTTTGTGTGCACGCGACTTAAAAACATTCACTTAAAACAACCTGACAAACGTGCGCAGTGTTGTGTTAGCTGTCCTCGTGGTTTTAGATCAGCGTTTAGCGCTGGCAGCGGACCAGTTCTGTCTTTTCCACTGGGAATTGTCTGTTTATCTCCATGCTACGGAGCTGTGGAGC
Organism: Paedocypris micromegethes; assembly: GCA_028031935.1. NCBI lineage: Eukaryota > Metazoa > Chordata > Actinopteri > Cypriniformes > Paedocypris > Paedocypris micromegethes. Next base: position 12,161,303 of record CM051503.1, read on the forward strand.
GGCGCTTCCCAACAGGAATTACAATCGCCGGCTCCTCCACCACCAGCACTCGGTCAGTAACACAAGCATTTCTGGCCTAGTCATTTAAAAATGGATGTCAGAGATTAGTTCTTGACCCAGCCGAGTAAAAACTACTTAGGACAAAAACCATGACTGTAGGGGATTTAACTGACCGTGGTCTATATTTAAGAGAGAGGTTGTGTAAATGTATATATGTAGGGCAGTTGTGTCCTAGTTGTAAAACAATGAAAATGTGATCGGTTGCCGGTTAGATTTCGGTATCAGTATGCACACACACACACACACACACACCCACACACAAAATTAAATAATGGTAATGCTATACCTACAGTTATTAAAAGAGTATAAATAGTATTGGTAAATTAGTATAAACTTTTATTTTGAGTGCTGCTATATTATTCAGTCCATAAAGATCCACGTTAGAGAAAAAAAAAAAAAAACAGTGTTTGAATCATCATAACAGCCCTAACGTTCCTTGTGCAAAAGTTTTTTTTTATTTTATTTGGTTTATTTCTATTTTTATAAAAGCAACTTCTCGCAATTATAAATCGCCACATGTGACAGTAACAAGAACATAGTGTGTACAAAATTTCACTACGTAATGACAATATGGCTCACCACTACTTCACGTTTTGTTTTTAACACATTGCACTGTATTTATTGTGAAATACTACATTGTTGAAAATGAGTGCTTTTATGAATGTTTGACGGTCATGATTTCAATGATACAATAGTGTCCCACATACCCAACCAACCTTTTATAGTAAAACTATTTCTAATCCGGTCATTGTGACTCAGAGTTGATTTTCCATCGCTGTGGCTCTCTCGGTCACGGGCGTCTTTGCAACACTGTTGCTGTGGCGATGGCGTCTGCATGTAAACAAATAGAAAGATGATCTGTTTTAATCTGAATGCTGATGAAAACCGTTTCGTTTTGCCTTTGGTTGAGGAGTGGTGGAGAAGGTAGTTTCTGACTCGCAGAGGTGTAAACAGTACATGTACAGTCAGTTAACAGTACACAACAATGCTGAATAAAATGCGGATACCTTACTGTAATAATTGCTCCATTACAAGTTACAAGTCACCAATTACAAAAAGACTCGAGTAAAAGTTGTGAAGTATCCCATTTTAACCAGTTTTAACTCGTACTGAACTTAGGCTCATTAAAACAAGAAACAAGAAACCATTTATTTTCTAACATAGAAATGAAATGTAACACCTCATCTTTTAAAATGGCAGAACAAAATAGATGAAAAACAGTGAGTCCCAGTCAAACTCAAAAGTGCAACCACTAATTCGAGTTGACGTAATTTAGCTCATAATTAGCACCCAGTACCTTCAGGATCCTGCAGATGGCGATATCAACTTGTCAAGAAAATAACCGCAGTAGAAAAAGACGTCAAAAAAGACTTGTCATGTACAGGTGGTTACATTGTGTGTGTCCATTCAAATGCAGTGGAGTAAAGAGTACAGATACTCAATCAACAATGCGGTCAAGTAAAGAGTAAAAGTTGCCTATATTTTCGATACTCAGTATAAATAAAACTTTACCCTACTGGTGACTGGCCTGTATTCTGAATATGCTTTTCCCAGCCTCTCGCAGAGCGAAGTGGGTCAGGTCCTGGCCATAAAGGCCAATCCTGCTAAGCACAGATGTGTCACAGGAGGTGCACGGCCCCTGAGGTTTAACACCAAACTGTAGGTTTCCTCAGCAGGTCCTGTGAAAATAGTCACTGTTCATGGAGAAATCCGACTGTACATTAGATTGTAGACATAAGATTAGAAACTGAGATTAGGAGCAAAAACGTCTATGCAGATGTGGATCATACTACACAACGCTGAAATTTGAATTTTCCGAGTCTGATATTAACCTTTGCAGCTGGAATAATACCCAGCAGGCTCTGTGGTGGCATGGAGCGCTTCCTCCTGTGAGCAGCTCCAGGCCCGTGTTCGCTGGCTCTAGTCTTCAGCCGCTCCAGATGTAATGAGTCTGTATGAGATAGAGAAGAGAACTGATCAAGTCACCTCTCCCATGGACCTTTAGGGGAAACGTCGATGACTGGTGAGTTCCCACTGCCCTATCAAACTGATAAGAAAAATAAATGAAAACATTCCCCGCTGTCAGGTTTACATCTGTGCTTTCTAGTGGGACTGGACCGATGATATCTGCGTACAGTTGTGGCAGTTGTGGTCCAGTAGATGGGAAATAGACTCAGACGTTGTGAGTTCGAGTGTGTGTGTGTGTGTGTGTGTGGTTAAATGTAGAACACAATTGTGATGTGGTCCCTAGTGGTCATATTGACAAATTGTTCAAATTGGCAAATCATTATGAAAGCCATTATGCATCAAAAAAAGTTGACAAATTCAATTTTGTACTTGAGTAAGTGAATCAAAGTACATGGATGAAAAAGTTGGTTGACTGCTAAATTGATTCTCATTATTGTCATTCCTGAGGTCATTATTGGATGTTACTTGAAGAAACAAGTGATTCTTAAGCAAAACTCTAAAATATTATTAGTATATAGAAATATTGCGTTACATTAAAGTGTGCGTTTTTGATAAAACACGTTTTGGTAAAACAAAATTGTAAAACAGAATACGGAAAGATTTAAATATTGTAATTACAATACATGCAAATAGATTGCACTGCAATGTAGAGGTACGTACAGCCCTGCAGAACAGTAAAATGTGCAAAAATCAAATATTAGGAAGTCATTATCTTACGGAAAATCTCACTAGATTCACTTACTGCATGATCTCACCCTTAATTCAATCTCATCAAATACAAAATTCTTGTTTCCAACAAACAGGAGCCAATCACAGCAACTTTGGGTCTGATGGCAGCCAACCAATCACAAAGCAGGACACACAAAGACACACATTCACACTCTCACTCACACCTATAAGAAACTTTCCAGACTCCAATTCATCTGCATGTTTTTGGACTGTGTGAGGAAACCGGAGACCTGGAGGAAACCCACACACACACACTAGGTAAGCATACAAGCCAGTTCACCTTCTGGAAGCACATGTATTCATTTCAAAAACACTTCTATATTACATAACGCATTTAAACCAATATGTGTTCCTGTCTGAAATGTCGAGGAATACAAAGTACAATATTTGCTATTCAAATGTTTTTAAGTTTAAAAAAATGTCTCCTGAAGTGCCTAAAGTACTTGGGTTCAGTTGTAAGTACTAAAGCAAAAGATCACTACTCCGCATGTAGGTTTTGCGTTTGGCCTGCTAAATTATATACAATACATGGAAGTGAAGATTAGTTGTGTATTTCAGATAGAAGCAGAGCTTATCTAGGAGCTTGTTTGCGTCATGTGTCCTGATCAAAGGTTGCGGGTCAAAGGTCATATGTGCCAAACTCTACCAGTCGGCGCAAAGCCCTCCAGCTGAGTAATGGTTGAGCACAGCTTCTTCTAATCCTGCCACTGGCTGCGTGATAACAGTTCAGGCGCTGTTATGTAACGCAGGTGCAACCGTAGATTTGGATCTTGGCGTTCCCGCGCTTCTGGGCTTCCATGGGCTGAGATAGACTAATATGTACATGTTTATTTTGCTAGTTAGTCGTTGGGGCTCTATCTAACTCTCTATATAACATAAAAAACATATCCATAACATTCCAGATTGCTTTTCCTGTGAAACCACATTATACGATTGCACCTGATCATAGTGATGGTTTACTAAGCCTCCGGTGTGTTTGCCCTGACCTTGACGGTCAAAGTTTAATAGAATAGATGACCTTTTAAAAAATTGTCTTGCTCTCTCCTTTTTGCTCTCTCTCTCTCTCTCTCTCTCTCTCTCTCTCTCTCTCTCTCTCTCTCTCTCTCTCTCTCTCTCTCTCTCTCTCTCTCTCTCTCTCTCTCTCATCTCCTCACACACACACACACACACACACACACACACACACACACACACACACACCTATTTGCATTTATATCATAGTGGGGTCCCACCATTACCAGGCTTTTTGAGGTTCATTCAAAGGTCCCCACAAGTGTCCATAGGTTCTCACTTTGTGCTAATTGACTGTACACACAGACAAACACACAGACACATGAGGTGTCTCATGCACTGATAAAAAAAAACAATATTAGTAATAAAACAATGGCTGATTAAAACTGCTTTTGTGGTACTCTCAAGGAAAAAAACGATTTATTTTAGCTGCTATAGGATTGACTGTACTCAAGTCTTTTGAGTAGAGATTCTTCCAGTGTTTAGATTAGATTTGTATTATTACTATATAGAATCCAGGCAACTTAAAATGATAGAATATTGCGGAGAAATGTATTTTGAAGAGAACATCCGATGTCTCTTCAGACTCAGTTGATGAGCTGCACCGCACCTATAATCCCACTGGAATGAAGAGGAAAGAGTTACGAAAGCATTGTTTGTCTTGCAAACATGGGGAAAAAAAAGTAAATAAAATTATATAATTGTAAAATATTACAACTCCTCTGTTATGTCACTAAAGCCACGGCATCTCAGCTGGACTTGGTTTTTCTGGTCACTCTTTTTTATGAGCTCTTTCAGTGGTGTGAACCTCCCGGTCTGGTTGGTATTATGCAGTAAACCCAGAAAGCTGGAATCTTTTCCTCCAGCTCAGATTCCAGTATTATGTTCCCCTGCAGACTCTAGGTGAGCGAAAAAAAAACTATGAAACTGTGTCATGACCATGCAAAAAACTCAACGTTCCTAGTGATGTTACAGTCATTAAGAGAAGTTAACAAACTGGAGGTTTTTGGGATGTACTGTACATGGGAAAACACTTAGTTCCATGAAAGCGTGTGATTTAATTTTCTGTTTTACGCAAGGTAAATCCGACCGTTAAACGAAGGCCTGTATGAGAACTGTTCCAGACAAACAGCCATCGGCAGAGTCACGCAGCGCTTGACCTTCTAGAACACTCAACCACACAGACACGCATTGCGTGCCAACTCCATTGTGTTTATCTCCCACTTACACACTCCGACACACACACACTCACCAACTTCCCCAAAGCCTGAAATGTTGATCGACGGCAATATATAGTATCTTCGCCGCAGTTATGTAACTTTTAAAATATATTTATTTTCGGATTTGTTGTGTATATAAGTGTGTAAATAAACGACTATTGCGGTTATAAACAAAGCTTGTTTTTTTTCCCTTTACTTTCACTTTACAGTCATTTGGCAGATGTTGTTTACAAAGTGACTCGCCAAATGAGAAGCATTAGAAGCAATTTGTCAAAAAATGAAACAGTTGATGAGCCTTTACACAAATCTTTGTCGAGACATACACTAGGCGGAATATCATACCAGTCAGATGACAGACAGACAAAAAATTTTTTTTAATTAGCTGTATGGACTTGTCTCTCTGTGAAGGGGTGATGGTGCAGAAGCGATGTGGACAGGTGGATTCACTGGCAGTGCCGTGAACTGCTCGCAGCGTCTGCAGACCCAGACATCGCCCTGACTCGTGTCTGCTCCCACTGTTATGTAACTCATAGCCACGCCCAGTGCACAGTCCCCTTCCTGATTGGCTCCGGGGGAAGCTGTCATTTGCATATCCTTCCTGAACTGAGAGGGAGTTTTCTGAAGGGCCGACTTACTTCTGCCATTGCTCATGCGCTTCAAATGTTCTGCTCACATCATTGGCGGCTGCTTGGTGGCATTATGAGAAACCTAATGAACCATTGCAAAGACCTAAAGCTCTGCGTGTCCACCAGAATCCCAGGAGTGTGCTGCTGTGAGAAGCAGCGTGTGTCAACACACCGTGGAGTCCTCAAGTTTCGCTTTGCAGAGATCAAATGATGCATTTGTTCCTGCTTGTGCATAGCCCAGTCAACAACAATCGCTCGATTATGTAACAATCGGGGCTCCAGATTTCTGGAATAAAGTCATGGGAATGTTATTTTAGCCTTTTCATGAGACACGCACTGACCAAAGTAAGTCCAGTGATAAAGTGTTGCGAGCTTCCAGATTCGAGCTTCATGCGCTGGTTCCAATAAATCCGATGGACCACCAAAGATGGCTGGTAAAAGTTTTCTGCTTAATCTTGCGAGGATAATGGGCTTTAAAATCAAATTAGAAACATTTTGCATAACCACAATACACGGTTGTAGTTGTAAAATGGCACGGTGAAAGATCTCGGTGAGGATTAGACTTTAAGGTTCAGTTCCAGCTGTGCAACCAGCGCTTGTTGTTTTAGTCTTAGGAAGAATCTGATATCTCGTGCTTTTACTTCTCAAATGAAAAAGTAAAGCTTTGTCGGGATGAAAGAAAAACTCATTTCTCTTTAAGGAAACCATGTCATGGCTGTTTTTTTGCTTGAGCACTGTATAGTTTGACACAGACAGACAGAAAATGTAATTTGTCTCAGTGTAATTTAAGGTCAGAACTAAACTGAAGTAATCACACACACACACACACACACACACACACACACACACACACACACACACACACACACGCAGACAGACAAACAGAAGGAATTACTAGAGCAACCGGTATGATGTCATAGACAAAATCATGTCGATGTCTCGGAAATTCTCCATGTTCTGACGGGTTTTTAGCCAAGGCTAAAAGCAAATATAAAATATGAGTATTTTTTCCTTGTTTTTACAGATACACGTGCATAAAACGTTTATTGTTTAACTTTGAGAATGGGAAATAAAAGCATATTTTTTGTCACTGTACGCAAATATGTTGCACTTTATTTACACATAAAATGGGAATAGGAGCATCTCGCCATTTGGTGCCTACTTGCAAAAGTTAAATACCAGTTATACAACAAAGAAACAGCATATATACATTAAATGCAGTATAACAGTATTTTCTTGAATTTTTAAGCCAAAGGAGAGTTTTTTGTTTCTCCAGATTTTCATGCTAAAAGTTTTCTCAAGCTAACTTCCTCTCTAACGTAACATTTTTTTAAATCAGAAATATGTTGTTTTTTTTAATGAACTAAAAAGCTTAAAACTTCAAACCCTTGTAACTGCTTCGTTTAAAGTCTTGGAATGATTTTGTGAGAACCGGTTGGTTTCTCTCTACCACACGCGTGTTTATGTATAGCTGAAAGAGTTTGGCCTGTTCTCAAGGTTGTACATCGATAAGATTGTGATCTTCTAAACTTCAGAAACAAACCAAGAGTTATGCAACATGTCCAGCACAACAGCCTCCAGACATTATTCTTTAAAAATCTGTTTAAAGTTATTCCTGTGCTATTTTTCTACATTTTAAAGGGCCAAGGAGCACCACAAACAAACTCTGCGACTCTCCACAAACACATCAGATGCCAAGAGAAACAGTCCTTGGGACGGTGTTTGATGAGTGATGGATTGAAGGACTTTTGGCCTTGTGTTTCAGTGGATTTATTGACGAGATGCTAGTATTAAATGGCTCTGCTGTCTCCAAGCCGACAAAACAGGAAGAGTTCTTGATTCGAGGAGCATATGATGAAGCTCTTTGGGAACAAAGTGGGTTTGGAGAGGGAGTTTGGGCCTTCATCTTTCTAGGACAGAATGTTCTGCATGTGCTGAATGACTCTCACACACACACATAATTGTGCGGCAGCTGTCATTTCACACCACTGCTGAATCAACGCAGCATTCGAGTGTATTATTGGCTCCGCTATTAGCAACCAGAACCACATTGGCTGGATTTTCCTCCTCGGACAAAAGCAGCAGGGCTTCGTCTGTGTCTTTCCATCTCCTCCCTGGTGTCATGTGCTCGCATGTGCCTCGAGTGTCCTCGCCCAAAGAACCCTGACCAAGCTGATGGACACGTAACACAGTTAGTCTAACTCGGTTTGCATGTTGAATTTAAATGTATCATTAATAAATTGTCTGGGTTTTTTTGCATGATAGTAAGTTAATACTGGACTAATGTATCATTTCAATTTCAATTAAATTCAAATCAAATATTAGTTGAATAGGTTAGATGACAATTCATTTTTAGATTTTAATAGGTAAATATTTTTTTCGAGTTAATTAAAATGTACAGCCTAGAGATTAAAGAGATCGTTCAAGTGTGTCTGCCAATGCTAAAGCTAATTTGTATTAATACATCTAGAAGTATAAATAAAAAAATAAACAAACATAAATGAGTGAAAGTATGAAATCATATTCTGTCAAACATTTCTACAAAATGCAATTTCGGACAAAAAAACGAACAACATAAGAGCATTTAGTAGTTACTAGCACAAGTTGATTAACAGTATGTGTTAATATTGTTTTTAAATGTTTAATAAAATCATTTTAAATGTTAAATGATTTCAACTACCACCTCGGACATATTTCATTTTGTTCCATGCTCACATTGACACTATGGTTCTCTACTCCATCTTGTAAAATACTATTTTATCTCAATGTCTAACTTCTGCACTGACTGCCAAATTTCTGGTTCAGATTAGAAGTGTTCAGCATCACCGTGTCCCAGGACTGGAGCTTTTCCAGAGAGTGCAAAAGTAAGATAACCGAAGAAAAAAATCCAAATCTGGTAAACAATTAGATAATATTGGCTTCTATTTTTTTTGATTATGTGAAAAAAAAACACATGGCACACACATATGACACATGATTAACATGATGCAATTACGAACATGAGGCAATAAATGCAACAATAACTTGGAAACTGATTTGGAATGGACATAAACAGTAAAACAAGTTTAATTTCAGTTTATTTTTTAAAGCGCCATTCCCCATTACAGACAGTCTCCAAGCAGCTGTGTGAAAAAGTAAAGATTGTTGTATTATGTCATTATTTGTGGATTTTAAGACTATGGCTATGACCAGTGAGCAAGCAACATACTGTATGCGACAGTGGCTAGGAAAACAATAGAAACAAGACCATGTGCTGTGAACATTATTATTACTGCATAAAAATCCCAATTAAAGAAAATAAAATGTCCCGCTCTGTGAATGGTTGGCCACCAATCCAGAGTGTGTATCCTGCCTTCGGCTCAGTGATGCTGAGATAGGCGCCGTGACCCTGAAAAGGACTAAGCTGCTAAGATGAATGAATAAAAAAATAAAATACTACCGCATCAAAAAGACAAACCATATTTAGTGATATTATATGTCCATCAATGCAGTATATTCATCAGCTTCCAGAGTCCTGATGGAGAGATTTACCCCTTTCATCCAGTTTCCAGCATCTAATAAATCATTGATGCGCCGTGGCCTATAAATTGTCTTGAGGTTTGCCCTTGTCAAGCAGCATCAGTTTAGTGCCTCATACACTGTCAACCCTCCACCACTGAACGCGTTTAATCCAGCTTGGATGTGTTCGCACGTGCAGTCGTTGTAAAAGCAATTCCGGAGTCTTCTGAAGCGCCGCCAGATGCTTCCACAAACCAAGCTGGATGCACGGACTCTCCATCCAGTCGCCCGGTGGTTTGTTTTGTCTTGTTTTTTTTTTTCTATTTTATCTCTCTCCACATCCAATCTGTCGTCCAGCTTGTTTATTGTTCACTTTGCGGTTCAAGTCTGGTCCTGCTGTTTAACTGTCTTCTGTGTTGATGAGATATGGACGTATTTATCGTGCGTGCAGGAAAAGGCGTGTGTTGGGCCGTTAGCAAAGTGGGGCAGATCTGCCGCCAGTAAAGTGCGTTACATAAAAGTGGTAAATAAACAATCCCGGCATAGTCTTGCATTGCATATACGCTGAATGGTGTGTGTGATTTGCTCCGGTTTTATAGGATACTTGTCTGATGCTTTTCCCAAACCACAGGAAAGTTGTAAAACTCAGGAGAACATGCTGTTCTTCCTCGCACGGTTTAAAGCGCTGTATGTTTCACATATGGGGCAGGTGGGCAATAATTACGGTGTGAAATTATACGGCCATACAGGCAGAAACGCACCGGCCCGGCTTCTGCCGGATCCATTTTAGCACCACACAATTACTTTTGCGCTTAACTCTTTTATTGCAGCGCTCAGATTTTCATGAGCTCCCTTGTGTCTTTTATGTCATTTTGCGTTTAACGTTCTCAAGTCGGTGTTGTGATATTTCAGGGCTTTTAACCTTCTTAAATGGTCATGTTCGGATGAATTCAGATTATTTGTCCCTGGAGACTTACAGTGTTTTTTTTCTTTTCAGAAGTGGTAGCTACTTCATTTAGCAAAGGGATTGCTGGAAGTTTCCACGGGCCTGTTATAGATCTTTCTTCTCCCGAAGGTGTAAACAGGAAGAGAAACTGACTGGCTCAGTGTTTGTCTCTGATCTTGCATTGACTGTGAAACTCACCATCTCTACACCGGCAATTCCGACAATGTTTTGCTAGAAATTTGAACAAATGGTTCAAATACTATTCGTATTTAAAATAAGACTAAATAAAGACTTTTAAATAAACTCACAGACTTTGAAAGCACACACACACACACACACACATCTGGCCCAGATCTGAGCCTGATATAGACTGAACATAGCACTGATGTCTAAGTTCAGGGCCACGTCTGGGTCAAAGGTCATTTTCATGGAACTGTACAGTGGGTCAAAGTCCATCAGCCTGATATATAAATACAAGAATTAGTGTCAGAAATAACTGAATAAATCTCAATTTTCAAAGGAATCTGTTGCTTTACATGTTTTGCGCTAGTGTTCAGCCATTTTTCCCATTTCATCCCAATCTATTGGAACAAATTCTTTAAATAGCATTGACTCTGGAAGCCCCTGAGTTCTCGGTTTCCTGAGGCAGGAAATGGTGAATAATGAGTCGTCAAAATAGACTTGTAGTTTTGTAATAAGGGCGGTTGTGACCCAGTGTTTCAGAACTGGGACATTTGTACGTGCACGGTAAACATTTTCCAACACCCAGCATCTAGTTGAAGGTATTAAACAGTAAATTGTTGATGAATACAAGTGCTGACCAGTTGAAGGTGTGACTGAAGCTCAGTGTCAGACCTGAAAACCATACTTGACTGAAAGTACAGATTCCTTACTGTAAAAACGACTCCATTATAAGTTACCAATTCCAAGAAGACTTGAGTAAAAGTATCCAATTTTAACTTTAGGATCTTATCCAATTAATGAATTTAGGCTCAAAAAACACCAAGCCATGTGAAAAACAAGAAACTCTTTATAAACTCTTTAAAAAGCGGTGTGATGTTCACAACCCTGAATTTCCTCCAAAATTCAGAGGGAAGATGCTGCAGCCTCATCACATCATCTCTAGCAAGGCCCCGGTTTATTTTTAGGCATCGGAAATGTTTACCAGATGAATGAAGCAAGACTGTAAATCTTGACGCAATTGGATTTTTATCAAAACCAAATAACCTTCCAAGAAATGGCAAAGACCTTTGAGAGCTAGTGATTATGTTCTCCGTCTGTGGCCACCAGAAGTCTGCAGATGATTTCTGCTCTGGATCGAGAGTCTGCAGTTGACACGCAACATTATGAAACCGGTTCACAATCCCATGCTCAGTATTAGACACGGTAAAGAAGAACACCACACTTTGCTTGGCAAGTCTACAAGCCCATGGGTTTGTCTCATCACAACATCATTTGAGAAGAAGAGTATCTCTCTCTCCACCAACGACCCGGACACATCTCCTGAACAAGCCGTCATTCTCCTGAGGAGTCTAATAGCACGGCCTTTTGGTGGCTCTGTTATACCTCACTGCTTTAGAATAAGATGTTCTGAAGCAGCCACATTCCTGGACTGCCTGGTACCACAGAGTGAAACATTAGAAACTCTCTTCACATGCCCAGAATAATCTCTCCAGCTGAACGTGTCAATGGAAGCTCTATTCAAGGACACGTTTTTTCCCCTTCTTTTCTTCTCACTTCCAACTCATCCATGTAAACATGCTCTCTGTCTGCTTCTGTAGCTCTGCCATGTCGAGTAAAGGTCGGTGCTCAGTATCTGGAGGTATGGCTGACCTCTTGCACCAGTGTTGGAGTTGGTAAAGCGTTGAGGGTGGAGGCATCTAGATGTGCTTGTGAGGCAACATCCTCTTGAGAGCGTGTGAAAGTAGCTGGTTTTGCTTTCTAAATCCTCTTTTTATAGGTGGAGTGTGGTCCACTGCCACATTCTCACACCCTCAGAAGGGGAACACTTGCCTTTGATGTATGTTGCAAGCGCAACATTTGGTTCATGAGTTGTTGAACAGATAGATGGATAAACAGACAATAGATAGATGGATAGACAGACACACAATAGATAGATGGGTGGAGGAAAGGATGTATGGAAGGAACGATGAATGGGTGGATGGATGGATGGAGTTATGGCTGGGTGGACGAATAAATGAAGAGGTACGAACTGACGGATGGATGTATGGACAGACAGACTGACAGATAAATTGATCAATGATTGGACAGACAGACATATGTGGATGGATGAATGGAATGATAGATAGACAGACAGACAGACAGACACATGAATGGATAGATAGACAGACAGGCAGACGGACAGATACATAGGTAAAAGATTTTTGGATGGATGGATGGATTGATGGATAGACAAATAGATAGATGGATGGACAGATAGACAGTCAAGGGATGGATGGACAGACAAATAAATAGATGGATGGACAGATTGACAGTCAATGGATGGATGATGGGAGGTCAGATAGATAGATAGATGGATGGATGGATGGACAAACAGAGAGCAGACAGAAAATGAATGGGTAGACAGATGTCATGCTGACAGAAAACGCTGGATTTCATTAAAACGGGAGTTGTGGGTCATGATCTCCATGAGGCCTTGAGAACATTAAATAACTGACGTTGCTGCAGACTGAGACCAAACTCATGTCTGGTGAAGCACTTTATGAAATGTATGGAGTCATTGTTGTAATTCAGTGACGAAAAAAACGTTCCTAAAGAGAAAACAATCCTGAAGTTCACATCAGTCTGATGTGCTTCTGTTCTACAGGAAGCACCTGGGAGTCAGAAGAGCGGCTGTTTGCAGACGGCGAGCAGGAGGTAACAAGGTTTGCATGACAGATCAGACTCAAAACCTTTCCAAAACAGAGCCGAGGTTGAGGAAGTCATGGACCCTCGGCACAAACACTCTTCTGTGGTCTGTATTTACTCGAGACGACAAACACAACAGAAATTCTCAGGGCACTGTGACTAAGTTGCATGCAAACCAAGCCGCACTTCTCCAGGCCTCGACACAGAAATCCAGCCTCAAAGCCAACCTGAAACAGATGTGGAGACATTGCATAACAGCAGCAACCGTGCAGCTGTTTTAAGAAACTCACACACGCTAAACTACCAGCAATGGGAACATTCTATTCTGTCCACTATTTATGTCCGTCAGAAAGACCCATATGTGATACCGCTCACTCCCAATGAAATATTAATGATACTTATTCGTCCTGTCAACTAGACAAATATCGGAAAAGATCGGTTAGATTAGAGCTTTTAGTCAGTTTCAGGATTTCAATGAACTTTACAGTTATGATTAACCAAGACTTGAGTTTTTTTTGACTCGTTTAAACCTCAAAGACACTACTAATATTATTTATAAATACTAATTCTAATAAATACTATTTCTATATCACTTATTTAGTGGTTTTAGTGTGCTTGAGTAAGGAAGTTATGATGCATATTGATGTTAGAATGACTTTCAATTAGAAAAAACCTCTGGGCAAATTTTCTGAGATTTATGCTGATATTGTTTCCAGTGAATTATCCTAATGTAGAAAAGGACTGAAAATGGCTGCAGCGTTCACGGACAAACTTTGATGAAGATCATTGATGAAGATCAAATCGCACATTTCACACAATCATCTTTATTCTGAATGAGAATGTGACCGATCTCGACCCAAACATTCTGAAAAATGTTTCTGCCACAACTGCAGTCGTCACGCTAAATAAACCGCCAACTACTCATTTTTCATCTGAACAACAATTTTCACAGAAAAGTCAAGTGTGGCACCACTGGTTCAAAAAAATGATTGGATTTATTAAGAATTGCGTTCTAAATCTTAATTCTAATCAGATAATATTAATACATTTGCCGCATTTCAAGGTAGCAGACCATGGTAACAGAAGACGACTTTCCGAGCACAACAGAGGCAGCCAATAGCGTCAGCATCTACGCACATCCAGGCATCACAGTCACACGCTATTTTTCCTTGTTGAAATTCACTCTAAACAAACGTGTTGGGTATGTGGGAGGAAGCCGGAGACCCAGAGGAAACACACACAGGCATGGGGAGAACCTGCAAACTCCACCCAGGAAGGCGCACTAAAAGTTCATTTTTGCCTAAAATCTTAAAATCATGCAAAAATATTTTCCAAAATTAATCAGCATTTCAGATGCATATTTTTACATTTTTGTACAAAAAAATGTGAATTAAAACTTAACTTTTTTGACTAAAATGTAACTTTAGGGAATAAATGTGAAGGAAGGTATGGATAGAAAAATTGACATTTCCAATACAATTTTGATTTTACGCTGTAACTTGTTAACTAAAAGACACAGTATAAAAGTCCAAAGTGTGTGACGTGTGGAGCAAAGTGCTAAAAAAACGTTCCACAAAAGCATTTAGTGTAAACATTAGGTTTATTGCAGTGTGCATCTTGCATCCAGATATCGTTTTATAAAAATAACAGACACAATTGAGCAACAATACCCATGTTTGGAAAAGACTTCTCTGCAAAAAACGTCTCCCTGTGAAAAGTTACACATGGTCCTGTTGGCTTGGGAGTATTAGGCAAGTCTTTGGTAGTTAGAAAACACTTGATTCTCTTCCGACAACATTGTGCCCAGTAGTTAGTTGGCATTAAAGGTCAACAGAACGCATGTGCCCGCAACAGCCCTCGCCTTCATTTCAGTACTTTTCACCTCAACATCGATTTCTTATTTATATATGCAAATGTATACAGACCACCCGCCCTTCAAAAAACAAAAAATCAGTTTACACATAACCCACTTAAACAACATATTGTTTAACTTTAAAAAAAAAAAAAAAAAAAAAAGTGATCAAGCATTAATCCCCCATAAGCAGCAGATCCCATCTAGCAATGCTCTAAAAACAAAAACAAAACAAAACAAAAAAAAGGCAGGTCACGGCTGTGGAAGAACGGACCGGTGTTCCCTACACGTCCAGCTTATACCCGGCGCTGGGAACGTCCACACCGCTGGAAATCAATGACTTGGGTGTTATAACTGCAAGCACAGCGACAAGGCAAGGCCGTGATGGGGGTCCCAAACAACCTGCATCGATTGAAAAACGCAAGGCGAGACCTCGGGGAGCATCTCTCAGGCCAGGCCGAGAGCCAGAGTTCTCCTGGCCAGCTCAATCAGGCCAGTCCTTGTCCGTCTCCTCATCAGAGGGAGCGAGGGAAAGCAAGGCTGAGTGCCCACCCAGCAGGGGGCTCGTCAGTCCCGTTGTACAGTAACCTACGTACGCTCTCTTTCCGCGTTAGAGATTGTCGGGTATTACAGACTCGGCCACTGGTACGTCGCATTGCTTTCATTTTTCAGGTTTCGTCTTTACAGCCAGCTTCAATCTTGAAGTTGCAGATCTGTAGGTCCATTTCAGGTGAGAGCTGTGGCTCTGCCCGCCCCACGGCAGAGCCACTTACACAGCAGATCCCGAGCTGGGGGAACCGGCGCCGAGAGACTGGAGCGGGAGGCCGCTGTCTGAAGGCAAGCGCGACTGGAACTTCTCCAGCTGTTCTGGACTGGCCAGGTTCTTCAGCAAGCTGTTCTCACGCTCCAATTGGTTGTTCTTTTCTGCCAGCTCCTTGATCTGCTCCTTCAAAATTTCCACTTCCTCTCGGACGGCATACATTAGGTGGTTCTTCACAAGATCCTGGAAAAGCAGAGGAGACGGGAAGTGGGTTACAAGGTGCTGCAGAATAACCCATTTTACGGAAAAGTCTCAGAACCGCCAATCGGCACACTTTTCAACTTCACGTTGCATCGAAACATTTATTCTACGAAAAAAGATTTTTGCAGATTTGCGCTTTTACCTTTACATTTCTAACAAGTGTGTATGTATTGCACACCTGGTAGAGTCTATGGATAATGCAGAATTTAATTTCTATATCCATCAAACCTCTACTATTGATCTCCCTACATACCAATACATTACCTACATGCATCTCGTTTGAACTGTATTGATCATTTTACATACCAATACATTACCGATATCCATCCAATCTGTACGGTATTGATCTTCCCACATGCCCACTCATACAGTCCCTGCGATCGACTCATCCGTCTGTAAACTGCAAAATCTTTCGCCGCTTTACGACCAAACTTTGCTGTGATAGCCGGCCGAGTAAGTACAATGACTAACCCCCATTGTATCAGGAAACCGAATTGGTGATCTATTAACTTCCACAGACTTCCCTTCAGGTTTCGACAATAATCGGAAATGTTTTCAGGTGAATTAATGACAGCTTGAGATGAGAAGTATGAATGAACCAAGGCATCATTTGAGTGTTGAATGAATGAATGAATTAATTAATGCATGATAGATAGAGAGATAGAGATAGAGAGAGATAGAGAGATAGAGATAGAGAGATAGATAGACAGACAAACAAACAAACAAACAAACAAACAAACTTTGGCTTCTGCTGCAGGTGCAATGAAAAATGCAGCGAACTACAAAGAAGATGGAGCATCAGCAGTAGATACGGTTACAGAAACTAGATCCTTCCAGACAACAGCGCATTTTGGAAAGATTCCCGATAAATCGGACTAATATGTCAAAATAAAATCCGTCTCACCATCGCTTGTTCGATCTTGTTGTCGATCGCCACAACGCTCGCGCCGGAGGCACTGCAAAAGACAAAAGAGTCAAACGTTAGCGGCGGTTTGCGTTACATCACCCGGGATCCTCGGTCCCAGCGACCGGGCGAATGTTACACCGCAATGCCGCAGTTTTCGCCTACCTGTTGTCTAGTTTGACTGAAACTACATCCCCTCCGAGGAAAGACGAGAAGAAGGAGATCGAGAAATTGTGCAGCTGATAGACTGCGAGCTCCATTGGCGTTTTAAACATCTCCGTGCTCATATTCAGGATAAGACTCGTCTGTACAATACTTCTCGCCACGTTTGCGAATGTTGTGAGCACAGTTTGTAAAATCCCGGTTTGGTTTGGTGGATCTGGTGCAGGGCGCACGGAGATGCCGGTCGCTACAAGTAAACTAAGGCGGTTTCAGAGAAACGCTGTCGGCTAGTGATACTATTTCTGCCTCCGCTCTGCTTTTATACTGGGCGTGACGTCACAGCACGCTTGAATAAATTATTCAAATTGGGCTTGTGGCATAGATTGCGCTCTGCCCTCTCTCTGAACTCGCTGGCAGAGCGCAGCAAGCGGCAAGAAGCCACAGGATAAACCCCGAAAACACATAAACACGCACAAAACATGCAATTTAACAGCAAAAAAGAACACGTTTTAAGATCACTCGCTGTTCTGCTCGACGTTAATAGTTGTGCAAGAAATAAACACGTAATGCAATATGTGTAATGCCAATTATACG
This sequence comes from Paedocypris micromegethes, assembly GCA_028031935.1. Classification (NCBI taxonomy): domain Eukaryota; kingdom Metazoa; phylum Chordata; class Actinopteri; order Cypriniformes; genus Paedocypris; species Paedocypris micromegethes. Next base: position 12,178,762 of record CM051503.1, read on the forward strand.
TGTGGTTAGAGTTTAATAATGAACGCTTTTGCTTTTTATACCAAGTGTTTTCAGTTTTTCAAATTTTGAAAAGACGTATAACTGCAGATAGAGACAATCACGTAGTGACAAACGTTGAGAAATCATTACCTCTGCATCATATTATTTTCAGATTATTTATTATCAGAGTTGTTTTTTTTTTCCAATTGACTTAATCATTTTCAGTTATAATTGTTGTTATTTATGTGTAACACTTTTAGAGTCTATAAATGGGAGACGAACCCTCGAAATTGCGACCTCTGGTGAACAAAAGCTGAATTACGACACCGTGTTCATTTGACACCCGGAGGCTGGGATCAGTGTCATTTTACTTGTCAATCAATAAGGTCTTCGCTCCCTTAGACAAAAAGGTGCACGAACATCATGTCTTTTAAGTCCTCAGCTAGTATTTTTGACAACATAATATTTTAATGGCAGTTATGTAAGCCAGTTGAAGTGGTGTAACACTCAAAACCAAGACAACAATCCAAACCTTAGTCACCCCTGTAATTTAAAGGTTAAACATAGATGAGAACCTACAATTCTCATATAAAACCAAGCACAGGACTAGATCAATGCACAATATAAAAAATGTTCAGCTCTGGTTGGCAGAAAGCACTTTTGCAAAGCCGTTTGAAAACAATATGCATGCATGACATTTTTTGGATGTGTCGAATGAATATTCTCATCGCCATTGTGGTGATGTGACAAAAACAGATGCCGCATTCAGACGCCGCTCCAAGCAAAGGCACAGCACCGAAAACAAGTCGTGACACAATACGTCTCTGTCTGTGGCCACGGCGAGAGTGGAGACGTCTCAGACTCGCTGCGATAAACAAACGCTTTACAAATCTACGGCAAAGTCTGCCAAAGTTCACTGCACGTATTATAACTCACACACAAAACGCATGCTAATCACTTATGTAACGAGCCCTCGATTTTGCGGTATGCAAAAGAAGAAGTTCTCATGAATATGAGGGCCACACCTGATCCGAATCCGCAAGCAGAAGGAACACCAGCGATTGCGATGGAGGAATGTGTGGAATGACATAAATGTGGCCAGCTCTTAGTTTGCATTCTGTGAATAGCTAGTGCTTATTAGGTCAAAAAATTTAATCTGGTTCACGCAGGAGGATTTAAACACCAAAGAGCTTCTCTCCAAGGAGAACATGACAAACATCGCCCGCAGGAATTCTGCTGTGACCTTCTGTGATGAAAACGACACAGGAGCAAGAAACTGATCTCGGACAAAGCCAAACAGCAAACGACGAGTCTGGTGACGGGCTGCATTGTTTATAGCAATGATTTTCACACCTTGTAGCACGAGAACTGCATTATGAACCTGTCTGAGTGGTTAGACCAGCCTCATTCTCACCACAAACTATTAATCCATCACCTGCCATCAGAAACCAAACCACAGCGCTCACACTTACCGCCGTCGGAACAGACTAGGTGAGAAGAATGGTGGCAGGCTCATGCTTGCTGGGACCAGTGGGAACGTCTGGTGCACGAGACACTTTGCACCAGCATCCCAGTTTGTGGCGCACTGTGTGAATACGACACTCACTGGAAGGGAGGAGGTGGACGGAGACCCATCCATGGCTTTACTGTCTGTCTGACGGGGAAATGAAGCGTGTAGACAGGTGCTTTGTCTTGGAATGCACGCTTGAATCACACGCAAAACAATGCAGCAGACTGGTGAAAATGTCAATGTGATGCAAACATAGAGGCGGTAGAGGTCCAGCGAATGAGAGTTAGAACTACCACACAGGACGCTGCAGGTTCGAATCCTGGTCTGGTGGGTTATACAAAGTGTCCTTGATCAAGACTGCATCACGGCTTAAGACTGCCCACTGCTCCGGGTTTGTGTGTGTTCACTTCACTGTCTATGTGTGTGTGTAACTCAACGATAAATAAGATGTATTACAGTATTTTAGATGCGTCCCAATGGGGTTGGTCCATATTATTAATTGGAGAAAAATAAATCAATTAAATAAAAAAATATATAAAAGTAAAAAAAAAATCAACTCCACATGTTATAAATGTGTGTCAAAAGAAACTTGTGCAAGCTGCATATATCAAACTTGTTAAAACCTGCATGCAAGGTGTGTAAAAGGGAGCGTAAAAACTCATTATTTTAATCTTTTGGACACTTTGCTTAATAGGACTTTCTCAAAATGACCTGTTGATTTGTTTAGACGTAATGCAGGTCAGTCTGTTGATATACAGGTATCTGCTGTCAGCACACACACACACACACACACACACACACCACAACCACACACCCACCACACACACACACACACACTGTAAATCAGTATTGTCATCAAACAATGTGCAATTACAGTAAGTGTCATTATTTAGTAAACAGTTTCTGGATCTAAAAAGGTAAAATATCTGGTAAAAAATATATATCTATATATATATATATATATATATATATATATATGTCATAAATTGTTTGCATAAATTGTATGCAAGCTGCTTAAGTCACTAAAACTGCCACATAGACACTCGCTTTAACTTTAGATACACTGTATAGAAATGACGTTATATGCGGACGTCTGTAAATTTATTAAACACACATTTAAATCTAATTATCAAAAAATGTATAAACGTAGACATCAAATTACAAGAATTTTCCTCAAAAGTGACAATGCTGACAACCTGACCTACTTTGAAGCTTATAGGGAGCGTGTGTGTGTGTGTGTGTGTGTGTGTGAGTGTGGGTGTGTGTACAAATATGTGTGCTTAATGGCTGACTAAGCAATTATGTTTGGTCTGATTATCAATGGCATTATTATCCTACTGCACGAAGCCCTTATATAAGCTTCTACACACTTGAAGAGCTATAAACTCAACTTTAGTCACACAGCAAGTATAAGCAGGTGTTTGTTCTTTTACGGCCCAGGTGTGTCGCCCATCTGACCCTCTTTTCTGCTTCGATCTGTCTCGACAAGACCACAATGTAGGCTGCAGCGCTCCCAGATTTCATAAGAGTCCTGTATGAACGCAAACTCCGAAGAACAAAGCGTTAAAACTCCGGGACCCCTGTAATACATTCCTTTAACCTCTTGAGGCGGTCTTAAACAGAACATTTACACCCCGCTGAGATCTGTCACCCCAGCAAATGTGCCCATCTGTCACCCGGCAGTAAAGAAGATCGAGTGCACTCTGCTGGCGTAGGTGCTTTTGTACACAATGTTCTGGACACTTTTGGCCCCGGCGAAATATGCTTGGATTTTGTGCAAACGCGAGAGAAGTTCTGCTGCTTTTCATCAGCACAAAACAGCAGTTTGACTTCACTTACTTTATTATATTATATTGTTGCTTTAATTTATTATATTCTGCATTTTGCCCATCAAAACAGCACTGAACTGCTGAACAGCACTGAACAGTTAGTCCAGCGACTCACTCACACAGTGATGACATTTGCTGCTACAGACTGCACAACATCACTTTAAGGAACACGTGCCACTTTATCTGACCTTTTTGGTTGCACCTCTTGCACAAAGGTACATAATCACATTCTGTTTTGTTGCACTGTACTTATTTGATTTATTTATTGCATGTATATACTTTTGTTTTTTTATTTTCTGTTTTCTATTACCACTGGCATTCAATGTAAGAACGACAAAGTAAGAATTTCATTGTGCAAAACAACCTGCACACATGACAATAAAACGCTTTGACTTTGACTTGACAAAAAGTGAACAGAAACACATGCAGGAGCAGTGGGCAGCCCAAAGCTCATGTGGTACTTACTGAATCTGCAACCTACTCCCTAAACCAGGCACGTACAAACTCTGGTCCATCATCATGTTTTCACTGATTCACAGCCTGTCTCAGAAATAATAAGCAAATTAAAAAAAAAAGATATGTACAAAAATTGCTACGCATTTTACATTTCATCCATGGCATATATTTGAATGCTTCTACCTAGTGCATTTCATCAGATTAAAAGCAGATTGACTTAAAAAAATTGAAAATGCCAAACAGTGCCATTGAAATGCAATAGTTATGACAAAATAATTACTGTACTTTTAAGGTTATTGGTTTAAATTGGTTTAAACGTGTTACCAATTACCTGTTTATTACCAAATCTTGGTGAAAAGTTGGAAATGTATGGGTTTTTTGAATCCCTTTGAATCAGATTCACAATAATTTTTTTTACAGTTCCAGTTGAAAATAAATAAATGCGTTACAACGTAAATGGTTTTAAAACAAAGTGTATGAAAAATGTCATAATAAATATCCGGCCCCGTAAAACACAACTTCACTTTATCACATTTGGCCTGAGAGCAAAAAGTTTCGACATCCCTGCCCTAAACAATAAGTCCAGTCTGTCATTTATCGCCGTACAATAACCAAGTGTTGATATTTTTTATCATCTTTACAATCAGTGTGAATTCAGAACATCCGTGTCAAGGTGATTATGAATGACCTATAATTGGTTGATACGTACATTATCTATATTGGTGCTAATATGTTACATTCTGATATTTTCTTTGCTCTGTAATTTTTATAGCATTTTTTTTCATATACTGTACTGCTTTTGGTTTCAAGTTGGTCTTTCTTTGCTACTTTAAATTGTGATTTTACTGCTTGTTATTTTCTGCAATGTTGCTCGGTCCGCTAACATTTTCCCACTGTGGCCTAAAAAAAGTGCATTTTATTTAGTCACATTTAGCAAAAATTCTAAACCAAGTAGGTCTTGCCATGTCTCTGCTGTACAACCTTTACCACGATGAAAGGCTCTGTACAGTATGTACTAATCCACACATCCAGGGCTTATGGGGGAAGAAAAAAACGAAAGAAAGAAAAAAAAACGAGTGTCTGTGCCTCTTCACACGCTGTTAATTAATAATGCATTGTTTTCTGCCGAGCTGTCAGAACATTTAGCCTGCACGACGGCTTTCAGGTCTAGACTTGACCTCTCACAGGCTCAGAAACATGGAAAAGCTGAAGTGGGCGTTGCGTTTATGAGCTCTTATGTAACCATCAGCAGTCAGGTCATCTAATCAGCGAATGATAGAAATCCCGGAGCTGTTTGTTTACGCTGCATTTATAATCTGCTCTAAACATTTGTATCCTGTTGAACCAATGGATTTGTAGGAGAAAATGTCATTCCAGGTTGATAGGAGACTAGCTGAGATGTTTGGCCATCTAAGTCTATCCTTGCTGGATTTAGAAGAGGTCGGCTAGATCTTTTCCACCTTTAAGCATCAAGATTACTAGGATGACCTGATGTCCTGGACTTACTTAGTAGATAAAGCGTCTGATGTGGGAGCTCGGTCATTACATCAGCGCTCACGTAAATCTGCTGGCACTAACAGAAGAGCGAGAGTTTGGCAATGTGCCTCCCGCTGCTACGAAAGCTGTTCGCTAATAGATCTGGTCCACACTGAAAATAAACGCCCTGTGGAATTGTACATATTTATTTCGTCAGGTACAGTTCAGAAGCCATCGGCTGGGAAAAAGCGCTTATTTTCTTGTTGAATTTTATTGCACAATTTTACTATGAAAGATTAACTTCTCAACAGATTATGCATTTTACAGATGTCCTATGGCTCAACAATAGTGTAAAAATAAATAAATGTGTACATTCTGACTTTAGTTGTGAAAGGCAGATTTATTGGAAATAAATAATAAAGCAGTAATAAAAAATAAAATAGAATTATGATAATTCTTTTTTTAATTAAGGCCAACGTCTTACTTTTAGTTTATTTATTTACTGATTAATAAAATAAAAAAAAAGTCCAAAAAGCCAAACAAAAATTTTAAATCATTTTTAATGGCTTGTAAGTCCAACATAAACTTCAAAGTTGTGTGAGCAAATAAATAAAGTATGGAATATTGTTTTAAATATATTTCGATAGACCACAAATACAAACAACTGTTTTTAAAAAAACGTTTTTAGAAAACTTTGACATGTACAATATTTGCAACAAATGAAAAAATGTATAATAAATAGATATATATTTATATAATAAAAAATATAAATTCCTTCCTTAATTTTTTTTGTTTTTTTTTAATGTACAGAATTTGGGAATATGAGAAAGTAAACAAAATAAAATGGTTGATTGATGTCAACAAGAAAAGCCAAAAAGAGAGACACAACTCTTCCCATCTCTTCTGTTTCTGGGTGAATGATGGAACAAAAAGACAGTTTGCATTCCGGGGATGAGGTTTGTGTGTTTGACTGTATGCAGGAGACAGATAAGAGCGATTTACCGCATCTGGACTGCCTTGACTTGGACTAGCCGCTCCATTCCTATTCATCTCTATTTGTCAAGAATGAAAAATATGGGAAAGCGCAAAACCTCTCTGGTCCGGAGCGTTTAGGATTTATTACAGTTGTGTACGTGCACTCAAGCAATCACTGAAAAAACACAAAATGTTATCTCAAGCCAACTGCACTCTTTATCTCTTCAACACAAAAGGCTTAATCGTTTAAATCCGTAAATTGAAAGACGATAGATGTGCAGGTAGCAGAGTCGATGACGTAAAAGCTCTGATCAGAGTCAGCCAACCACAACGTTGCTTAGATTTTGGCATGTGGTGTTGAGGAATTTAACACGTAGGCAGAGCTAGAGCCAATTAGCTGTCACTTTATCTCAGAAGCGATCGAGAAACATACTTAGAGTGGAGAAAGGGCTCAGAAAAGGCAATACGCTGGCCTGATGCCGCGACTCAACCAAAGAAAGGTCAGGCCAACAAAGACGCCACAGCAACACGACACTGGACTTTTCTGACATTTTACTCGGATTAGTTGGGAAAGTCAGCAAGAGCCTCAATCATCAAGTCTAAGAATTAGACAGACAGATAGACAGGATGCCAGATACATGTAAAGAGATATACATAAAAGACTATAGAATTTCTAAACAGTCAGACAGACGCAAAATGAAAAGTAGATATAGTAAAATAGGACAAACAGACAGAGACGGTTAGAGAAAGATACAGACAGACTGACATAACAAGAAAAATAAATAGATTGACATGCTGGGGTATACAGTATTAGATTGTAAACACAAACAGACAGATAGTAACATAGTTATAGTTAAAGACAGAGATAAATTAAATTTATGAAATGAAATGAAATTGAAATGAAATAAAGACAGAGAAAATAAAATGATGGACAGATATGTCCACTCATAGATAGACATACAGACCGAAAAAGAGGCAGATGTAAACAAAATTAAAAAAAAGAATAAAGAGACAAATGAATAAAAAGTAAAAAAAAATGGATAGACTTTAATAATATTAGTAAAAAAGTTCACACACACACACACATACACACACGCACGCACACGCACACACGCACACACGCACACACACACACACACACACAAACGCACACACACACACTGTTGTAAACGTATTAGGGAAAAAAAGTATCCAATTGTATGTTCACTTTTGTTTGTTTGTTAGGTGCATCCATGTAAAAATCACAAATAAAAGCAATGTAAAAAAAAAAAAGTTTAATTTTAAGTTAAAATATTTTTTTAATTAATTCAAGCACATGGAATGTTTTGCATGAGGCTGCCACACCCAGGCAAATGCAGAAGTTCAGGAAGCCGTTTCACATAAGGGAAATTATTTTGTTCTCTTATTTGCAAAGCGATACGTCAGTTCTTCATACCTTGCAATGTGAGAGAAAAGTAATATGAGCGTGTATATGTTTTACAGTGTGTGTGTGTGTGTGTGTGTGTGTGTGTGTGTGTGTGTGTGTTGTTTTAAACGCATGTAATTCAATGGTAGGACATCACAATTATACTGTGTGTGTGTGTGTGTGTATGCGTGTGTGTGCGCACATACGAATATAAACGTTTGGGCTCTTCCGCGGCACAGCTGGAGCGCTTGAGGACTGGAATTAAAGCTGTAAAAACTTAAAGATAAGATCTTCGCTAGAACCAAAGACGGCAATATAGCTGTCTTTTTAGAAATGCGCTGAAACACCTTTAGGTCTTTAAAAAACATGCCTCTTATTTTTCATTTGCACTAAAGCGAGTGTGAAGGTCACATGGCCTCCAGCAGCCGTCTGTGGATGAAGCTCCTCTCGTCTGTCGTGTGGATGCCCAACCCTTCACGCTTTGCATGTCTGTAAGTGTTTGCCTCTCGTCTGGTTTGGGCGCTATTTCTGGCGTAAGCAAAGACGCTATGTTTGAGGTGACGCTGAAATGTACCTGCAGGGCAATAATGAGCCTGATACTTTAACCCTTCCTGTCTCAGCCGACACATCCTCGCACGCCCCTCGCCGTCCTGTGCCAACCTAGTAACATCAATCTCTCCTCAACACACTATAGGAAAGACGGATAAGTCTGTGTCGGACATAAACTTGGTTACCAGGAGGCAGTCAGATTCCCTGCCAATGTAAACACAGCACAGGATGAAACTCCACATGAACCCCATCGAGGACAACAAGGAAGTTGGTACACTCGGAATAGAACTTCCTAAGCCCAGGAGTCGTGGAGAAGTCACTGTTTTAGATGATTTATTGCGATATTTTGAGCACGTACAGTACATGGCCTGCAAGTCACCGCAACTGTGGCAAAGTTGAGCAAAATACGTTGGTTATTAATTAATGTGCAAAATATAAATAAATAATGACTCATCTCTACGTCTATTTTAATTTCTAGTACGCAGTCTAAAAAATTGTTATTAACTGTATATACTGCATATAAATAAACTGTTATATATAAATAAAATATTTATTCATATATTTATTTTGCTCTGTTTAAAAGCGCTTTTAAAAAACTTTTAAAACATTGGCTATTTTGTAGGAGGGCTAATAATTTTGTCCTCAACTGTAAAAAAATTATATTATTTATATGTATTATATTTTAAATATAATATATAAATATATATTATTTATATAGAAATATATGAAATCTAAAATAACATTTTATATAAAAGTACATATGTAATATTATATATGTACTGTATATGTACTGTATATGTATAAACATATCATATATTGTGTATAAATACTGTATACATGCTATATATAACGCAGTACTATTCAGAATCGATGAGATCATTTGTCAAATTTATAAACGGCAACGTAATGCCACACGTCAGATTTGAGCAGGGAAGTCCTGTGTCTAATTCCGTCCATGTTGACAGTGTCTGAGAAAGTGAGAAACATAGAAACAGAGCACCCGCTGGTACAGAGTGCACAGTGAAACAGGAAAAGAAAAAAAAAAGAGAAATGAGGAAGAGAAAGAGGGTTGGGTGGGAGGCTTTCGCAGCTGTTGTTCTGCTGTGCTTCCTCTGATAGTGGCCTTGGCTGTACTCCCAGTTCTTCAGGTACACCATCAAAACACCATCATGGTGACGTCCCTTTACGACATGCAGGGTGGATGTATGCAAAACAGCTCCACATTATGGATAAAAATGGCAATACTATACAACATCTCGTATTTATTTCTGACGTGTCATTTATTTGACCAACATTGCGTACGTTGGAAGATGACCTCATCACAAAACGCTGACACAGAGTGAATCATTAGCTCCTTAAATCTTGATCAGCTTATGGCGCACAACATAATTCTTTAATCGGTTCTACACAAGTGACCCTTCACGGGATGCACTGAGCCAGGACGTTGGGAACTTTTTCTAGAATACTAATAGAAGTGAACAAAAGCTCCCTATGGGCCCTTACCCATGGTTCTCCAGGTGACCATGGCAACACTTCAAAACCCAAGAGATAACAACTTCTTGAATTTCAATGCGCATTGAGTGTTGTTTTAAACATCTGCAAAGAAATTAACCCACGTACAAGCAGATGATAAGTTCAGTTGGATTTTATACACACATTACAACATCCTATTTTACAGAAAATGTTACAGTGTTTCATAACTGTTTTGTATTTCTCAGAACACCGTACTAATTGCTCGCAGGTCTGTGCATGTGGCAGACAAGTCAATTAACTTTCAAAAGAGTCAAAGTTACAATGTAGTAGCGAGCCGAAACACGCCGTTACCCGCGGGTCTATATACATAGACGAAGTAATGTATATGAGAGCTAGAGTGACATAACACTCATTAGTTACAACACACACACACACACACACACAC
>CM051503.1:12188870-12260847 GCA_028031935.1 Paedocypris micromegethes
ATAATAATATATTATTATTAATAATAACAACTATAGCAATAATATTATAATATTAATTGTAATGTTCATAATATAAAAAATTATGTTCATAATAATATCTAAAAAAAAATATATCATCAACAATCATACTATTAACATAATATTAGAATAACTAACGTGAAAAAATGAATGGATTTTTAAAAATGTCTGTCTCGTCATGAAACTCAGTCTAATACAGTCCCTAATCTGATTTGTACAAAAAAAAAAATGAAAAAAAAAAAAATGAAACAAGATGCCTCTTTAATTAATATTACAGCTAATATTCAATATTTGCAGAGGAGGAATATAAAATTATGTGGCCCCATGGTTTCAGTTTATAAAGACTCTTACAAAGAACCTTCCACGAAGACTCAAACATTCTTATCTGACAGCAAACCGGCCGTGTTATTTTACAATTGACACGTCATGAATTACGGCCCTTGGGATAAGTCCAATTCCGGCCGCACTTCTCTAGCTCAGTCCAATAGAACTCATTTGCCTTTTTGTAAAGGCCGAGAGCAACATGTCTCACATTCCCCAGTGTCCCTGATTATTTGGCAGGATTGTTTATGTTCGGCTAGTTTATATAGGGGTTCTGTTTGGTTCTACACAATCGATTATGCAATTGCTTGCAGAAGTTTCTCATCAAGATGCTGAACTAGGGAAGAACTTGAAATGTGGATAAAATGCTGCTCCAAAGAGGAGAAAAAGCAACGTTCGTATCAGACATCAAAATCAACACACAAGAAAGAATGAGAAACTGTTGTGAGAACAGTTTAACTTTAAATAAAAATGTAGCTTTAAATATCTATAAATATTATCTTAAATATTCAAATATATTTGAAAACTTTGACTTTCTTAAACTGTGCATAAAAGTCTCACAACATGAGAAATGAACACAAAGACATTTCAGTCTGCATCATTGCTTTTATTTATGAGGTCATTTTCAATAATCAAAAAATATTTTATATTTAATAATAATAATAATAATAATAATAATAATAATATTTAATAATAATATTCGTTTAAAAAGACACTTTTTAAAATTTCCGTGTCGACCAACCCAGCGTTTCTGGGTCACAGGTGATATACACACCTCGGACACACACTCACGGCTAAAAGCAACATAGCATTTCCAAGTCACTTGGCACCCGAGAGGAATTCACTCGAGAGGAAACTTTAGTTATAGTTTTCAAAAAAAACAAAATTGAGACTTGACTGTTGACAAGTACATTAAAGGAGGTTCTGGTAAATCACAAAATAATCCATTTTGTGAGCAGAAGTACAGTGGTTGTTTTATATAACTATATACAATAGCAATAAACTGCAAATGTATGCAATCTATGTTGTAATTGACTGTATATTATAATATTTGCATATAAAACCTTTGCATTCATTATACCTTTAATTAATGTTGATCTCAGTTTTGAACTTAGTATTACAATTGTTTTTATTCAAAAATACAAACTATTCAGATAACAAATTATCAATAATAAGTCAATTTCACTGAAAAGCAAATCAACTTTTTTTCAATTTTTTCCTGCTCTTGTGTTCTGTTCTCAACATAATCAATCATTCATACAACAACACATACATACATACAGTACGTACATACACACATACATTATATGCATACGCTCAGACATACATGGTAGTGTTGATGGTAAAAACATCTGCTAGCTCTAGAACATATGCTGCACATATCACGAAGGCATCAAGCGTCGCCCATCAAATCTTTAAATCCGGTGAAATTCAGTTCTAGCATTTTCTGTTAAGATAAACACAAAAACCAAAAGTGGAAATGGACTTTTTTTACACTCGACAATCTGCTGTGCACATTGAGTTTGCTAACCCAGATGACTTGTGTATGGTCTGGAACACGTGATCTGTGAATACCGGGCAAAGCCCATGAGTACATCCTGTTTGGATGCATTGCAAAAGCCTGTGGAGAAGCTTTGTGCAGAGATGGAGCTCAGCAAAGATGAGCTCCAACACAGGCTGATTAAAACATCTTATATACATCCACTGGACACAGTGTTCCAGGAGGCAAATCCGTGATGACCCGTGGTGGCCCACCATTTCACCCATTCTTATGGGCTGGAAACGGAAAACGCATTACTGTAAACGGCCATTCATCACTGTAGTTACAGTCATGTGAAAAACTCATTTCTGTAAAACATGGAAATCTCCCGCAAAATGCCTTGTTTTAGTCCTTTGAACAGTTGTGGGGTAGTGGTTAGGGAATTAGACTTGCAACGGTCATAGGTTCAATTCCCAGACAAACTAGGAATCAATCATCTCTCTCTCTCTCTCTCTCTCTCTCTCTCTCTCTCTCTCTCTCTCTCAATCTATCTCTCTCTATCTCTCTCAGTGAAGCCAACATGAGGTGTACTGTAATTTTTAAAAGGTTAATAATATTAAACACGAGAAAAAAATTAGCTATTGTATACCAAAATATACAACATCTATGTTAATGCTTTTTTGGTATTAATGTAAATGTCATTTATTAATACTACTCATTTTTGGCTTGGGAAAAACGTGGAGAAACTTCTCCATTGTGGAATATCTAACATCCATTTTTTTTCCTCTCTCACTCATTATTTTAAAAGACATGTTTGAAGAAAACGGGGTAAAAAACCAGCACCTCCACGCACACTGCTCTGCCTGGGTGGGAAACGCTATAATCTGTTTATACTGGTGCAAAAATAATTACATAATGTTTACTGCATAGCTTACGCATATGGTGTGAAACAGGCCCAAGTAATGATGTACAGATCCGCATGGTAACTGCTGAGAGAACACGGACGAATGCTGCAGACAGCGTTGACAGGTCCAGTCATGGCCTGTATTAATGCTTGTCATCATTAGGGTGTGAGCAGATAAGACAATACACACCAGAATAGCTGAACTCAGCTCTGACATTTCCATCAAACAACTGCCATTATTGCCTTTCAGTCTGGCTCAAACGCAGCTGTAAGAAGATGCTCTTTAAAACAGCCATTTTGAACTACATATTAAAGCATTATATAAATTAAATAATATATTCGTGAATATAACAACATCATTTAATATTAAACAAAACAAAAACCGGTATATTATCATAACACGTGTAATAATACAATAAATAAATATATATATATATATATATATATATATATATATATATATATATATATATATATATATATATATATATATGGAATACTTTGGAAACTTCAGAATTAAAGCAACCCAAAAATTGTTGTGCAAAAACAGACCTTTGAATTATTGATTTACAGGTTCTGAAAAATAAATTCTTATGTAACTGAATGATACAATTCAACTCTTCAAAATTAAAGGCAGACAGATATCTGTCCTTTCCAGTGAATTATATAAGTGCTGACTGTGTTGAAAGTTATTTGACTACATTACATTTTCCAGACTTTGAAGTCAGGAAAATAAATGTCTTTGGTGAACTCCATTTCTAGCCGTACATTTTTTCAGCGTTTCTATGAAAACTATATTTGATTCAAAGGTTTTGCTTTTTGGTGAAGATAAATGTGCTTTTAATGGAATTAAACCACATTTAAAAATAAAAGGAGACAGAAACTCAATTTTAAAAAGCTTTGGGAAACAGTAAAACACAGAAGTCCTGTGCGTCTGCAGTCTGATGCTATTGTGTCTGCTTAGCAGACGCTTTGGCGTTATCAGAAACCCCCTTTACTCGGAGGTAAGTACAACAGAAGTGTGATAATAAGTCAACAAACTATGACCCCATGAGGCAGTTTCACAACCTACCAGAACAGATCGATTCGACAAACAACTTATTTGACCTTGTCCAACATAATAGTAATTCCAGTAAAATCTGAGAACACAAAACAGTTCAACTGTCGAAGTAAAATTACTCATGCTAATTTTGAACAGAACGCAACAATAACAACTGAAGTTCAAGTTGGATGTGACGCAAAAAACACATGAAATATAAAAACTTGTCTTATTTTGCTCATAAAGCTATTCGTTAAATGTACTGAACTTTGTGTCCGAGGTAAGAACTTGTTACATTTACCACTAGTAACTGTAAAAATCTTTATGTAGCATCGAGCCGAGTTGGATTCAACCTTTATCTTTATGATAATGAGTTATGTGGCAGTTTGGTTGTAACGAATCGGAATGCAGGCATCCAAAAGGGCTTTGTGGAAAAAATACACAATAACTCTTTGCATAAATCCAATAACTCATTGAATTTAATATAGGAAGCGTTCACATTAACTACAATTTAGGGCTTTGCAAATGACTTCAGCAGACAACTTCACAACACACAACATAAAGAAAAATTAATTATTAGTGAAATAGTTTTTATCATGTATGTTTGTTATATAAATAAATAATGGAAAATTTCACAGAAATATTTGAAAATAAATGAAAAATGAAATACTTATTTTAAATAGTGCGATGTCTGCAAGACTTTTGGCTCAAGATTGGAGTTATTTATTGTTATTGATTGATCACATTGTCCACAAATGTATGTGTTCGCAAACACCCCGGCCAGTCTATTCATTCTCTACTATAAAAGGTCAGTATGGAAAATTCACTAAAACTCTGGAAAATATTTCGCTCTAAATTTGTCCTTCAGGGACGTCTGAAGGTCGTCTTCGATTGACACGTGTCCTAATATTAGTGCAGTCATAACCTTCTATTCCAAATTTACTAAAACCACTAAAACATTTTTTGACTTGAATGACTTTATTGATCCCACTAAGGGTAAATTTTCTTATTTCTTTTATTTCTATATTCCTAATATTTATTCATATATTTCTTTATAAGTATGTGAATATGGCAAAAAAAAAAAAAGATCTGGCCCTTTGGTTTTAGGTAGGACTTTACTGGTAGAGTTGCTTCTTACAACAATGTAATAAAATGTCATACTAAATGCAATTTGTAAGTAGTAACTATCACTATTAGATTTTGAATGTAATTGCGCAACTTTGTGCCACATTTGGTTCCCAGATTTTGGTTCTCAACTGATTCAAGATGAAAAAACATCCCCAAATACGATGCAAATGGCTCTTTACTACTCAGCTTCAACATTCACTCGACTGTCTCAGATGACAGGCTGACTCCACAAGAAAGTTGGTGTTTTGGTTGCTGCGTGCCCGCTGTGGATCAGTGAATGCCAGGGCTGGGTGGGCTAGCAGACAGTGCCTGTCAGTGCCCTGAACCCATACTTCTGGGAACAGGAGCACCTTATACCAGACAACAAAGCCTCGCTCTCAACCACAGTCCGCTCACAACAATAATGCCATTGATGCAGTCAATTAAATGGATATTATACACCTCTGTGAGTGTTTGTCTGACTATGACAAGTCAATTACTCAACAAGCCCCTTCCAAAAAGATAACTGACCTGTAAAGACATAATGAAACTCAATCCACCTGTTGCAATTCAGCACAACGCTGCTTCCTTGTGCGTTTAGTGGCTTTATTCAATGTGAATAATGCTGCTTTACTGTCCACACACTAATAATTTTCATAGATTCAAACTTCCAACCTTGGTGTTGATACATAACTCGAGCTCTCAAAGCGACAGTACATTTCAGTGCTGGAAAAAAGAATCAATATAATCGAGGATCATTAAAAATGGAAGTCATCGATTATGATTTACGTTATAGATTTGCTGTTAAGTTGCTGGTACTTGTACAGTTTTCAAGCCTTATGGGACGATCTACTGCAAATTATTGCTAACAAATTTTCAATATAATGGTAAAAGACTCACATGTTTATAATTATTTTGACTACACTAAAAGCTATGGATTTACCACAATCTCCTCCACACTGTCAAAATAATGGTTAGATGCAGCTAACCAGTAGCAAATTTAAGCATACGTCTTGTGTTAATAGGATAAGGAAAATCTTTATTGTCATTGCACAATGGTGCAACAAAATTTAAGGACTAAAAACACAGTAAAACGTCTGAGGGAAACCATCAAATCGAGCAGGATTTGAAGCATCAATGCAATCGACAACACGCTCTCACTGAAGGTTTACATTTCAAACCAGCTGCACAATTCAAAAGACTGCTTCTAATTCGAGAAACCATCTCAGTCAATTATCGATTCATTGGGTTTGATAAGCGTGATGCGGCAGACACGTTTTGTTTTAATGGCCGTCCATTATTTCTCCTGCTTAAAACAGCAGCTGCCGAGCAATTCTCATGGCGAGAATTATGCATTTTCATCTAAAGCTAAAGATGAAAAATCTAAAGCTGAAGATGTTAGCGTCTTAAAACGAATCCCCAACCTCTAGGTTGTGAACGCCAACCCTAATGATTGAGAGACAAGAACAGGAATTGTCTTATTGCTCACAATGGCAATCAGATGATGGGTCGTTTTCCACATGGGTCGATTTCTAAAGGCTCTTTGACAGAAATGATCATTGGAAAAGCTCACTGAAGTGCTTCTGTTGACACAGCTGGGAGTGTCGAGCGTGTCTTCAGATTGTGGCGTAACACATGTATTGCTGGTTCCTTTTAAGCGACGACCATGTCAAATAAATAGCTGGAGTTTGGTAGGACCACTACTAAGATGATTCGGGCCGAGAACTTCTCACGGCTTTGATTTCTTCAAATCTACCACAGAATCAGCCTGCTGTTCTCAAAACAACTCGAATGGAAAGACAATTCAGCCAAAACCACTGAAACCTTCCTGACCCCGGAGCTTTTATGTAACACTGCCCCATTCCTGCATCTTTCCTTCCAGAAAATATCCGTAGTGCTTTACAGCGATCAAAGTGGTTTCATCCTATGTATTGTTCCTTATTGTAAACTCGGCGGGTTACGGAGTTTGATTGTTTGTGCAGTGACACCGGACGAGGTGTTTCAAATGCGTAGAAAAGACAAGCTCGAGATCTTCATGTGGAGAACATTAGCCTAATGTGGCCTTATGCAAACCTCTCTTTTTCTCATGTGACGTCCTGAAAGTCTTTTATTAGTAAACTGATCAAGCTCTAAAGCGACAAACGTGACTTTTGTGAGTGAAAAGTGCCGAAATTTAGTTATTGACTGACTATTTACGTCTGATGACCTCCGAAATGTACTTTGTTGTGAAACTACTTGATTCATCCAGATGCAAACCCATGAGGAATAATTGAAAAATAATCTGACTTGAGGCCGTTACACTTCCGATTTCCCATACTATTTGTCATTCAAACGGTTTTATTAACTACATTTGGCGAGTCTGAACACGACTGACGGTACTTCAAGGGCTTTTGACTCGAACATTAGGGTAAAACATATTATTAAAAATTTGACATCATATAATTTACCAATTACCAAGTCCTGCATTTAACACTCCTCTTATTTGATTTACTGTAATTAGTAAAATGTTAACTAATAGTCCTATTATAATTAGCCATAAACAGGTAAATGAAGACAGAGAAGTACATTTTTGTGATTGTGTGTGGTTATGCACACACACACACACACACACACACACACACACACACACACACACACACACACACACACAATAATTATTTCAAAGTAAAACATGTGAATGAATCTTTTGTGACGTTAGGACTTTATCGTATCATTGATAACAAGCTTGCTATTTTTTTTATATTTGGTCATAGTTAATATACCTATACACGTTAATATACATAGGTAATATATTTGTATCATATTAATAACAAAATCTGGACAAAAGAACGATTGGAATGCGGTTTTTGGTTTTGCACTTCATGTTCACTGTAATATTCATAACGAAAAAGATTTTGCACAAAACGAATACTGTATTTACCGTATATAAAAAAAAATGCAACACCACCAATTTTATTGCACATGTATGATAAGCATAGCATTAAAATTGGAGAAATAGCAAAAAAAAAGTCTCAATGTTTGAGGTATTATGGAATCACAGGAAAAGTATCCTGTATAAAGAGCCTTCCAGAACAAAACAGAGTTCCCTTTCATGTCATGAAAGACATGGGTCAGTCCACACACTAACAATGGCCATTGGATATTACACCAGAGTAACGCTCAACAGGGTATATTTAGTAACATGACTGCGACACTCATAAGGCCATAGGTCACATGCAAAGCGACGCTATTTACATCATAAATTTCAGCTCGTAAAAAGCACCTAATTATTCAGACTGTAACCTTTAACTGCCACGTATAAAATCAAGGACAGGCTGATAAAGAGAATTAAACATTAACAGCATGCTGGATTTCTTATTAGGTGGGCCGCAAGATATATGGCGTGGTGGTAAAAAAAAAAATCAAAAACAACACGTGCTGACTGGATGAGAAATTGGGAATTTATTGTAGGGGAATATATAGTTGGGAATATGAATTGTAGAGATAGCCTCGGAAATTCTCTGGAATTTTCAAAACGTAAACATGAAATTTTTCAAAGTTTAAAGAGCTAGTAAAGTAAAAGAAGGGCAAAGCGGATTCGATGTTGCCCTCAAATGTTACCGCAGACGCGATAGGGCGGCTATAAATATTTAACCCATATTTCTGGCACAAAACATTCCAACGCAAGAGAAACCCAAACAGTGGTCTGTTGTGCTAACAACATATGGACCCTGGTCTTATCACCCGCCTGCAACCATCAATTAGAAACAGCTCGATTTATTTTGCGGAAAGAACCTTTGCAAACCTCAGCTGACCTGACTGGACCAGACCGGCCACCAATTCAGATCAATAAAAGAATTAAGAGTCCTAGAGTTTGATTGCGACTCAAATCCACAAGAATTGGAATTGAACTTCCAGTTGAGCAGACTGTTCTTCATACCAATCTACACATTCTTGGAGCCCTGTTGTCTGCGAACCACCCAGTTCTTAAATAACAAAGTTCAAGCATTGCATTGTCTTTAATCGAGTTTTTATGCACACAGTATTGCTGGCAGCATTCAAGGTGTAGGTTTACGTGTTTGCTGGAGGTGTATGAGG
Organism: Paedocypris micromegethes; assembly: GCA_028031935.1. Taxonomy (NCBI): domain Eukaryota; kingdom Metazoa; phylum Chordata; class Actinopteri; order Cypriniformes; genus Paedocypris; species Paedocypris micromegethes. The sequence goes on from CM051503.1 coordinate 12,197,817, forward strand.
AGATCTAAGCCCATAACTCACTTCTAACGTTCTTGCCTTACGTTTGACCCATTTGAATGGCACAACAGGGTTCCGAAAGACTTTTATAGCTAAATTAAAGGGAGGACGTGGAAATTACATAAGAAAAAAAAACACCAACGTTGTCACGGAATGTCATCAGTCCGAAGGCTCCAAAACACCTATAGGTTTTGGTCAAAACATGCAATCACAGGTCTGGCAGACGCGTACAGTTTTTATTGCCCAACATAGGTGTGTGTGGAAAGTCGTTTGGCGAAGACTGTCGCTCCGGTGTGTGTGCGTGTGTGTGTTTATTCACATACCTGTGGAAGAACAGAAGTATGGACAGCATGGTTTGGTCAATGTTGCTGTTGCAGATGCCCTCGTTGAGCAGGAAACAAGGGTCCCGGACCACCGACTCCAGAGAGTCCTGCCTCATGATGTTGTTGAGTTTATCTTTGTTTAGATTCTGGACATGAAGCTGGTCTCGAAGCTGCCTGAAGTGGCTGACCGATGTGGGACTGCCTATGCTGGTGTGGCCAGGACGGCTGGGCTCGGACTCGCACCCATTGGCCAGATCCAGACAGCAGCTGCAGCAGTCCAGTCCGATGGGTGAACGGCACTCCTCGCTTGACATCAGGACAAACTGGCAGAAGATGTTCCTTAGACCGCCACAGAATTCAAGAGTGAGATGCTAGTTCCACCTGCCTTCAGTGTGTGTGTGTGATTTCTCACTTCCTGAGAAGACCACCTACTGTTTGAGTGTCCCAGGTGCTCCAGGAGAGGCTGTTGCGGGTCGATCCTCCTCAAACGTGCCGGGGAGAGACTCTGAGCATGTGCACATGCAACGGTCCGTTTTATTAGCAGGGGTTCCTACTCGCTCATAATGATGCAGCGGGAATCTGTTTGAAAGAAGGGAAAAAAAAAAAACAGAAGCTGCTCCCTTTTTTTCCTCTCGCTGTCCCCTGCCCTGCACTTTTCCCTGCCCCTGTGCGTGTATACAGTCCAGAAAGAGAGAGAGACGGAGAGAGAAAGGAGGAGGAGGGATGGAGAGGGGGAGGAGACCTTGTTGCTGATTGGCCAAGCACGCTGATCAGTTCACAAAGAGACCCCTCCCATCTCTTTGCCTGCGCTGCCATTCTCTCACTTGACATCCTAATTTGGGAGGAGCAATGGCAGAAAATGTAAAAAAAAATGTAAATGCATGCTTGTAAACATGTGCGTCTCGGTAAACAGGGGCGAGCGAGGGGAGAGAGAGTGGATTAGAGAGCGAGAGTGAGTGAGTGAGTGAGTGAGTGAGTAAAAGATTAAAAAAATAGAGAAAAATGAAAGAAAAGAAAGAGAAAGTGAGAGAGAGCAAGAAGGAAAGAGAGCTGAAGAGAGTGTGTTAAAGACAGAAAGAGAGAGAGAGAGAGAGAGAGAGAGAGAGAGAGAGAGAGAGAGAGATGAGTGTGAATGAGTGAGTGAGTGAGTGAGTGAGTGAGTGAGTGATTGATTGAAAAAGAGAAAATAGATAAAAGAAAGTGTGTTAAAGAGAGAGTGATTAAAGAGAAAGCTATTCATCATTCCAGGGAACACCGTGAAAATATGCCAGTTAAAATGTTAAAAGGACAAAAACAAAATGCAGCTAAAAGACATTTTAAAATAAGCTAAATGCCTTGACTTTTTGTTGACAGACTTGAATCTAAACCAAATGTAAAAACAAGACAAAATCTAAAAATCATTTAACGTGATAAAAACAGAATGTGTTATATGAGTAGAATGCAATAGAGTCCAAAATCATTCGGAAATCAATAAATCCTCGGAATCCTCAAACACCTGGCAACTCTGAGAACAAGTTCAAACTATGGATTCGTCAGACCTTTGGCTGAACCAAAATGCACTTTACATCACATATATTACTACAGTAAATACTAAAAAAGTTTTTGGTTACAGCTATTCTACTAAATACGTTTCAAGCAAGTGGAAGGAAGAGGAAGTGAGGTGACGGCAATATGGACCATACTGAATTTATGCTCTGCATTTAACCCATCCGTGAAAGTGCACACACACACAGTGAAGTGAACACACACAAACCCGGAGCAGTGGGCAGCCTTAAGCCGTGGCGCCCGGGGGGCATGTGGGGTTCAGTGTCTTGCCCAAGGACACTTAGTTGAGTGTGCACGTGTGTGCTTGTTGGCAAACAAGTTTTTTTTTTTTTTTGCAAAAGTCCCCGGACGGAACAGAAAATGTAATTTTGCAGAAATTAGGTGAATTATGATTGCTTTATTGAGTATGTAACCCAGTTGAAACATGTTTTGGGTGTTTATGACCGTAAGCTTGGGGTCATACCAGTTAAACGAGGCCCTCTGCTGGTGGAAAGAGAAAGTGGCAAAGAATAAAGAGTCCATCCGATCTCAAAAACAAACGAACAAACAAACAAACAAACAAACAAATAAACAATAGAAAAGTGGAGTGTGTGAAGTTCTCTGATTGAATGCAGTTCTCTGATTGGCCTTTTTGTGTTCTGACCTGCTGGTTTTTTTGGCCTGGCTGAATGAGAGCAAGAGCGGGGCTCATGCTTTTAATTCCAGGTCAAATGTTGGCACAACAAGCTTAGTGGTTATAGATCTGTTTTGCTTCTAAATTGGAATCGAATTCAATCAATGAACAGTGGGAAACCAAAGTCGATTTCCAAGCAGAACGTATCTCAAGAGCTGATGTTCTAAACACGATGTTGCTTCACTGCATTGCTTAGTGATCCATTCTTTCATCCTCACAGTCCTGATTAAACTGTCAACCAGACATTTACCAAGAAATAGTCGAGACGACTCTGAAGAAAACCCAGCCATGTGTTAAACTTTGTGTGTTGTGCAAGATGAGTACAACATTCTGTGTCGATTCAACACAGACGGGAATTAAACAGTGGTGAGTGAGTGAGTGTAATATACATTGCAGTTTTTTAGTTTACTTTTAAAATCTGCTTAAAAAAAAGATGCTTTAACAACTTACTGCAAAATAAGTTAAGGATTTAAAATTAAAAATAAAAAAAATTATTTACTGTTGTCATCAACATGTGAAGAATCTTTAAACTGTACAGCAGCTGTAAAACCAACAAACATGACAGAAAAATTGAAGCTCTGCTGCCCCCTTCAGGTGTTTGGAGAAATGTTCTTAAGGACGATCATGTATTTCTCTGACAATCAAATCAAACGTGTTCTCAAGCGTGCGTGTGTGTGTGTGTGTGTGTGTGTGTGTGTGTGTGTGTGTGTGTGTGTGTGTGTCTGTGTGTGTGTTCTCACAACTTTGTCATGAGTTGGGAAATACAGTATGCAACAAGACAACCACTGGAACAAAATGTGCTTATTATTGCAGTCAAAGTCCGTAAACCTGATTTTTGACCTCTCTGCTCATCGTTCAAAGAGCTTCCAAAACAAGACTGTTATGTGTGTATGCATGTGTGTATATTCTCAATTTCCGTCAGATAAAACAGTTTAGTGCAAAGTGTTATATATACAATTGAATATTTTTCCAGATTGGATTTACACGCAGTGACACGGAGTGATTACCTCGATACACGCGGTTCAAGGCGTACTTGTAACGGAAGTGCCGCTTTCAAAAAGATCGTATTCTTCATTTCATCGGAATGGCAACGGTAATTAATTGCTGTTTGCTTTGGCTGTATAATCAAACACGGAAATCATTCGGTGATTTCAATCAATGGCCAAGGGCGTTTACTTTCAACACGTGGACAGATCATCTGACCAATCAGAGCCAAGCACTAAAGTAGTAAGACGAACGATTGATAAAACAAGCACAGTAACACGCATTTTAATCTCTCTGCTATTCTGAACGCATATGTGTTTCTATACAGGTACGTGTTGTGTTTGCTTTAGGATTCTTATTAAATAATTGTTTGTTAGCCTCGACATGTGTTACATTTCTTGTTATGTAGGTGAAAGACAAGCAATATTTCACTTTTCTATGTCCAATATATAAATAAAGTTCACAAATAAATTTGACTTTTGCATTTGCTTTATAAGTGAGTTTGACATGGCCAATAGGGGACACAACGAAAACCACATTTAACCATCCTGTGATCCACCCCATTACACACACACACACACACACACACACACACACACACACACACACACAGTGAAGAGAACACACACAAACCCGGAGCAGTGGGCAGCCTTAAGCCCCTATAGCTTGCCTTTATATGGCAAGTCCCACTTCTTACAGAAAGGGCCCTTGTGGGATCAATAAAGTCGTATTTTACCACTGGACAACCACTGCTAGTGTGAAATAAATAAAGTCTATATTAATTAAACACTTTCAATTAAAAGTCTTTCTCTGAAATTGTGGAGTGTTTAAGATAACTAACACGGTTTTTAATTCTTATTTGTTTACTAAAGCTTTTGCTTGTCCATTCACTAGGAAAAAATACTAAATAATTAGTGTTGTTTTTCTTTCCATTTTGAGCACTAGATGCCGGTGTTTCTCCTGATTTTTAGAGACACCCCGACCAAAACAAGACCTCAAAAACGGTTGTCAAACGCAAATGTTGTTCAGCTGAATAAGGCTCGTGATCCTATTATTTAACTCGTTCCCATTTATAAAATGAACCACATGGTGCTCTGCATTGGTAATTATCCATCGCCCATTAATTCTTTACATCTAAATGGTTTGCCATGTAGATAGATACATTAAATGTAGATTGAGACCTCAGAGACAGACAACATCTGTGTATTACAGTTTTTTGTAGTCCAGAAAAATTTGACTCAGTTATCAGAATCTATCCATCCATCATATCTCTCTCCCATCTCTCACATGTGTTTGTTTTTCCATGTGTGAGTTAGTCCACGGATTTGTTTGAGCTGTTAATTTTTGCTTTTTTTTTTTAAATTACATTTTTCTGTTGTTTCAGTATGTTCTATTTCCCTGATTTTTTAACCACTATTACAATATTTTTTCACTTTTTTTAAATGTCAAAATATTTTCTATATGCATTTATTGCATCAATATGTGCCACGCATATAATTTAAACACAAACAGCACAGATACTAAACTGGGCGCAATGATCTCGCAGTCTGCCACTGACAAACAGAACCTACCAATCGACATAAATAAGATGATTGGCCCCGAGACTAAACAATGTGACCCACAATGAAGTAAACAAGGTCTTTTTTGTCCAGACGAGCCAGACATCACAATAATGGAGCAAGCAATTCTCTCAGTGAGAGACTTGTTTAGTAACACTAGACAGAAGACAGCAGCTGAAGCAGACTCCCCGTCCCAAATGATTTCAGTTCAGATCCAGCCCGTCTAGTCATTAGGAACATTAAAGTTGATCACACGCCACGAGGACACAGCTGTTACCGCCATCCGCATCCATTATTCAGTTAAATACCTGGCCATTATGCTTTTCAAACCTGTTCGGTGGATGTAAACGAGACGAAATGTTCCTCTAACCTGGACGCTACGGATATTACACTTTTACTCTTTCATTCTATTGACCGCCATCCATTTTCTGCTTCGGAGATTAGTGGTCCTGATCCAGGTCCTGATTAGACCTAGATTAGTGGTCAACCAATCACAGATCTGGACACACAAACACACACGCACGTTTATATTCTCACTCACACATAAGGGTGAATATCCAGAACCATTCTGAACAGGAGAAAACCTCCGCATGGTGCCTCCATGACTCAGACACAACAAAAACAACACATTGTATTCATTAGAACAAGAAGTCAATGCACGGCCAATTTAGCACGTGCACTAAATTCTCATGTCAGCAAATCAATACGCTTATCGGGCATTCCAGCATTAGCATTGATGCTAATTCGATACTAATGAAGAGGCATGGCCGCGTAGAGCAATCTGCTCACTCGAATGAGCGCAAAATCCTTAAAGTTCAGGCCCTGCATGTACCTGAAGCTAAAGACTGATTCTTAGATGTGGAGGGAAAATAAAACCCTCTCAGCATGTGAAGTCCGTCTTAGCTGAACCTGCTATGTCATTTCAAAGTCAGGTCGCTGTCACGTCGGACTGAGGTCAAAGTTCCAGTCAGATGTGATCTGAGCCTTCAGGCTGTGCCCCTTCACAGCTTTAAAGCCAGTCATTGATTTCTTAAAATGACCCTGTGATGTTTGGCCACATAACACATCACAGGCCATCGTTAATGTCAAATATGGTAATGGATTTTTTGCATGCTTAACTAAAGAGGACTACTTAAGTCGACATTTTACAACGTGAAAGAAACCCACCTCGATGAGTCTCAATGCTGTAAAACCATGGCAAAGTTAAACAAAACGTCTCTTAAAAAAGAGTGTTTTGATGGGAAAACGTCCTCTGGATAATTTTGGAGAAGTGTGAAGCAGTCCGAGAACGATCTGTCTTGTTTACTGGGATTCGATTGTTAGACAAGGAGTCTTCCTCAAAGCCAAATGCAAGAAACTTCAAAAACATGGTAATTTTTAAGGTAAAACACGCCCCCAGAAGTCAACAAATAGCGTCCTCTCCCAGGAGACCAATCAAAACCCTTTGTTCCAGACCACGATTGCATCATGTCTGTGGGCGTTGATGTTGTCATGTGCAGAGGTGTCAAGGAACAAAGCAAAAATACGTAGTGACTTAATTTAAGCACAGTGTTATCCAGTGCTTTATTTATGCTTTATTTGAGTAATTATTTTTTGCCTACATTTTACCTCTACTCCTTAAATTTGAATGCTAATGTATGTGCTTTGTTCTCCTTATATTTTAAAAGTAGCCACGTTACTACTATCTTACAGTACTGTTAAAAAGTTTGGTGTCACATAGACAATTTTATGTGGTCATTGAAAAGTCACATAAGAACATAAGAATAAGGACAGACTGTCGAGTTTTGTGTAAGTTCTCTATGTCTGGCTATTTTGGGTGTTTGATTGACCCTACAAATGTGAAATGAGATTCTCAACCTGCTGAAACGAAGGTCAGTTTTACAGCTTCTTTAACCAGCTAAACAGTTTCCAGCAGTGCTGACATGATCAAACAAGGGTTTTACAATCATCCATTATCCTTCTGACACAAAGACCAAACACATTGTAACACTAGAATGACAGTTTCTGGAATTCTGGACAGTTTATACACTTATGTAGATGCATTATGTATTGCACCCAAAACCAGACAATTACAGCTAGAATAGTTATTTACCACATTAGCAATGTTACCACATTAGCTGTATAATGAGTGTATTTCCGATTAGTTTAAAGTTATGTTCATTGAAAAACAGTGCTTTTCTTTAAAAAAATAAAGACATTCACAAAGTGACACCAAATCTTTGAAGTATAAAGCGTCAAATTGATACTTTTACTTCCACTAAAGTCTTTTTTAACTCTAGTATTTATAATGTATCTAGTAATGAACGTATATAAACATTTTTCTTTATTGCCTTGGTATTGGCCTTAATGTACTCCACCCAAAAGTGAGTCAGGATTGCGTTAGCACTTATCACATTAACATGAAACGCAGTAGCTTTTATTGAGAAACAAACATATACATACACGCTCAAGCCAGAGACATCCTAAGAACGTCCCTGTTAACGTTGTACATGAGCAAGTCTGGAGTAAAAGTTTTGTGGATCCTCTTTTACACACTTTTTAGGTTATCCGTTCATCCAAAGTTCACGTCGCAGACATACAGCAGACTTTGAAGTGTTCATTTTTCTCCGAACAGAAGACATCTTCAGTCTCCCCAAAGGCCTCATTATAAATCCAGCCATCATTACTCTGAAGGTAGGAAGCAGAGCATCATGCTGCTCTTGTTGCTGTACAGTTCACGTGGTCCGATCATCTCTACAGTCTGATTTATACAATTCCTTACATCTCTATCACTTTCAAGGCACCCCAAGGCTCTCAAGATACCATGGGTTTGTGTTTCTTCTTTCGCAACAAAAATTTGGTTTACTGTGGGATTTTAGGAAACTGACTTTATGGAGGGGAAAACCTTTTGGCTCATGAGGAATTTAAGTAAATCTTTGGGCAGAAGCATAGACTCACTGTGGAGAAATGACCAATAAAGCACAGGATACACACTTTTACTGGTGCTGGGACTGGATTCTGACAGTGACCGAGTCTTGTGTTTGTCTTTTCATGCTCTTTAGGAGCCATGGCTTAAGGCTGCCCACTGCTCCGGGTTTGTGTGTGTTCACTTCACTGTGTGTGTGTTACTTTAACGGATGGTTAAATGCAGAGCACAATTTAAATATGTTCCTTAGTGGCCAGAGAAACTCCTTTTACCTGCTCTATGCGATTTTGCAATGTCGCATGCAAATGTATATGCAAAAAATAGAACGCCTTCTGCATCTTGACCCCTTCACTTTGAAACTTCTCCCTCTGGACATTCGAGATTCAAGAACTTTTTTTTAATCCCAGAAGGGAATTGTTTTCAGGACTGCATCTCCACAGCTCTTTTCAAATTTAAACTAAAGACAGACTTTTTTTACTTCAGCATTTGAATCAGCACATAGCTCCCATGCATGCGTTCTGTAAACTTTTAGTTGTGATTAATTGTTTCATTGTGGTTTTGTGTAATTTTTGTGTGTCTTTTTTGCTTTGTACTGTGTGATTTTACTGCTCAACTGTCAATGTTTCAATTGATATTTGGCACCAGTTATATAAAATTTAGATGTGTTTAGATTTAGATTTAATCTTTAGACTTTAGATCTTTAGTCTCCCCTTTAGAATCTTTAGATTTAAGATCTAAATTTAGATTTAGATATAAAATTAGTTGTGTTTTTATTTATGTTCTCTGTTTTAGACTGTGGGAGGAAACTGGAAAGCTTTTTCTTTTACTCATTTATCCAATTTTCTTTTTCAGTTGAGTTTTTTAATGAGTTTTTTCCTGTTATTTTTTTTTCTGTTTTGATATTTACTCTTGATTTTATTGCAATAAATCTGTTAAAGGGTTTGTCATCACATGTGATTATTCAGTGACATGTTTATAATTGTAAACAGCCCTAAAGGGATTTTGCGCTCGGTCATTATGTACACTAATTAGATATAGCATGATGTCTACTACATGTGAGTAAAGCACAGTATTTATTCAATATTTATTTAGCACAATTTAGCATTCATATTTGTGAGAGTTTTAATATTTATCAAATAATACCATTACAATGTGCTCTATGGAAATAAAAGAAACTGCATGTGTGTGTGTGTGTGTGTGTGTGTGTGTAGGTGTGTGGGTGTGTGTGTGTGTGTGTGTGTGTGTGTGTGTGTGTGCACAAACACGTAAATACTGTATAGATACAATTTTATTCAGGTTAAAGCATGAATTTGTTGAATTGTAAAAACTATAATGACATGTAAGTCGCTTTGGATAAAGGTGTCTACTAAATGTAAAGTAATACTGTTCTGTATTACAGATATTATATATAAATTATTACAATGCCAAATTTTACAATCTCTTCGGTTTTTAAATTTTAAAATGTATAATTATGATAGTATTATTTATATGGATTCATTATAAGGATTAAACATAATAGTCTGACAAGACCAATATCACCTAATAAAACCTTTCCTAAGACCAAAGGGCTTGTTTGAGCGCTAACTTTAGCCGCGCGTTTGTGTGGCGTGTTTCAAGCCGCGACAAATCTGACCGGAGGTCAGTTGAAGACAATCCCTCTTAACTCCCTGCTGAGGGTCTGCTCCTTTATTAGCATTGGTGACATTCTAGACAAGAGACGAGGGTTTGAAGAGAGGACAGATGCTGCTCGGGTTAGAGTTGCTGCACGTGCTCTCTGCTGTCAAGCTTCAGTCTAACGAGGTCAGTGGAGGAGTTAACTGGTTACTGGTAACTTAGTTACAATCACCTGGTTGTCATGACCTGCATCAAAAATTACCATTACTACATGTAGAATTATTTTGTAACAATTTAAGTAACAAATGAATCCAACTAAAAAAACTAAAATAGTGTGGCCTGACTGATGAACATTTTAAATACTATTTTTGTTTTTCTCATGAATGCTTTGTTTATTATAATTATACAACATTTTTAATTGTTTCTAAGGAATCACTACCTATATATGAAACTATTCTTCTCTGGACGACCTCTGATTTAAATCACACATATTGTGAGAAGTCTGCATTTTTCCCATTGGTGTTTCACTGTGTCTGGGTCTCACACTGCAGAGGCTTTAGATGTGATGTGACATTGTTTGACTTCAGGACATCGGCATCACAATTTCTAAAAAATGTTTACTTTTATTTAACATTTTGCCCTTCTGCCAATTCTTAAAATACCTACTAAGTTCTGCATTAAAAAGGCAAACCAAGGGCAACATAAATCAGAAGACTCTAAAATTTGAACCAATCTAACGAAAAAGTATTTTTCATTTTCTTTTTGTATAATGACAGCATTGTCCATTGATTGTATGGAATCAGATTAGTGCCAAAAATATTGTAACATAAATAATGTAACATAATTAACGTAAATTTGGAAGGAATGAAAGAAAATGGTTCATGTTTACGTTTGTTTGTTTTTTTTTTTCGCTTGCAATTGTTTGTAAAGATTAAAATCCGCAGCTATCATTTTCGAACATTTCCTTTTTTTTTTAATCATTATATTTTTAATTTATTCAGACTAGCTGACTCGCTGTTTTAACTTAATTAAATTTTCTCTATAACTTAACTTTGTATGCATGATTGTTTTTTCTTCCTTCACATTGTTAAGAATCTAAAACATCTGTTGCCTTCAACTTCACAAAAAGTTCATTACCCACAAACCTTGATCTAGTTACTGTACATGAAAGCCAGAGACGTTTGTGTGCACATGTTCGGCACTGACCCCGAAATTCATTCAGTGGGTTTCACCATGACTACTGTCATTGTGCTTGTGATAAAAGCAAAGTAGCGTTTGCATTTATCTCGTACAGCTCAGTCTTACATGCGTCTGAGTCTTTCTTTCCATGCCTCTTCCTGAATGTGTAGCCTAAATACATTTCACTCATTTTTGTGTGTTGAGAGAAGTGACAACACTAAACAATTGGGTAAATTTGGTGCGGTTTCCTGCGTTGGTCTATTTTTGTAGCACAGACATGAGATTATTTAGCCTTTTAAAATGCATAACAAATGGGCTGAGAAGCAATAAAAGGTTGTTGTAATTATTAAGTATTTGTTATATGCTCGTTTATTTATTTTAATAACACTCCTAGATGGTCGTTGGCTCCTCGCTATTCAGGATTTTCACATTACACGTTCCCAGACAATTTCACACATCACAAAGAATAGATGTTTAAAACTATGGAAGTCTTCTGACATCCTAGTACTTCCTATTCACCGCTGTCTTTATGAGAGTAGCATAAATCACTCAGAGATGGTCTGCACTGCGCCAGAGAGACCAAATATTTGCACAAAACTGTAGATATGTATAACTGTAGATAAGATATAACAAACAATTATTTTGTAGAAGAAACATCTATTATTTATTAAAAAATGAAGCATTATTGTAATGAAATTGTCTGACAACCACTATATTACTATTGTAATGATTAAAACGTGATTAATGAAAAAGTAAAGCTGTGATTTACTTTTTACAGGGTTCCTACACTTCCTGAAAGATTAAATTCAAGCACTTTCCAAGCATATTCAAGGTCAATATTCAAGTTTATTTAAGCATATTCAAGTTTTTCCAGCACCACAGTTGTCTTAAAATGTATATTTAAAACTATGTCTAAACACAATCAAAATGGATCATTACCATTTTTGGGGAAAGTTTTGCGGTATTGGTGGAAAAAAAATAGACATTACATTTTTATTAACATTATAGGCAAAATTTGTGTTTGAACTTCATTTAAAGTAAGAAATTAGACATTTAAACTGCATTTCTATTTCTGGGTTCTAGGGAAGCTGGAGCCAATCCCTGAAACTCTGGGTCAGAAGGCAAAGTAAATGCCTAATGAGTGGCCGACCAATCACACAGCAAGACACACATTCACACTCTCTCTGACTCAAATCATGCATGTTTTGGACTGACGGAAGAAAACTGGAGACCCAGAGAAAACCCACACAAGCATGAGGAGAACACGCAAATTCAATAAGGCTTTCACTACGCCACCGATCGGCCTCAAACCTTGTCAAGTCATTCATTAAAAGTGGCTTTAAATGCAATTCCAGCTCTAATCAAGTAAAAATGTGGATACAAAAACATCTCTTGGCGCTAATTGTATGTCAGCAGTTAATGATTCTGACAAACTTTGGAAGCACTGGTCAACATCCTTTCAGATCAGAGGCAGACAGAACAATTTCCCGTCATTCATGGACGACCTTGAATCACAGCAGCACATCAGCGAATCACCATCTGTCTAAAGCACAACACAGGCCAATTCGGCTATAGCGAAACGCTTTTTCTGTTCCTATCTGCGACCCTGCTGGAATTCGAAGTACCGGGTCAGATAGTCAGTGATATTTTGCAGTGATGTGTATTTTGCCTTCTGGGTAAGACACGCAGCGGATACTTATTTATTCAGTTTTGTCAAACTGTCTTACAGTCACTGAACAATATTCATATCGGGATTGTAGTGAAGTGATGGACAGTCGTACACGTCGATTCTCTAATCTCTAAAAAAAACTAATCAGAAAGATTTGAACTTCACAATTCAATTTATTTTTTACTCCACAAGCATTATATTACAGTATGCTCACATTTTACTTTTGTTCACACTTCTTGTGAAATTTCTGCTTGAATCTCACTCACTTGGCAAGCAAATTGAATCACAGAAAATTAATTCATGCATATTTTGACAGTCAATTTTATGCACTTACATTTGTATGTACAACATATAGCTGAAACCAATGTGAACACGCATCAGAAAGAATAATTTTATCATTCTTGATCCTGACACAGGTGGCAACTTAAATACATGACTAAACGAGATACACAGGTGAACACAATGAATCATGTGACTACATAAACACATTTTGTAGTCCATGAATGTCTAAAGGCCTGACAAAGGCATCAATAGCAAAATTGTAACAAATGTACACAAAATATATTAAAACATATTTCTTGAAAATGTTAGAAAACTAGTTTTTAATTAAAATGAAAAAGTCTGTTTTAATAGTATGCACAAGACAGAAACATGACATTTTGAAAAAAAAAAGTTTTAAAGTTTTAAATTATTAACATTAACATTAGCATTAGCAATACATAATGTAATTTTGCTTTTTAATTAATCAAAGTCAAAAAGCAATAAACTTGTGATCCCAGGAGGACGCGCGGAAGCTAAGCTGCAGGCACTTGATGAAAAGATGAGAACGCATCAGTACTGGATAGAAAACTGAATCCAGGGTGGAAAACAAATGAAGTAATGCTAATGGATCTGCTTGCAAATTTTACAAAAAGGAAGAAATATATTTTATTCAGAAAGCATGTAAAATGAGGCCACTCTTTAAAAGTTCAGTGATCATCAATATATTTGGGATATCAATTACGTACAGAACATTACCCTGTTTATTTCTAGGCCTCATTAATTATTACTCAGAGCCAATGCAATATTAATTTTTATTGTTAATAAGAATTTTGCAATTAACTCTCCTGGTTAAATAAAAGTTTGATGCACTCTAGAAAACGTTTGGCTATATCATAATTATCAGGACAAGAGGTTAACATCTATTTGCTTTTCATAGGGATTATATTAAACCATTTAATAAATATTAAACGCACTTTATATTCTCGCTTACACAGGTGCGGAAATATGAAGCTGCACAAGGCAAAATTAACACATTATTTACTTTCAGGTGATTTTTTTTCCAACCCTTAGAATTATAAGAACTTAAGAGGTTTGATCAAATATCGGATTGGGATATGGTTAAAAAAAATCCCCAAAAGCAGCCATTGCTAAGGGCTTGGAGGGATTTGAAATCTTAAGTCTTTGTTCAGCCAGGATCAGACTGTTGGATTTTTGCTTATAGGAGCACGGAGGCAGAAAGCATTATGGGATTGATTTGATAAAGCAATAGGCCTATATCTTCACAGGGCCGACTCACTGAAGAATTCCATCATGGACTAATCTAAGATTACTATTATACTCTTTTAACAGATTGTTATGAAACATAATAAAGAGTTTCTTTATCTGTTATACAGGTACGTATGCAACATTTCCATTGTCACCAACAAGAGACAAATACTATATTTAATTGACAAATCTTTTTATTTACATCTTTTTATTTACTTTCTTTTTCTTAGGGAACTATTCCTTTTCTGTTCACTTTAAATTTCCAAGGTCAGGTGAAATGCTAAGAATTCTTTCTTCTCTTAAAGTCACTCAATTGTATGTATAATGTATATGTTTTTTTCTTTATTTTTAGTTTATTGATTACTGTATGTGTGTGTATTGATTTATTTATTCATATAAAATGCACTTGAAATATGCATTGAAATTGTGGTCTGGTAGTTCTGTGGTTAAACATTTAGCAGAGAAACATGAACATCAGGCTTCTAAATGTCCTCAAGCTCAGAGTGAAAATGGCTGCTGAAGAATTTAAGAGAAAGCCAGAATTTGAAAGCAAGTCATGACAGCACTACAAAGATCCATCCGCTTCCCACAGCTGCTCTGTTCGAGGGTCTCCAGCAACTGAATGAGTTGAGATTTCTCAAAAGCAGCCTCCCCAAGGGAACTTGTTGTCCAAAACCTTTTCAGTCTCAATGTCATTTCTGTTTTCTCATTTCAGTAGAAACCCCTATAAAACACCCACTTAAGACGCACGGTGGAGGGCTATTGCGAGAATCGTTTGGTTAAGCTGCTATTACAAGAACTAAGCACGTAAATGTAAACCGTTTTATGAATACAAAATTGTACAGAAATAACAAAATGCCCTTGTTGTTGGGATTTTACAAAGAATTTTAAAAAGTTGAAGGTCCCATTCTTTCGGAATATTTATTGGTTTCAAAGTTTAAGACCAATAATTTTATCGACAGACAATTTAAATTGAGTTTAATTTGTTACGATGTTTTAAAGTCTTTTTAATAAATGCTTTTTTTCGACTTCTAACAACAACATTTTGGATAAATAACAAACTTATGCAATACTTCTTTTCACTTGGTTATTATGTAATGGTGAGCACTCACTGAACTCTGGCAAAACCGTTTGTTCCAAAGAAAGATTTTCCATTTAGGCATCCATCTGTGGATGAGGCCCAGTGTGGTACAATGCCAGAACTAACTAGAAATTGCTTCATACCTCGCTGTTTCTAAAGAAGACTTCATAATTAAAATGCAAGACTCAAATGACTCATTATTACTGTGAGGTGACAGTGTTACCCACTTAAACCCACTTACCCACTCCCGTTAAGCCACTGCACTGCTTATGTATATATGCAGTAATTATGTACGCAGTCAATTCCAGTTAATTGAAGCAGATAATTCATTGGGCCAGATTCTAAAGGCCCAGAACAAATCTTGATCTACAAGCCAAACATTTTTTTTGCTTTTTTGGTGTACATTTCCACTTATCCGGGACAAAAATGTGAGAGAGAACGAGAAAAGAAGCACATGTTGCCTTTATATTGTATAAAGTCAGAACTGTACACAGTTTCATCAGAACAACAATTCCCGGCTGTTAAAGGCAAATTATATCACTGATAAGTAAATCGGATGCGCAGTTAGAACAAAATAAAGTAATTTGTCCATTTGTCAAATGACATAAATTATTGTCATTTTTGTTGGACAAATGATCGCATGCTATCTTTCAACAGAAACGTCAAAGAACGCAATAAAATCTTTATACTGTACAGGATTTACTGTACTTTCTATCAATTTATCTATCTATCTACCGTCCATCCATCCATCCATCAGTCTGTCTATCAATCTTTCTTTCTATCTATTTATCTATCTATCTACCGTCCATCCATACATCCATATATCCATCTATGTATCTGTCTGTCTGTCTATCTATTTATCTATCTATATATCAGTCTGTCTACGTATATATCAGTCAATCTATCTATCTATCCATCCATCCATCCATCCATCCATCCATCCATCCATCCATCCATCCATCCATCCATCTCTCTCTCTCTCTCTCTCTCTCTCTCTCTCTCTCTCTCTCTCTCTCTCTCTATCTATCCTCAAATCCATCCATCCGTCCGTTCAACGACCTGGCCAACATCAGTTCGCAGTCATTTTTAATTTACCGTCAATCTTCTGTTGAACTTGAGACGTTAAAGTTGACTGTCTTTGAGAGTGGGAGACGCGTGCATGGAGAGATCGAGAACCCGCTGAAGTGATGCTGTTTGCGGGTCGAGCCTGCCCTTGAGGGGAGGGAGGGAGGGAGAAGAAGAACACATCCCGGAGGTGATCACGTGTCCGTGGGGAGCTCGTGCGCGCGCGCGCGTGCGTGTGTGTATGTGTGTGTGTGTGTGTGTGTGTGTGTGGCTCGTGAAACAAGACTCCGGTCCGCAGCGTCGTTAGAGACGGACTCGATTGTCACAGCATGAAGCCGGTGACACGGAGCTGACGGTGTTTCACTTCTTCGCTCCAACTGAATGAAAAACCCGACGATCTTCCGAATAATTCATGTAAACTTACTTACTTACTTACTTATTGAGAAAATAGAAATATTTTCTAAGTTACACAAACGCCGATGATTCTTGCTGAGAGAGGCTGAAGAGGCGCGACATTCTGAACACTTCAGCTCTCACAAACGGTAAGACGCGTTGTTTTTTCCAGTGTTTTTTTCCCCAACTTTTTATGCAATTTTTTTCGCATTGAACCGATTCGCCTCGTTTCAACTGACCACAGTTATTGTGTATAACAGGTATTTAATATAACTCTTAAATAGCTTGGCTTCTCCGGTGCCGCATACACAAAACAACTCACTCGTTGTTTCATTTTGAAGTATTAGATGCTTTTTGTGTTAAAACGTATTACTGTATTGAAGAGCTACAGAAAGACGCCAGACTCATATCAAACATAATTGTTTGATTGTGTTTATTCATTAATGCATAAATACATAACAATAAAAAGCAAAACTATTATTGCAAGACATTTGACAGGTTAAATCACAAATAGCCAGTTGGCAAGGCAGTTTTGGCAAAATTGGTTATGTATATGAAACAATTAGTAACTTCAGTTTAGCAAATGAATGAAAACCAATGCAAGCTGCAATGGGGGGGGGGGTCAATCCATATCTGTATTTTTTTTTAATCATCACCCATTCAGATTGAAGAAAGAAAAGTTTGTTTAACTTAATGTCACAAGGTTTTTATCAGAAACATTCTTTTTTATTCTTATTTTTCACCTTACTGTAAGCGAATCCGTTCAAATATATATATTTTATAAGTTATAAAGAAAAAGTATAAAAGAAAAAGTTGATGTTATGAAACATAAAAAACATGTATGCAATAAAGAATCAAGTTTTATCTTTTACCACTATAAATGAAAAAAAAAAGACTTATTTTCTGCTCGTTTTTTGCTCATGAGGATTTACAGCATCATAACAAGAGCATTTTTTCCAGCTTGTAGTAATATTTTTGTTCACATAATCTTTGACTTCCCGAGTAAACTGCTGCTGGTTTGGTCAGTTATGGGTTTGCTGTATTCATAGACCTCGCTCGTGCTGTGTGTTTACACCAAATTTACATCATCTTTTCCCACGGTACCGAAGTCCGCCTTTTTAAGATGTATCAGCCCTGAGCAGAGAGGAACCTTACTGCAAACCTCCATGTTGAAATATTTCCTTCAAAGCCGTTTATGTAGGGCATTTGGTGCTGTTTAGGTGTAAGTAACATGCTGGATATTTTAGATAGAAACCATTGTTGTATTGAGTAAGGCTGATGGTTCTGGTGAATGTTCCGGTATCTATCGCCTACTTTGCTGCAAGCAATGAAAATACGTTTGAACGTTTCGATCCGGTGCTTGTGTGAAGGCCTTTGGCGAGAAGGAAAGTGGTTACAACCCGGAATAGAGCAAAGCAAAGTCTGTCTATACGGTTTCCTGTCTCGAAGAAGTTGTTAATAACTTCGAGGAGTTTTTTCCATAATGGTGTCTGCAGTCATTGTACTGTTTCTTCTTTCTCTCATGTGTAACCGTATCTTAGGCTTGGGTCTCAAAATGTCTTGATTAGTGTTGTATTGCTTGATATTTGAGCTGAGTGAGAAAAAATAAAACGTGTGCATTTTGAAATGCTTTTTTCTATCTTTACCTCCACTGTTGCACCTGTGAGGGGAAGAAAAAAAAGTTTCTTGATATTACAAAGCACAGAAGGTAATTTTCCATGGCTGACCTGCTGTGCCAAATGTATTTCTTCAGGCTATGTACTATTCTTATCTCTGGCAATGAGGAATGAAAAAGGTTGCTGAAGAGCTGGAGGAAAGATCTGCTGAGATTATTGTGATACGTCCTGGATATCAATGCGCCAAACCTGAATCTTGGAAATTATAGGTAGCTTCTTATAGGGTTCCATTACCATAATTTTTGGACTATAAGGTGTGCGTAAAATCCTACTTAATGTTAAAAATGACTGTGCGCCATGTAGTCCGGTAAAAAATGTGAGCATAATGAAAAAGACGCTCATTAATGGTGGGCCTTATAATTCGTTGCACCTTTTACTATGAATAAAACGGTAAATCAGGTCTTCATTTTCAGTTGACTTCTTAGCAGACGTAGCATGTGATGTCACTTGACTGCTCACAATGGGCTTTTGGTCATAATTGGTGCTGTGGCTTTTAAACTCCCTTTCTGTTTCACGTTTCACATTCAGCTTCTGCTGACTGATGACTCAATGGTTCTGGCCGCGTGCAGCCCGTCACATGAGACATACAGAGGCTTGATTTTATTCTGGGAGTTGGTCCAAATAGCGCCATTCTGATGAAACTCTGTGCCGTGAGTCGTTTTGTCTTCAAAATTGTGCTTTTGACAGCGGCTGACGGTGCCCAGCCTTGGCCAGACTCCAGTGAGTATAGGGCATTGTGTTTTCCTCGTGGCATGTTGAGACATTTTACATTTGGTGGGAAATAGAAAAGAACAGAATGCCTTTATTGTCATTGTATCACATGTGTTACGATGAAATTAGTAACAGTGCTTGTAAAAAAAATGCTTGTAAGGGTTGAAAAGCTGTGGCTCAATCAGTACAACTGGAGTTTATAACACCAAGGCTATGGGTTTGACATGAATTTGTCGAAGCAGAGGCTCAAAACCTTTGTAGGTTTGATTTTCACTGAAATAAATATATGATTTAAAGCTGTATCTCATTCATTAGAGCTTGGTTTGCAACACCAAAGTTATAGGTTTGATTTTCAGAGAAATTGAATGTGTGAAAACAGTGCCTCAATTAGAGATCTAGGATTGCAACACCAAGGTTGTAGGTTTGATTTTCAGGGAAACTATGAAGTTGCACAGTATGTACAGTAAGTCATAATAGAGTACAAACATTCTGCAGAGATTCAGTTATTATATTGTGTTAAACCAGTATGTATAACAAGTGTTTCAATGAATGTATAATCATTTTATTTAATTTATATTCAACATATATATATATATATATATATATATATATATATATATATATATATATATATATATATATATATAGGTCTGTGATTGGTTGGTCCAGGGTGTGTCCCGCCTTCAGGCTAAGAGTTTCCAGGATTGGCTTGAACAACTGGTGACTTTTTCTTTAATTGCATTGTTTTATTAATTGCATTGACAATCTCACTCACTTTACTTGAAATCACGTACAGTACATGGTCTTGAGATTCAGTTTCGTTAATATATCTTAAGGTTATTGTAAAACCAATTCATACATGTTTATACTATAAATTTAATGTTAACTGACAGATTGAGTGTACCATACATTGTCATTATATCGCGGCGACATTAGTAACGCTGGGTTAAGCCCATTAGTCACCAAACACATTAGCATCACCGAGAAGAATGTGGAGCTTTTTTTTCCGAGAGATGCATGAGACTCGGCATCAAAGCCTAATGCCAGTCTAATTTGACACAGAAAAGCATTTGCGCGAATCCCTGATGGTTGCTGCAGAAAGAAGAACGAGAGGACAAGGTCAAGACGTGTCATGAGACGACTCCAGAAAATTCCTCCAGGGCTCCGTCATCTCTTTCTGTTGTCTGTGCTGTAAAGTCTTTGATACCCTTGGTTGTTCTAAACAAAGTCTATTTTTTTTCCTCTTCACTGGATTCATCTCTGATCCATCGGCTTTTGTAGCTTTTTAATTTGATCGTCGTGTGATCTGCGATGAACTCGTCCTCTCCTTCGCATGAAAGACACAGTCAGTGTTTGCATTTGTACATGAAGGCATTGTTGTATTGCTTTGAGGCAATTTTACAGCGAATTTTACAGTATTTTGAGTTGTATTAGCTGGAAAGACTTTCCGAGAGGTCGGGTTCTTCACCTTCAGCTGTTCAAAGCAACACAGATGTGGAGACGCGTAAGGTTTAAACAAACACTGAGCTATTGTTTTAGGTGTTTTGTGGTCTTGCAGCTCTAGAATACTCGTCTGCAGGGCGAGGACGTCTGGACTCGGTACTCCACGTGTTTGTGAAGTGACTAACTAAAAAAAACAGATTCATTTTAGGGCAGCCAGCGTTGTACTCATAATTGACCAATCAGGTTGCAACAACGTTTTCTTGGTATGTGTGTCTATAGCTAATACATAATACCCCCAAAATGCCTTGTTTTAGTTGTTTTAGGCCATAATTCCACCTTCCGAGCTCTTCAGAGTTGCGGTGAGATTAGATGAAGATGAAGAAGCTACTTGCAAACAGCACATTTTTTGGGACGCTGTTTTTGCAATCTAAAAAAAATCTAAATTAAGGTCCATCTGTAAACACCCACACACACATACACACACACATACTTCACTCTGCCGGTGCATTTTTGTTTTTAACAACGTAGACATACGTGTCTATCATCACTACTTCACTTCATTCAGTGTATTATGAAATGCCTTTAGTATGATTTAAAATCTTCTTAAAACTCATCTTTGTTTTATTGTTTAGTTTAAATGGAACTGATTTGTATCATTTAACTTGTAGTGTTAGAATGCCAGAGGAGACGGATTCTCATCAGCGTTTTTTCCTCCTTAGAGAGGTTTTTTACCTGGCCACTGTCGCATATGTGCTTGCTCACTGGTCATGGTCATAGTCATAGTCATAATCATAGCCATTTTTAACATTGACGACTAATGAATAAAAAGCAACAATCGTCTTACATTTTCACACGTGCACTTTGAGACAGTTAAACTTGTGAAAAGCGCTTTACAAATGCTCTGAACTTGAACTTGAACTTGAATTTAATCACATTATTATTTTATGCTTATTATATACAGTATGTAATTATTTTCTGTTATTATAATGTACATGGCTGTTTTGCAATTTACAAAAGCAGTTTGATTGGATTATTAACCTCTTAAAATTAGGTGCATTTTAAATGGTTAAATTCAAGTTTTGTATTTCTCGTGTGCGTTTTTAATCTAGCTTTGTGCTTGAGTGGTTAATTTTGCAGTCTTCAAACTGTACCAGTCTTACAGCAAACGATCTTTTGGTACAGTTTCCTCATGCATATTTCATCCTCTCATTCTGCTAAGTACACTGGCCATTTGCATTTCTGCTCTCCTGGGTTTTGCTTGACCAATTATTAATCACGGATAGTTTGTCATTAAAGCTTTTTACGAGACTTGTTTTGCCTTTGCAGAAAATAGATGCTTAAACTAGACGCAGAGCAGAAAATCTATTTGTTTATAAAAAAAAAAATGGCATTATTAGAAAAGTGAAGCACACACAAACATCAACAGGAAGTGGACTTTGTTCCTTCATCTCTGTTTTTGGAATAAAAGCTGATGAGTATGTAAATTCCAGCAATTAGTCAATGTCAACACAACGATTAAATCCAGCAAATTTGGACAGGGGTTTCCTGACTCGTGGCAACCTACATTTACAAGTATTTATTCAAGCAATTTAGCAGACGAATTGTCCGTTCGGTTTAAGTCACACTGGTGTAAAGACGCACAAGCTGGTGACAGTAAAGTCATAGTTCTTAGTGACTCACAAAGTGCCGTGGCTTCTTGAGTGTCGTAGAACTTGCCCTGTGGTTTTGTCACGTCTGATCTTTTTCTCATTGTGTTTTAGCTGAAGGCTGCAATCTTGCGTTCACCACGCGTCGTCGTGTTTGCTCGGTTGTACGGAGCGAATAAAGACTGGCATTGTTGCCACCCAGGCTGGCTGCTGGATTCCAGAGCTTCAGACAGGAAATCTAGCCACAACACTAACAAAAGCAAACTAGCAGGCCTCAGATGGAGTCAAGCAGGCATCCTGGGAAAGTTTCTGCTCATCTTACCCGTCGTGAATGAAAGCTGAAACTCTATAGACTTGGCAATGCACGAGCAAGCTAAATAAATGCAGCTAAACTCAGCTTGGTTCTTACAATCCGCTTTAAACAAGACGCATCATGCATTTTTCTTTGCTCACAAATTGATTTTATTCAGCAATCTGATGTTTTGCTTTGATATGTGCTGAATATCACAATGTTTATATGTGGTTTTATGACAAAATATTGTTATCTTAGGAAATCGCACTGGAAATGTGCAGGCCATAGTTTTTTCTTTTTTAATTTTGACTAAAAGCATGTTTTAAAAATGTAATACGACTAAATTTAATACTGATGTATTCGCTACTCGTATTATTTATACTTTGTTTGTAGCTATTTATGTTTCTATTTCACAAACTAATATATCTTTACTGTTTGCAAGTTTTTTTTTTTATGGCACAACTTTTTAGAAAATTATTTACAAGTGGAAGTGCGGTAGTTAATTCTCTATGTTAACTGGACAATTTCATAATGAACACTTTTATTTACAGTATTTAAGGGTAAGAAATGCTGAAATGGCACTTTTTATTCCACTTCAGCTTCCAGATTCAAACCTGCAATCTTCGAGTCACAGGTTTAACTCTACAAATGCCATAATTTTTTACAACTTCGGACCTAACTTTTTTCATCTAACATTTTAAGTAGAGAATAAAGGACTGTGGCTGTCATTCCTCTCTCTGTGCTCGGTTATTCACTCTGGCCTTGAAATAACCAGAATGCTTCGAATGACTTGTCCCTTTTTGTCCTTTGATAAACATATTAATAATACATTTCTGAGCACAGACTTCGGTGCGGTTCCTCTTCCCACAGATTCACTGCAGCACAACCTATAATTAGAAAAGAGCGACTGAGAACACAAGGAGCGTTTCTGCTAATTGTTCTGTGTATTGTTCTGGAACCAGCAGCCTGAGATCTGCTCTCAGCGGAACTTTGTTGTGATGGAAAGAAGCGTCATTAACTGCGTCCTCCTGCAGCGACGCTTCGCCCTCCGTCATCTGGATTTTAGCGCAACAGCCCATAATAACCCTGCCTTCCTCTGGAATCCCAGCGTCTCGTTTGGCTTTTCATTCCCTTTTTATGTTTTGTCTAGTGCTGCAGGACTTTTGGCTGAATATGAAAATCGAATTGAGAAAAATACACCTGAGAGAGTGAGCAGGTACTTGCATTTCAGTACTCGCCAATACTGAACCAATCTCGAGTATTTAATAAAAACATAATTTGAATTTACAGTGCAATGGACGGAAAGTTCTGGAGCATAGCCAGGAGCTCTGATGAACCAGGGGCCGCCTTGCACAGCCGTTATATAAGTAAATATGTTTGTATACTGGATTTACGCGACGATTGGATTTAGGCACAAGATAAAAATTTCTAGCTAAATTACGTAAATTTCTACATCTCTATATTTAAAGTACTTTTCACATTTTTTTTTAACATCAGAAACGTTTTACTTGAATAATAAAAATGCGTTCTAGTCATAAAAACTTCACCTCCCATAATCTTTGCCGTCTCACTTCAGCTGCTCCCATGAGCACCTACACGCCAGACTAAAGCTGAGCTCGTTTTTTTCATCTGAAGGTAAATATCAGAAGAGTAATGCTTTCGCTCTGTGCAGCAGACAGATTGTTTTCTTTCTGCTGTTATGCTTTTGCGTGCTGGACTCTACAGTGCTAGTCATTAGCTGTTAGCGGTGATCTACCGGATGCAATATGGTCTGTCTGTTCAAATAATAATGTCTGTATTTCGTTTAATCTTACTTCTTCCAGGGTTGTTTTGTTTCTGTTAAGTGTCGGTGTATCTAATGTTTCTTTATTTAAGTTATTGAGCCAATAAAAGCTTATTTGCACGGAATTAATATTTAAAGAAAGAATAAAAAGAGGACACAACGCACATTCACACCGCTGCATTAAGTTGTTTATTCATATATTTGTGATTGCTCCTGACTTGAAATATTGAAAAGTGGCCGCTTATATTTATGCGCCAATTTGAAATCGGCTATTATAAGCACCCCAAGTTCTAATAATTCAACACCAGCATCTACAATTTGTTTAAAAATGGGGCTTCTTTTTGAATAATAACTTTAAAGTGCTACAATTAAGTAACAAGCATTGTCCTCTGAAACATCTTTGCTACATGAAAAACATTTGATCTTAAAATGTACATTTTTTTTATGTATGTTTATAAAAAAAAATGTCTTTTTTTCTTTCTATTTTTCATTTTTTACTTACCTGTTTGCTTTGCCAAATCTCACTGTTTTGAAGCTATTCAGCCTGTTTCTGATTCATACTTTCCTGACATCATCAGTTTTTACTTGCTGTGTGGCTAAACTGGTTTGAAATAGACCTGTTCAACTATTTTAAACACTGCATTTCTTCTTTTTTACTGTCAGAACCACAGGGCAGGAATGATCCGAGGCTAGACTCAATCTCATGGGACAGTAAAGCAATAACACCCCCCCCACACACACACACACACACACACATATACATACACACACGCACACACACACACACACACACACACACACACACACACACCACACACACACACAAAGCCACACCTAAGGCACTTCCTGTGAGTGCAACAGAAATAAAAGTCCTTCAGACTTTTAGTTTGGAAGCAAATTGTCTACCACTGCCATTTTGTCCTAATTAACTATCATCATCATTATCAAGTGTATTACACACTATAGAGAAAGACAGGCAGCGGAAAGGGAGTTATTTAACATTTAGGAGAATGGCACATTTTACTTTGGTATTTATAAATTGTTGCTTGAGGGCAGCTTCTTCTCTCGGAATATGTTAAATTCATCTAGAGAGCAAATGCCGTATCAGTCTTCAGTTGAGTGTATCATTCATAATTAATTATAAGTTGGAGAATTCCTTTTATTTCCCAATAGTTTCCTCATTTTACACATCCAGAGATCGTATAAACTATGTATGGATCATGTCGTTTTATAAGTGCTGAACCATTTATTACTAATTGTAGGTTTATTGATTTTTACAGTTTAGAACAAAGCTGATTAATCAGAGTTCAAATGTGATTTATCCTAACTGATTTATTAATCAATCAATCAAATCTGATTAAAAATCAGTTTTCTGGTCTTAGTGGCCATCCGTGGTTGTGTATTTGCAGAAACACTAGGTGGCAGTGTGGGTTTAGACTGCAATCGGAGGAAAAGGGATATTTTGCACACTATACGTATATGTAATTATACAATCCTAGATTGAGAAAGTGATTCAATTCATATATTCCAAAGCATGTCAACAATTAAAGCTTTTCTGTTAATAAATTTAACAATTATTCTTTTTTGTTATTCTTTTCTTTTACTTTTGTAGAAAAACACAATTTGGTTTTAGTTGTTGAATACAACACTGGAATACTAAGTATTGACATTACATTAGAACGATGCTTTTTCATATTTTTCATTGTTGTGCCTTCTTTCAAGATTCAATATTTAAATAGACTCACTCAAACAATTCATCTTTTTTTAACTTTGCTGATCTTTTAGTCTGAAGAGATTAGCCTGAAGGACCATTTTTTCTCCGTCTGGTTTAATCGTTAGAAAAATCTGCTCATATTTGACTCTTCTCCACCAAAGTCTCAGTATATGATAATATGTCCTTGTTGGTTGCAAATGGATTTTGTTTTGGATACAATAATTGGAATACTTTGCAGAATTATTGAGCTGAAATTAAATGTTCCACAAACATACAGTGCAGTTTGACTTGCTAGCCATGTGTTCCAGGTCTGAATCCCGGTCCGGTGGGTTACAAAAACAAGTGTTCCTAATCTTTACTTTTATAGTAAGGTTTTTGCATTTTGCAGTTTTTTGTAGATGTGAACAGACATCATGTTTGAAAACAGAGTCTGCTTTTACTGAACACACACAACTGAATTATGATAAAATAATAAGCACCCATTTTTAATAAGTCCATTAAAAAAAGCCGCCGCTCTTTCATTCACACAGCATTTATACAGAACACTGAGTCAGACTTTTACCAAATTGCATTTTCCATTCGAACTGAATAAGTCGCCTTCCATTTTCTCTGACCTTTCCCTCTTCATAGAGCAATAAAGACTGTGCGGAAAGGAAAAAACAGCTTTTTTTTATTTTTTATTTTTTTGTGGCTGCTGCAGAACCAGAGCAAACAAGGGTGAGGCGGCCATGCTGGAACACGGAGACCTTTCATTCCATCAAGTCTGCGACAAAGATGCTCTCTATGAGTCCGGCTCATTTGATTGGGTGGGAAAACACTGTATTTCAAGAGCCGGCTCTTACCTCACAAAGCCGATATTATTTGTACTCTTTTGAAGCTCTCGAGCGAAGTCGAGCCATCTGATAGATGTTTTGTCTTCTGGTGGTGACGGAACATGAGCCTGGTGCCATTGGGAGTTTCTTTTCTCCGTTTTCAGCTATATTGTGTCTCTTACCTGCGATCCAAAACAAAGGCGATGGAGCAGGCGGGGATCCATTTGATGGGGAATACAGATATTTGAGCAGGTGATCAGAGTTTAATAAGTGGGAGAAGTTCTGGTGGAGCTACGTCCTTCAAAGAAACTCTTAACACAAAGCTGAGCGCTGGCTTTTGTGTGGGAACACACTGACAGGCTTTGTTAATGTGTTTCCTAAAACGCCGAAATATCTCTTTTGTTGGGCTGCTGAGGGACTGGAAAGATCTTTTGTCAGATGGTGAATATTATCTATGAGCAAAAATTGTTCTGTGTGGGATTGACTGACTTGCGCAGGCGATGCTGAAAATCAGCTCGGTTGATGAAAAGGAAATGCATCTTAAAATTCCATTTATACGTATTTTGGTTGTGTGGATGGAATTTACCGGAGCATTTTTGAACATGGAACATGCATACACGGATGTTGGAATTTGTAGCTTTCATGCTTTATTAAGTAGGTCTTTGTTTTCCTAGCAAATGTCGTCTTTCTGCTTGCTCTCTGATCGTTGTTAATTGACACTATGTGCTTTCTCTTAGGCTGTGAAAAGCACTTTATGTCCTAGCTAACGAAAATCCAGAGTAACAAAATGCGTTGCTGAAAAAATTTGTCCCGGGTTCCGAAATATTTTCGCATTACGAAAAGAGTTTGTCTTTTTTTTACCACTAGCATGTATGGTACAGACGTGTATTAAACAGTTGTGTGATCTTTTTTTGCACGTAAAATAAATAACAAATAACAAAAACACTAGTCAGTTTCAGAGATCTTTCATCCAAAATATAAAATTAGCTTGTATTCTCCCAGAATAGCGATGTTTTTTTTTCTCCTGTAGAGGTGCCATCTTGAAATGAAGTCGTGCAAATCACTGAGATTTCTGTTTTCTTGAAAAATAGTCGCAAGATTACGGAAATCTCAGAGATTTGCATGATGTCATTTCAAGATGGCGGTAACTGTTCATGTGAGATTGTTTGTTTATCAATATATACAAATATGCAGTCCTTCAAATATACAGTCGATATGTGTTTGAAGAGTGTGAGAGGAGGATGCACAACTTAAGCAATTACAGGGGAGGTTTTTGTCTATCATGGAGATTTGCTTTTCACAGGAAGCTTTGGAATGTAACCGATGCGATAAGCGGTAGTTTACTGTAGTTTCATTTTGTCGAAGTGAGCACGTTTGTTTAGTGTGTTTTTCATGCATGTTTCTAGCTGAACAGATCACTGAGGGACTCAAAGTCTTTCTGAAGATAAGACAATCCCCTTGTCTTAGTAAAACATTATCTGTCGCCATCAGAAGCTACATCGTATTTTACTCTTTGTTACGGCGGAGCAAAGAGAGAATATGAAATCTCCAGATGTTAAGTTCTGATTATCATTTCCCCGGAGCTGTTTGAAGATGTGTGTGGTGCAGCACATCACAGATGAAAATGTTTAATGTAATCTGATTCAAGCGGACTGAAGAATTGAATGCGGAATGTTCCAGGTGGATTAAGATCAAAAATGTGTAGTCTCAGATGTGTAATTCTGTTAAACATGGCTGATCAAGGCCCGGGTTTGCGACCCGGTTGAGGCTTTGTCTGTATGGAGTTTGCATGTTTTTCTAGTGCTTGCATGGGTTTTCTCCTGGTCTCTGGTTTCCTCCCACAGTCCTTTAAACGTGAATTGTTGAAAAGGGGAATTGTGGCAAATTGCCAATAGTTGTGAGTGAGAGTGTGATTGTGTGTTTTATGCTCTTTGTTTGGTTGGTCATTTGAAACCCGCCTCCAGGTCCTGAATTGCTGGCATTGATTCTGAAATAAGTGGTTCAGAAACTGGATAGAATGTTGTAAAAAGATAGAAAGAGAAGAAAAAGTATTCTCTCAAAATTGCTAAATATTATCGTAATTAACATTATATATTTGTTTATTTGTCACAATGTTTATAATTTACGCCCTGCTGACATAAGCAATTATGTAATGATTAAAGTAAATAAATGCTGGATTATATGTGTGCAATTGTTAGTCTGGTTGTACTGGAGCAGAGTTGAAGTAATATAGGACGTTGTGCAAAAATACTTGCTCCTTATTTTCTCCCATTTTGTAAAATAAAATGACATTGCAACTCTATTTAGAATCTATTTGCCGGTGCGGGTTTTTTCTGCACTGCGTCGCTGTGATGGTTAGTGTGTGATTGCCTTAGGGTTCTCCTGAACAGAAAATACAGAAAACTGACTATTACGCTTTTCTGATTCATTCCCCGGCAAACAGTCTGTTTTAAACTGCATGTAATATGAATTTAAAGCAGCTCATTACTCCTGAATGCATTTAAGGCTAAGAACTAATGCTGTTCCTCAGCTTTTACCAGTCAGATGGCGGTTAATGTATGCAGTCGCACAGGTCGGCTCGTATTTAGCCCGGAACGTTCTAAATTAATAGATTATTTCTGGATAATTTTTTGTGGTTTGCTGGGTTAAACACATTGGCTCAGCTCAGGGCAACTTAAAGTGTCATAGCTGTGTTTATTATTTACTCTATTAGCAATAATTATGTTAATAGACACAAAAGTGAGCAATTAGTTATGATTGTGTGTGTCTCACATGTTGATTGGTCGGCCAATCAGAGTTTGAGTCCCGCCTTCTGTCCGAGAGCTGCTGGGATTGGCTCCAGCTTCATATGACCTAGAAATGTAAAGAATGGATGGATGTTTAAGCATGCGATATATGCACTTGTTTCAACAACGTTTGACTCAATCAAGCAAAACCAAGTTTCAATTATCACTTGAACTTGAACTATATATTTTTAGCTGTTGAGTTACTGCATCCAATCAGAAGTCCGCATAGCAAAGCAATGAATTAAAATAACTAACTTGTAATAACAATAATAATATCTACTTCCAGAGTACTTGTGGAGTTCCGATGGAGAACATTTTCAGCAAAGGACAAAGTTGTGTAATTAAAAGCGCACTGGACCCAGAATGGAGATCTCTGAACCTTATTAAGGTGAAATACTCAGAGGTTTCAATGCCCAGCATCACAGCACAATTAGCTTGCTCTTCACACTCAATTACCCTGATCCAGCAACCATCTTGACAAGACTTGTCAACTTTAATAGGATCCTGGAAGCTTTAAAAGTTTGTGAAAGAATGCTAAAATGCCACTTCGGCCGTGCCCTTGTCTTTGCCGCCTAAAGTTGGTTTTCTGAAGTTCCTCATGCAGGTTTCCAGGTTCTTCCATGTGTGTTTTACGGAGTCTGATTATCAGCGCTAAACACTCACCACTGTTGCCATGGCGTTAAAGGTTCCCACGATGTGACAGACAACATGGTTTGTGTTGTGTGGAAACCAGAAGATAAAGTTAGGCAAGATAAGACATTTTTCCCACAAGATTTTTCCCAGAACTTCTTATGTGGTGCATGAGAGCAGGAACAAGTCTTTATTTGTTAATTAATTCTCGAATGAACAAAACACTCAAAGTCATAACCTCAAAAGCTGATAACCTCAAAAAGCAATCACTGTAAAAGTCTAGTAAAAATTCCAATGTTTTCTAAGTGAAAATTGACTCGGAAATAAACGTGTTTTTTATTTTGGTAAACTCAAGCAGAACAGTGTTCTGGACTCAAGTCACATCGTCCTGTGAAAGTTAACCCTGAGCTTTATTGAAGGCAGCGGTTTATTTATTGGATGTTGGGCTTCCGTGACACTTAATTTCTCTCCTTCACATCAGCAGAATCCGGCTTGACTCCTGGTGCCCGAGTGTCAGTAGTAAAATCAAAGTGGCCAGTTTAATCACGAGGAGTTTTAGCAACGTTCATATTTCATTACTTTGTAACTGCCTTTATTTCCTTTTGGGATTCAATCGGCCTCTTTGTGAGTGT
The DNA here is from genome assembly GCA_028031935.1 of Paedocypris micromegethes. NCBI lineage: Eukaryota > Metazoa > Chordata > Actinopteri > Cypriniformes > Paedocypris > Paedocypris micromegethes. The sequence continues at coordinate 12,228,456 of CM051503.1, forward strand.
GTTTGGTGGGTTGTGTTAGAAGCCGATGTGGTTTAACTTAATGGCTTTAACCAGTGATGACGTACTTTTTTAACATTAAAAGTTGTGTCCAGTAACACTAGTGACTTTATTTTTCTCGTGCACAAACTCAAGACACGTGCTAGCAAACAACCCGCAGGAGCTTTTTTAGGCAACTCGTGGCTAAAACCACAAATGATCTTCCTGGCGTCCTGAGCTCTTTAGCTTCTGTTCCCTCTGGCCTTTTTTACCTGTAGAAACACAGCGACCATGGTTGGAATTTTAAAAAAAAGTCTGGCACAGAGATTGTTTTTGACATACCAGGAATACATTTTTCCACTAAATTGAACACTACACAGAGTCAAATGCTACACAGAGTTGAACACTAAAAAGAGTTGAACACTACACAGAGTCGAATGCTACAAAGAGTTGAACACTAAAAAGAAATTAACACTGCACAGAGTTGAATGCTACAGAGTTGAACACTAAAATGAGTTGAACACTACACAGAGTCAAATACTACACAGAGTTGAACACTAAAAATGGTTGAACACGACACTGAATTTTCAACTACACAGAGTCAGATGCTACACAAAAGTAGAAATCTACACAAAGTTGAACACTAAAAAAAGCTGAACACTGCACTAAGTTGAACACTTCATCTAACTGAACACTACTCAGGGTCGAATGCTACACAGAGTTGAAGCTGCGCAGAGTTGAACACTGCACAGAGTTGACCACAACTCAGAGTCAGAGTTTAACACTTAGAGTTAAATGCACCTCTTAAAGCAACAGTAACACATTTATTTTCCAGTATTCTACACAGCTCAAATAATTTTTTTACAATAATCCACATTTCCTTCATCATTTCATTCAGTAGGGGAAACAAGATGCACTCACTTTTCACCCAAAACGTTTTCAGTAGTGAGAAAGTATTCATATTTTGGCCCAAATAAATTACTTTCCCGATAAACTTTTTTTAAATTTGTGCAGTTTGAAATATAACCAGCAGAAAGCCAGGATGATTTACAGATTTGAGGTGTCTCCATATGCGATATGTTCACGGTCACAGGAAACGACTGACATTCCTTGTGGCACACAGGAAGCTGTTGCCGAGTGGCTTGGTGGGCTACACGAGGGGTCGGTAGTTCTAGCCTCAGCTGCTGACAGATTCACACTCGGCATCATGCTTCACTTCCTCTTTAGACGAGCCCCTGCGTCACAGGTTCCCCAAAGTGCTGACCCTTCACTTCACCACACCTGCTGTATTTATAGCCTCCTCTCTCCATTTAAAACATGGGAAATGAAGGGACATCAGAGGACGCCTGTGCTAGATGGAATGTTTTCCTGTCACTGCTTTGGAGATAACAGCAGAGTGGAAGCATTTCAGGCCGGATGCTTTTAATTTTTGTTTTATGCTAGTCGCCAGTTTGCTGTGAAATTTGAAGGACAATCTGTTCAATAAAGTACTAAATAGAACACAAATGGATAAACAAGAAATCTGTCTTTCATTTGTGTTTGTGGCTAACGTGAAATTTCAGATGTGGGTCTCAATTGTTCCATATCCTTGAACTAATAAAATTACTAGTTATTTTAACGTAAAAACCATCTACACGTGGATTTAAATAAAATCTTATAAAAGATTCAACTTTATAATTTATCTGATCATTTTGAAATATAATCACTATTTGTATAACAATTGTGTTATACAAATACTTACATACTTAAAAATAAATAAATACTTAAATACAATTAATTTATAAAAAATAAATAAACCATTTTTTAAAAAACAAGTATCCAGTAAAATTTTACTTTTTATATAAAGTCTACTTCAAATTAATTAAAACAACCACAGTATATACACAGACACTCTAGACACTTTTTATCATGATTTTTATAGCCTTAACTAAATACAAACTGAACTAATCTCACTTCACAATGTGACATTTGCAACTCAAGGCATGTTTTTTGCATTCATATCTTTGACAGAAATGTGATATAATGTTCCTTAGATCTTTAGCTGTGCACGCGTCACTTATTCTTTGCGTTTCTTGAGGTTTCATCACCCAAAAGGCAACAGTGCTTTACTGTTTTGTACAGTATCTGAATTTCATTCGGTCCTCAGTGAAAACCTTCATCTGTAGTGGTTGTGAAAATTTTGCCACCGAAAGCTCATAAGCTATTCATGACTAGAAGTGGCATATGTTTTTTGGCAGGAGTTTCAAAGCTTTTCTTGGGCTTTTTTATGTTTTGCCAAAAAGCCTTTCAAAGTTGTGTCATGGCCTTTGGACTTTTTAATGCATCAAATGTATTGAAAGCTCTTTATTTGTTCATTTATGTGTTATTTGTTTGTTTCTTTATTTCCTGTTGTTTTGTGACAAAGACAGCCTTCAAGCTTGATTGATAAAGGAGAATAAAATATTAAAATACAATTTATTTTTTAAGTCTTCAAACTGTTTCCCCTAAATTAAACAGTTTAATCTCACATAAATTAAAGTCTTTTGACAGTGGTGAACTGAGGCGAGTTATCTCCAAAAATGTCTGTTTTGAGAACAAAGTCGATGGCCACAAGCTCATCTTCCTTGATTTGAAACATCAGTCCATCACACTCACATTGTCTTCTGATAGTGATGGAACGTCAGTACCTTTTCTCCTGACTCCAATCCATATGGTGCCGATAATCGTCTCCACGATACAGACAAGCAAATTGATTAATTTTGCATGAGGAACTGATACGAGACATCACAGAAGAGCTTTTTTCAGTCTGTATGAAGGCATTAAGGTGATCAGACTGAATACCTGCCCCATCCGTCTTCCGTGTGATCCCGAATGCGCTGGGAGATTGAGCCGATCTGAAGCGAGATCCGTTCTTTAATCTGTAACAATGTGTTGTTTTCCTCAGGCGCTAATCTCTCCCTCGGGAATTCTCTCCTCTGCTTTAAAAATGTGCTTACAAGCCCACATCCAGGCGATTCTCGGCGCTCTGTTTGGGGATTTCTTGGTGGGATGCGCAGTTGGGTATTCAGGCCATGCGTGAGAGCGATCTGAGGCAATTAAAGTGCTATTGAAATGTTGTGAAACCGGAGTGAATCTGACCTCCAGCCTGGAATAAAAGAAGGCCAGAGCCCACACCGCCTCAGACTGAACCATGTCGGTCCTGTTTTTCCTCCGCCCTGGGCATCCAGCTCTGCTCGGAATCCGTAAACAGCACAGTCGCATTAATCGAGAGGAACATGATGCACTTTACTCTTCAAGCGCTGGATCCAATGGCTTTTGGACCAATGGCTTTCCAATAATGAAAGCAGAGTTCCACTAATGGGCCCAGAAAGTTGAAATAAGTCTTGATGTATGTTATGAATAAAATAATATGCATTTTTATGTAATTTATTTTCTTTCCAGAACTAGCCTGCAGTCCAACAGTCTTCTCCATTGTGCTGTCCCAATGTTCTGTTCCATTGGGTGTTTTTCTCACATCACAGAAAGCTTGGAAATCACCTGAGAGAAGCAGCGAGCGGGCAGAAAATCCTGTCATGCAATCCCGCTGTGTTGGCTTCTCTGTGTTTCTAACAAAGCCCCCCTGGGGGACTTTTATTTTGTATTTTTTTTCTGACAAGAGCTTAATTTGTTGTCCTGCACTCACTGTCAGCTATTTGCAGATGCTCAGAGTCGACTTTATCGTCATTAGTTACGGCTGAGATGAAGTGTTGGCATCTTTCTGTTAATAAAGCGGCCTGAGGAACTGCTCGTGATTCTTTATTCAGATCCTGCCTAACAATGTAAACAGTGCAGGGGTTTTTCAGTAATGAGAATGGGTAATTGCATTATGTGATGAGTTTGGTTTAATATTCTAAAATGACCTTGTGATATTTTACACGGGTTTAAATGGTTAATTAATAATGACACTCATTTTCTCTGTAACTATTCATCCTGTTACAAGGCCGTCTTACAAACCCACAGGCCACGGACGGATCCCGAACTGGTGTTTCTGTTAAAGGAAAACGCAGCACTCCTGTAAAAAATATATACGTAATGGGCAAAATGAGCTTACGGTAATAAGCAAAAATTCAATGGTCAGTTAATATCAGCATTTGCTGTCTAAACTAAATGTAAAATATTTATTTTAAGTCATTTTCCAGTTTCTGAACAATCAATCATGTATTAGAAAATATATATTTTCAAAATTAAAAGATAAATTATATATTTTTTCCAATTAATTTACACTTTTTGTAAAGACAAATGGTTTTTGCTGCAACTATTTTAACCTCTCGTCTTTGACCCAAAGATGCTTATTGGTCAATTTTTTTTTTGATTGGCTGATTTTTTTGGTCAAATTCAAATGCATCAATATATTGTGATACATACGGTATACTTTATTTCAGAATTCAAGCGTTCAATTACAAGCAACAAAATGTGCATTTTTCATAATATTTTAAACTTTTTTTAAGGCAAAGTAAAATGATTCTTATCAAAGCACACTTTTATACACACTATTGTTTTTCTATTGTTGTCTTTATCACAGTTGGACATTTTTGTGCTGCTTAATGAGGCGTGACTTTTTTTTAAGGAACGTAAAGCTTTCTTAACATTATGTCGCTGCTCCCAAAGACAACAAACCACAGCGATCGAATCAGCCACGAATAATTGCAGATCTCCATCTGATGCCTTTCACCACTCAAGCGTCTCCATGGCGTTTTCAGATTAGTTAGATGAATTGTTTACCCTGGCTGGAGTAAAATCATCAGCGTTAATGCATTCAGCGCATTGTTGTGGGAGCGATTACATCAGACGTGCATCACACAAACCTCCAGCGGCCCAGGTGTCTCCACCAGCGCTGGACATGTTCTCACCCAGCCTTTCACTTTAATTACACTCTCCGCTCTCCCTCTTTTTTCCCCCTTTCATCCCGTTTTTCCTTTTTTTTTGTTCTCGTCCTAACCCAGACCTTCATGTCCTCAGCTCCACAGTGCTAAGTAGGCTACAGGACCCACAGGTGCACACTATACCTCACCAGCGCTATTTATACCGGCTCTTTCATCCACCGAATAGAGACATCACGCTGTTTTCCACGCATCTAGATCTGCTCCTCCAGATTTGGATGGCGTGCGCACAAACAGGCCCTTCCCTTCATAGGAGACTTTGCCTCTTGCTACTTGGCCGTAGGAGTTGAGTCAGGTCTCGGCACATTTTACTGCTGAGCCTCTTCAGCTTTGGCAGGAAGTCAGACCTCCCAAAGCGCGAGAGAGAGCGAGAGCGAGAGATAACACTGCTGTGCTTTTCACAGCTCCTGACCGAGACGGAGCTCATCTCTATCTGCCTGATCGCAGCGAGCTTTGCCCTGCGCATATGCCAGATGCTGTGCTTCGTGTGAGCATCAATCTGTGCTGCTAACACTTTTTTGTCATTTACGTATTATTTAATGGTAAAATTTGTTGGCTCTGCTAGGTAGAAGTTTGGAAAATAATCGTGGGAGGAAGATAAAAGCTTAGTAAGGCTGTTTTGGCCTGGTGGTGGAGTTAGACTTGAGTTTGGAAGGTTGCAGGTTCAAAGCCTCATGTCAATCAAATTTTCATGTTATGTTTATTTATTAAGCACTTTTCAGTTCAATTGTTACAAATTAGCTATATGAAAGAAACAGTTGTTGCTGAGTTTTATCTGTGTTCGGTAACGTACGATTACGTATATCTATGACCGGGGAGAAAGCAAAAAAGGTGACTAGATATGAAAAATTGCTAGGAAAACAATACTCAACTCTTTTTGCATAGGTGATATTTTTCTGAGTTGAGAAGTGGACAAAATTCTTGAATAAAATGAAATGAGTGAAAGGCTTCAAATTCATTACACATTTACATTCAGTAATTAGAGCATGTTCTTTGATCAATAAGTTCATTAATTTGTCAAGATGAAATCAACCAATTTGCATCCAAAGTCAAATAAGCAGTTTTTTCATTTCATATTTATCTTTTATTAAAAGACACTGAATTTGTGGCTTCTGAATTGTGTTTTTCAGCAGCTGCTGTTTCAATTGTCTGGTTAGGCTTTATGTTTCGGACTGAAATTTCATTGCCTGGATCCACATTTATTTTATGTTTGACTTTTTATTGTGCACAGCCTCAAGCCATGATGACTTACATAAAGCTTTAGGTTCCTCTGACTCACAACTCAATGTTTACTAATACTTACATGCATGCACGCACGCACACACACGCACACGCACACACACACACACACTTTTTTTTTTTTCAAATATTTTTATGAACTTTACAAGGAACACAGTTGATTACACAATTTCTCTCTCGCAATCAGGCTTTCTTTTTAAAATTGTTTATATTCTATTTTTCCTCATCGATACAATTCATCCATTAATTGGTACTTACATGGTTTATTTTTTCATAGTTTTACTGTACTTTAGATATTTACTTCAATACAAAAATAGATCCTTTAAAATGTAAATACAAAAAATACTTTAAAATATTTTAACTACTGAACTCAACAGTGAGGTGAGAATATATTGACCGATTTGGTTTCTGCAGCCAATCACTGTTTAAAACCAGTCTTTTTGAAGTGCATTACGGATTCACAGTCCGACTCTGCTTTTAAATGTCGACTTCAGGGTTCATTCTCTTTTCTTCTCAGAAGACGTTTCTCTTCCCCTCTATTTCCGTAGGTACTTCCTACGTTGTGTAACGATCCTTTGCAGGATAATTTCCCCCTCAATGCTTCTAAAACTATCAAGGAATCAAGTGAAATCATCCTTCTTGTTCAGTGTTCGATGACTAGAGGATTCAAAAGCACCTACACATTTATCTAAAGCAGAATTTGGAGTGCTTAGACTGTCAGAGAGCTTTTTATTGTGAAGAATGGAGCCTGCTTGCAGACGTTGTGTGTAATTGGGTAGAAATTTGAGCGTTTAAGTCTGAGTTTACTGCTCTGAAACTCAATAAAAATGGCTGTTGGCCTCCAAATGTACGACTGAATGCATCGTTTATTTCTACACGTACGGAGAAGCTCAGGGTTTGCTAAATTAAACCAAGATCTCTTAGTGCTTCGGATGAGATCCTGTGACAGAACCGCAGCATCACTTTAATTTAGTGTCATCCTTTCAGAGCGTATAAATGATGTTATAAATGACTCTATAAATGAGTTAAATGTCATCACTCTACATCATTCGTTGCTCGGATACCCTAGTCAGTATTTTGTGTTTTCACGAGGGAAACAACGTGAAGGGTTTGGGGTTCCTAGACATAGACTAACTTTCACTTTCTAAATGCTTGAGTCTCTAGTTTGCCACCGATATCTAAACATTTTTTTTTATTTAAGGCTGATATATTGATGGTTTAAATATTTTTATATTATTTTTTCCTATCAAACAGTCAACAAAAGAGAGTAAGTGTGTGTGTGCGTGTGCGTGTGCGTGTGCGTGTCACAACGGAGCTGCTGCAATGTCTGCACTACATTACCCACAATTCCCGGGAATCCAAACAAAAGGGCAGAATGCAGCATGTTAGCCTTGAAAAAAATACCCTTGTTTCATTAAAATAATTAAATTCCCTGATTCATTTGGTTCAATCAAAATGTGTCTTAAATTTTTAGAAATAACTATATAATCCAGTTCTTCCTGTTATAACCCTACTGTATTAATATCTGGTGTTTTTTGTACTAATAAAGCGAGTGAATGAGTTTGTCAGTATCCACCTTCCTACCACTGTCATAGATGCAATATACGGTAATTATTTATGTTCTTGATTTAAAATTGATCTACTAGCCTGGTTCAGCCACCACGGTCAATATTACTTGAAAGTGATCAATAGTTAATGTGGATCAATCTATAATGTATCTGATTTACGAGAGGCATGTTTGTGTTCACACTATTAACCCTGTTACACTAGGTTGAGAATGGCAGTAGATACTGATTTTAACCAAATCTGCTTTGTATCTCCTCAATGAGTTTCCTTCCGTTTCAGGCCTCTGAATGAGATTTTAGATGTTACTGTCTTCATGATGTGGACTGTAACCCATCTAAGCTGGTTCGGATGAATAAAAAGATCTAGGTTTGGATGGATAAAAGTGGGCACCGGAGAGCCAACCTTCAAAGACTTTCCTTCCTGGAACTTTCAAGCCTCTCTCTACAAAACGGCTAGGAGAAGTCTTATTTCCACCAAGTTTGAAGCAGTAGAATACTGTATTAGGTTTAATCAAAGTTTGCCTGAAATCGACTTTCCATAGTTCAGATTTTATTGGCTTCATCGCCTGTGAGACTGTCCAAAACTAAAAAGAATGGCATCATTGACCCTCTGAAACGATTTTGATTTATATCTGACCTTTGAATACGGCCTTCAACCTTATAATTCCTGGAGCGCTTTACTGAGTGTAAACGTTTGAAAGCACTAATTTTATATTTGCACCAACACAATATTTCACAGAAGTGACCTTAACCACCATTACAGCTTTATACTTTGCTCCCAAAACGTCAAGATGATGGATTTCTACAACCCATAAGGACTCAAACAGGCAATCAGGCCGAGAGTAGCTGCCCCGTAAGTCCCACAGCTTCTGAAATAAATTAGTAAATGATAATTGACCTACTGATCCATACAATTTCCTGTCTAATTAGACTGAATCTTAGCTGTCAGTGGCCAGGCGCATACTCTAGGAATGCAGATGTGACACATCCGAGGGCTCCGGGGTGTGAACGGTCAAGTGAAGCTGATTTGTTGATCATATAAACCTGTTTTAAGTGGACGTTCTTCAGTTAATAGTTTTTGTTTGGGGTCTGCAGTAACTTACTTAATGTCGTAATTTCACTTTGTTTGGCCGGTTTTCTTCAATTTGCTGAATCAGTGGATTTTATTTTCTGTTCTTTGAATGCAGTGGGCCTGAAATCACGGCTTCTTTTTCTTTTCTTTTTTATTAGGTGAGTTGTAGTTTGTTTTAAAGGACAGGGAACTGGAGATTGCTTTTCGAGCTGCACGCTATACAACGAGTGCTGATCTTTTTGAATTGGTGTGTAATGACTTAGATTCACTATCATCTGTGTTCAAAGTTGTAACACGGTACATAAATACTGTACATCTTTCTTGACCCTTAATTCACTTGATCTGCTTATGTTTCCAAACCTATTTTTATCATTTACATTTAGAACACACGGGCAGTTGTGGCCCAGCGGAAGAGTGTTGGACTTACACAACTGAAATGTCCTAGAGCCGATCAGCTCACAGGAGTGTGTGTGTGTGTGTGTGTGTGTGTGTGTGTGTGTGTGTGTGTGTGTGTTTGTGTTATAGGCAAGTGTGAACAAGTACATCCACCATAAATCCAGTGAAATCCACCATAATGTCTAAATGTGAAAGAAGGAATTAACTGCTGGCCTTTTGTTAACTGCAACAATTGTTTTAAATCTATTTGGAGGGATGATTTACTGCTGTATGAGAATTATACTTTAAAAATGTAAATAATACTAAATTATTGACACTAAATCAAGAAGTATTGTTTTTGAATCAATCCAAACAATGACGTAAAGGGAATTTGGATGGAACTATTTTCAATAATGAAATAGAAGAAATGGCCAAAGTATATAGAATCAGAAATGATTTTTAATTCATTAAAATACACTGTTTCACACTTTACCTGTAACATACATTTTGCTGTCTGAATGTTTTAAAGCATTGTAAAGTTCTACACTTTTGCAGAATTACGGTTTTAATATTTTATTTTTGTTGTGTATTATGCTCCTATACGTTGGCGTATCCATAAACGTTGTACTCCAAAATGGCAGATGGGACTGTGGAATGCCATGTATTTAATTCTGTGCAGTGTTTCTTAAAGTGTATCCTGAGTCTGGAGCAATAACTGTACAGCGCTGGGTCGAATTTTCATTTCCTCTGGTTTCTTAACTCATAGCCTGAACATATCTATTGGTTTCAGGAGAATTCATCTGCATTCATGAGATTGCTTTGTGTTTATTAAGGGTTCTTGTTTTTTTCATGAAGATAAGAAAAAATATTTGCTTTTGCATTTCAATTGGATATTCAATCGTTGATTTTGATTATTTGTCTGTCATCTCATCAGCTTAAGAACACATAGCCATGAGAATGTAAAGTGAGTTTATCTATATGGCCACTAGTGACTATTGAAATTGTGCTCTGCATTTAACCATCCAGTGAAGTGAACATTGGTCAATAGCCCCTTTCACACAGCAATGCCGATAAATTGCCAGAGAATTCCAGAAATTACAGAATTTTACCGGTAAAACACCATTCACACAGCATTTTCAAAATACTGATATTTTTGATGACATGATTAACTGACCACACTTTTTAAACAGCTGCATCTATGAACGCGCAAAGAGTACACACGCGGCCCTCGTTCGAATGTTTTGATTGGCTCAGAGCAGTCGTTTACTTCTGCGCGTACTGAACTTCTGCGTGCTTATTCGGGCAATCTTCGTTTCGCATTCACACAGTCCAGTTTGTGGTAATTTACCGGCAACGTTACAACTACCCTTGCTGACAAATTGACAAAATTTACCGCCATTTGTCTGTTCACACAAGACTGTGTGCGGGCATTGTGCCGGCAATTTACCGGTCAGGTCTGTATGTGTGAAAGGGGCTAACGAACTACACAGCAAATGCCCTTTTCATTTTTAAAAGACACAGTACAGTTTAATAAACTATTTTCTTAATTTTTGTTAATATATTTGGTTTTCTTGAGATCAGAGTTTAATTTCAGTTTCTCAAAGCATCAACAATAACAAAAAAGATGACATTGACCCTGTTGACAAAACACTCTTTGTTTATTAAACATCGTTTGCTGTGGAAAATGAATTTTAACCCGCATCCTGTGTTTATCTGAGCGATGGGAGGGAGAGATGTAATGAGATTAGTCTGAAACCTGTTTACTAGCTGATTCATATCAGGCCCTGGATGCTTTTGTAAGGAAATTACAAGCGTGCGTCCGTTCATCCAGCCATATCGCAAACCAATATACGCAGAGTTCACATAAGTTTCCCTCCAGCAGGTTCGCGTCTTGGAGGACGACCGATGATTTGTATGTTAAGGTCATCACTAGGCCAACAGAATTATTCTACAGCCCCGCGGGTTTGCTCTGTTAATGATCTGTCATTTTAAATGGTTCACGCATGAGAATTCCTCTCACATGCCTCACCGGCAGCAATTCCCTCGGAATCTTCAACGGCCACTTCCATTCTCCGCATGGCAAGGACACATTGTGCCTCTTGATTTGTGAGGAGCTTGACGATGAAAAGCCGAAGTGCTTGAGATTATTTATCGATTTGGATTCGATGCCATTGGGACACAGGGACATGTTTAAAGAATGCTTCATTTGAATAAACATGCAGTTTAATGCGTAAACGTCTTCTCTAAAAGCAGCTTCATCACTGAGTCAAGTCAAGATAAGCATGACGTATCTATTATTACAGCTGATTAATGACTTAAACTAATTTAGCCTAATTAATGGCATTTTAATGTGGCTGACTATACACAATGAGTTGACTTGCTCACAGTGGTAAGCCTTTTTACGTATGTAAATTTTGCGTGTTCCTCACATACTTGCGTGAGTATCCTTCTGGTCTTCAGTTCTTTCCACAATACAAAAACCAGAGGTACCAGAAAATCATACTTGAGTAAAAGTACAGGTAGCTTATTGCAATAATTACTTCATTACAAGTTACATTTCACCAATTCTAAGACGACTTAAGTAAAGTATCCAAATTGAACAGAACTTACTTTACTTGTACTGAATTTAGGATCAAAAACACCAAGAAACTCTTTATTTATTTTCAAAAATGGAAATAAAATTTAACAAAATTATGTTTTAAAATGGCAACAAAACGCCAGTCTTGGTTAAACTCAAATGTGCAGAAAAGTGCAAACCGCTAAATCACATTCACGTGGTTTAGCTCATAATTAACTTCCAGCAACTTCAGCATCCTGCAGATGGGGATAACTCTTAATCCACACAAATAAGATGCACACAATCACAATGTAACAAGTAACAGTAAGTGTCCATTCAATTGTAGTGGAGTAATCAAAAATATAATATACTAATAATATAATATAAATATAAAAAAATAATATAAAAAATAAATACTTCAGTAAGGTAACAAAGTCCATTTATCTCAAGATACTTTACCGCACTTTCAGAAACAAGTGTAGGACAAATGGAGTCTGGCAATAGGCCACAGGTGTGAATGAGAGTGTGTTTGTGTGTGTCTGTGTCATACTTTGTTATTGGTCTGTCTGGCCTTCGGGCTCTGAGTGGCTGGCATTGGCTGCAGCTCCCTGGTGACCGTGAAATGGAAAAAAATTAGAAAATGAATGAACGCTCACAATAAATGAAGATATCAGTAATATAGTCGTATTTGAGAAAGATTGATAAAAACAGCCAAATTGTGTGGAATTTTTCTGTTAACAAACAAAGAATGTGCAGTAATCCAAGTTTCAAATCGAATTCACATATACCAGTTGAATCCTAATGCGTGTGTTAAAATGAACGTTTGATTTAAGGGCAGTGGGCCGGCCATTCAGCCTTTTCCAATCGCACTTTAATTCCCCCTGCGGTTCACGGGGCTGTACAGTGCATGTAATGAAGCACAGCGACCCGCTGCCTTTGGCAATCATATGTTCTTTTACAGCGCGAGAGCTGAGATGCTCTTAGCATGACTTGTTGCTGCGGGAAGACCTTGGTGAAGCTATGCCTTCTGACAGCTAACAACCAACACTTAGTTCAAGACCACGTGCCGAGCATTGCACTAGCCTGAAAATGGTGAAAAAATATATATGGTTATCCATAATGACTTTTTCTCAGATTTATTTAGGAGTGTGTGAATAAAATCTGACATCAGCAACCCACCAGAACAATTTATGGAGCACATACTGTAATGAATAAAGACAGGAGCCATCTATCAGCTTTTATTGTGTTGAGCATTTCAGTGTGTGTGTGTGTGTGCGCGTGTGTGTGTGTGTGTGTGTGTGTGTGTGTGTGTGTGTGTGTGTGTGTGTGTGTATGGTGTTGAATATAATAAACTGTAGCTTTTTGTTGCTCATTTTACATTTTTAGAGATATAATATAGAGATTTTATAGAGATTTTTAGAGAATAATTGTAAGATACATTTAGTTTTTTTAGTCTATACTTAAATATGTTGCATCATGTTATCTGTTATTTGCGCTTTATGCAACATCGAGTTCCTTCGGTCTCAAGTGACATTTATACGCAAAGCATCCCTTAACTAATGCAGACAATCTATATTTGCTACAATTTGAGATTAATCTAAATCTATCTCAATTCATTTCTTCCAAGTATTGAATGAAATTAATCTAGATTAAAAAAAGAATATATGCCAACCAATAGTATTTCTTCAATTTCCTAACATTCCGTTAACTTTTTTTTAAATGCACAATAGCTGGATACATTCAGAACAAAAATTACATGTGTGACTTCTATGGTTTGTATTGGCAGTTTTATTCACTTTATACATTCTTACTTTAAAATTATGATTTACTTACTTTAAAATTATGACAAAATTATGATTTTCTTTCTTGTGTAAAAAAAAAAAGAAAATTCCTTTTAGCTGTTGAATTACTCTATAAATGTTGCTTTTTAAGAGTTTCAACAGCAGGATTGTTGTTTTACGTTGCAAACTTTGTATTATTTTGTATTTATTTTAGCGCTGCATGAACACTTGCGATAGTCAAAATGTTAAAGTTAGATCGTGAGTCACGGTTTATCTGGGCTGAAAGGCCCGAGAGAGACGAGCTGAAGAGTGCGAACCGACTGACATTTACGCCAGTTTAATTTACATAGTGAGTGTGAAGCATCTGTGCGTGATAGTTAAGGAGCCCGTGTGTGAGATTGTGACGTCTCTGTCACCAACAATATCTCTTCTCCTTGCTGACAATGACACCATTAACACAAGGATCATCCCATCAACCGCTTATTTTCAGTTCAGTCATTATTTAGCAGCAAAATTAGAGAAGTATTCAGTGCGTCAAGTAGTTTGTTGTTCATTTTTTTATTGTTTTATTGTACAAGTTCAGGTTTGTTTTTTGGCTACATAGTATATTTATTATAAGCTACTGTTGCTTTCTGCTTGATTACATTTTTGATTGAGTATATGTACTCTTATTGTGATGTAACATCTTTCTCTACCGCACTTAATTTCTTGGGCGGACGAGGTGATATCGCCACATATAGGATTCTGAAGGTACTGGATGAACGTGCATTAGTTTGTCTGAGGCTGACTTTTTGTATAATTTTGACTTTTTTATAATATGAAACAAAACATCATGTATAGTTTCTTGTTATTCACATTTATTTTATTTTTTTTTTTTTTTTTGCCTAAATCCAGTACAAATCTTCTAGGTTTTGGTGACTTGTAACTTGTAATGGAGTCATTTTTACAGTAAGGTATCTGAACTTTTACTCAAGTATGGTTTTCAAGTACTCTTTACACCTCTGATTAATACACACTACAAAAGTATTGCCTGTCTGTGTTACGTACTGAGTGTAAACCCTGATATTGTTCATGTTCTCGTCCCCATTTTTTGGACTAATGCCTGTTTCCTGGTTCTAGTTATTGTTTGCCACCTGCTTTTGAACTTTTGCCAGTATTGACCTGGATTCTCGCCTTGCCCTTTGTCTACTAAACATTTGCATTGCATATGGATCACGACCCACATGATTCATCACAGGCGGCATCTATTGATTTTTCACAAAAAGCCACTTTGTGGACGGCCTCAGTGTTAATCAGAGGACATGGCGAAAGCGATGCTAAAACAGGAATGGGCCCGGCTTTGTGAAGAGCGGGAAAGTTCTTCCAGTGGCTTTGAGCACATGTTGTGGTTTACAGCGAGTTCCTGGATGAAAGTGAGTCGAGGTTTATGGACTAACCAGAACTGCTCAGCCCATCTGTCTTTAGCTCCACAGCTTCCATGTGGAGCTCTTTCTACTGCCTGTCCACAAACGTTGAGCATTATGGAACGTTTCATTGCGTGTTTAGGACGAGTGGTTTATTGGTAAGCTCTCCTCCGGTTTAATCAGTCAATAGCATTCCGAGGTTTCAGGAACAAACTGATGTAATCTGATTGGTGCTTTCAGAGCGCAGGGAGGATTTGAGCTCGCCTGGCAGCTTGTCGCCCGCCTCAGACAGTTAACAGGCCGAGTTAAAGGGGGTTGACGATGCGCTTTCCCCTGGATCTTTCACAGTGACGTGCTGATGATGATTGGTTATGTAAGAAACCTTCATGTCATTGTGCTTCCTGTCAGCGAGAGTTTTACCCTCATTCTTTCACACAAGCTTCTTAGCCGTGTGGCTTCAGTTCACCCTCATGAATCCAAAGGTAAATGCTGGAATGTCCTTGAAGTCTTTGGATTTTAAATGCTTCTGAACGGGTCTCTTGCCAACAGTGTCTTGCGTGTTTCGTCAGATGGACGCTTTTTATGTTGCCGTAATCTCCTCGGACGTCGCAGCTCTTTTCCGAGCTGAATCCCTTTCAAGAATTTCCCTCTTGTGTTGAGTGTCACATGGCAGCGAGTGTTCGAGATTCATGTCTCGTTATCTAAAATATGAATTCTACAGTTTGGTTAGATTTCTACATTTTTGTTAGTTCTATTTAGGGCGAGTATGGGAATTGTTTCAAGGAAAAACTTTCTCTTTCTTTCAATTTTATTTTTTCTCTTGTCACCTTTCTCTGACTATCTCTCTCTCTCTATTTCTCTCTATCCATTTGTCTTGTTCTCTTTATCTGTCACTCTGTCAATTTTGACTATCCGATACTTTTCCAGTTTTTTCCCATTATTTATATGTATATATTTATTATACTGTACTTGAAAATGCTCTCTGTCTCTCTCTCTCTCTCTCTCTCTCTCTCTCTCTCTAAAAAACATTTCATTATTTCATTTATTACTATTTGACTTGTGTATTTGAAAGGGTTCATTGATATACAATTATGTACTGTACTTACATTTTCCTCACACCCTAGACAAACATTTAAAACATGCAGGTATGTTTGCACTTGCATGAAAGCTTGGTCTTTTTTTTTTTTTAGCACATATTTGTGTTCCATCTGTGTACCAGATTTCCCACTGAACTTAAACATTTCCTGGAATGCCAGACTCTGGTTTAATGTGCATTTCTTGGCGAAACGTAACAATCGATCATGGCTGCTTTTGGCCATTTGTGGCCTCTGACGTCACAGGTTTCTTTCATTCTTCACATTTCTGGTCCTTTCGTAGGTGATTAAAGGCGCTGATTGTAAGTGCGGAATGGATTGAAAGACGCGCGCACCGTCACGCGCGCGCGTGTGTATCGAGTGGGCGGAGCCGCTTCCTGTGATTGTCTGGCCGCGCTCGCGCTCCGCGCTCATTGCTCTGAAGTTACGCTCGAGACATATTGCCTCGCGGAGGATTGCGTCTCTGCTCCTTTACGATTTCCTCTGATACTCACGTCTCCTTTGTTTCCCTTCTCGGCTGTTTTCAAGATGACAGAAGAAAAGACTGTTCGACTTTTAAAGCTGGTATGTGAGTAAATGCTCAACACATTAGCGGGCTTGTAGTTCGGGTAGGTGTGTGATCATAAAGGAACGGTTGATCTTTCAAACGGAAGATAGAATCGTTTATCATCATGTAATTCATTCGGAAAGTAGTTTAAATAGTTAGCTGCATTATTGATGCGTTTTAAATGGTCTGAGCTCGGCAACTAAACGTCATGTTCCGGGATTAAATGCTGATGTAAACATTTAATTAGATGATACCTGAGATATTCAGATGCGGATTAACGGTGTCGGTGCGTTTCACTTCTCAACCTGCCCGTCGGTCTTTCTACTTGCTTTATTTAATAAAATCTGTTTTATGAACAATGTCAGTGGAACATTGATATAGGGGGAATTGTTCTATTAAGGCAATTAACGGATTATTGTGCACTGGTCTATGGTGATATTTTACTAGAGCCGTGCATTCCTCATGCTGGTGGTGTGTTTAATCATGAAAGCAATTACAGTTACGTTCATGTAAACTGGGAATAATCGAATAGGATTAAATAATAATTATCTGGAAGAAAATACATACACATTATTAAACTAACATCATAATTGTGTTACGTTTCCTGGTTTGTAATTCGTAGACCCCACTAGGGGGCTCCAGTAAACCTTTAAGGATTTATATGTTTTAAAAGTTTAATAATAATAATAATAATAATAATAATAATAATAATAATAATAATAATAACAGTAAAGAATAGCTATATCTGAGTGTTACTGTTATAATATCAAGTAGCTAACTGTTATAATAAGTAGTTTTATATTTTTCATCTTATATTTTTCATCTCACAGAAGTTCATTAACAATGCCTTAAATTAGTTGGGTGTGCAGATTTTTTTTTTAAGAAATACCAGAAAGTTTTGTCGGGAGGCAATTTTTAGAGTTTGCATTTGAAGGAATTGTGATTTAGAATTACACAATGTGTTTTTGATAATAGAAATATTTAAATTGGGAACTTCCTCGTCCATCAATGACAGTTGGTATTGGTGCCGGTATAATTGGTGCCATACATCAAGTGAAAGTCGTTTGTAACAAGTTAAAAGTCTCTTGGCAAGTTGATTAACGTGGCTAGTCGGAGCTTCACAGACAGCCAGACTCTTTGAACAGAACACAGGTATGCGGGGTGTTTGCGTCTGCTGGCTTGCAGAACTCGCTGTAGGCATATGCCGTGTTGAAGGTCATTAAATGTCGTTTATCAACTCTCATTTTTTAAAAGATTATGTGCCAGACGGATCTGATTTGCATCTCTATTGAGAATGCACTGCTGTTGACTAACACGACCTGCAGCGCTGAGGCGTTTAACATTTATGAAGAGAACACTTAGAAGTGATCTTTAGTGGCATGAACACCAACGTTGTCATTCCCTTCATGTTGCTGTGTTTAATTCCTTTCAATCAGGGAACTTAAATCACAGCGAACGAAAAAAGAGAAAATTGTTGTTTGGAGAAGAATTAAACTCCCATTTGGACCAAAAAAATAGTGAAGAAACATAGACAAATATTAGGTAAAGGCCACGTGTGGAGTGAAAGGAGAAGCAGAAGTAGAAGAACCCAGACGTGAAGCTTAATAATCTGCTGAGTCCAGAATAATAATGATGGAGACTGAAGGGACGAAAGTAAGGGAATAGACACACTAACAATGCACAAGAGAAATAAAAAGCACACAAAAAAGATAAATAAAAAGCCAAAAAATATTTGGGAAGCGCAGGGATTGTGGGTAATGGAGTCCTGGAAACCCTGGTGAACTGTTAAACTCTGACAGTACTACAATATGTAACAGGTTTTAGTTAACTGCCTTGTTTTTGTTTTGTTACAAGACCAAATAGAAATGATGTGTTCCAAAAAAACAGGAAAGTCATGAATAAATGGATGAAATACACGTGAATGCTGAAGTCATTGTCTAATTCTTGGAGTAACTGGTCCAGAATGCATCAAAATTGATTTGTGACCGTGTTCAACACATTACAATTGCCCGGTCAGGAATGTGGCCGTTCAGCTTGCGTCGGTTTGAAGCAGTCAGGAGCGGCTGTTCTATTCTAGAAGCGGCATTGTTGTCTGCCTTCCATTTAGCCGCAGTAAACAGGAACAAAAGCGTGTTACATCTCGGGCTCTAGAAACTTCCAGTTAGGTGTTGTGTTTTCCCCGTGACTGCACTTGATTCCTCTCTACATCACTGATGCAGGGAACGTTTACAATATGCGCTTTGTCTCTTACGTCATCGTACAGTCGCTGCTGAATGTATATAACAATAAAGTATGTTATCAACTGAGCTCTGCTAGATAACATGTCTTGCTCATCTTCACTTAAACAGGAACACTCGTCCATGAAGCCTGACAAATGCAGTTTTGTGGTGAAAGGTTCGAGCTTGAGTTTTCAGACCGGGTCGCCTGTGAGGAAGCGTGAAGGTGATAAGCTGGATTGATAGTCTACGTCTTTTACAAACAGGGCGATTATTAAAAACTAATTTCATGTCCAAGTTCAGTTTACTTTCATTATGTTCAGTTTAATTTGTATTGATTAGGATTAACAGTGTTTTATTCAATACCTGATGATCCAGTTCAGTAGTTTCATAGTGTGTGTGTATGTGTGTGTGTGTGTGTGTGTTTAGGTGTGTGTGTATGTGTGTGTGTGTGTGTGTGTATCTGTCTGTCATATGTCTGTTTATCTGTCTGTCTATCTATCTGTCTGTCTGTCTGTCTGTCTGTCTGTCTGTCTATCTATCTATCTATCTATCTATCTATCTATCTACTTAATCATAGCATCACAAACTGATGGACTTAATTAATATATAATATTAATAATAATATTAATATTTTTTGTAAATGCTTGGACATGCAACAGAACAGTTATTTGCTTTGCTAATCTGAATTTTGTCATTGTTATTAATACTCATGATTGACATAAGCCCTGCGATTGGATGGTTTGTCCAAGTCGACACAGAAACCTTGTGATTGGCTCCAGCTCTCCATGACCTAGAAATAAAGAAAGCGGCTTAGAGACGAGATGGATGTTTGACAGATCTCATTTTTACGGTTTCTCTCCTGCTCTTTCTCCACCTGTGGTCCATACACAGCCTGCTGCATCTCCATCCGCATGCACATGTCCAAGTCGAGAATAGTTTTATTTGCATTTTGTGTACGTGTCGCTCCCTCATGTCATTCTCCGAGAAGAGTTCTCTTCAGTGAGACAGGGCGAGAGACCCCGGAGACGGCCGCTCACATGTGTCGTCTCACTGGCGCATTACTGCTTCCTCCAGCAAACAGCAGCTGAGCGGGAAATAAGCTCTGGTCTGTTTGGTGCCTGGAAAGTCTCCATGGAGAGCCAAACCACTAGCACATCGGTTTCGAATCACAAGGTTGAAAGTGTTAAAGGAAGACTCCCAGAAAAGCTGTGCTGGCCGTTTTGGCGTTTCCTTGCGCTGATTGTGAGGGAAACCGCAGATCACAGACCTCAATCTACTCGGCTTTTATGTCGTCAGGCCGCATCACATTTGATCACGCGATGTGGGGGTTTTATCTTTAATGTAAACCTCGGCCTTCCGTCCGCAGTCGGTTGTTTTGACACGCATGCATTTCTGACCACGTCAAGAAGCGCAGCTGCTCCGTCAAGTTTCGGCATATGGGACTAATCGTGTGTGCTGCCGTGGAGGAAGAGGCAGACAAGAGGTCAGAAGTTTCCAGCAGCAGATTCGGCAGAATCTCCCGCTGTGGCTGTTAAAAGCCAGCTGCTGTGAGCACACACACACACACACACACACACACACTTTGCAAGCGCCCTGTGATCTCACCTGGCAGGGTGGTCAGTCAGTGCCTCGCCCAGGTCTCGTCCTCTGGGGCGGGTAAAGCAGACTGGGTGTGTCTCAGAGGGTGGGCCGCACGATTACATCCATCGCAATTACTCTTAGACAATTTTTCACTTTTCCACTTGTGTCACTTTATTTGTATTTTATTCATATTTTATCTTTATTTTTACTGTATTTTACTGTATTTTTATCCATCTTTGCTCGCTTGCACCCGCTTTTGTTTAAATGCTGGACAATCGGAAAAATACATTTAACTACATGTTGTACCATGTGCAAGAAATATGAAATTGTCAGACAGAGGTGGTCAGGGTCATGTGACTGACAACAGCAAACTTAAATATTTGCTGACACAAATGTGTTTTTTTGTGAGTGACTCACTGGAGAAAACATGGAGTTGGAATTGTTCTGTGAGAACAGCATGTCGTGTTATCAATGGTGAAATGATTTTGTAGAACATCGCAAAGTTAAAAAAAGAGAAAAACTGAATTTAGAGTATGGGACATATGGAAAATATCATAATTATTATTTTTCACATATCAGTCGATATCAGTAACTATGACAATGAATGTAAAGTGTGTACATTTTAAAGTCAATTTAAAGCATTACACGCAGTGTGTAGACTTTTGTAAAGCACTTTTTGAATTCTCATTTCTGTTATAATGAAAAAAAAAATTTGAAAATATTAACGAATGTAAATACTTATATTCAGCTTTACACTTTAAATAAACTTTACAAAAAGTTTCTGTTTGCGTGACTGAAATTTTATAGAGTCTTTTTTCTTGAGAATTATAGACATAAAAAAGCACTATATACCTAATATAAAAACTGTATCATGATTATTTGACTAATGAAGATGGAGACACTAGGATAAAAATTCCAAGCACTGCAGCTACTGTTTACGATGCGTAAAAATAAACCAAGGTCAGTGGTGATTTCACGTCGACTCGTGTAATAATCTGTACACTTACGCGACTAGCACCCCTGAGACCCCCGATGTGTGTGTCTCTGCTTTGAAAGTTTCTGCTGCTTTGCACATTTATCCCTGTATGTTCCAAATATAGGACAAATATATATTTTTGACCTCCCAAATATGATTCTCGGTGGCCTATGGTTTAGAAATGTAAGAGTTTTCACATGTATTCACATTTAGGTTTTTATAATGTTGTAAAACTGTTTTTAACTGTCATGTAATATTGCGTGGAAAGCTATAAATCATGTTTGATATTCTAAAACAAACTACGTGTTGTTTCTGTACTTTAATAAACACACACAAAATATTTACAGGATTTTACATACATTTTGACCTTATCCAATTGTACAACCGCTGGATTTTGCGCATGGTTTGTGTTACGTAGTTTGCAGAACGAGTTAGCATGATAGCCAGATCTATAACCATTAATACTAGCCAATCACATCGAGTTCCATCAGAGATATATTGGATATATAAATTCGATTTGGCTGATAAAAGCAGTTTTTGTTAAACCTCGTGTTTACCGAAGGTCTGTCGGGGTCTTCAGTAATGGGACCACAGGTACTGGGTGGAGGAGAGACCACCACGGCTGGACGGGGGAATAAAGGAAGGGCTCTACGTTACTGATGACCAGTGTTGGGAGTAACGCGTTACAAAAGTAACATATTACACTAATATATTACTTTTTGCTGTAACGCGGTAGTGTAACTTATTACTTTTAGTATATTCAGTAATATTACTCGTTACTGCACATTACTCGTTACATGCAAGTAACGCTTGCGTTACATCAAATCTTTCACTTTCTAGACAGTAAATCAAACATTTAATATTTCCTGTTCGCAAATAGACACGCAAGTCATTCGTTCCGCCTTTCGCTGGTGGAGCGTTGTATTTTGTAACGCTCAGAGTTCGAGGTGTGCAGTGATTGGCTCTGAGCTCGAGGTGTGTTCTGAGCGATTGGCTGTGCTCTGAGCTAGCGGCTGACAGCTGTGGCTCTGATTGGCGGCTGTGCACGGGCCAGAGTCGCGCACTCGCGGCACATTTGAACATTCAATAAACAACAGCGGAACGTACATTCGCGAGATGGTCTTATGCGCATTGTTTCAGTTTTGTAAAAAACAAGAACATTGTGGTGAAATGCAACCGCTGAATTGTCGGCATCAAAAAACAGCTATTTAAAAAAAACAGCTCGAACTGCCATTAGATCGCTCGACCTGGGAAGAGAGAAAACAGCAACGACAGTGTTGTTTGCACTTTATTGTCAGAAAGCAGGACAGTATTGTGTGGTGAGTCATTCAAAATGAATAAAACGCACTGAAGTTTACATACTCCTGTTGTGTCTGATATCAGATATACCCAAGTTATTCACTGATGTTGGAGGAAAATCGCTTTGTCTATCATACTTTTAACACTTTTTAAAGTTAATTATTAGTGTTGACAAGCGTCTTTTCCCCAGACATCCGGGCGATTTTATAAATTCACGATAATGTCCGGTTTTCCCTATTCTTCAAACGACTAATACACGTGTACGCAGGTTCACAACCCGTGCTTTAAATTATATGAGAAAGTAATATTTGAGAATGAAATTGCGCGTATCGTTTTGAAACAATGGGCCGACTTTTTTCTTGTATTATTATTATTATTTTTAAAAACAATCACAAAAAAATTCTGACTAAAATAGTTACCTATTTAGGTTTTTACTGATTTTTTTTTAAGTTAAGTGATTATTTTAACTAAGTTATAGTTTAGCAACATTGAAGCACATTAAAGCATGTTCATCAGCCTCCGAGAAGCCTGTCTGAATTGTTCGCGCTGATTGTCCTCTTTTTTGGAAAACAAAATATATGGTCACCCTACAATTATAGATTATGTATATTGTTATTTGTAGCTTGGAGAGGCCACAGTCATTACGCTACATAACTCTATGTCTTCCACTGGTTGTAACATAAATTACTGTACAAGTAAAAAGTACATTTTGTTATTTTAGGGCGTTAATTTCTTCTTCTGTAGTTATTTTGGTGAAAGTAACTTAAAAGTAATACAAAAGTAATGTAATATATTACATTTCTGAGAAAGTAATATTGTAATGTAACTTATTACTTTTTACAAACAGTAATAAGTAATATGTAACATATTACAATTTCAAAGTAACTTGCACAACACTGTGATGACACACAGCAAACACTCACTCAGTCACTCACTCACTCAGCGTATAGCAGAAGAAGAGAAAGCGGCAACTCCTACGCACTTCACCGGCTTAGAAACCGACCAACTTGAGGCGAAGCAGGATTATGGTGAATGATTAAACAGCTCCCTACAATTTATGCAATGCATAATCCATGAGTTATGAATCCAAACAAGCCATATGCACAGAATGCTATCTATAGATAATTGAGGCGAAGCACGTTCCTGCCAGGCCTTCTGTTTAAGAGCTGAACGACAAATTCGGCATTGAATAAACACGTCAACAATTCTGCTGAACGGGTGTTTTATGTTGAAATTTACATTTAAATACATTTAAATTATAGTGGATTTTAAAATGTCATGTTCTGTGTTGGACACCGAGGCTGTGACCATTGTCTTTGACGTCCAGCGTCTTTTAAGCATTTTCACATCCTGTTATATGCTGAAAACTGGAGTAAAATGTCACACACGACACTGTTTAATCTTTAAAAGCAGACACGGGCTTTGGGCTTTAAACCTTTAATGCAGGTTTATTAAAATAAATATATCATGGGTGTCTGAAAAGGGCTGGTGGTCTTCGGCACTGAACACAATTGGGTGTTCTTTGTAAAGACCCACAAAAAATACACAAAAAATAATCAGTAATACAAAGTCAGCCGAAAAAACAATGTCTTTGTCCTCTCCCCCGAGGAAATGCCAAACATTACAGTCGTGTATAAATAGACTCTCTATTCTCTTTCTGCGGCTGAGTACAGGAGGGGTACCGCATCTCTGGGGCCTTTTATTCACATCTCCAACATGGCAGGGTTGTTCTCCTTTCTTCTTGCCTCCTGCTCTCATTCTGCATGGGTTAGCAACCTTGTAACACCTCACAAACAGCTGTTTATTTATTAATATGGAGCTGCACTTGAGTGTCCGTGCTGATCTTTGAATGGAGAGTGTGTGTAGACATTGACCTGAGTGAGAATGTATATGTGTGTGTCTGTATGTGTGTGTGCGAGCATAGAATCTTACTCGTCACAAAACAAGCTTTTCTGATATAGAAGCCTCCCTTAAAGTAGATATGTTTATTATTATTTGGGCCATAAATTCTAGTCACAATCGTTAATGACCCAAAGACCGAGATGTTTTTAGCTTCAACTTCAACTGATGGATAGATGGATGGATAGATGGATGAATGGACAGTCAGATGGAATGATGGATGGATGGATGGATGGATGGATGGATGGATGGATGGATGGATGGATGGATGGATGGATGGATAGATAGATAGATAGATAGATAGATAGATAGATAGATAGATAGATAGATAGATAGATAGATAGATAGATAGATAGATAGATAGAAAGACAGACAGATACAGTACATCTGCACAATTAATCGTTAAAAGACCGTGATCTCTTAGATTTAAAAGATTGTTTCTTTACATCATTACTTTTACATTGCATTATTTTCCTTTACATTTATTTAAATTTTAAGCTTAAAGTAATGTGTTATTCTATTGCTGTTTGACAACTTGATGTACAGGGTTAAATATTTAAAACAAAAAACAAATCCAGAATCGTGAAAGAATTTTCATCTTCATTCAAAGCGAAAAAATCATATTTCTCATTCTATCCAGAATTGTGCCGCTCAAATAGACAGACAGATAGATAGATAGATTTGTGATGCCCCATTCAGTCGTCTTGTAGCTGTGGTTCAGGGTTAATTTTGTGGGAATTTCTTTCCTTCCAAAAATGTGAAATATTCAATATGTAATTGAATTAGAATTTATAAACGGCTTTAGTTAAATTTGACAGAAATGCAGCCGCCATCCAAATCCTTGCTGGTTGTTATTTCTTGCCTTAAACACGCTGCACTTTGCTTGACTTACCTGGCGATGATCCAGCGTCTAAAAGATTGATCCTCTGGATCGCACAGCTCTCCTCTACAGAAGCTCTTACTGGATTAGCGCTTACATTTTCTTTTTTACTCAGAAGAGTGAATAAATAAAATTTTCTTGCCACTCCGACATGTCCAGACAGAGTTTGAAACACCAAAGTTTGTGGGTTTGAAGTTTTAATTACCAGCATTATGGCAGAATGAGTTGGATTATTACATAATCGATCATTTTTCCATAATCATATAATGATGCGGATATTTCAAATCGCATGAGGATTTTGACAGCTTTCATACACTCGCACCGCGAAAATGAATAGAAATGCCCTCAGCTAATGAGTTCATTCCATCGGTCCAAAAACTGCCCTTTCTAGCACATTCTCTAGATTCATACAGCAGAAGACATTATAAATGCATGTGCTCTGATTTAGAATTGATTTGTAAATAATGATTAGCATATAAATGATTTTCACAAAAGTGTCACGTGTATTTGTGCAGCTTTTCTTAAGAATCTACCGCACGGTACCGTAATAATAGTGAGTAGACGGCAGCAGATTTTTATTTTCATTAGTGAATCCTCAAAACAGGAACCCATCCGATTTCCATTTATGTACGGAGCAGACTGCTTTTCTATTCACACAGCGGGAAATTAGCATATTTATGGGAATTTTAGCATGAAGGTGGGCCATTAGTTTAGTCGTCACTTCTGCTCATTTTGTGTCAACACGTCCTGAGTTCTGTGTCAGCAAACTGGAAATGAGACGGAATTGGAGTTTCAACAGTCTGATTAGTTTACAGTGCGGCATAACAAACGGATTTGGCTCGGCATTTGCACATCTCGCATGTTTACACTCCCATTGATCAGATTTTTAAAGCATGTCGCTTTGGATCTTTGATGGAGCAGCGATCCAGACCTCAGTGATGCTTGGGGATTCAGTGCGTCTTGTTCTTCAAAATGCATGAAATGGAGGAAGTCGCAGCACACGGACTGGAAATAACAAGCTTTTTGAGCAAAACGTAAATCCCGTTTATCTGTTCAAGTGTAGGGATGATAAAATCAAAGCGTCTTTTTCTGGTTTGCTAAGACTGTTGATACAGTCCAGCCACAGTACAAAGTGTCTGATACTCCGGTTCCTTCAGTTTGAGTGTTTGTTCTCTCTTTTTTTTTTTTATCATTTTTCATGCCCGGGTTTCTAACTCAGTGGCAGGGGGGTCCAAAATTCAAAGCACACATCAAGTTGTGGCGCAAACACCGAAAAGCATTTATAAAGCACACTAAGACTAAACAATTTTGAACGTTAATATGTATAAAATAGACAGGAATATTATTATAGAATATATACACTTGACTAACTTAAATTTGTCCTCCGCAAAAATAAATATTTTTTTAGAAATTTGAACATTTGAAATTATGTTATTATTATTTGTATTTCTACTGTTATTACTCTTATCATCATTATTATTATTATTGTTATCATTGTTAAAATAGGCAACATAGATGCTTCAAAATGTGTCCTGTCAAAATTATACAAGTTAGAAACATGAACATGCTGCAAAAAAACTTTTTAATTTTAAAATTATTAGATGAAATTGTATCAATGTGTTATCAGAAATTCATTACGCCAGAATTTAATACCAATAATAACAGCTTCAGGTGAAAGGATAGCTGTACGGTAGGCCGGATTTGGCCCCCAGGCCTTGAGTTTGACTCCTAGGCTCCAAGGAGTCAAATTAACAGTGGTTGTGACACAAAGGAACTTACACTGCTTTAAATTCTTTCCCTGTTTCCTCTCCAAAAGAAGGACAGCGGGTCAGGACCACTACACCATCTCTCCAGCCCTCTTTTTATTTAGCCGGATTCTCTGTAATACCAGTTTAATGATTCATGAGATTTTGGGCTGCGTTTTTTCCATTTTTGTCCCCAGCAGAGTAAATGCACATCAATAATGAAAATGCATCAGAACGGAAGACAAAAAGGCATTATGTTTATACGTCTTTACTTAGAGCTTGGGGGAAGCCATGAGCCTTGTGAGGAAGATGCCACTGATGTTGGGAATGATTCGTTTTTCTATTGATATTTTTATGAATTTTTATGATCACCGGACATGAAGGTTTTGTGTTTGTGTGCGTGCTCGGAAGTTAATACTTTTGATGGATGGATGGATTGACAGACAGACAGCTAGGTAGGTACCTTGGAAGTAGAGCTACACAATAAATCGTTAAAAGATCACAATCTTGATTCTACCCCCCTCGCGATCTTAATCCAGCATTCATACTATTCTGCCAAACTCTGATTTTGACAAGTGATCTTTTAAAGACTCTGATCTCCGCAATAATTAAATTTTTTTAAAAGAAAGATGGTCTTGCATTACTTTTGTCGTGTTTTGGGCAGGCCCCCTAATTTAATGGTTTAAAACTCTGCACTGTCCCAGTGGATGTGATGACGCCGGACACATGGCCACCTACCATTTTACGCAGCGGTCACATGCTCTTAATTACCTGCACTAGAACAGTGGATGTGAGTCAGGCGGCAGGCGAGCTTATAAAAGACTGAAAATAAACTGGGAGAATGAGTGAGGAAACACAACAGTAAAGTAAGTCTGCTATCAACTCGGACATTTTAGTACCTGAAAAAGTATTTTATTCTGAAGTGTGTGTGTTTACTGCTGTTTCAAACCAGAAGATGACATTCAGCAAACCATACACAGCACACTTTACATATACTAACTTTTAGTTAGTTAGATTGATGGATGGATGGATGGATGAATAGATACAAATTTTAGAGGTTTCAATTATATTTTGGTTATTTTTTGTTATATGTTAGTCAATTTGTGTGTGTGTTTCGAAAATAGAAACTGTGTACATACAAACTATAAACCTTTAGATCTACATTTCACACTGTGTATATTTCATAAGTCCACGTGCACTTCAGACATCTTATTTTGTGTTCTATTCAAAGCTTTGATATAAAAAATAGATAACGCTGCACTCATAGTTTGGGAAGCGAACTGTTTTTGGGCTGAGATGAGTTGTTTGCTCTCTTGGTGAAGCTGAACTGTTTGTTCCAATCTCGTCCAGCTTCACTGTATCTGAAATCAGAACAAACACTGGAGAGATCCCATAAAGCTCCACTTCAGACGCTTTGACCCTGTTCTGGAGAGCCCATGCTCTTCTGTAATTAGTGCAGTCTTGCTTCCACACGAAGAAGGCCGTGGAAATAACCCCGTAGTTGGTAATTAACATTCACAACCTTTTGTTCTGTCAGATATTTGAGGAATGTTCCCGCAGCTCTTGTTCACATCCTTGGTTAAAGCGAATGGTGGCAGGAAACCAGCACAGGCTACGTCAGCCTCACAAAGCCTCATCTGTGTGGAGATTATTACACCGCTGGCTTTCTGAAACGCCGGGCCTGCTATTTATTCAGCAGCTGAAGGTGAAGGAGCCTAAAACACACCTGCTGCCTTTTCTTCTCCGGATTGTTCTCTCAGGCGTGGGAGTTTCACAGGATTCTCTCGCTGTGGAGCTATGATGCTTTTGAGTCCAGGGCTTTCAAATTTGACCAATTTCTGGGACTATTATTTTAATTAGGTTAAACCATAAGCTTAGCTTTGGGAAAGTCTGTACGGTTAGGATGAGTTTTTGTAATGAATAGGGACATTTTGGTGTTTTTATAAAGAGAAGGTGAAATCTGCACTTGGTTATGCAAAGCGGATGATACGAGTGTCGTGGGTGGCAGATTTACATGCGTTTGTTCGGGCATGTAGAATATCAGATGGTAGCAACTCAGACTCTGGTTCTAATGGGATGTTCTGCATCTAGGATTTTTTTTTCTTCAATTGCAGTATAGCAAAAAAGTCAGAATAGTGAAGATTCTCTTTTCAAATCTGAGCTGTAAATATGTTGCTATTCATTATCTTTATTTGCTGTTGTTCATTATTATTATCATCGTTATTTACTATCTATTTATTATATATATTTACTATCCAGCACTTTTTCTTACACTTTATCTGTGGCTGTTCCGGTAATTGAATTAAACCCCCACTGAGGGATCATTCAAAGTTCAGTCATTTATTCATTCATAAATCCTTAAGCTCCAGTAAGTTTTACTAACATCCAGGGGTCTCAAAATCACATTGGTTGGGGCCCAAACTGTAACTGACATGTCATACGAGGTTAATTTTAACATATGTGCGTCATTTCTGGAAATGTGCTTCAATTTGGTACTTTTTTTCCTTTTAAACGTTCATAGCATTGATTGTCTTATAGCAAAGATGAAATACTAACTCTTGAGGTGTTGTACCATCGTGTATTTCAGTCATCAGAAACGCGGATTGTTTAAATGGTAAGAACGACTATTCTCTCTCTCTTTCTCTCTCTCTCTCTCTCTCTCTCTCTCTCTCTCTCTCTCTCTTCACCCCTCTCTATCTCCATTTTCTCTCTCTCTCTCTCTATTTCCCCTCTCTATCTTCATTTTCTCTCTCTCTCTCTCTTTTTCTCTGGGGCACGAACTCTAAACATACTCCAAAGTTCTAGAGTTAGAAACCAAAGCCGTCAGACACTCCAAAGAAACACACACTCACAAATTCAAAACACATTTATTCTCAAACAGACAGACACTTAAAACAGACACATTCTAATCAAACACATTCTTTCTCTCTCTCTACATACACACACACACAGAGACAACTTTGAAGCCATGGGACATCTCTGCTAGTGTATCTTTAAATGTATTTTTTGCTTTTTATTTTTGCATCAATTGCAGGACATGGAGTTAGGTGGGCCATAATCAGCCCACAAGTCAGAAGTTTAGAACTTCTGCTTTGTTCTGATTGGTGTCGTGGAACTTTTTACATCCAGCCAACAGTTACATTTTTGCCTCTAGTCCAATCCACATCAGTACATCTATTCTCACTGATGACGCAATTCTTAACAGCTTGTTTGTATTTTTTTTTTTTTACAAATTATGGTTTATTTGTTATTTTTTTTATGTAAACTAATGTGGAAAATGTGCGGTTAGCCGAAGCGTCGACGTATATGATGAGGTGAAAAGGCTTTATGCCTTTGGAACGTACATATCTACCTCAAAAACACGAACGTCTACTGAATATAAACACAACACGCTACAATTTAATCAACCTATTGATGGTTTGGTTCAAGCGTTAGATTGTAAAAAAGCCAACATGTAACTTTTCCGTTATGTTAAAAAAAACGTATGAGTAAAATAGTACGACTCCTGAGAGTCCTGCTCGGGACTTTGACCGTTCCAGTCAGTGAATTGTGAAATAATAAGGCTCCAGGGTCTTCCTGACCACCTGTCCAGTAACAGTAAGTGATACTGACAGAATCCAGTCACTCATGCTTAAACCATGTTTCTTAAGTCGACCAAGGGGTGTGGAGACGAGCTAGTGTTCCAGTGGTGCCATGACCGACTCCACTGCCGGAACCAGCTGCTGTTTGACAGCAGATAAATGGCTCCATTAGTGCCTCTGATCCGCAGGGTGGAGCCTGACCCGATGGCCCACCTTGCCCCATGTCCCGCCTTTTACACACTTCAGACAACATACTTCCTGGTTCTGGCACAGCTTGCAGTGAATGCAAGCACGATACGTTATCACGCGGCTTGTCTTGACTGATTTTATCGTTTTAATATGTATTTTTATTTATTTTTATTAAACCCTGTTTCACCACCAATGTCATGTCGTTGTTATAAAAAAAGGTCAATTGTTGTGAGTTGGTTAATAGAATAGAATAGACACACAAACCTGTAGCACCCGCATAAAGAAATTGCAGATACATATCATTATGATGATCTCATTACATTTTTTCTAATTATAATTGTTCAATTTAGACAATAATTCTTTTATTTGATATGGGCTAATTATCTCATAATTAACACCAGAAACATTATGTGTTGGCTGTGACTCGGACACAAATCGCTCAAAGACAAGGGCATCGGGAGGACACGCTGCCATAATGCACGCATCATAAGCGCACAATATGTGAGTAAATGAAAAAAAAAAACATCTTAACAGGAACAGAAGCAGGTCGGCTGAAGTGTGAATCTTAATCTTAAAATGACGTTGTAAGTAATTATAAGGGTAAGAAGAAGAAGAAGAAAAAAACCTTTATTTGTCCCATCAATGAGAAATTTACTTTTTTGAGCAGCCGCCACAAATATCAATTAAAGAATACACAATGGTAAGCAATAAATAAAGATAAAGAATATAAATGGAAAAATATTGCATGCATTTTTGCTATGAAACGTATCAACATAAGGACTGGTCTATATTTTTTTGTTTTTTAATTATTTGTATGAATTATGCTGTTGTGGGTTAAAGTTACAATATTTGTAAAGTAAACAAGTAACTACAAGTTGTTGGAACCAAATCAAACAAAATTGACACAAATGTCTAGACTTTTTTTCTAGACCACAATTACTGACTGTCAAACTGTTAATTGTCTCTATTGTATAGACGGGGAAGGTTTATTAATTTACTGTTCCAGAAATGTCAAACATCTCAGTGATTCACGACAGGTTTCTTTCATCCGAACCAGCCCGGGACACGGAGACACGGAGACAGGACAATCAAGCGCAACTTTTCACTTAATTGTTGCAGAAAAGATCGAAACCTTTCTTGTCTTACTTGGGAATTTATCTGAAATTATTACAGTGTTGAAAAGAGCCGCCTGTGCGTTTTCGTGTTTGTTGATAAAGGCCAGAGTCACCGAGCAGCGGTGAAATCATTGCCAGATGAGCTTTCTCCTATCGATTGTGTTTTGTCTTTTTCACTCCAGGTCGACTTCAAAGAGCGAATAATGCCGTTGTCAATCCCAATTCTAGAAACATGTGTATTCGCTCAGGAGTGGGAATGTTCCTGAACAAAAAAAAATCAGATCAGCCTCCATGATGATTAGATTATGTGATGTGGTGCCTTAATGAAATAGACGATAGTTGTTGGTATCTTTATTATCATCTCTCTCTCTCTCTCTCTCTCTCTCTCTCTCTCTCTCTCT
>CM051503.1:12260855-12275855 GCA_028031935.1 Paedocypris micromegethes
CCCCCTCTCACTCTCTCTTTCTTTTTTTCTCTGTCTCTCCATCTCTCTGCCTCTTTCGGTTTCTGTATCTCTCCTTATCTATCTGTCTGTCTGTCTGTATTGCTCTCTCTTTCTCTGTATTGCTCTCTTATCTTCTCTCCTCTATTTATTTTTTGATTAGCCTCTGTATTGCTCAATCACTATCTCTTTGTCTCTCTCTCTCTCTCTCTCTCTCTCTCTCTCTCTCTCTCTCTTTCTGTCTGTCGCTCTCTCCTTTTCTATTTTCTGTTTCTGTCTCTTCCTCTCTGACAAATAAATTTAATCAGTTCAGATCAACTTCATTGATCCAGTGTTGGCTTCATTTCACAATACGTAGCAGCTTTTTGCCATTCGTAATGTCTCATAAGCAACCACCATTTCTGCATATTTCAACAGTTCTTGACTCCTCGCAGGAGCCGTCACATTTTTCTTACCTAGAAGTCAGGGTGTACAAGTTCCTTGTCAAAAGTGCCAGTAGCTTGCGGCTTCAGTAGAACGAGCTGTCTTAAAGACTCTGACACGTTAAATAGGCTTTTAAGTGGAAGGTGCTGGAATTTCGCAGCAAAAGCGGTAGGAATGAGATAGACAAGTGATGTTACTGGATCAGACTGTGCTGGAAATGCGACTGGTGAATGAGGCAATCACAGCCTTTAAAATGGGCTGAAAGAGCTGCGATGATTTATATCTAAGGTCAGAAATTGAAATCGTCAGAAGCCACGGGGCGGCCTGATCAATGTGAAGGGAAAAAATCAGGGAGGTGAGATGTGTGAGAGTGACGTATAAAATAGAAGCGAGAAATTAATGCGAATCTAGGAACGTAGCAAGGTCATTTGGTTATATTCAAATATAAAACAAATACATTGTCTTTTATCAAGTGTATTTTTGTGCTTATTGATACTTTTGTGTTATTAAAATGTTTTTTTATTAAAATATATAGTAAATAATAATAATAAATAATATATAGAAAAGTACCCTTTATTTTAGAGCTGCCTGGTTCTGGAAAAAATGAGAATCTGCTTTAACCAATCAGAACAAGGAGTGAAAAAGTCCCAAAACGTACACAAACCCGGTTGCTCGCGCAAAACTCTTTTCGGCACTAATTTGATCGCATAGAAACACTGGAGTGCTTGTAATCTCGAGATCAGACGAGTTTGGCTGAATCGTACAAATACTGGATTAAGATCACGAGCGGGTTGGAATCGATTAGTTGTGCAGCTCTATTATATTTTTTAAATGTGTTTTTGTTCCTCATTCACAACTTTATTGTCATTAAGACTTAACTAACACAGATACAGTTTGTTTGTCAGTTTGTCGTTTTTGAGTGTATCTTTTCGTTGTGCTTGCTCTCATCTACTAAATCGGCTTGCCACTAACCCCTGGCTATTCGCTGCGCAGGTGACTGACCAGCTTCTGTGGGATTTGATGTCGCCTTTAGATCGGTTCAATTGAAGATGGAAACACTGGAGTCCGAGCTGACGTGTCCAATCTGCCTGGAATTGTTTGAGGATCCGCTCCTGCTGCCCTGTGCCCACAGCCTGTGCTTCAACTGTGCCCATCGCATCCTGGTCTCGCACTGCTCCAGCACCAAGCCTCTCGAGTCCATCTCCGCCTTCCAGTGTCCCACCTGTCGCTACGTCATCACGCTCAATCAACGAGGCCTGGAGGGCTTGAAACGCAATGTGACCCTGCAGAATATCATTGACCGCTTTCAAAAAGCCTCGGTCAGCGGACCCAACTCCCCCAACGAGAGCCGTCGGCCGAGGCCCTTTAGCGCCACGCTAGGCGGGAGTGCGAGGGGCAGCCCCGCCAGTAGCGCCATGTCCCTGGAGCGAGTGGGATGCCAGTTCTGCGACCAGGAGCCTCCGCGAGAAGCAGTGAAGACCTGCGTGACGTGTGAGGTTTCGTACTGCGACCGATGCCTGCGAGCCACGCACCCCAACAAGAAGCCTTTCACCAGCCATCGCCTGGTGGAGCCGGTGGCAGACTCCCAGTTGCGGGGTCTGGCCTGTCTGGAGCATGAAAACGAAAAGGTGAACATGTACTGTGTGGTTGATGACCAGCTGATCTGTGCCCTCTGCAAGCTGGTCGGACGACACCGGGATCATCAAGTCACATCACTCAGCGAGAGATTCGACAAGCTGAAGGTTAGTACCCGACTCTTCAGAGTTCATAGTTAAAGGTATGTGTCCGATTGGGTCAAGTGATCAGTCGGATCGTTTGCTTTGGTCTGGACCAATCAGATGCTTTGGTCTGGTTTACTTTTACACTTTTGACAGATTTGATGATGCACCCTCTTAAAAAAGTTGACGTATCTTATCTTTTTTTTGACATGGCAATGCACAGTAGATCGATTGGATCTGGATATATAAAGGTTTTTATTAAGGGATTTATTGAGGCTGAACGTTTTGTCTTTGTTACATGTTGAGCTACAACTCACTTTGCAGTGAAATTGTAGTAAACTTTACTTTGTCAGATACTTTTATCCAAAGCTAATTACAGATCCAGTTCAGTCTTCTCCAGTTCATCTTGCCTTCATTTCCGTCTGTCAGGGATTCGAACCGACAGGGATTCCAGCCAAACCAAGTGTAACCACTAAACCCTTTACTTCAAGGAAATGTTTCTAAACCTTTCATAATATGAGAGCCAAACTTGACTTTGCTGTGAATTTCGCAGGCCACAACGTACATGACATAAAACAATGAATATATAAAATTAGTCAAGTTGCCGAAACGTGAGAAAAGTTCAAGTTCAGAGCATTTGTGAGGCGCCTGTCACAATTTTAACTGTCTCAAAGCGCACGTGTGAAAATGTAAGAGGATGACCTCTCACCTCAAAGTCAGTCATCGGCGTACGCAGTTGTTTTTCAGAAACCAGTTTTTGGGTCAAGATTTGTCACATTGATTCTCAGCCAGAATGAAGATTGTGAGGACGTGACCCAGGCTCTACTCTCTTCATCACACGTTTGTTCACAAACATATGTCCTGGCAAACGCTGCAGCCATTTTCAGTCCTTCCTTTTGCCAATTTTTGACAGTTTGACTTTGGTAGAGGTTTTTCTCTAAATGTGTCCATCTGAGACTTCTGAAGGTCTTTTACGCTCTTTGTCTTCATACCAATTGGACTAAAACCACCAAATAAGTAAGGAATGTAGAAATAAAAGAGTGGGCCACTCGGAAAACCTTCACGGGCCGGATCTGGGAATCACTTATCTAACGGATGTTCTAGACTGGTTTACATTCACACCTGGACTTATACCACAGTTGATTTGGGACCAGACTGTGAAGAGACCACCTGTTTTCTGGTTCTGGTCCTTTAGTCCACCGGAGATGGATTACTGTAGCGTGAGAGCGGAACATTTATTTCAACCCTAACACCTCATTGAAAACACCAACAAGCGTCCACAGTGATCTTCAAAAAAAACTCTTTGTCTTGTAATTTGCGCCAGTGTTTATGCCGCATTTCACTTTCATTTTTGCCTATTGAAGTGTTTTTTAAGCATCACACTAATTAATTCTGTGCATTATTGTTTGGCCTCCATAGTGCGATGATTCATGTGGAAGCAGCCAGCGCCGCCCAGCTGTTTCTTTGAGCCAGAGTCATTATCATATTAGATGAGTCTGCAGTCCCTAAAGCCATTCTCTTTTCAGCCCGCAATCGCAACGCTGACCCGCTACAATGAGCCTGATTGCTGATTCAGGCCGAAAATACAGAAGCTGGAGGTGCATGTGTGAACACATTGGCGCTGGCACACGCCCGTCATCGTAATCATTCACAGCTGCCGAAGGATCAACCTCCGCCAGAATTGCATTGGATCTTTATAGGTTGTGACTTGTTATTGGAGCAGCATCATGTCTTCAGAATGCAGCTGTTTTAAGTCTCCTTTTCCATTACGCCGATTACCCCTAGAAGAGTAGGTTAAGACCACTAGTTCTGACTCGGGTTAGACTCCCATGGGAGGATTTGTTCATATGATCTCACACAGGCATTTCCACCGGCATAATCGTTCCTCCATGAATAGGCAGCCATTGACTTCTGTCTGCATTATAATGGCTGGCATGGGGGGCTTATGTGATGCATCGTTCCTGACCTCTTTGTTCATGCCAAGTCAGAGAAAGCCGATTCCGATCGGTGACGCTCTCCGTCTGGTTTGTTAGGAAGTGAATGCAAGCTCAGCGGAAGCCGACTGGAATATTCTGGAGGGTTATTGTGCACCACGAGTCGATACCTGAGAAAGTTGCTCCCCCTTTGTTCCAGGCTCTCCTCGCTGCATAAAAGGAGCCCATATGCAAAGGTTACAACATCCAGATCGACATTTAATTTCCTCTTGGAATCCCAGTGGGCTGAGAGGATTACCATGGTTTCAGATTGCCGGCTGGAATGTTCTTGCCTCCGTACTGTATCACTGTATGCATTGTAATAGTGGCTTGTTTATGTGATTGATTTAAATGGCACAAAACATCCAAGCTGGGTTTCTACACCACAGATGTTTGTTTGGAATGTCTCTTTTGCTGATGCTCTGGAACTCTTCCTGTGAACTCCATCTTCAAACCTGAAGAGAGCAAACTTTTAATCTTCTTCATGCTGAAGTAACAGAAGAAATCCTTTGACCGTGATGATAAGGACGACAAACATTTGACATATTTCCACAAGACATTCCCTGGTAGCATTCGCTGAATTTCTTGTAGTTTTGTGAGTGTAGATCTTAACATTAATTCAAAATATATATATATAGAATTTTTATTTTGATTTAAAATTTCAAACCAGTCACAACAGCTCTACAACAGTTCCACAGAAATATAAAGAGGTTGAATAGACAAGATAAAAAGATTATAATTCGGAAAAAAAACTTAAAACCTCTAAAAGAAAAAAAACATATACAATCTAATTTATAAATGCATATAGATTTAATTTTTAAATGTTAAATGTTTAGTTTGCAATCAGAATATGCTGAACATATTTGTCCAAAGACTCAGGTTAATGCATATTTGATGCATATTTAATTTTTTTATGGATACTGAATCACTCTGCATCAGAAGCAACATATTTTCCAGAAATTATATATTTTTTCTGTATCTAATGTTTGTGAGCAATGATCAGAGAGCTCTTTAAGATGAAATATTCATTCATCCAATAATAAAATAAAACACTAGGTAAAGGTGGTGATTTATTGTCACACTACAAGCCCCTTAATTGATAGAAGAGCCGGTGCTTCAGTCATTGTGAGGTTTCTTCAAGCGGCTAATGGGTTGCTGTTCATTTCAAACCTCATCAATGCCTCTTCATGCACTCTTCACTTCTAAACACTAGCAGAAACAAGCCAAGACAAATATTATGTTTGGGCCAGCGCTGTCCATTGAGCTTAGCATGCCTCCTCCATCCTATTATTGATCGCAACTGTCTCCTGTGTTCCAACGTGACTTACATGAAGAGCATCAGAAAGGGAGGCGTTCAAAGCATGATAGAACTCTCGCAAACGTTCAGGGATTAGGTCTTACAGGCCAAAAATACAAAATATGAAAAACGTGGTGATTAAAGGCTTAATTTCTGTTTCAGAAAAGTTGCAAGTCACAGCAGTCAGCTTTGATGAAAGTTCCACCCCGTTTGGCAGTTGGGCTTCTTACTCTAAGCTCCTTAGGGAAGACATCTATCTTCTCAATGAGCCCAGCTCAGCAGACACCAGCTTCACCCAGTTTGGTTGCATTCAGTGAGACATTACTGGCCCGCTGTAGACATTTTCAAAAGGCCTTCTAAAGGCCATTTGAAAGAGCAAGTCGGTCAAACGGTTACTTTCCATGAGCTCAGATGTTCCTCAGATTTTCCTATTCTGCACGTGTTTTTGCCCAGTTGTGCCTGTCCTTTAGCTAAAGATGTTTAGAGAAGGTAATGGAGGAGGCAATGTGTGATTCTTTAAAACTGAGCTAATATGGATGACGCCATGGCTTTTCTTTTTCATTGTAAACTACATTGTAATGTCTTTTGTTGGGAGTTGGGCAATTGTTTGACGTTCCTAAAAACCACGTTTGGATAACTTCTAACAAACTCTTACAGTAATTTACAAATATGAATAAAACGTATTAGGTTGTAAGTTATGCACAGTGGAGCTGTTCTTTTGGGTTTCTGCCATGTCTCCGGTTTCTTCTACAAGCCAAAAACATGTTCTGGACCCCTTGGTGTGAGTGAAAGTGTGTGTATCTCACCCTGCAGTTGATTGGCCAACAATCCAGGGTGTGTCCTGCCTTCAAGCCCAGAGTTGCTGGGATTGACTCCAGCTCCTTGAGACCCAGAAATGGAAGAAGAATTTTAGAGTGTGCATTTATATTCTCTTTTCTGTCATTCCTGGAATGTGCTGGTACATTTCTTCCCTATAAAATTGGTGGGAGATTTTTGACTTTCAAAGCTCGTGCAAAGCTTGCAAGAAGATAGCGTGCGGAGTGTCTGCGTGGTGACAGATTCTCGGAGGTGAGCGCAGAGGCTTGTTATTAAACCGCTTTACCTTTGCTCTCCCCATGCACAATTAATGCAGAGAGAAACTAGAAAGCTTTTAAGAGCAGTGAAGTGGAGTCATTAGCGATACAATGTGAACTTTCTTCTTCACTCTTCAGTCGTCGGCTTGTGGAATGTCCTGTGTGTGTGAGAGTGGCGGTGTGTGTGTGTGTGTGTGTGTGTGTGTGTGTGTGTGTGTGTGTGTGTGTGTGTGTATGTGTGTAGGTTAATGGGGTGTTTCTCAGCTTTCTGCTGCAAAGTGAAGTTCAAGGCACCTTGTGTATCATCTAGGAGCATGATGGACTATATCAGTATGCTCGGAGAGTGGGATTAAAAGCTGTACTGGCTCTGGTTTGAGGAGATTATTCCTCTAGTGTCGCCCCTCCTTTTAAACGGGATTTATAGTTATTTGCAGAGCCTCTCATGTTACCTTTTATTTCTTATTTAGCTGGCCTGAGTGCTGTACTTTTGTGAAGTTGTGTGCATAGTCTCTTTTGACTCCGAATGCTGTTTTTAAAAGATTAAGCCGTGCAAAACTTGGCTTCGTGTTGCTTCAGAACCTTTTGACCTTCTACAACAGAAGACTTTTTTAGGCGTCTGTTTTCTTCGGCGCTTTCGCAGTCATTTTAACTCTGGATTATGTGCTTTAGGACATAAAAGCGCTTTAAAAGTCGAAAAACTTTTCTTTGGGAGTCAATTAAATGCTAAAAATCCCCGCACAACGAAACTATAATGTTCTGTGCCTTACGATGTATGATTTCGGAATAGTGTTATGATACTTGTAATAGTATTTTTTATGATGCTCATAAATGTTTTGGGAGATGTGTAGAGTGACAGAGGTGTTTTACAGTTGGCACTGCATTAGGTGGTTTTAGATTTAAAAGTGGTCGCGTTGAGAGCAGGAACTTGGAGAGCTTCATCATGATGTTGCTCTTGCTGATGACAGTGGAGTAGAAGCTGTTTTTGCTCATATTTTTGCTTCAAAAGCGACGTTAGTAAAATAATTGAGAGATTTCCGAGTAAAAAAAAATAGAGGTCTTTTTTCTCATTTATCAGACACATACACTTGGCAAGAAAATGTTCCAAATGTCAATGCTACGGAACATATTTTTTTGGACAATGGACAGAATTTGGATACTTTGGGAGAACATACAACTACATATAAAGCCCAAATTGGGACTCCAATTTGAGTCTTAAACTGGACTTTCTAGCTGTGAGTTTCCACCCAGAAACCACACTTACCTTTTAATTTCAAAAGGCTATTTTATTTCAATTTGTATTATGTAAAATTTATTTGATTTAAAATAAACATTATACCCTTGCAAATTAATTTGTGAAGAATAAGTATACAGCAGCACGGTGGCGCAGTGGGTAGCGCTGTCGCCTCACAGCAAGAAGGTTCTGATTGTGACTCGTGGTGTGAGTTCGAGGCCGGTCGGGGCCTTTCTGTGTGGAGTTTGCATGTTCTCCCCGTGCTTGCGTGGGTTTCCTCCGGGTGCTCCGGTTTCCCCCACAGTGAGAAAAACATGCGTTTCAGGTTAATCTGGCCGTGTGAGTGTGTGAGCGTGTGGTGTGTATGCCCGAGTGAAGTGGACGCTGGCGCAGATTGGCTGCCGCTATTTCACCGGCCGTGTGTGTGAATGTTGTGTGTCATGTAAGGCGACCTTGAGTGTCATGAAAGGCGCCAATAAATAAAAAATCGAATGAATTATTATTATTCTAAAAATAATAAAGTAGCTTTATGAATACAAATATCTACATTTTTATTTTGATTTGAATAATTGGTAAAGACACATACAAACGTGTTTTGTGGAATGCAATATGCAGTCCATTGTGTGCTTTCCGGCTACGTTTTTTAAGCCAAAAACTGTGTAAATTCCACAGCATCCGCTGTTTCCTGCGCTCTGGGCTATTCTGATCCCACATTTCAAGCCTTGATCCAGGTCATAAGCCATCTCCGCTTTGGTCTCCTGAACTGAGTTTCATGCTGTAGCTGCTGAGAACATTCCAGCTCATCCTGCACATCTGAAGCATGTTGTCCGGCTGCCAAGAACACTGAATGTCCAGGAAGAAAACAACAGATGAGAACACAGCACCACAAGCACGTCTGCAGTGTTTCTAAGACCTGGAGCCTTGTTCTTCTGGCCCTGAGGAATCCGATCCCTCTTGCCGCATCAAGACAATCATCAACTGTGACAGGACCCCGTCGCCCACCCATTTTCTACCCTTCATTTCATCTTAATCTCAAAATAATGAGCAGGAAGAAGGATAGACACATCGGATCTTATCACACACCCTTGAAGGTCACTTCACGAGGAACACCAGACAGGCTCAAACCAGCCTAATCCATCGTTTCTGCAGAATTTCCAATAGCTATGGACGAACACTGCTCAATTTAATTTAGATCTGAAAAAATATTCCCACCTCTTAATAATTATTCAAACGGCTCCTGCTTTAATTGATATTTTACCCTTTTTTGGATCTATAAGTCTGTCGCTCCCCCAGCAATTCTCTATTACTCTTATGCTGATTTCTTACATTTTAAGGACGTCTGGTAAAGGGAGATATACTCAAGTCCGTGATTGCTTTTTCAGTTCTCCGTTTTCATTTTTTTTCTTGCCTATTCAGCGCACTGTGAAGCCCGGCACAGCTTGCACACTTTATTCATGGAAGCATCCTTAATGAACTGTTAAAAATGACTGTGTCACCTATCAGCTGTTTGTAGTGCAAGTGTCAAAAGAGCCCGGGGTTCAAGGAATCTGCCATGCTGCTGCAAACAGAAGAATCCCAGCAGTGAGCGCCTTTCCCATCATACAGTCTGTTTATCGTGACTAACAATAAGCCTTGTGCGGCGCATGCTAATTATTTTGGTAGATTAGAACCCGAGGAGGTAAAAATAGTCTGCGCTGTCTACGCAATTATACATTTTGCATCACAATGTGATTCGGAATTCTTTTTCTCGCCTCCGTGTGAAATACTGAAAGTGTAGATGCTAAAACAGGCAATAATAAAATGTGCATTAATAAAATGTGTGATTAAAAATAATGATGCTGTAACACTCCACCTGGCCTAGATTTAGGGGATTTTATTGCTAATATTAATATTCTAACATAACAATATTTAATTTGAGTATATATTTATTTATCAGGGGAAACAATATATTTGTGAAAAATGTATAATATGTGAAACCTTGAACAAGTTTAATTCTTTCTCTTTGATTGTGTCAAATCATTTGTTTTCTATTGTAAATGATTGAAATACCGTTATTTATTCAGTTAAATTATTGAAATATTGAAATACAATTTATTCCAACCTTCAAAATGCCACCCCGTGTTTTTGTTCCATGTTTCTTTTGTGGCATTGGTGTGATACTTTCTTCAAGTTCAAACACTTTTAGAAGCCCAATTCATTGTGCTTTTATGCATTTTTCTGAAACAAAAGTAACAAGTGTATTATACTCTTTCACAATTGAGCAGACTGTAGACGTTAAACATTTGTAATGCCTGGCCAAGTCTTTCAATATGCGCTCATTGTTTTCCGGGTAATTTGTGTTTAAATCCTATAGATATCTTCTTTCTCTTCACAACATT
Organism: Paedocypris micromegethes; assembly: GCA_028031935.1. Lineage (NCBI taxonomy): Eukaryota > Metazoa > Chordata > Actinopteri > Cypriniformes > Paedocypris > Paedocypris micromegethes. Next base: position 12,270,946 of record CM051503.1, read on the forward strand.
GATCTCGATGTTACTTTCTTGGGAGACAAAATGACAAGAAAGTTCTCAATGCAAGCACATCTTGGCGTTTAAGAGAACTTCATCACGTCTGTAGCTCATATCTCGAGTTTTTCCTGTCAAAGCAAAATATTGACTACATTGTGAAATCTTGGAAAGGTCACTTGTAAGTCAAGGTACCACTGTACAATATCCAGAATTTGTATTTCAACACTGTTTTAGTTGAAAACAGATTTTTTAAAAAGAGATGGCGCCATCTCCCCGTGACCCAGACATTGAGTAAGCGGTAGAAAATAGATGGATGGATAACCCAGATTTCACAGTTCTGACAGAATATTGCTGTATAGTTATGAAACCAGCATCCCCAAAGCCTCGCAAAGGCTTTTTTCTTATTCTCCGGTAGCCAATTAGTCGTTAAAAATCTTGTTTTGGGGCAGTAGTACAGTGTCTGTGTTGTTGTGTAGAGACCAGAAATGTCCGCATGTCTCCCGTGGTTTGAAAAATAGGCTGCGTCTTTGCCGTGAACCCTCACAGAAAGCAGAAAGCTTGTCACTCTTTGCGTCAACATTGCCTTTCATCCATCTTTAAAAATGTGTTTACACTTCAGAGAAGTTTTATCAGTGCGAAGTCACTTTGTATTCGGCTCAGCTTCGGCCCGGACACTTTACAGTCTCGCCGTAGTTACGCTCTGTTATGTCTGTCTCAAGACTTTTTTTTGGAAGTGTAATGAGTCAAGGGATGCTTTGTTACTGTTCTGCTGTGTTATTGACATTATTTATATGATGAGAATCTGCCAGGCTTTTTTTTCAAATGGCATCTTGAAATAATTTTCAAATGACGTGGAACAAGCTGAATTAGAGGTAGAGAATGCAATCGCTCACACTTTTTGAAATGACATGAAAATAGTCTGCGACCTACAAAGGGTGATTTTTTTTTTATAAATTAGTAATTTCTTTGTATTTTTTGTTTTTGTTTTTCATACAGTAGACCCTGTACATAAAGTATATACAAATATTATACAATATATTTGTAAAATACTATAATAAATATTATATTATTACATATATATATATATATATATATATATATATATATATATATATATATATATATATAGAGAGAGAGAGAGAGAGAGAGAGAGAGAGAGAGAGAGAGAGAGAGAGAGACTGTTTATCACACTTATTACATGTTTTTATAAATTGCTTAATAGTAACTCATTACTTGTAACTTTACAGGCAGAGGTAAAGTTACAAGTGATAGAATAACAATAAAGGCTATTCTATTCTATTCTATTCTAGATGATTCTAGCTTTTATCTAAAGCGACAAAAACTTGGTAATATTTAACCAACTAGTTAATTTCTCAGCCAGAAACTGAGAAGTTGGAAGAAAGAGCAACTTGCAAACAGCCAAGTCACTTTGTCAGGCTGCTATCTTTGTTCGTGTGTTTTATCAATACATTGTATTTGTAGATAATATACTGCATTTATAAATATTGTGGGTATTATTATTAATTATAAATAATAGTATAGAAATCTAAAATACACATACGGTATTTTTATAGAGCATAGTTTACTATAACATACTATAGCATACCACACGTTTATTTCCTTCTGAAACCTTCTGAAGCATTTGTGGTTTCATGGAAAGTGCAGAAAGCAAGTCTGTGTTAGAATCATTTGATTTTTTTTTTTTTTTTTTTTTTTTTTTTTTTTCAAAAGCTGGTGAAATTCTGTAAGAACCATACTTTTCAGATTTCTGGTATCACAGCCTCCAGTCTTGCTCTTTCGCATTTTTGGGGCAATGACGGAATGAGATAGAGAAGATGTATAGAAGAGAGCAGATGCTCCCTTGATGCGGAACGACAGCTTTACTCATCCTTGATCCACAATTGAAGTTTCGATTGGCTGTAGTTTCTGCATGTGTTTGGCCATGTGATCTGCCTAAAGAGCAAGATTCCATTGTTTTTATTTTTTTCTTTCTAATACAGCAAATCAAATTATGGATTTGAAAGATGACATTTTCCCTCTCTCTAAACCGTAAAGGTCACATTTCTTAAGCCTTTGCCCAATAATAGGTTTAGTCTCAACACCCAGCATAAAACAAGACTTAATTCCTATATTAAGAAACAATAACAAAATCACTATTTTTAATAATTATTTTACTTTTATTTCTATTCTTATTGAATTTATTTGATCTTAAAGGTACCGGTATTATCTTTACGTCAACTTGACAGCCTTTAGTGTGCAGCGCATATGCATTTTCCATACTTTTTTTAAGGTTATTGTGAAATTACCAAATGAAAGTTTCTTTTTCTGATTGACCTTTTGCATCGAAATGCTTTGGTTTTCAATTGAGGTTGTTTATTATCAACATACACAATGATGCAAAATGTCTATCGATGAAATATTGCTGTTGCTATTCATTGCTTTTGTGAAGAAATGCAATCAATAATATGCAGGATGGAGTTTGGCCTTTTTGTCCGGCCATAATATGTTTTCTCATGTGGCCCCCTGGACAAAATAAATGCCCAAACCTGGTAGGCATTTTCTCAAGGTCAGACATTTTATTTCCACTTTACTCTAGATTACAAAACTGAGTGTTTTCCCAAGCATCCCTCATTCATTTGAAATGCAGACCGAATTAAACAAGACCTTTATGAATTATGCGACTGAATTCCAAGATTTTCTAGAAAGATGACTGCTGTGTGAGTTTCCTCTCAAGTTTCAAAGAGACAAGGTTTTTTTTTTTTGCATGCTGTGTGAAGCAGAATAATTCACTGCTCTGGCAACGCATCCAGTGTGCAAGATGTCCACTAAAGCAACAAACCATACGAAAATGAATCTTAGATGCGTTGTTATCAGGGCCCATCTGCGATTCTTCTTTTAAGAGAATACATGCTTTCTTGGCACCACTGCTGGTTCCCAACCATCATTCACCTTGAATTTTTGTCTAGACGAGAATCAGAGTGAGCGTCTTGAACATTCCGGAATGGTGAAGTCAGCACACATGTGAACCCTTTCCAGACCATCAAATATCTGGGCTTCAGGACTCATTAACTTTCTGAGCTCAATGGGAAATTTTTACCTAGTGACCTAAAAGCATGAGTAGATCACAAAGCTGTTTGTTCCATTGCTAGCCATTGCACCATCTATAGGAAGGGGATTGTTTTTAATACCAAAAATAGCACAGTAATCTCTGGCATTATGCCAATTGAATCGGGTTCAACTGTACTGTAGATTTTCAAACTGGAGCGGTAATACTTTATTCTATCAATCTCATGGTTTGTTGGAACTTTACATTCAACAAACAGTGTAATTCACTCCGTCTTCTCTTATAGCTGCTGTGATAAAGTGACTTGGCTGTTTGTGGCTTCTCCATTCTTTCGTTCACTGTGGGTTTACAAAGTGCGCGAGGAGGATTTATAGATTAAACAATGAAAGACATTTTGGTGTAAGTGTGAATTTAGTAAGTAATAATGAGTGAGTATTTGTAAGGCGCTTTTCACAGTTTTAACTGTCTCAAAGCGCACATGTAAATATGTAAAGGAAATGATGCTTTTTATTCAATTTGTCGTCTGGATTGTTGGTGTTGACTAAGTGGCTGCGGTTATGACAAGACAAAGACAAAGACCAGCGAGCAAGCACATACGCAACAGTGGCCAGTAGTGGGATTTTAAATGTTTGACAAAACCAGGTATTCTTTTTCTCTAATTTTGTTCCTGGATTGTTCTTCTTATTTATGCTAAATATCAGCATATCATGCTAAATGCTAGATTGTTTTATTACACATAAGTAATCATGGACGACATGGTTGGGTAGTGGTTAGGGCTGTTTCCTCACAGAAAGTAAGACCTGTTTTAGACTCTTAAGTTTGAGACCCTGTTGGGGTCTTTCTCTTTAAAGTTTGCATGTTCTCTCCATGTTTGCGCGGGTTTCCTCTGGGTCACCAGTTCATTACCCCAGTCCAAAAGCATGTGTTTACCAGAATTGGTGTAAAAATATTAGCCGTCAACTGTGTACCCCACCGTTAGGGATTGCCTTCAACTCCCCATGACCCAGAAATGAAAAAGCGGATCAGATGATGGATGTAACTTATGCACATTACAAGAAAGAGTGTTACCACCAAACACAGTGAGGTTTGACTGCAGGAGGCGTCTTTATCTTTTCTACAGGATATTGCAAAGTGGCTTAACCCTACTCTTGATTGAGATTAGCCATTGTCCAACTGTGCCATTCCTCTCACTTTGTCCTTGGGTATAATTAAGACTTTCTTTTCTGGATGCTTTGTACAAGGCCCCCTTTTCTCTAAGGGGATTGTCTTCCCTGTGAGAGCTAGTAATTACTCGGACATTCTTCCGTTTAACCTTTGAGTTGGGCTGGTCTGTTGAGAAAGATGTCTTCCTGAATCAGGTTCTCAGTCTAAACAGGCTTGTGTAGAGCCTTCCAGCTACAGATGTGTTTTTACACCATTTTTTGCTGCTTCATACATCCGAAGAATCAAAGTTGTCATTAGCAGATGGGATTTTTGTGAGGTTTTTTTCCATTGCGTATTTGACTGTTAAACGCGTAATGGCTTCCTCTAGACGATCCTGGGAGAAGGGTAATGTAGACGGAATTAAATGACTCTGTCTAATTAATTAGAAAAGTGCAGGGTGGTAAGAAACAGCAGCGTCTTCTCATTAGACTAAGTTTGTGAGTCTCTAGAGTCTGCTGGTGTGGAATAATATCTATATGTCTTCTCCGCCGACTGTGCTTGCTGACACTTACATGCACTCCACCGCCTGCAAACAGCAACGTTCAAGAACTATTGTTTGTTTGCCTCGGTTTTTGGGTTTTTTGTTCATTATGCAGAGGAAATGATTAAGCTCACTTTGAAGTCTCGATTGTTTCCTCGGGATTGGTATCTTCTTTTG
>CM051503.1:12278355-12322161 GCA_028031935.1 Paedocypris micromegethes
CCCCCTCAGCTTCACAGCGCCCAGTTTCTCCTGACGATTAGTGGTCATGATGTGGAACTAATTTGCTGTTAGCTGCTTGTTTTGAATCTAATCCGTCTTTGTGGTTTCTCTGTGGACTCTGTATTATCATTTCTCCATGTGCACCTACACTAACATCATACGCTCTGTGTTTCTTCTTCATTTGGGGGTAATTCATGTACTGCGGGGAAAAGCATCTGCTGCTCGGAAATGGATCAAAAGTCTATTTTTATTTTCCAAATTTAGACGTACACGCTCAAGCCAGTTATCATTCTGTACTCAGTGATATCGTGGTGAATATGAACACTGTGGATTGACTGATATTTTAAACTCATTTTATATCTATATCAATACTCGTGTTTTTCATCTATGTGTAGCACAACGCTTTCTCTGTGAGATATTAATGATATTTGTGGAATGTGTGGGAAACCCTTCGGTGTTTCTAAATGCAGCATCTCTGCTTTTCTACAGCAAACCCTGGAGAATAACTTGACCAACCTGGTGAAGAGGAACAGCGAGCTAGAGAACCAGATGGCCAAACTCATTCAGATTTGCCAACAGGTGGAGGTGAGCAACCTTTACATTTCTGTATAAACACTTTGTATGTATATACGTACATCCATAGTGGCGTATATACGCCTTTATAAATACATTATATTTAATAAATATGAAAATTACGAAAGTGCTATGTTTTCAGTTTATTTTCATTATGGAACGTTACAACTTCATTTTTGTGGATTAATTTTTGAGTTTTTTTTGCAAAATTCTCGTTTTAATTGCTTGCGCTTGACATTCTCAAAGAAGTAACTTTTAAACAAAGATTAATTTTAAAGCAAATAATTGTGAGGCAGAAAAAAAGTATTATACTTATATTGTCCAAATGATTTGATAGCTTTACTGGCATAATAAGTGCAGTATATATGCAGTTATTGAATAATAACCATTTGTCTACACATTTGAACAGCCTCAAATAATAAATAGTTGCTACGCAATTAGTTCCTTTTATATGTTTAAAACTCTGTAGTCAATAATGGACCAGTTTGTTCTGCCAAGAAGGGCTTGTGAGTCAGTCATTCTTTATATCGCCTAGACGTTCTATAAAATGCTTTAATGCATCTCACATTGTCAGTAACATGAAACACGGACGGACACGACTGAGTTGATATAATGATAATGTTTTCTCGCAGGTTTTTCATTAGTGCTACTCAAGGCTTATTTATGTGAACCTTTTGAGGGACCTGATGTTCTATTTATCTGCAGACACTTCACCACACATGATAAACACCCCTTTTAAAAGTCAATTACCCTTTATCTTTAAATGAGTGTGTATTAACCCTGACGCAAACAAGCCCCGAGGGAATATTTTGGCCTTTTAATTGTCACTTTTAGTATTGGCTCGGGAAGCTGGTGGCTTCCACTATGATAGTATGGGTTTAAGCACAAAGATCAACCTCTCACAATGGCTGTTTAAGAAAAGGAGCGTGGAATCACGGTCATGTTAACTAACAGTCGCACTGAATGTGTAGCTCCTTCTTATCGGTTTATATATAAATACGTTTATATCAATAGAAATTCAAGGACTCTGTACGCAGTCTCTAACTGCGGCATATACTCGGTATCCAGCAAGCTGTTAACAAAAGGTAAATTTATATTATATAATTATTTAGGACCGTTATGAAGACATGTTTATTGATAGACTTTTCAGTCACTAGAAGAACCTCATTACTTTAAAGACCAGACATTAGTGAGCAGTAATTCATTGGGAATACTGTGCTGTTTGTAGAAGATCCCTGGAGTGTTGTAAAATAACTGTCTTTAAGACCTAAATGAGAGCGAGGACTTCTACTTCTTTAAAGATGAGCTGAGGTTAAGAAGACTTTTTCAACTTGTCACCATTCATAAAGAATATATATGAGGGAGGCTGTTTATAATCATTAGTATGTTTATCTTTTCCATCACTGTACTTTGTTTTTTATATTCATGTTTTTTATTCTCTGTTTAAATTTTCTCCATATTTTTGTTTCATATTTCTTTTCTCCTATTTTAGGACACAAATACACTTTTGAATTTTGCAATGTCTATGTTTGTGTGTTGAAATAAATAAGTGTGCTGTTGTGTTTGAAGTAAATTGTTAGTTCTTTTTTAGCTTTTTCATGCAAACTCTTTACAAAAATAATACCCTCCAAATTGTTTATGATAAAAGGTTTAGGGTGATTTGGATTATTTCAGTTTTTTAATGGGGTACCAGTGTTTATTTTTAAATTTTCCCACATCAGGTTCTCACATATGTTTGTAATGAAACTTAAAAGTCATGTTTCCAGTTTAGCTGATTTACTTTAGCAATCATTTTAGCTGTTTACAGAAAACCCATATGTTTCAACTATAGCTTTAGTGTGTGGATGTGTAGAATTATAGTGTGTGTCAATGTTTTAGTTTAGCATTTCACATAATTCCAAACCAAAGATCCATAAACCAAATTCCAAACTGACTGAGCCATTCAAAAAATGCTCTTTCCAACAGAGTCTTCAATGAATCAAGTCTTGAATGGTGTCGGGCACCGTGTGCATCATCTGGAAAGCATTGCTTTCTGTTTCAAGGCACATGTTCATCCGCCGACATCTGAGAAGCATTTTTAAAAGCAGATTCAGTTACATTTTACGTTTAAAATGTTGTTAAACAACTGCCATGTTCCAAATCTAAAACTTTTCTCAATGTTTGCAGAATTGAATCTTTACGACAGTTTAACTTCTCGGTGTACTTTTCTGGAAAACATCTGCTGATGTTTACCGTACGGGGCTTCTTTGGGAGCATTATATGGAACATAGTGTCTGCACCAAGACGCTCTTTGTACGACTTTGTCACATTCCATTAGACAAAAGTGTCGTCCTTAACAGTGAACACCACAGGAAATGTTCTAAGAGAGTTTATAAATAACTCAGGAGGAATTCTGTGAGCGTACAGGGAAATTCTTGCTCCTGAGAATATATATCAGCCCATCTTTGGAGATCTGAACCAGGGACTTTATCACTGGCTTCTTTGACATTCCAAAAGGCTTCTCTCTCACCACTGGGCCTCTGGGGTTTATTAGCCATGCAGTGCAAAGGGCCGCTATGTGTTGTTGGTGCTCCGCCGTCTGTGGACATGCGAGCAACATTGTGGTGAAGACCTCCACGCTGTGATGCATATGCCGTTTTCTCATCCATTTTTTAACAGGGCCACTTGGGCTCTTCAGTAATAAGGCAGGCCACCGAGGAGAGCCACATACAGCCTCCAACTTAGAGCATGTCTTTTCTGTCAAACAGATAGAAATTCATTAGAGCTGCCACAACAAAACCGACGTCTGTTCTTTGTCATCCGCACGCCAACAAGAAGATATTCTATGTGCCCAGGGTCAATCAATCGGGCTCATTAACATCAGTTCATAATGCTTTCCTGCCCTGCAAATTAGCAGATTGAAGATAAATGAAATCAGAAAAGAAAGTGTCAGGAGTTTAAGAGCCTCATCAATAATGAGCTTTGCCTGAATCGAAACATGCTGAGTGCATTGCAGTTTCCAAGTGGAAGACCTGGAGGCTTAATGGGAAGTGAATATATGCCTCACCAGCTATAACTAGCTGTCTGGTTTTTATTGAAGAACTCATAGAAGTAACAATAATTACCAAATAATGTATGAGTAGATGGTTTATGGACCTTAAAAACGTTAATATTGGAGCACAAGCTCATGTTCATAGAGATGTCTAGTAGATAGTCTCTAAGTTAAAGAAGACTTCTGCTTCCAAACAATACCATCCAACAATCACAATTATCTAACGTCCCACGGAATATATCTAAGAGCACCGATCATATCTAATATCTAAGTTAATATCTAAGAGCACGGACATCTAATGTCGTAAAAGCTCCAATCAGAAGCTCTGTGAAAATCTGCCCAGTTTACTGGTATTCAATTGTTGTTCGTTTGTGACGTCTCCTTCAAAGCCAAAATCTTTGAGACTGGTCTCTCTGTTGTCCACTTCTGGGCGCTATACACAAAAAACAAGTGGAAGTCTACAGTATAGAGACCCTCATTTTAAAGGTTTCAACATTTAAAAATCCAACTCATTTCTTTTATAAAGAACAAAGTTGCTAGAAGAGTCTGCGGTACAGGTGAATGTGTCGAGTAAGCAAGTATGTACAACCAAAAAGACAAACTGGTTCAAACATTAGTGCAGACCTGGTTATGTTTTTATCAACCTAAGCGAGAAATACCACACACATCACTTCACATTCCTACAACCTCCGAAGGGCTTTATAAAGACTCTCAAGAGAGGATACACAGACTTCCCAGATCCCTGATGGAGAGAAAATGTGTTAAAAGCACTGATAAGAAATGGACATATCAGTGGCTGGAGACATTTGTCTTTGCACTCATCCACTGAACCGCGGCACTGGAAAATGGTGACAGATAAGGAGAGAATGTGTCTTTGCCTCAGACTTTACCGTACATGTTCACTGACACACTTTTCATATCTTCTCTAAAGGATCAGAGTCACTGAAACTTTACATAGTCTGGGAGTTTAAGAAAGTCTGTTCTGATCTCATCCATGGCCACCGCAGAGAAGCTCAAGCACCTTGGCGAAGTCTGCTGAATTGCAAACTTTTGCGGATGAATGAACGGCTCATAGGAAATCCAGCGAGACGGGATGACACCTCTGCAGCGCATCTAGTCTTGGTTTTTCCACGCTCCTAAAAATTAGGATATACTCCACTGCCTGCTGCATTATGAGAATGTGGAGTCCTTCAGATTAGCTCAAGAACACTGGGAGACAAGAGATTCTTGGAATTGATTGCAACGCACAAGGAGATGCACCCGAATGAAACATTACCAAGTGTAAGGTGGATGCTGGCCAGAAGAATTGGTGGTGGCCAGTTTTTCTTTACAGTGGGACCATGAAAAGCCACCAGGCTCCTACTTGTCAAGTAAACTTGAGGAAGGACATTGAGAGGAAGTCTTTGACTTGACTTTGACTTTAAATTGTACTTGTCTGTCTGAATGATGTCAAGTGTGAAGTGTTTTTTTCAAGAGCCATACTTGTCTAGTCAAAGGAACTCAATGCTTCAGCATATCAAGACGTTTTGGACAATTCTATGCTCTCAACTTTGGGAGAAGAGTTTTGAAATTACTGTCCACTGGTTTACTGTGTATTTAGATGACTTGCCTGCACAAAGTTCTAATCTCAACCTAATAGAACACATCAGGGATGAATTGGAAATGAGAGCCATGCCATCTTGCCCTTCAAGCTTTTTCTGGAAGATTCCAATAAACTTACCCCTAAACCTTATATTGAACCATATTGAAACAGTTATATCAGTGAATCGTGAAATTTATATTTATATTATATGGGTGAACTCACGATAAATAATAACCATTGTGCCCATATGAATACTATTTTAATATGTTTATGGGTTATTACCAGAGAAAAACTGCTTTGGATACCAACACATTATGTTAAGTACATAAATATAATTGTAATTAGCCTATCACTTTTAACTGATATGTTTTGCTGCCCAGAATGGTTTGCTTGTAAACTTTAAAATGCCATTTGAAAGATATTTTTTCCAATTACTTTCAAATAAAGTATGAAAATGTCATTTTAAATCTTCATGGAATTGACAGGTATGATTTTAATAACAGTAAAAATGGTAAAATGTCAGTTCTGTAAAAAAAAAAAACTGTTCTATAACGTCTGTACAGTTCTGCACAAATGTCTGTATTCATTAATGAATTACAATAGCTTATATCTGCTATCATTATGAAAACAATAGCTTGTATCTGAAAGCCAGACTTGCTGGTTTTCTCTCATCCTTGGCTTCTGTAGTTAAAATGACAGCCTTGACAGAGTTAAATGCGATGTGTATTAATTGTCCTTTTTATTAAGTGTGTGAGGGTGAAAGAGAGTGTGTGTATGATTAGCAGCTTAAGTGGAGCCGTCTTAAATAATAAGCTTTGTGCAGGGTTAGTACAGTTCTAAATGGTTCTGGGACAGTGTGGTAGTCTGTGACTGGCAATCTTGTGTAATTACAGGGATAATCTGCGAATCAAAGGGAAATGCATGATTGAAAGTGGTTTGACGCTGCAAACGGCTCTTTTCTGTGATGGCGCGATCCACTAGCTGTTCATAATTCTGCATTAAATCGATAAATGCTGATAAACATGTTTTATTATCCTTTCTTCTGAATCTCCACTGTAATCTCCAGGTGAACACAGCCATGCATGAAGCCAAGCTGGTGGAGGAGTGTGATGAATTGGTGGAGATAATCCGCCAGAGGAAACAGGTCATTGCTGTCAAGATCAAGGAATCCAAGGTAAAGATCCACGTTCTTTGCTTTTTGTGGACATTTATCTACCAGCGTATCAACACACAAATCAGACACTTTCCAGACACATTTGCTCAAATGACAGATGAAAGATTTCATATTTGTGTGTGTGTGTGTGTGTGTGTGTGTGTGTGTGTGTGTGTGTGTGTGTGTAATTCCGCCTGGTGTTTAGACTCTTGGGAATCTCTTCATTTGCCATTTCAGTGACTTATGGGGCATTCCGACTGGCACGGTTCGTCAAATTAGCCTGTCATGAATGTATTTTATTAATAGGCCAATCACATTCTGTTCTATATTTAATACTTTGACACTCATAGATATTGCTAAAATTGAGAACCCATTAGATTTTATGCTCCAGTTCATCTCAGCCGAGCAAAGATGAGGCATGTAGTGTTGGGTGAAGCGTTGGACAGCCTGCGCTCACACTCTTCTCAAACGGGACTCTGAGCAGTGAGAGCGGCCTGTAGATGGCTGTTTTCTGATGTGAACGGCCTAGACAAATGTAATCTCCATCTCGACTGTAAGGCCGTGTTCGCACGCAAAGGAGCCTTCAGTTGACGTACACGTTACATAACACAAGCTTATGTTTGCCTTTGTCTACCCTTTAGGAAATATTAGTAATGGAGTTCGAGGACAAATTGGGCAAATACTTTAGCTTTTAAGAGGCTTTTAGATCCATAAACCCTGATGCAAAGTGTCTGCAAGATTGCCGTTCAGATTGGAAATTAAGAAAGAGACTTTGGCCTTGAAAGCAAGTTTGCAGCTCGTTTCAAATCATTTTCTTTTTGTTTTCCTGATACAGTCTAATTCCTTTAATGCCGTCTGAATCCCCGAACTTATACTCTGTGAAGCATTTGATCAAAGTGAATCATTTGGATCCGCCTTCGAAATTGGGTCAGATTCTGATCTAATTCAAACCACCGAGGCTCAAAGCTACTTTTTCCTCTCCGTGTTTTTGGATATATCTAAATCCCTCCAAAAATTTCGTCCTGGCTCGTGTTCCAATCTTGTTTTCAGTTCCATGGCGCTGAAGTTATCAACTAAAGTGACCAAGAAGATATAATGCATCAATTACCATTGCAAGAAGGAACAAAAAATGCAAATTTAGAACATGGATTATTCCTGGGACAAGCTGGTGCATTTTAAATGTGTAGGGTAGGATTGGAGTGATCTAATTTTTTTTGTTTTGTTTTATACATACATGTACCTCAATCAGTAGAGCTAGTGTTTGCAACACAAAGGATTTGGGTTTCATTCCAAGAAAACCACAAAGTTGGTGATATCTTTTTTTGATTAGTGTAACATAATAACAATAAGAAGAGTAATTTAAAGTCGCAGAATTAAAGTCTTTGATAATTTAATGAATTGTATTAATCATAAAATAATTGTGCGTACAAGATTTGTTATATTTTAATGTCTGCTAAAGCTTAGTAGCATGCTAAGCTACTTAATACCATGATTATTAGCCATAATTAATTAACGGAAGTTTGTGTTAAATCGGCAGGAAATGTAAATTGAAGTTCAAGGGTTGACATTTAATTTTAGTGTTTATTTTTTACTTAACAAATCCAGATATTGGGTCAAAAGGGTTTTACATTAAAGCTTGTCATTTCATATATTTATGGCACACATTTTTTTAATTAATATTTTTTATGTAACATTTCAGAGCAATGCAAAGCCCATGTATAACTCATTCACATTTATTGCATTATATTGTCATTATTGTGATTGTGGTTGATTAATATTGTGATTACTAATTGTGTTAAATACATTTCTTTTTAAATGTGCATGTGCAGGTGATGAAGCTGAGGAAGCTGGCCCAGCAGATCGCAAACTGCCGACAGTGTCTGGAGCGCTCGAGTGCCCTCATCACACAGGCCGAACACAGTCTGAAGGAGAACGACCATGCCCACTTTCTGCAGACCGCCAGGAATGTAGCCGAGAGGTGAGATGGCACAGACTCGTGTTAAATCATTGGTCTGTTTGTGTCTGTAGCTTCAAACGCCAATGCACCATTTACACCCATTCCTTTCGGATTTATTCCTCGTTGCTTGGTTTTAAACTCTTTCCTTCTCCACTCAGTTCTTGGGCATGTTGGGTGCAACTTCAAGTCTTAAACCAGAAAATAGCAATAGCACAAAAAACTCATCGTGACATTAGTTTGGATCATTTCTGTTCAAGGTTAGACCATAATTTCAGCAAATGTCTGTCTGGCATGATCTTAACTGACATGTTGGTGTCAGTTAATGCTGTTAATGCATATTTTAGATGATGGAATAAATGTAAACATTCTGTGGCCCTAAAAAAAAAGCTTTGAAGAAAATCGGATTAGAGCTCTGTGTTAGCTTCGCTACTTATATGTGTAACGTATAAATACCCAAGAAGTCTAAAGTATACAGATGTTAACTAGACTCCATCCAGCTTGCGTTTTGGTTCCAAAGTTAATTTAAAGCAAATGATGGAACTTTGATGGTGCCAGGCACGTTTTTTTCTGGTTCAAGCATATCCAGATGCTGGATATAAGTCCTACCATCACGAATGACGTAGAACACTGGCTTAAACGGCCCGTTAATAGACTGTCTAAATAGAAACATGAACTAATTGGCTCTTTTTCCCTGCAGGGTTGCCATGGCCACCGCCTCGTCCCAGGTCCTCATACCAGATGTCAATCTAAACGAGGCTTTTGACAATTTTGCTCTTGATTTCTCAAGAGAAAAGAAAATCCTGGAAGGACTGGATTACTTGACAGGTAAAAACTAGAAGGAAAAGGTAAACCTGCTGTTCCAGGCCTCCTATGTATCTGTAGCGCAGATATAATGAACTCATGCTGTATCCAAGATAAGGCCAGAATTACATCAGCAATGGCACTTCCAGAGCTGAATCAATACATCCTGTCTTCTGCCTCTTCTTTTCCAGCTCCAAACCCTCCGTCTATACGGGAAGAGCTCTGCACCGCATCTCATGACACCATTACAGTGCACTGGACCTCTGAAGATGAGTTTAGCGTCACCTCCTATGAGCTTCAATACACCATCTACACAGGCCAGACCAACTTCATCAGTGAGTCCATTTTCACACCTCACACCTGATTGTAAAGCATATATCATTTATCATTTTTTTTATAATCATACAGTCAATTCTGGTTAGTCTGACCAGCTTTTTTGGACCAAGAATTTGAACAAATCTTATTACATGGGCCTTGAATTGTTTGCTTATTTGGACCAATATTTCACTTAGTAGGATCTACGAATGTGAAAGAGAAATACTGTACAGCCGGTGTAAAGTCAATGCACCAAGCCCGTCTTGTCTCCGCTTAAAAGTGAAGATTATGATGGAACTGTGGAACTTCATCAGGTAGAAAAATTTGTTTCAACAAGACTGAAAATTAAAATGAAGACTGAAGATTATGATGCCGAGAAACACATCGCTCAATCACTGCGTTACACACCTGTTCATAAAAATGTGTCAGATTGTCTCAAGACACCGGAAATGTGTTATAAACACATTTCAAAAACTTTGTAGAATAATGTATCAATGGACAATTTTGTAAGCAACAGTCATTTTTGGTTTCACCTTATGTGTTTGTTTCAAACATTAGAGCTCATAATGACATTTTTATGTTGCATGGCGTATGTCACAAAGTGATCGCGTCCCATATGGTTCGATTAACCAAAAGCAACTGGTTTTCATGTTTTACACCCTCAAAAACGGTTCCGTACTATAGACAGAAAATAACTATTTATTGTGAGATTCCTGCTTCTAATTCTCAGTGAGCTTTACTCCGTCTTCTTTATTTGTAGCTTCAGAATGGTTTAGTGTGAGTTTAGTGTTATTTGTATTATTTATTTAATAATTTATTTAAAAGTAAACACTCAGATGACACTTCAAGTAAAGTGAACACTCTAAGGACACTCAATTGTGAACCCTACAGAACCTGTATTCCAACTCCCTACCACTACACCACAACCGCTACACACTTTTTTGTTTTATTTTGTATTGTTTTTTTTATTTTTTAGGTAAATGTCAAATTAAGCCTCCTCCGTACCTTCAGTGTGCCCTCCAGCTTTTAAACGGGAAAACTGCATTGCGAGTCAGGAAGAGAAAGGTCAGCTTCTAATAGGCTGTCAGCCAGTGAAAGACGCTGACATGCTTTACTTGTCCGGGCCCGGTCAGTGAAGAGACCGTCAGCTTTTCCCTGCTTCAAAACACACTTGCACAGCGCTGCTCCTCACTTTTGCTGCCAACAATGTGTTTTTGTTTCCACCACCGATGCTTAAGATGGCCAGGAAGACTCACAGAGCTCCTAGAAGATCCTCAGAGGATACAAACAAACAGATGTAAGAAATTGAGAGGATAGCTTTTTCATAGTCCGCTTTTATAGCATTGCTGTTGGATTGTGAATACCTAAACGCTGCAGTTCTTAGATGTGCGTACTTCACTCCCATGAGGAGCCATGTGAGCCCGTAGGCCTGTGCATTTACCCGGGCCCTGGTTTAGTCAGGCAGAGTGCTTCCAAGAAACGCTTTGGCACTCAGTCAGTGTTCCTAAACTCTAGCTGGATTTCCTTTCTAGACAAAGCGCATTTGTGAATCATTTGAGAAGAATGCTATACAGTCTATTTTTGTCATCTTTCGATAATAGCGAGATTGATCAGATCAATGTGCTGCTTGATGTTGCTATTTCAGAAGAAATCGTTTCTTTCTTTTGAAAGATAAAGCTCTTTTTTGTGTGATTTAGCTATTATACTATATAGTATATTTTAGACTATACAGTACAGTGGTACCACTTCTTACAAAATTAATTTGTGCCGAGAGCAGTTTCGTATGGCGAAAATTCCGTAAGTAGAGACTCATTTAACGGTGGGGAATGACGATCCTGAGTTATGGCAATCGCTTGTTAGTTGTTGTTGTAGCAACAATGTTTGTTAATTAACGTGCGTGAAGATTAAACTATTGTTTTTTTACACACCAGTACTCTCAAGTTTCTCACGAAACTTATCTCCTTGCATTCTTGTCACTACAACATTTGGCCTAGAAGCAAGATTTTCTCAAAGGCGCGCTACCTAACTTGAAACTTTCGTTTGTGTAGTTGTATAAATTTGTAAGTTGAGGTACCACTGAACTATAATATTGATTGACTATATTTCTTGATTTTAGCATCCAAGACAAACGCAATTTTTAGCTATTAAGCAGTGAAGTTCACCTACAGCAGCTACTCGCCATTCAAACCGTCTCCAGAATTCAAACGCACCAGCAGAACAACAACGTCTTAGAATAAATGCAAATTAATAGAGCTTAATTTGTTTGGTTTGTTTACGGCTGATTGTAAAGAATGGCTGAGGTCTGTCCGGGGACGGATCTTCTCAGGTGAGCCCGGCATCAGCTCTGATAAGATCTGACATAAAGCAATACCCTCTTCTCCGTTCCCGTTTTTGACATTGAGTGATAGTGATACAAGCCTCTGGACTTGCATACTAACCTGCAGCACACAATATGCAAATGTCAGCATCCTTTTCAGAGCAAACGGGCCTCATCACCTAACCTGACGTGCGCTTCTCTAGCTCAGGGATGTTTGCTGTGACTCATGGGTATTGGATGGAAGAAGTGGACGTTAGGAGGGTCAGCGGACAAGTGGATAATGTAATTAGAATTTGCAAAGCTGGCAGCAGACAGGAAACAGGTCAGGCCTGCTGGACTTGGCACTGGTTTTTATTGCTCTAATAACGCATCTGAAATGGATAAGCTCAACTTTTAAGCAGCAATTCACCAAGATCATGGCTTAAGATCAGCCCCCATTGCTTACTTTTTTTTTTTTTTAAGGTGTTTTTATTCCAGTCTGGGCTTCCCGTCTTGTTCATCAGAAGACTTTAGGATGTCTAAACTTCTGTAACAGGAAGTGCATTTTCAGGGTGAGCAAAGTCACAATAAACAATATAAAGCTTCAACTCTGTGTCGTACCTGCACAAATTTCAGCGGAATTGACTGTTTGCAATTAAGAAAACACATTTTAAGGTTCTAGCCATTTCATCAGTAGCTTAAACATCCAATACAAATAAAAGGTGGCAGTAAAATGTACAATGTATTGTTCTATTGTTTGTGTGATAATATATGTTGTTGTGTTCGCTATATTGACAATCTCACTGACTTTACTTTACAAAAACTGTCAGTTTTGTCTTTGTAATTCTTGTAACAAAATAATTTATATTCGTTCTCTGATAGTCCAAATAATTAAGTACTGGGTTTTGAGAGTTCAACTATACGTAGTGTTTAATGCAACTCGCAGGTTTGCCTCCTAAAATACATTTCTACGTTCAATATAAGGCTTGAACCGCGTTTATTGCTGCATGCAGCTATATTTATTATCATGGATTTCTTGTCACGATCAGAGAATGGACCAACAATCCACATTGTGTAATCCAGCTTCAGGTCCATAGAAGCTGTAATAGACTTTTGCTCCCTTCGAAAAAAAACTGAAAGTGATATAGAAAATGGATGGATGAATCTGCCATTGGACATTTGACCCTTGCGAGGAATGTGACAGGATGGTCTTTTTTGCAGTAAAAAAAAACCACACAAAAGCGTGTCATCTGACATGTCATGTTGGTTGAAATGATAGTAGAACACATGCACAGTCATGGACAAACAAACAGGAAATGTATCTGAGTGTCTGTGAAGCATGAAAGGCTGGTGTAGATTTGTAGTCAGCGCTGGGTTCAAGCTGTTCCAGCCTTTCTTCTGCCAACACACACACACACACACACTCAAACCCACTTACGCTCACTCTGGGATCTCTGTTCAGCCTGTGACACACACCTTCATCTGAGGTGTCCTGCCTCCTCAATGTCACCCAGCAGCAGAGGATGTTCATGGCAACGATGGCAGCATATTGTAGTTCACCATTTTAATTATACTCATCCTGCAGCATCAAACAGCTTCTTGCAAATCTGTGCCTCAAATCATGTATTTGCTGACCATTTTACCGTCCCATTCTTTTAATTATGTTCTCTGTGATGACACTATTGATCCTTCAGACTTTGAGCTTATATGTTTATTGACTTTCACAGTTAAAGGCACTCGAGGATCTGGATTCTGTTTTTGCCCGAGGCGGACATCTTTAGTTTTTCTCAGAATGTTCTGTTTATGTTCTGTTCAATTCTTGAATCTTTTATAGCGTTTCATTTCGGGAAAGATTTTTTTTTTAATGTATACTGATGCTAATAGCGATAGATACGAGTCTGGTGCTAATGTTATGCCATTTTCCTCCTGACATTCAGGTCTGTATAACTCGGTGGATAGCTGGATGATTGTGCCCAACATCAAGCAGAATCACTACACGGTTCACGGTCTGCAGAGTGGAACCCGTTACATCTTTTTTGTGAAGGCTATCAACCAGGCGGGCAGCAGAAACAGCGAACCAGCTCGTCTCAAAACCAACAGTAAGTCCAGATCTAATGATCTATCCATATGGTCCATAATCCATATATTTTATATTGTGTGTAAAACTTGTTTGAAGAAAGACCAATAGCCATGATCTTTACAATTTTTGGTAATCAATAAATGGCACCATCAAAATATTGTTCATTATATCTAATATATACACGCTAACATTTAAATTATGTCTAATATTACAAGTAATGTCATTTCAAAATTTCTGAAATGTTTTTTTTTTTTTTTTTTATTTACGATTACATTTAAAACTATTTTCACAACATTTAGCCCCACTTTTTTAACCTTTATAGGTTCTAGAAAACTATTTTTGTTTTGAGGCACTTTTTTGTTCATTTTCAATAGGGCCAAAACCAAACATATGCAAATATCATTGTTTTAGAAATTCTAAATAAAATTAATAAAAAAAAAAGCAACATGAGAAAACTTGGCAAAAAAATAAACATGAGAATAAGACAAACTGTAACAAAATAACTAACAACAAAATAACTGTAATAAAATTTTTTTAAATCATACGTAAAAATCTAAATGTTGCTGCTGCATAGACTCCTCTGCACACTCTGCATCGTGAAATGAACTGCATTGTGTTATGTTCAGTAGTTACATTCCAAAGATAAAAATAAGATGCATGTGTGGGAACCTTCAAAATGCATCTGTTTAAATCATTAAAATACCAAAAACTCCTTGTACGCTCTTTAAAACATGCAGCGACTTAGAGCACTTGAAAATGACTCAACTGGCAAAGAGTCGAGTGACTGTTTTCTATTTTGTTCCCAGGGAAACGCAGCAGTAACAAACTCGATTGGCCACATCTATGGTGATGCGTCAATGTAAATGCAAAAGCTTTGTCATGCGTCCCCGTTCAATACAGTTATCGGCGTTCTATCTGCGGCAGACAGCTGAGCTTGCTAATAATGGAGGCTATGAAGTGGTTTGATGTCAAACTGTTTCTCCATGTGTCTGGGAGAGGCCGGGTTCATCGCCTAAGCTGTCACTTTTTACACACTGAACAAGTTGTTGTGCCACTGACAGCATTTAAATTGGTTGTTGCGTCAGAGACTCCTTGCAGAGGCTTGTACCGAGGGCAATGCAAGGACAACAAAAGCACCAAACCATGTATTTTTTTCATCAAAATGATTCTTCATGTATGGTTTTGTACCTCAATGTAAGTTAAATGTAGTGTGTAATGCAGTTATCATCACGATCCCCATTTCATCCTATAGACCCCCACCTCCCAAAAAAAACAATAGTTCAACAACCATGTTGGGTACATTATTACACGTTACACTATTACATTACGTTACATGTACAACGTTACACAATGTTATGTTACATTGTTTGAAGAAATTGTTTCATTATTACAAGTGTTGATGAATAATATTTTTTATTATTTTAACAACATTCATTGAAAAACATCAAAAAAAGAAAAGAAATGTGCTGTTATTTTTCATTTTCTTCTACTGATGGTCTGATCCTCCCAGTTTGAAAACATTCAGTTGTAGTGTACATTTTTGTTGCACGTTCCTTCTTAAAACCTGGGAAAATGTGGCTTTGAGTTATGAGTATAGTGTGGGCAGTTGTGTTTTAGTGTTAGACAGTTGGATTTGTGACCAGAAGGATTTGCAGGTTCGAATCCTGGAGCAGTAGGTTTTCGACTGAAGCGTCCTCCAAAAAGTATATAAAGTAAATAGGTACTGATAGCATTAAACTATCCAAAAGTGTTTGTAGATTCAAATCTCATAATACTAGTCACAAGAAACGTTAGAGTTGTGTTGCCTTCACACACACCTACATATCATAAACCTGAAATGAACTCTGAGTCATGTACTGGCACTTTTGCCCATTTGAGACTCAAGCGAATTGGTTGTTTTCTTTTCTTGCAAAGTCAACCATGAAAGCCCGGACACTTCCACACCATCTCAAGAAAAACACTCTTTCAAGACATTTACATAATCACTTCCTGTTGTAGGCAGAATCCCAGAGACGGAACATCCCTCGTGCAATCCACAATCCCAAAACTGGATTTTCATTTCTATCTGTTTTCAATGCAGAAGAATCTCGTCGTGATGCTGTGACATTGTTACACTTAAATGACTGGTTTAAAGTGACTATTATTATGTAATAAGTAGTCGTGATGCATGTCATAACTTGCTTTGCTGCTCGTGGTAAAATTAAATAATACCATTTAATGGATTTTAAACGTTAAGTGCACTTTTTTCTGAATTGATATTTTAATTTCAAGCTTGGTGGACTTAAGGGCACGCTGTTATTTATCAACTTAAAGCTTAAAGAACGTGCAGTGACCTGGAAAATTGAATGAAAGAGAGAATAGATTGTAGCGAATAAGTGTTCCACCGCTTTGCCTTTTTTTCCATACTTGATGGTGTTGCTCAGTTCTGCTGCACCAGCGCCTGGATCTACGTGAGCGCGAGCCTTCAGATCAGTCAGGCTTACAGGACAAGAATCGAAAGACACCGAATGGCTTTTTGCGAGTCGTGCTGAAATCACAGCTTGGCTCCCTGACTGAACTTTAAGTGAGATGATATCTGCAAAACAGGAGTCTGCACTCAAACCCATGATCTGCACTGGAGATCACGCTCATGCCGTCAGACTCTTTTATGTCAATTTAGTTTTATTTTTTGCTGTCTTTTTGTTTCTGATTGGTTTCAGAACTATTGTTTTGATGCTGTAATATAGCTAAATAATAATGCTGCTTACAGTGGTGTAAAGTAAATGGACTGTATCACTTTACTTAAGTACTTTTTGGCTGATGTGTACTTGTACTGAGCACTAAAAATGTAAGCAACTTTTACTCTCTACTTGACTACATTATTGATTGAGTATCTGTACTCTTTACTCCACTACATTTGAATGGATACGTATTGTTACTCGTTAAATTGTGATGTGCGCGACAATGGCATCTTTGGTGGACAAGGTGATATTGCCATCTGCAGGATGCTGAAGGTAATGGATGCTATTTATGAGCTAAAACAACTTTTTTCCACGTTTGATTGACTGACTTTTTGTTCTTTTATATCTATTTTGTTCTGCCATTTTGAAATGTTGAGGTGTTAAATTATTATTATTATTATTATGAATTAGAACCTCATAAACAAAGAGTTTCTTGTTTTGCCATATTTCTTGAGGGGTTTTGAGCCAAAATTCTGTACAAATATAATGCTTAAGCTCTTTTAAAACTGGATGTTTGTGAGTTTTACTCAAGCCTTGGAATTTGTGACTTGTAAGTTCCGCTTCTCTACGTTTTTCAACATTCATAAGCACAGAGATGTAATTATAGCTGAGACATGTGACAGTGATCAGCCAATCACTGTCTGTTTCAATCTGCTGGCTGAATACTGACACTCAATATGCTTCAGTCAGACTGTCACTGCTCATTTAAATGGAAATATATTTTTTAATTATGAATATATTCAGATTGAGACCAGGAACTGGTCAATTTGGCAAATTACGTAGTGCACAGGTACATAATCAAACTCGAGAAACGTACCTGTGTGTCACGGAGCTACTTTGGCAGTTTCAGCAGAAGCGATGTCTTCTCTGGGTTTATTGTGCAGGGGCTTTCCTGGACCACTGCCTTTAACCGCTTTCCTGCAGGGGATTTTCTGCGGCTGCTTAATTTCTCAAGCCCGACATCGGGAGTGTTTGCTTCAGAGATTCCGATTGCAGAGTCATGGCGTTAGTTGCAGCTCACAATGCTCCAGATTTGCTGTGTTCCAAGCGGGATGCAGGATTGATTTCTGGCTGTTGTTCGGAAAACCTATTCTGCCACTTGAGTTAATGCAATGCAACCAGTCAGCCATTTTTTTCGTTTCCTCTTTTGCTGTGAGAGACGAAGGAAGGAATTTTGTACTTATGTTACTTAAATGTTTAATTTAAGTTTAAATTTACTTACATTTTTAATGCATTCAATAGATAGATAGATAGATAGATAGATAGATAGATAGATAGATAGATAGATAGATAGATAGATAGATAGATAGATAGATAGATAGATAGATAGATAGATAGATAGATAGGCTTTTATTGTTCATCAGACATATTAAAAATGCAGCTTCCAAAATACATATACATTAGACAACACAAAAAGACAAACAAGAGATATAAAATGTAAAAAAGTAGATTAGTAACACAGATGTCTTGCGCAACTGGATTTAACTCGAAAACGTGTGTTTGTCTGTTTATTGCACAAAATAATATTTGCTCACCTAAATTAAAAAATGCACAGCTTTTGTGCTGTGCCCTTTAAAACTACATTTGAATGACAATATCGCTGAATAAATAAACCTGTCCGTGCCTGTTTGCGTGTGTGTGTGTGTGTGTGTGTGTGTGTGTGTGAGAGTGGGTGTTTGTGTGTGTGTTTAGAGTCGCACTGTATTCCCATACGAGGGTCCTGTTGTTTAATCAGCGTCGCCATGGCTGTTATCCATAGCAAAAGCCAATATGACAACTCTCACTTGACAATCAAGCCCAAGGGCAGCCGTGTTTACTTGTTGTTAAAAGTTCCCGGAATAATATTTACTTGCTTTGCACGACACCGACATCATTCATGCTGTCTGTGGCCACGCCCCCACCCCCTACGAAAGCCTATCACAGAATCCCACCCGAGAGCAGTGACCTTGTGTGATTTCTGCTGCTCAAATGTAATAAGTCGATTGTGTTTCGTTCTAGGTTCTGCAAAAAAATGATGTTCATGATGTATGTGAACAGGATTATTAAGGCCATAAATACTCACACGCCTCACACACTTTTTAAACACACTGAGTGAGAGTTTGCTCACAGACAGTTTAGTACCATGGCTGTCTTAGATCTTGCAGAAACAACCGTGTCTGTGAGAAAAACTGAAAACTTTGCACTTTTTCTCATACGTATTGAAATTGGCAATAAAATTAAAATTCAAAATTGTATCTAGTGTAAAATAGACGTCTAGCACTGTCTGTAAACCTGTCTCATCATGCTTTAGTTGAAATTTAATTAATTGTTTATTTATTTATTCATTCATGAATCATTATTTATTAATAAAACACACCCACAAATATTAGGCCAATGTTTGACATTTTGTAGATCAATGGGTTTTATTATTTATTTATTTTCCTTTTTTTTATAATTCAAGATAAATGTCGATAATTTTTTTATTCTCAAATTTTGAAGATAAACAAAATAAAGTATAAGAAAAATTGTACGTGTAACAAGAAGTCAGCAAGTAAGTCAGTGTTACATTTGCGGGCGTGTGCAGTGAAATATCTGAAATATTCACTCGGCTTTTTCTTGTTTTTGTGCTCCATAGGACGCGCTTCCTATTGTGTCTTGCGTTTCTCCTGTCCGTGTGATTCCCCCATGTCGGTTCTGATGAATCCAGTAGATAATAAAAAAAACAACGTCAGACATTTTAACAGCAACTAGCTTTACTTCAATAATGCGCCGCATAATTACGCTGTTTTTTTCTCCTCATATGTTCCTAAAGACCGTGTGTGTTGAGCTGTCCTCAAACACACACTGTTGAGAATGGCTCTGCTCGCAGCGATAAGCAGTTCAAAGACAAAAGCGTGTTATTGTAATTGGCTTCCAGCAGCCGATTGCCAGAACCTTTCCTGTCTGAGAGCAGTAAACCACGGCACAGAAAGCAGAGCTGATTGTTTTCCCGCTTTCACTGTTATTACACTAGACACGGGAGGAAGCAGAAATATACAACTTTTGCAAAACTCAGTGGTCTATTTTTGATATATATCATATTTATAAATGCATTTCAGCTCTTTGGGTCAGAGGGGCACACACACACTCTGGATTGCTGGACAACCATTCGCGGGACACACACATTCACACTCTCACACACACCTACAGTCAATTTTCAAAAACAAATGTACCTGTATGTTTTTGGACTGTGGGAGGAAAACAAAGGCAAAGCATGCGATGCAGAGACCTCGACCAGCCACAAACTCACACCTCGAGACTTGAACGGGTTTTTCTAGCTGTGAGACGACTGCGATATCCATATACAAATTCAAATATACAAATATATCAAAATCATATCTCAAAAAAAAATACTTCTCAAGGCCTAAATTATCTTTTAAGTGAAAATCCAGTCCCGTTTTGTGAATAAATTCAGGGTGTATGTCTCGCTTTCTGTTCAAGAGTTCATCCCTATGACCCCAAAATAGAAAAGTGGTTAAGAAAATGGATGCATTAGAGTTTAGATTTATGCATTTGTGTGGCTTACAATGAATTTGCGTTCATCCAAAGTTTTTTTTTTTCAAGACGTGAATGAATTCAAGATCAGCTCAAAGAAATACGCCACAGATGTATTATTAAATTAGGTTTACAAATCCACCGTGTGCTTGTTATTTCTCAGCCATCTTTATCTTGTTCTTCTAAGGTCAGCCTTTCAAACTGGACCCGAAAACAGCTCATAAGAAGCTGCGTCTCTCGAACGACTGTCTGACCATGGAGAAGGATGAAAGTTCCCTGAAGAAGAGTCACACTCCAGAGCGCTTCAGTGGATCCGGCTCTTACGGAGCCGCTGGCAACGTCTTCATCGACAGTGGCTGCCATTACTGGGAGATTTTACTGGGAGCTTCCACGTGGTAAGTGTGGTTACGTAAGCGCATATGGCCTGAAAATGTAAGTTAAGCAAACTGTTCAATTAGCCATAAAGTCTAACAACATGCTGTATTTATGCGAATATAAACAGCTCTTTTTTCAGTTTTAACCATCAGTGGCTATAGGTCACATGCAACCAAATTTAAAATATATAAACAACAGATTTACCTGAATAACAGAAATAAAGAAACATTATCCATGCAGTAACACCTAGCAGTGGCTAAATAGCACAGAACGATATAAAAATACATCAAATTAAATACAATGAACAAATTATTTTCTATTTCTTTTCAATTAAAAGTGTCACAAGTTTCGTTTGTAAAAAGAAGTATTAAGCCAGAGTTCTAGGTTTCTGTAAATTACCAAGAAAGTAAGGAGGTTTGCATATTAATTAGATTTTCATTTTGTGCCTGAAAAATCGGGAGGGGGTATTTTTGAATAAATGCGGTATATCTTTATGGTGTTTTACTTACGTTTCAACACCAGGTGGATTTCAATAGGAAACATTTACACAAAGTATATTGATAATAACAAATTCATTTGATGATTTGTTGATCTGGTTGCATTTTAAATCTGTGTTTATTAAATACCAATGTACAAGGTGGGAATAATAATTGCTAGCAGAAGTGTGAGTCGCAAGGCAGAAAGCAAACGTAGACCAGGATACAGGCGACAATCATAAACCAGACAACCTGCAACGAGACAAAAAGGCAATGACAAAACACAAGATACACATCAACAAACACAAAGCTAAGCCCCGAGCATCGCTTAAGCTGCCCTTATATAGTCACTCGTAATATCCTGCGGCTTGAAGCTACTGCAGAGGTTTCTGGGGCTTGTGGTTCTCCGGTTCGCACTCGTTCGCCATTCATTATAAAAGTACCAATTAGAGCTGCCGCTATCGATTATTTTGGTTATTGATAAATCTGCCGGTTATTTTTTCCATTAATTGTCCCTCTTAAAAAAAGAAAAAATACAAACACAACCACATTTACCGTTCAATATTGAACAATAGTACTGACGAAAAAGAAACAGTTTTCATGTTTTTTTTTGGCTCTCAGTTGTCGTGAATTAAGGGGTTTTATCAAGACATTTTTATTATCAATTTTAATAAAATTTATACATTTTTGTTATCAAAGCTAAATTTTGTTTTTATTTTACCAGAATTTTTATGTAGTTTTGAGAAACTTGAACAAGCATTTATTGCATTAATTAAATAAAGGTTAATTGTTTAATTTGTTTTGAAAATGTTTACAAATACAGCGTTGTTATCTACTAAAGAAGCATCACAGTTCGTTTCCATGATGAAAATATATAAATTTGTAACCAAACAAAATGTCTTGGTGGTTCTTAGGAACAATGGAGACACATTTGTTTGACAACACTTGTTTTTTTTTTCTGTTAAAAAAAAAAATTTGATTCTACTCATGAGTCTTGATTTTCATGAAAAATGCTATTCAGCCGAAATATGCCATTTTTTTTAAAAAAGCGCTTGGAATTTCCCTCCAGGTACGCTGTGGGTGTGGCCTACAAGTCGGCTCCGAAAAACGAATGGAGCGGAAAGAACTCGTCCTCTTGGGTTTTTTCCCGCTGCAACAACAACTTTTTGGTTCGGCACAACAACAAGGAGTCGCTGGTGGAGGCGTCGCTGCAGCTGCGGCGGGTGGGAGTCCTGCTGGATTACGACAACAACACGCTCTCCTTCTACGACGCCATGAACTCCCAGCACATCTACACCTTCGACGTGTCCTTCCTGCTTCCAGTGGCTCCCACTTTTATGATCTGGAACAAGTCGCTGATGATCATGTCGGGGCTTCCTGTGCCTGACTTTGTGGACTGCAACGAGCAACAGGAGGGAATCTGCCGCCAGCAGGAGTCTCCCTACGTGTCCGGAATGAAGAGCTGCCACTGATGGAGATTCCCAAATATTCCCAGGATTCCTCTTCCGTGGGCTTTTTCCTGGTGTCGCGGCGGAGGAGTGAAGTCTTTATGGATCTTTAGCTGTTCCTGTTTGGTCACAGAACGTCCTGGATGAAGAGCTCTTTGCTTTAAACAGCTGAGATTTCAATTGTAAATTATTTATGACTACACGTGGGTTGCTTTTTGTCGGTTTTAATGTGTCCCTGAAGCACTTTTAGAGTTAAATGGTTCGCCCCGGGTCAATAACACAAGCGCAATGAGACAGGGTTGGACTTTCCTTTGAGCTAAAAAAAGAAAAAGCTGTTTGTCTTAGATTGACTTTTGTTGTGGCTATTAAGGTTTCTTTTAGATATCCAGTGGAACTGTTCCATGTTTTGGAGAGAATAATGGAGTCCATTGGTCTGGAGGTGAAGGCATGAGGCAGTACGTGTTCCCTCTGTGATTCTTTCCCACTTTCACTGTCCCTTTGGCTTTAGGTTTTAAGAAAAGCATGAGGCACAAAACAATCCCAAGTGTTTAATTCTTGTGTTAATGTTTGGTGTAAAGACACAGATCAACTTAAAATTGAAGTTGTCCAGACAGATTGACATACAATAGACCTCGCTTTGATCCTTTTAATGCGGAAATTTACGTTCTCTTTAACGTGGAGCATCACTGCTTTAATTTGTGATTTTACTTCCCGTGGTTTATTAGCAGTGAAATGTGATGACTTGCCTACAAATTCCCGTCAGCATCACTCCGTCTTCTCTCACAGACGCACATGCAGGATTTTTCACACTCTGAGAACGTGACTTGGCTGTTTGCAGTCGCTCTTTCTTTATAGTCGTTTTTCTTTGCAGTCAATTTTTTTTTCACATTTGCTCTTTCTGCTCAGTCGCAATTTCTTCCAAGTTAATTTTTCTTCATAGTCTATCGCTCTATTTTCACAGCAGATTTTTCTTCACCCTTTTTCGTTCTTTAAAATCTCTCTCTTTGCGCAGTCGCTCTTTCTTCACAGTCGCTCTCGCTCGATCTTCGCAGTTGTTTTTGTTCAACAGTTGTTCTTTCTGGGCAGTCACTCTTTCTTCGCAGTTGTTTATTTTCCACAGTTGTTCTTTATGCGCAGTCGCTCTTTCTCCACAGTCGCTCTTTTTTCGCAATTGTTTTTTAAAAGTTGTTCTTTCTGCACAATCGTTTCTACGCCGTCAATTTTTTGTACAGTGGCTTTTTTTTAAAGTCGCTCTTTCTGCCGAGTTGCTCATTCTGTGCAGTCAATTTTTTCTTTACTGATGCTCTTTCTTTAGAGTGG
This sequence comes from Paedocypris micromegethes, assembly GCA_028031935.1. Taxonomy (NCBI): domain Eukaryota; kingdom Metazoa; phylum Chordata; class Actinopteri; order Cypriniformes; genus Paedocypris; species Paedocypris micromegethes. Next base: position 12,301,996 of record CM051503.1, read on the forward strand.
CATTTTCTGCGCAGTCACGTTTTTTTCGCAGTAGCTCTTTTTTCACAGTTGCTCTTCCTTCGCAGTCTTTCATCTTTGCAACCACTCTTTCCATCCTCTCAGTTAGTGCGTATTTAAAGTGTGTGAGAGAAAGATGACTGAGATGATAGATTCAATCAGAACGAGGCATTTCGAGCGAGGCTTTCGAATTTTTTGAGCAGACGATGTCTCGCAGAGTTTCCTAGTTTTGAGCGGAAAAGAATTTTCTAAAAAAATAAAAGGCTGTGAAATCTAACCATGGATTAAACGGGGGTTTACTGTATTCTCTAAAGATTATCTAATGAACATCGAAAGCTTCATCCTCCGCAGACCAGACGACTGTAGGTTCCAGATCTTCCGCTGTGTGATCTTCAGGGCTGTAATACGGACACACAGAGCTGAGCTCCGATGAAGACAATCACTTGTGCTTTACGCAGGCAAACATTCAGTGTGTAGCAAGAGATATTTGCAATATGGTGATGACATTTTTTTTATGATTTGGGGATAAAGGAGTTTTGGTTTAGATTAATGTGAAAGCACAGATGGGGCAGTAACTCGCGCTGATGCAACTGTCCTGCGCTTGTTGCGTGGTGTTGCGAGGTTCCATCTTTTTCGCTGCCGAATGATCATTGATCTGCTTGGAGTGATTTATATTTTTGGTTTTGGAAGCACATGGAGAATTTCAACACGCGCTCTGAGCACAGGAAGTGTGCGACTCTTCACCCTCATCGGGCTTTGAAACTCCGATTCGGTGAATTTGAATTGGAATTAGTGCGTTTTTATTCACACACTCATCTGCCTTTGCCAGACAGCTGCTTTTTTTCCTTTTCCGTGAGGAATCGATTTGATGAGCTGGAATCGACTGGTGGTTTTGCAAAGCAATAAAGAGCTTTTAGATTCGTGTTGAGCACAGAGTATTGTAGTGATGGAACAGTGACGGCGGCAAAGGAAATCTACATTTTAACACATGTTTTTGTGAATTTAATTTTGAATTTAATTTTGTGAATCCACAAAATACGAGTTACGAGTTAACGAGGCCACCAATTCTGAGGTAAAATTGAGGTAAAATTTAGACAATTCCAAGTGAAATCGCTCACATTAACACTGTTTTATTAGCGACAATAACAAAGACGAAAAAAAAATCAATCTGCTGTTGACTCGTCATGTCGCACTGGCTGATTGATGTGCTCTGGTTGGATTAGTAATGCCTGGGACTCTTTGCAAGTCTTTACTGTCAAGATTGTCAGTTTTTTATTTTGTAATTGAACAAAAGAGTCAAACTCACACATCAAATCCAAGTCTAAAAGCAAATCAGACAGACATTGGAATGAATTATGCAGGATTCGGTTTGACAGGAACGCTCCAGAATTGATGAAACTCGCTTGATTCTGTTCTGGCTCTTTGGAACTACAGATCTGGACTTGAGCGACTTTTGGATCGGAGGATCTTGTGAAGTAGAGTTGAGATAGAAACAAGTCCACTACTCGTCCGTTCCCCTTCAGAATCCTTCTGGGCTCCGTGCATGACAGCGGTCGGTAGGGTTTCTTCAGGGCTTCGGTTTATCATGGTGAGGCTTCCGTCTTGTTTGAGGCCTGACAGGGCGGAAGGTGAGGAGCATAAACACTCATTTGCAAGTCTGTCGCGGCTGATCCAGACCGACATGATCTGTTCATGTGCACTTTAACGGGTCACTGCATGACAAAATGACCCGGGCTGAAGCACTTCCTGTGGTTCTCTGCTGTTTTTATACAAAGGGTTTTTTTAGGGAATGGATCATAATCATGGCATATCAGGTTTGCTGTGCTTTTCTTGGCATTTCATAACTACACTGCTGTTTTCCAGCAACTGTTTTTGAGGAAGGAATCCGCTTTCTTATTTCCTGTGCTTCAGCAGCTTTTGTTTATCAGAGTCGTGATTCCGTTTCATGGATTTAAACTTTGCTAATGGAACTAAACCATGTAAATCACAGGAGGAAATTTATATTATATAAAACGATATAATATACTACAAATATATATGAGCTGAATATAATATTGTTATTTATGTGAGTCTAAATAAAAGATTGATCCCAAACGTACGTCTTGTCCTGTTTTCTTAAAATGAGGTTAGAACTTCCGTCTTTTTGCCAATGAGGAGTTGGGATTTGTGGCATTGGCAGGACAGTCTGTGCCCACGGTCTGACCAGGCATTATGTGCTTCTGCAATAGGCCTTTACAACTAGTTAGTTAATTAATTAGTTTGAATGTGGGTGTGTCCTGATCTGTGATTGGTTGTCCATTAATCCAGGGTGCGTCCCGTTTTTGTTGCAGATTCCCGCTCCCTGTGACCCAGAAATTGATGGATGAATAACATACAATAATATAATAAAATCTTAAATGGCACAGGAATTTAGCATCTGTAAAGATAATCCTTTGTTGTTTCAAATCTATAATCTACTTTAGAGAAAAGTTTGATTAAATAGACAGTAATACATATATGGCTGTTCTGAATTTATGAAAATCAAGTCAAAGCAATTAATATCATATGTACAAGACCCCGTGTACATATTTTGTATTATATAACAGTAAATGGTAAAATATTTCTACCTTTCTAATTTTCTAAGTTTTCTAATTTGTCACCCTAATTTGACATTTCCCTTTTTACGCCACTCAAAATGGCAGAGAGGTACTTCTGACAGAACTTACATCATTTAAACTGGGGATTACATAAGCGCATTGGCCTACTTGTGTTGGTCATATGGATTTGAAATATCAGTCAGTTATTTTCCACAAAATAATGTCTTTATTTGTTCATGCATTTTCAAATACTGTATAAAGATTGTGACTGTACAACGCAGGGTTTAGGAATTAAATCAAATAGGTTTACACAAGGGATTCTCAACACAAAAGACATTTTTTTAATCTTGTTTTAATTACATGACTACATGTGTGTTTATACAAATACTAATTTACAATGATAAGAAAGTGCTTTGTAAATTGTGTGTGACGGGTTCAGATCAGTCAAGGTATTTCAAATTATCTTTAACTTCAACATTCAATGTTCCATTCCACAGCACAAAGAAAGTGAGATGAGGGTTTTTTTTTTATTATTATTCAGTTTACATGAGCTTAATCTCAACATGAGCGTGACAGACTGAAACATGCTCGAGTGAAAGATTAAAACCCTTAATCTGAGTCATTTGAAGATTTGCAACAAGAATCAAATTGTAGTTTCTCCTCGGCAGTCGTCTTTGCTTCAGCGTAACGTGACTTCAGCTGCGTGGAAGTGATGAAGTTCCTCCTGAAGCGTAAAGCAGCATCATTGCCTTCTCACTAACACAAACCGCTTTTCTTTCATCAAACCAATGCTTTATCATCAGCCAGGCGCTAAGCGTCAGCAGATACTCTATGAAAGCGCCTTTCATCATTTGTGTAGAGTTTAGGCCGAACTTTGCAACTATAACTGCACTGATTTCTGTTGTGAATTAGAGATCTGGACAGAGCACTGAGGATCACAACTCTTAAATCAGCACAATCCAAGCCTTTCTGCGCTGAAGCTAATGAGCTTTACATGTAAACAGATTGTCCAATAGCGACATGTAATTCTAATTCCCACTTAGCTTCCTCGCCCAGTCTGCCGTCAAACACATCACCATTAAACAAGTCATTAGAGGAAGCAGAGCGACCTGCCGTATCATCTCGTCCTTTAATGGGATGTAAAACCAACAGCAAATTAATTAGACCTTCTTGAAAGTCAGTTTTTGCTCAGGCAGATGATGTTGAATTCCCTGTGTGAAAAGAGCTGAAGTGCTGTCGAGGGTTGAGAGGTGAAGACCACCGTGGTCGTGGAACGACCTTTATCAGGCAGGAAACGCTCTTCAGGAAGCCGATGTGATGTAACCGGCTCTCTCGGCTCAACATTTTCATACAGTATCAAATCTGAAAGAACCTGACGTTTGTTGTAAAAGGGAATGATCCTACAGCAGCTTTACTTGTGTTCATCCACCCCACAGTTTCCGTGGAAGCTTTGCCAAACGTTGCCAAAATTAAAACGTTCCCATGTGTTCCACCGATGCTTTTTCATATCGCCCGTTCCCCCGACGTCCACGTCACATCGCCAGCTGCTGCATAATGTGAAACACATTCATGGGAAATGTAAGGTTGAAACGTAAAAAAGTCCAAGGTAATCTAATCTAATCTAAATCTAATTTTCACCAATTTTTGGCTAACAAATTTAACAACAAATTGTTAAAGACAAGAACTGTTCAAAAGGCAAAACCTAGATGTAGATGTTTTTGTTTGCCTGTTTGGTCATTTTTGCAGTTTAATTTGTATTAATATATATGTACATAAAACCATTTTATTTTTTGTTTATTAGTTTTTTATTATTAGTTAGCTGTTAAATAGGGAAGATTTTCCAACAAAATGTGGAAAAAAGCACATAATTTGATTTTACGCAAAGCAGGGGTCTGATTAGATTAGATTAGATTGAATTAGATTGACTTTATTAATCCCACAAGGGGAAATTGTAAAACAGCGAACAAAAGGAAGCAGTACAACAAAGACAGTAAGTGCTAGAAGAAACACCAACAGAAAAGAACGAAAAGAAAGAAAGAAAAACAACAATAAATAAATGACGCAAAAACACAACAGTAAGTAGTGCAATTACGTAGTGCAATCGATGAGCGACAAAGGTGTGTTTTATTAAAAAGTCTTTTTGCCGTGGGGAGAAATGACCCACAAATATATGGAAGATTCCATTAGAAATGTTCTCGTTGGCTTTATTGTAGCAGTTCCGTCTTTTCTGTAGAAGGAAAACACATCCCACTGGAAGTTAAAGAAAGACAGTATATCTGTCTCTCAGAAAGAGTGTGGCGGTCAGCCAAGACCCTGATGAAACCACACTGATGTCTCGGACAATGAGGATCTTCGCTGGCAGTAGATCATTACCTTCCTATATTCAATCGAGATTTAATCTCACCAGCAGCATCAATCACACGAGTGTGTGAATCCCTGAGGCTGAGCTTTACGGTGCGTCTGACAGAGAGAGATGGACCAGCACTTCTTCTAGATGCAAGGACTTCTGAGGTGAAGGACCTTTGACACGCAATACGTTTAAAGCACCGGCTGATATCTCGGAAAGAATGATGCTGGATCTGGATTACAGATCAGGTGAGGTTGAGTAATTGCTTTGTCCGCTGGCTGGGTTTGTGGTGTGACCCTCCTTGGCCATTTACTTGTGGAGCTGTGACTATAGTCAGGGCTTCACCCGTTTGTGATGCTGTTTCTCCTTTATAATGCAGTGAAGAGCATTCTGCCCTTTTTTGTTCAGTCTAGCTCTAAAGGCAAAGTAAAGTTTTTAATTAGTGTCAGGCTTTTCGACAAGAAGAGAGCCAATTGCAGTGCTTTTATAAAAGTGCAAGACTTTTATTTTACAAAAATGTAAACAACCTAATTGGAGCTTTAAAAAGGCAGATACATAAATCAGGCAACAATGATAAACAGGTGTGAGAAAGGAACTGCAGTAATTACGTAGCTAGCAAATTAACACGAAGAAAGTAATGATAAACAAAGGTGAGAGGACAAAACTGATAGTTAATAAGGATGATAAAGGCAGGAAAAACTATAGCAATGAAAAAAATAATCTATACATGATTATTAAATAATTAAAACAAAGTTTAGAAGTCAAATTTTTGGCACTGTCAGAATGCCAGTTCCCACCACTTTGCAAAGCAAGGACTGGAATTCTGACAGTTATGATATATTCTGTACACGCTCGAATTTAAAGTAAAAGTAAGGTGAGTTTGTCAGTATGGCCACTAGGGGCAGCCTTAAGCCATGTGCCTGTGGAGCAGATGGGATTCTGTGTCTTGCTCAAGGACACTTCAGTTGTGGAACCTACTGGACCGGGATTTGAAAATCCAACGCGTGGATGACAAACGAAAAAAAAATGCCCGAGCCATCTCTCTTGACTCACAATGTGGAGAAGAATCTACTCACCGTTCATCTCAGGTGACTGAGCTTCTCACCCTAACTTGAATGATGTTCCCATCCATCCTACGCCTCAGTGTTGGAATGTAAATTGACCATTAAACTCCTTATCAGTTCTCAACCTCTGTTTCTTTTTCTCCCATCATCACACTTTATAAACCCGTTTATGTCAGCAGCCCCTATTTCGACTTGACATTTCGTCTTGACACCCACCTAGTCCTTCTTCGGGGTGAAGTAATTTTATTTCATTATTTGAACAGTCAAACTACTCACACTCCTGTTAATAATTGTTAATTATTGTGTGTGAAATCGTACTCATCGCATGGACTTGCCCCTCGTCTTCAAGATTGTTTCAACTTATTTATCCTTGGGATTCATCTCCTCATCTTCACTGGTTCTAAGCTGTTCTCAGTCTGCCTCGCTGCGTTACCCGCTCACGCCCGAACTCTCTACTCTACTCTAAATCATATCTTATAACCCAAGTTGTGCTGCTTTATTGGGGCGAAATGGTTGTTCTACCATTAGTCAAAGTCAAGTCAACTCCAAGAGTTTTATTGTCATGTGTGCAGATAGTTTTGCCATACATACATTGAGTGCCAGTGATAAGAAGAAAATAAAAACAACAAAAGTATATACACATGCGATAAATAAATCAGATAAGTACAGTGCAAAAAAACAGAATATGTGGTTATGCACAGTGAATTAGACCTTCTTATTCTTATTATTTAGAGTACAAATACATTTTTTGTTATACAGTATATACATGTAGGTGTGTGTGTGTGTGTGTGTGTGTGTGTGTGTGTGTGTGTGTGTGTGTGTGTGTGTGTGTGTGTGTGTGTGTATATATATATATATATTATATATATATATATATATATTTTTTTTTTTTTTTTTTTTTTTTTTAATTAACACTGTCTCTTTTTTGGATCCCAGAAGCCACTGGGGCCTGAAGCAGCCACTTATTTCCCATATGCCTTGGGTTAGAATCAGATTAGAGTCATTTAAATGTCAGACAATTAATGAATAAAACGCAGCACCTGAGCTCTTTGATCCAGGAGCATGTGCAGCATAAACACCTCCTCCTCATCCTCCTCCTCCTCCTCCTTCCGGGAATGTGTTTCCTGTGTCCTCTATTCTTTTGTCTAACCCTTTGATATTTAATCGAATAGTCTTTCATGTGTGTAAAAATGACTACAGGTTTATTTTGAACACAGGTAATTCGATGAAGTGCACACGATATGCACACGCTTCAGAAGCCTCCACCCTTGGTTTGACATGGAAGGTTTCATTTGGAATGTTTACAGCTGTGATTCCTGAGATGGCTTGGTTTAATTTGGCGAGTTTATTTGGTTTGTGTACATTTAAACCCAACTCAACTGATTGAAGCTTTTACTCCTATTGAGGAAAGGAAGAAACGCATTAACATCATTAAAGACCTGGAAACATTTTGGTACGTAACAGCCAAATCAATAAACAATGTCTGTCTGTCTGTGTTTCTATCTGTCTGTCTGCCTTCATCTTTATTTCTCCAAGAGTTCATCAGTCTTCCTGTTTATTTGTATCTGTCAGTCTGCATTTATTCCTCTTTTTCTATCTATCTATATCTATCCATCCATCCATCCATCCATCATTCTTCTATTCGTCCAACTGTATCAATCTGTCTTTCTTGTTTCTATGTCTACCTGTCTTTATCTCTCCATCCTTCCATAAATTCATCCATCTATCTCTGTGAATCTATCTGTGTCTGTCAATCTCTCTGTATGTCTGCCTGTATTATTTTTTATCTATCTATCTATCTATCTATCTATCTATCTATCTATCTATCTATCTATCTATCTATCTATCTATCTATCTATCTATCTATCTATCTATCTATCTATCTAATCGATCTAAACTTCAATCCATACATCTATCCATCCACCTGTATCTGTCGGTCTGTGTATCCATCTACCAGTATGTTTTCTTCTCTATCACTTTGTCTATTTATCGATCAATCCGATCAGTCTGTCTGTCCGTCCATCCATCTGTCTATCTAACAGTATTTTCTATATTTTTCTCATTCTCTTCACCACTCTCCATTTATCTGTTTGTTCTCCACACAGTTGCTTTGGCTGCATTAAATCATCAGTATTGAAATCTGGCTGATGTGTTTGTCCTCTTCCTCAACCCTGTGTGGTTGTCAGCCCACATTATGGCCGAGTCCTATAGATGAGTTGTGTAACATTGAGTCATTGATCCTCCACAGGTTCTTGTGGGGGTGCTGATGCTGATGCTGGCTCGCAGCTGGAGGCGGCCGTCGTCCTTCCTGAGAGACATTGTGGTAAGTGTTGTCTTGAGGGACACTGATGAGACGGAGCTTTCTGGTGGTCAATGCTCACAGCTCTTCTCAGCAGGCTGAACTAGAACCATCACAGAGGAACATTGCAGCTCTTGTGGGTGAGAGTTTAAAGTTGGCTTGAAAAACAATGAATGTGTAGAGGTTCCTATGACAGAAGTTTACTGTCAAATTCCATATACCATGGGATTTGTCTTGAGAATTATTCCTGTTTTGTAATATAATATAATATAATATATATATATATATATATATATATATATATATATATATATATATAATCTGTTCTTCGCAATCTTTGTATCGCTATTGTTTTTTTTCTTTATTGCAAAATGTTTTAATTGTATAAAAAGTGAAAGGCATACACTTATTGCTTATAGATTATTATAATAATAATTAAAGATGAAATTTGCCAGCTTTAAGGTTAAATTCTCAAATGATTTTGTTGTTTTACTAAACGTCTTTTGTAATATTTGAAACCTTCCAGATTGGATGTTCACTGCTAAAGTTTTTATTAAAGTCAAATGCGCTCAAATTCAATTGATCTCGGGGAAATATTTTAATGTTGGTTTCTTAAAAATGCATTATATTTGTATAATGTGTGCATGTGTGTGTGCGTGTGTGTGTGTGTGTGTGTGTGTGTGTGTGTGTGCGTGTGTTTGTGTGTGTGAGTGAGTGTGTGTGTCTTGCTTTAGTGAATTGGGTAAATTAAAAAAAAATGTGGTTCAGATTAAGTAATGAACAAAAGAAAAACGTCAAGTGATAATGCTGATTTATTGATTTAAAAAGCATAGTTTAGGTCAAAAATTACATTGTACCTTTTATTGTCTTGCTCTCCAACTGTTCCTGAGGAAATATGTCGAGTTCAGTGTAGTGTTATTTATGTCTTTGAAATCTGAAAAACAGGGTTGAGAAGCCTAGTGACCTGAGCATAATCCACACACTGGGTTACGTTTCCCGTTACACACACGTCTAAACGCATTTATTCGTCCCATAGCACATATGGTTTATTAGTTTATCGGTAGTGAATGCTTGTAAATTATTTTTTATCTGTATTGAAGACGTTTTTTTTTAATACAAATTTTAAAAACTACTTCCAGAAAAAACGCATTACAATCAAACCCTTAGATTATCAAATAATTTCAATCTTTACATTCTGATTAACACTTCTGACAGCAAACGCTATATGTCACAGCAGCTGAGCGTGAAAGTGCAGATGGAGAATTACTCGAGTGAACAATTTTAAACGTATGTCGCCATCAAAGATGTGTCAAGTTTATTGCAATGAACAAATTATGTAAAAAATTATTATTAAATGCATATTTATCAAAAATATTATGCAAGCAAAAATGTGCCGTTATTGTGAGTGTGAATGCATGTCCTGCTCTGTGATTGGTTGGCCATCAAACCAGATCCCTGCGACCCAGAAATGGAAAATTTTTTCAAAAGATGGATGTTACATATGTATGATTTGCCTTACGCAAGTTTTTTTTTACATTGGCATTGTTTTACTAGCGACTAGTTTGGTAAGCCATCACTTCCCCGACTTCATCTTAGAAAAGCCAGTTCTGTTGTGAGTCATCTCATTCGTGAGAGCGCTTGAAGGACAATGAGTGGCCAGAAGTGTTTGACCTGACCTCATGACCTGAAGATGGCTTCTTTTCTACACTAAATGGGACTTTTATGCTGCCTGTACAGTGCAAAAACTCTCCAAGCATTCGTAAATAGCTGGAACAATTTTCCACATGAGACGGTCTTATCTGACCAGTCAGGAATTAACTATTGAGCTAATAATATTATACACATTCAACTAAGAGGGGTCTTTCTTAATATTTTATGTAAAATGACCCTAAAAACAGATTTTTATCCAGAGTTGCTTATTTATAGTCATCCTAAATACTTTGCATTAATTTCTAAATGTGAGACACTGCCTTCCCTTCCTTGTTTATACTTGTTTGTCTATATGTTCATTGTCATTTTCTGTTGGTTAAATTGCCTATTAACTTTGTTAATTAATACCACCTGCTGTCAATTGCTCAAGGTCACTGTTCACTCTTATTTAAAAACCTTTTTTTTTTTGTCAGATTAATTTATGCAAGTTGTATAGCTATGATGCAAGCTTTTGTCATAGGATTGTTAAAGTGAAGATTTTCTTTTACCTTGTTTTGCTTTAGTTGTAGAATGTATATTGTGTCTGTCTGTTTGTTCATTTAATTAGTTTTTATTTAGAAAATTACTAATTTTGCAGGCTTGTGGTCTATGTGGCCATTTTTATTTTTGTGTGTAGTTTTCGGTTTGGTCATAAAAAGTGCAGAAATATTTAATTAAACAAATGATTAATTTATGCTCCGATATTGCTCAGAGAAAAAACAATCTTAGAGACAATTTGTACAGATGTAATGATCTAATACAATCTGTAATGATGCCAAATTAAAGTGAATTTTTCTAGAGATATGGTGTCTTGGGTTGTGTATACTTACTGTAAATATCCATACATGATGTTGCAATAAAATAAAAAAACACATTCTATAAACTGAGAATCAAAGCTTTACACTAATTCTCAAGTCAAATGACAGTGAACACGTGACATTTTCAAAACTGTTTGCCATCTATGTTTTTAGTTTTCTTTTTTAAGCCTATAATTTGATTTAAAAACTATGATTTGATTAATCATGCGACACATGCAAGCACAATCAATTTCATTCATTGCTTTGTTTCTAATAAAATTGCAATCATAGCAACAAAAAAAGCACGCTGCTAAATAACTTCTCTTAACTGAGTAAATTTATAGAAAACACTTCTAGGAATCAATCATTCAGGATTATTAATCTGCGAGAGAGCAAACCAACCACCGAGACTGAAGAAGCAGGAACCATTCGCTCGTAATCACCCTATAATTTCCTTTCTCTTAATTTAACGTTTCAAACTCCCGACGGTAAACTCACATTGATTAAAGCTTCACACCAGGCTGAATCATCGTTGTCATTGTGCCTTACTGTACGTACAGTAGAACAGGAACCACCTTGATGGATTTACACAAGGATAATAACCCTGAACAGCTGTTTGTAGGTTAAATTACAGCTGTATAATCACACACCAGAAAACACGCCACATTTTTTTATGGATTCAAAAGCTTTAAGATGTTTCCAACCCGTCAAACCACCCTTCTATAAATCACGTCTGAGACAAAGTAACTCACAAGAATCAAAGAAAATAAACCTTAAGTGTTTCTTCAGCAACTGCTGGGCATTTTCTCCTGTGTCTTTTAATGTGGGAGCGGATGTGTCGGTCCAGCTGCAGTCAGATGTGTTCAAAGGAAGATTATAGGTGCTTAGGAGCAGGATGGGAGCAGAACCCTTTAATATCTCGCTGTTGTTCTGTGTCTTATTGTGTGTTTGGATTAAAGGTCTGGGTAGAGTTTCGCTTCCTTTCGCATTGCAGTCGCTTGTCTGTTCACACTGCTCGTGAACTTGCTACAACAAACACAAGTGAACAAGAAATCAATCTGTCCTTGACTTACATTTCTGTATTTTATTTTTCTATTTAATCCCAGGCAACTGAAATAGCATTACATGTTTTATAGGTCCTGCTTTAACCTTCTGATTGAGCTACAACAAGCTGTTCGGATTCACATAATAAAGTGAGAAAGTGAGTACGTTTGTCAATATGGCCACTAGGGGCAGTATAAAAGTGCTCTGTGTGTAACCATCCAGTGAGGGACACACACACAGTGAAGTGAACACACATGAACCCGGAGCAGTGGGCAGCATTAAGCCGTGGCGCATGGGGGGGGGGGGCAGTGTTTTGCGTAAAGATGCTCAAAAGTGAAACCCACCAGATTTTATTCTTAAAAGGAAGTTTAGAGTCATGTGTTTTACACTGATCACATACGATCACTTCTGCTGCATATTTCTGATACATAAGGCGTTCAACTTACAAATGATTTGCATTTTAACAAATGGTTCACAGAGTATGTTTAAAGATGATATTTAAAGATAGCATTTGCTAAAGATAGCTAAGATAGCAAGAAAGCATTTCTGCAGTTGATGTCGGTTTATGGTGTTATTATCAGTAGGAATTATGTTGTCGTAGGTAAAGCAGGTGCTTATTGCAAGTTAAAGTGTTTAGGAAATGCGAAAAATATACTCAAACATAAAGAATTACTGCAAATTTCTGAAAATGATCACAAATAGTTATTTTTCTTTTTTTTTATTCTTTTATTTTTTCATAAAGATCACAAAACTAATTGTGAAATCCTGGAGGGGCTGATTGCAAGTCTCTGTGTAATAAAATATCAGATAAATTCAAAAGCAATAAATCTCCCAAATACAAGCCAGATTCATCGGAATTCTTCTGAAATGCTACAAACTCTCAGGGCCAGGAAAGGACACGAGACAGACCCAATGAATTATTCTCCGCCGACTGCGATCATTTACAAGGTCGTCTACAATAGCTCTCATTGAACCAGCACACCATCGAATCGAGACTCTCACCTCAAGGTTTCGCTCATGTCAGGTAATAAAGTAAAATGATGTGCCATGACACTGCTTTCTAGCCCGTAATTGCTTTCGACCCACTCTCATCATTTGCGATTAGCAGGGCGAGGCTAGAGAAGACCCACTAGGGTTCTTCACGCTCTCCAGTCGCCGTTTCTTCAAACGTTGTTATTTGTCTTTAACTGACGAGGCTTTTAAAGACAGGCAGACGCGTAAATATATGCAAGTGGGCTTGGGGTCTTCAGACGGCCACCGCACGTTATTTCTATCCCACCTTTAGCTCAAGCTGGCGAGATGGGATAAAGTGCCATCAACCCTCCTCGCTGGTGGCTTTTCACTCTTCAGCAGGATGAAGCAATTTTCTTTCATATACAGCGGCTGATGAGTTTCATGTCGTTTTGGGTACCGCTTTTAGCCGCGGCTGCTTTTCTTTAGCGGTTTGTGGCCGGTGTTGTCCCCGGAGAGGCCGGAGTGCCACTGTCACCATCTTCCAGCTCGCTTCTCTAATGTCCACGAGTCTCCAGCCAGAAGCTTCTCCACCAACACCACTTCAAAATTCATCTTATATGAAGAGCGCAATTAAACTTAAACTTGAATATTTCCAAGCTTGAGAGATGCTGAGAACTTGGTTTTGTGAAATGTCCATGTTATGTTCTTTAATGTATCTCAATGGCAGTATAGTACTTGAGTAAAGGGACTTAAGTAACTCTTGGCTATTTGTAATTTTTTTTGGCATTATACTTTCTTTTATAGCTTTGTACTTTCTTTATACTTTTACGCTCTACTTGACAACACTTGTGATTGAGTATATGTACTTTTTACTCCATTACTTTTGAATGTACTCTTGTCGTTACTCATTACTTTGTGATTGTGAACGGTGTGTGACAAGTTGGCGTCTTTTTCTACCGTGGTTAATTTCTTCAGTGGATGAGGTGATATCGCCATCTGCAGGATGCTGAAGGTACAGGATACTATTTATGAGATAAGCAGTTACACTTTGTTTGCGCATTTCAGTTTGATTAAGACTATTGTTATTTCTTTTTATCTATTTTGTTCTGCCATTTTGAAACAGAGGTGTTAAATTTCATTTCAATATTAGGACCTAAATCCTCATAAACAGATTCTTGTTTTTCACCATTCTTGGTGTTTTTAGAGCCTAAATTTACTACGAGTAAAATACTATGGTTCTTTTAAAATCTGATACTTTACGTCTTTTAGTCAAGTCTTCTGGGAATTGGTGACTTGTAACTTGTGATGGAGTAATTTTGACAGTAAGGTATCTGTACTTTTATTCAAGTTTTCAGGTTTACACCTCTGCGTAATAGACTATCATATCATGATTGGAATGAAATTCGCAGGTGAGCTATAATTCAGACTTTCTAGGAATTGTGCCAGTCAGACACGTAAAAGTCCAGGAAACTTCCTGGTCTTCATCTTTTTCTCCAGAGCGCTTTTTCTTAAAAATAATTTCTGTTCAAAATGACATTGCTGAATAGATGTGACTGGCCATTATTTACTCAGACAAGAATTTTTACAAATGTCCGGTGTACAACTTCAGAACACAATAAAAGGCAATAATAAAAAATTGTAATTCTTTGCAGACTTAGTCATGCGTGTCACTTATCCTTTACATTCATTCATACTTCACAACAAAACACTGTGGATGATTGCTCTTTTGCTGTGTTTTAAATCCAAGAGAACGATTTCCCATTTAATCCACATTAGAAATCTTTAAGCAACTTTAATAACAAACAAAAGACTTTTCATTTGAGTCCTTAACTTGTCTGTCATTGATCCCAAACATTAAAAGCAAGAAGGAAAGTCCATCTGGGTTTAAGGGTGGTTCGTTCGAGCGGAAATCAATCAATAATGCATCAAACTGAGTACAAAAGCCCTGAAGACAACAGTGACAAGCTCTCCCAGTCACTAGTTTTACTATGGATGAAATATTGACAGGATTTTAGAGTGACTGGAGGTTAGTGCTGTGGCAGTTACAGTCCTGCTTCTGTCTTTTCTGCTCTGTCCTCCATTCATCCAAATGCATAGAAAGATAAATGAATAAATAACGGAACAAATAAATAAATGAACATGGCAGACGAGCCACTAGGTCTCTGGTGAATACTGTACTTTGTGGCATTATAAGTACATTTTTAATGATGGTTTGTCCCTTACAGTGGCGATCGACTTTGTTCCAATTGCAGACTTGGGATTTGTGGCTTGAGGTCGTTTTATAGTTATATTTTCAACCTATAAAATGTGTTTAAAGTAAATAAATAAAATGTGATTTTTTTTTATAAATATGATTGATCACATTTATAAATAAGGCGTTCATAAAAATAATTCTCTATAATTTTCCTAAGAGGCAATTTTAGATAAAAAAAAAAACATAAATATACAGAGGGAGAGAAAAGATAGTGAGATATAGAAAGAGAGGGAGATATGTGGAAATGAGAGGGGGGTGAGTGAGGAGTGGAAGGATGAGAAAAACAGACAGAGAAAGAGTGGGAGAAAAAGACAGAAAGAGAGGGATAGATGGGGAAAAAGGGAGACAGAGATTAAAACAAATCAAGAATTTAGAAACACAGTGGACATTTCTATAGCATCTTAAACCACTGCAGCTGTTGCCTATAAATTCACCGATGCATTGAAACTGATCCACTTTATATATCAATAGACAAGGATTTGTGGAGTTCGTTTCCATTTACAGCTGGTTTTTACATTCACAACCATGTGCTGTAAAGGATTCGTTCCGATATCATATTTATAATCAAGGCACTGGGGAGAGCACTGGCTTAAATAGTTTCAGAGCGTAGACACCTAGGTGCCACTGCTGTAGTCCACTACTCTTTCTAGGTCATTTACTAGATGTACTACGCCACAACGTCTACTGGCTGCGGAGTGACACCTAGCGGTCATGTCAGGAAACACTTACAATACATGTAATGAATACAAACGTTCAACATGTAAAGTAAAGTGAAGTGAGTGAGATTGTCAATATGGCGAACTATATCAAAATTAGTGCTCTACTTTTAACCCATCCAAGTGAAGTGCACACATGAAGTTTGGTTTTGCTTTTAACTCACTATCATATTAATATCTACACACGTAAATAAAAAAAGATGTCATATACACTATGTTCATTAGAACAGATCTGCCTAAATAAAATAAACCTTGTGAAAAAACACACCTTATAAAATTAAATTCCGTTAAAAAAAAGTCAGGTTTTGTTTTCTTGGTCGTGGTTGAACATAAGGTAGCAGGTCTCCAGGTGATCACTCCCAACCGTGTGCTGGAACTGAGGCAGCAGGTCTTCTGGCTTGAGACCATTGAGAAAGTGTCCATTGATTTCCTTATAGACGGAGGCTCCGACATCCTCTGTGGATCCAGAGAGCAGCACAACAGCCAGATCTTTTAATAACACATTGGTTTGTTTGCACTGATGCATTGTCTAGAAAAATTTGCACTATGAGTAAAAAAAATATAGCTCTAAAATCCGCATCGCACATTTATGCAAAACACTGCAAGTACAATTGTGATTGTGATGTTTTAGCTTTGCCTTGCCAATTTGGTGAAGAACAAAATGTTTCCCCTGTACTAATTGGCCACAGTCAAGCCAATCATATCAATTATCTCACATTGTACCTCACTCACTCCTGTTGTTTATTTCTAATCGTGTTTGGATTTAGATTCTTGCCGTTTCCTTATTTTTATTGACCATATTTCTATAAAGTCCTAAAAAATATATATTATAATTCAGATCCAAAAAGCAAACATAAATGTGAAAACATGAACGATTTAGATAATAGGAAACTATCTCTTTAGTATGTGAAATAAAAATTTGATTTGTGTCTATGTTTTTCTCATTGAGGCCATTTAATTTGATATTTTGGTGTTAGATTTCCATTTTTGCATTATTATTATTATTATTATTATTATTATTATTATTATTATTAAAAAGCATTCAAACAATCGTTAATTTTGTTTAACGTTAAAAACCACAAAATTGTAATACATAACATATTTACCTAAGTACTTTTCTCTTAGGATTTTTATCTTGACAGGAAATCCACCAGCATCTTTCATCTCAAATGACATATCACATGAATCATTTTTGGACTTCATGGCTTCTCTGGAACAACAGGCCTCTTCAGCCAGGTCATCCTCCTCCTCCTCCTCCTCCTCCTCCTCAAAGTCATCTGGATAGTCATTATTGACCTCTTCATCTCTCACGACTACCAACGTGGACAAAACAAAGTTAATGTATTATAGCAAACCCGCAATGTATTGAGTAAAAATGACGAATTGTACTCAAAGACTAATTCTTACCATTAGTTTCTTTAAATTCCTCTTCAACATCATGATCATCTTCTCTCAAATCTCCATTAGATGATTCATAGCCATCAACTTCATCAAAGTCCTCTGAATAATCAGACTCGTTTTCCTCATGCTGACTTTCATCCTCGATGCTGAATAACATGTTGGCTTTTGACTCAATGGCCTGTTTGCTTTCATAGTCAGACAGTTCAACATCTTCTCTGTTGTCCAAAGATAGCACTCCACTGTTCAGGCCTTGGATGGACTCGTCGTTGTCTTGTGAAAGTCGGTTCTGGTGTTTGATATAAGTTCCCATATGTGCTTGGACATAATTCATGCCGAGAATGTTGTCTGCACTCGGCCTGTTCTCAGGAATCATGGCCAGCATTATTTGAATCAAACTATGAAGGTCTTCTGAGTACTTCTCAGGGACTTTGTCGTATTGCCCTTTAATAACCTTGTAAAAAATACTCAAGGTGTTTTTCGCCGCAAATGCTGGTTTGAGGGCACTGAGCTCGTACAGAAGGCAACCCAGGGCCCATATGTCGGATTTGGTGCTGTATGGGACGTCCTGACAAAGCTCAGGACTCAGATAAAACGGAGTCCCCACACAAGATGTGGCACAGTCCAAGGTGTGGTTCATAATCTTGGATATTCCAAAATCTCCTAGTTTGATCACACCTCTTTTTGTTAAGAGCACATTTGATGGCTTAATATCTCTGTGAATAATTTTTAAAGAGTGAACATAACTGACAGCCATGACGACTTGAACGAACCAATCCAGGATCTTGCATTCTTCGAAGTGTTCTTCGTTCTTCTGCGCTTTAATCTGATCATCAAGAGTTCCTCCGTCACAATAATCCATGACGATGTAAATGTGGTCTTTTTTGGGGTGGACAAAAGTGTCGATCAATCGTATAACATGAGGATGCTTAAGGCGTCTGAGAATGTCTCCTTCTTGTAGCACGAGCTTTTTAGTCTTCCGAGATCTTTCCACGCGTATTTGTTTGACCGCGTATCGTTTTTTCGTTTCAACGTGTTTCATCAACCACACGACACCTTCTCCTCCTCGGCCAAGACTAAAGATCTTTTGGTATTTCTCCATGTTTTACAGAAGTCGCTCAGTCGACATCGCGCGTCTGTCAAAAGCTATCTTTTTTTCAACATCTATACGGTATTTAAGAAGAAAAATAAGTTGATAGAAAAAAATTATTCGATGAAAATAATTCTTCAAAAAGTCCTAAGTAGCATTTTTGTTACCTTTTGTCTCACTTGGAGTAAGTAATCATGCCGCGCGTGTGTTTCATAAAGGTTTTGTTGTAAGACGCCATGTGTGTCAGTAGCAGAAAACGTGTGTTGTTTTTTATCACCATGGTAACAACTCATCCTCAACAAGCGAATGAGATTGGTTTGTGGACAAATAATAAATAAAATGTATTTTAAAAACCATAATTTCATGCCTCCAACTACTTGTATGTACTGCTTACGTTTGTAGTGTATTTTTGTAGATTGTGGCTTTGTATTGTGTACATTCGCACAAGTAAACCAACCGTTTGAAATGGGGTAGTGCTGAAGGCTGTTAGCGCGCCTCATAGCGGCGCACATTTGCGCAAACCAACATTTACTCTAGCACTCTATTGTTGAGAATTATTTGTGTCTTTGTTTAATTTTTGTTGCGGTTCAATGAACTAGTGTTTAATGTGAAAGTGAATGATCGCGTCGTTACGTTATATACGTATCACGTAAATTAGTGATTTGTGTTTTGAAAGTGTTTTGAAGCGCATCATCGACGCTCCGATCTGCGCAGAGCCTCAATTAAACACCTCGTATGAAACCACCTACCTTAAACATACGGATTTATTTATTCTTATTATTCTGTATTTGGTTAGACATACACTGAACTCACGATAAATAACTATTTTATAGAAACTACAGCGGTCACCAAAATACACCTATAATTTGTAATCTACTATCAGAGGAAGTTGCTAGCTCCCCGCTAGCTCAGAATCCGGTGGAAACATCTAACACGAGGGAAAATGCCACCAAAAGGGAAAGGTGGTAAAGGCGCTAAAGGTTAAACAATAATCTCATTTTCCTTAGACGTTGAGGTGGCGATAAATAAATCTGAAGGATTAGACTTTGTTTTGTCCTCTCATTGAATGCGGTTTGTATGTAGCTTTTTGCTCATGTTTGGACGAAATATTCCTGCTGTCCAGGTGTTTTTATTCCATTAATTATTTGAATACAAACTGAAATGTGAAGGATGTTGTGAGATCGTTTTACTTTACGTTTTACTTAAATGAGTGTCACTGTGATTAACATCAAAATCCAAAGCAGCAGTGTAATTTCCCTAGTGTTTACACGGTGACTCGCATCTGTTCCAACAGGAGCAGCATCTACAAGCGACAGTGAGAAGAAAGAGAAGCCCCAGAAAGGAGGAACATCAGTGAAGGTGACCAGCCATGTTCTTTCATCTAAATCATAGAATAAAAAAATACTTTTATTAGACCCACAGCTGGGAAATTGTACCTTACAGCAGCAGAGAAGAGAGAGAACATAAACTGTTTATTAACATACATAACATGTCATACTTAATAAAATACTTTGTCACAGCTTTGTCAGTTTAATATTTATGTGCTATTTTAATAATCATTTTTTTCTTTCAATTTATTAATTTTCTGCCTTACAGAATAGGACAACACACACACATATTTTACCCGGAGAAATAGCAGCCAAATGTGCCTGAGACCACTCACATCTGGGCATACACACACACACACACACACACACACACACACACACACACACACACACATGATCAAATTCACCTGAAGCAGTTGTTTTGGGCTGTGGGAGGAAACTGGAGACCTGGAGGAAACCCAGAGTATTGCTTCTGGTTGGCCACCAATTCAAAATGTGTATCCCTCCTTCAGGCTCAAAGTTTCTGGGAATGTCTCCAGCTCCCTGTGACCCGGAAATAGAAAGGCAGATTTTGAAAATTGATGTTTTATATATATATATATATATATATATA
>CM051503.1:12330390-12373046 GCA_028031935.1 Paedocypris micromegethes
TTTTTTTTTTGGTTCCCATTTTAGTGACTGACAATCTCACACTTCCTTTCCAGGAAATAATGGACCGGATTAACAAGAACGTGATGAGTAAAGTTCAGGAGATGAGCTTGGTGCAGAGAACGCTCTTCAGACTGGCGTACGACTACAAGCTCCAGCAGATCAAGAATGGCTACGACGCCCCGCTGTGCAATCTGTAAGTCTCTGCTGAACCCCAGACGTTGATGCTGAGGAGGTTTTTGATGGCGTCTGTTTTCCTGCCGCGTTCAGGCTGTTTAAGAAGGTGCGAGCTCTGTTGGGTGGGAACGTGCGTATGATGCTCTCTGGAGGAGCTCCTCTGTCTTCTGTCACCCAGCGCTTCATGAACATTTGCTTCTGCTGTCCGGTGGGTCAGGGCTACGGTCTGACTGAAACCTGTGGTGCAGGAACCATCACTGAAGGTGAGGAGGAAACCTGCCATCTCATTTAACACAACTAGCTTAACGTCGTTCTTCTGCCCTGCAGTCGCAGACTACAGCACAGGCCGAGTTGGAGCTCCTCTGATCTGCTGCGAGATCAAACTCAAAGACTGGGCAGAAGGTTGGTAGATAGACGCTGGCTGCACTTTATATAGAATTCAACCATTAAACTGAGATTTTTAACATGTCTGTCTGTCTTATCGTTCTTTCTTATCGTTCTTTCTATCTATCTATCTGTCTGTCTCTCTGTCTCTCTCTCTGTCTGTCTGTCTGTCTGTCTGTCTGTCTCTCTGTCTCTCTAATTCTCTATCTCTCTAATTCTCTGTCTCTCTGTCTCTCTCTCTCTAGACACACTTTGTGTCTCCATCATCCACATATCTTTGTGTTTCTTTCTCTATCTATAGAAGCTGCATTTTATATAGAATTCAAACAGTGAGATTTTTAACATGTCTGTCTGTCAGTCTGTCTATCTAAATGTATATCTCCTTGTGTCTCTGTCTATCTATCCATCTGACCATGCATTCATCCTTCTCTTTGTTTTATTTGTCATTTAAACAAATTTATTTTATAATTAGACCCATTCATATTTTATAAATAAATTTTGTTTTGAAAAAATTTGTCCATTTATTTGTCAGACTTTCCTTCCATCCATCTCTTTGTGTGTTTGTCTGTCTCACCATTTATCAGTTGTCCATACTTCAGTCTCTCCAAATCCATACCCGTCAATAATCCTATCTATATTTTAATGTATAATTTAATCTTTCTCTATATTTCGATCGCCCTCGTCAGTCTCTCTGTCTGAATATCTCTACAAATCTATTCGTTAGTTTCCATTCAAAACCCCTTATTACATGTGTAGTAATAATAAAAACTAACACATCGACACAGAGTTGTGACGTTTGTCATGTCTGACAAATTGATAACACATCACTTGTACTTTTCCTACAAGGTGGCTACACCAAGTACGACAAGCCTCATCCTCGTGGTGAGATCCTGATCGGAGGTCCAAACGTGACCATGGGCTACTACAGGAACGACAGCGGAAACGAGGAGGACTTCTTCGTGGACCAGAGCGGTCAGCGGTGGTTCTGCACGGGCGACGTGGGAGAGATGCACTCGGATGGATGTCTACAAATCGTGGGTGAGTCTGAACTTCACGTCACCTTGAACCACGGTCAATCGGACATTCTTGTCATTTGGAATGCCCTTCGAATGCAGATCGCAAGAAGGATCTTGTGAAGCTTCAAGCAGGAGAGTACGTCTCCTTAGGCAAAGTGGAGTCGGCCTTGAAGAACTGCTCGCTCATCGACAACATCTGCGCCTTCGCAAACAGGTAGGTGTCCCGCTCGCCCTGGTGTTGTGTGAAGGCCAAACAAAGAGACGTCTCTCAGGAACAGAAGGTGTTTTGTGTGATGACCCATTTCCCTCTCGCTCTTTCCTGACTCGTTTTGTTTGTCCGACCACCAGTGACCAGAACTACGTGATCAGCTTTGTTGTTCCCAATCAAAAGAAGCTGACTGCTCTCGCCAGTAGAATGGGAGTTGAGGGCTCATGGGAAGAGATCTGCAACCATCCCGCTTCGGAACGAGAAGTTCTCAGAGAAATTAAAGACGTCGCAAGCACGAGTGAGTGAAGACATTTTTTTGGGTCATGAACAACTGTAGGTTGTGATGGGGGGGGTCGTTTTTAGCCAATGGCTCACTGTTTTTGCTCACGACTGTTGAATTAAAAAAAAAAGAATAATAAGAAACAAACAAAAAACAACTTTAATTAGAGGTCTGATCCAAACTTTTTCAAGTCTGTCTTAGTCTGTCAAAACGCTACACTGCTTTGGACAAAGAATAATAGTTGCTAAAGAAAAATAACGTAGTAGCTGATCGGATCAAAAACAAAACATCTGCTCTCAAAAGATGTGTAAAGAGTCCCTGAAAACCACACTTGAGTAAAAGTACAGATAACTTGTTGTAAAAATTATTCCCATTACAAGATCACCAATTCCAAGAAGGCTCGAGTAAAAATCGTAAAGTACCCAATTTTAAAAGAACTTCTCATTTTAATTATATTTTTTATTTGTACTGAATTCAGGCCAAAAAAGTACCAAGAAATGTGGAAAAACAAGAAAATCGTTTTTTTATGACATTTTATTTCCTAAAATAGAAATGAATTGTTTCCAAATGGCTGAACAAAATGGATAAAAAAAAGAGCAAAAAGTCAGTCTCAGTAAGTGTAAGTGTCCATTCAAATGTAGCGGAGTAAAGAGTGCATATAAAAAAAAAAAAGTAGTTAAGTAGAGAGCAAGTTTCTTGTACAAAGTTGTCAAAAATACTCAGTGGTGTCACTCAAAAACAAACTGCATTTTGTTTTGTCTGATGGACGGGTTCTAACCTGTTGGCGAGAGTGAAAAGTTCTTCCACAATTCCACTGATTAACTCCTTTGTTCCTTCTTTTGACGTTTCTTTTGAGTGACATCACTGGCCATTTAATCACAGCTCATCGCACAGTAGACCCTCCCCCTGACCCTGATTGGCAGGTTCCGTAAACTTGCAAACTGACTTCAAAGCTCCGTGAATAGAAGTTGCATTTGTGTTCAACTTTGTCTGAAACCAACCTTTTGTCGTTTGAAATTGTTTAGTTTTCTTCTTCTTTTGCTGCCTTCTTTTTTTCCCCAGTTAGCGCTCTGACATAATTATGACTCCAGCAACTATAGTACAGATCATGTCATATTCTAATCAAAGTTCTGCATATCAAGAATAAAATGATGTTTTACAATGCATGGACAATTCTTTTCTTTGTTTCAGTTAAACTCCAGCGTTTTGAGATACCAGTTATGGTCCACTTGAGTCCAGAACCCTGGACCCCGGAAACAGGCCTGGTGACAGATGCATTCAAACTAAAGAGGAAGGAGCTGAAGAACCACTATCTCAATGACATCGAAAGAATGTATGGGCATAAGTAGGACCATTTACCGCAGCCAAAGACCACCTTCTCCGGACCCCGGACCTGCAAAATTGACTCATACGAATAAATCTTAAAACACATGCCACAACTTCAACACTGCCATTGCTTAGTTTACCGCACAAGACCTTGCTGATAAGCCAATGAGGGTTCGTGTCTGTTTGTTACTCACTATGAGGAAGGGAGCTTAGTAGTGTTGTTATTATGCAGAGCTCTGCCGTCTCTTTGCTGTGAATTAGTTTGTTATTAGACGTGTAGTTGAGGATAGATGTCCTAAAAGGTGATGACAAAAGATGTCCTAAAAGATAGATGACAAAAAACCATCGAATAACCACTGTTTCCTTTATGCTAAAGGATTCACGTGCTTGTAAAGCCACACAACAGCGATGTACTGCCATGACTTTCAAGTTTTGTTGACGTGTGATGAAACGGTTTCTCCGCAGGAAGTGCTGACTTTTATCGCTTGCTTTGATATCTTCTGAAAACACAACTTGCCAGCTGAGGTTATTTCACTGTACTGCAGAGCTCCGCCTCTTGTTTAGAGGCGCGGCATAGTGATGTTTCTGTGCCTTCTGATTGGTCGGTTCTTACAAGGTTTTCTTATTGGTCGTGTGTTGTAAAAATTGTTCTTGTGCTTTATTCCGTAGTGAATTGAGAACTCGTGTCTTCTGATTGCTCACGGTGTTCTTTCGTTGTTATTCTGACCATGAATTTTACTGAAGTGTGTAATTGAGTTCCAAATCACACGTTTACTGGGTAAATATGTGGCTTGGGACATGTGCGGACTGGCAAGTGTTTGTTTCTGCCAATTTGTTCTGTTGGACTCGGAACTCAAACAAAGGTGAAGTTTTTAAAACAAAAAGAGAAATTCCTGTGGTAAAACTGTATTCCGCTCATGCAAACAACTTCCAGAAGCTTGGAACAAAATTGCCATTTGCGCTTGTTTCTGTGATCCATTTCTTACTGGATTCCCCATTTTTTTCACAAGTCTGGATCAAATGCGTGTAGCCTCGCACTCTACATTGAATTTGTACATGGTCTATGTATTTATTTGGTCATACCTTAGAACTGTTTTTTTTTTTTGTACATTAGTATTTGTATAGAATCTGAGATGTTTCTTTGGAAATCATGTTATTTATGTCTCATTTGCACTATTTTAGTTGTTCAGGGATTAACGAGTGTGAGGAAGAACATCAGCCCATGACCGTCAGGGTTTTTCATCTGTAGAAGCGAGAGCGGACAGCAGTCGTGCTGAGAAATTGTGAATTTGCTGTTGTAGAAAGTTCTATGATGCTTATTTATTCTTTCCATGTCGAGTCACTGTATGTACACCAAGCAAACGAAAAGTAAAACGTTTTTTACTCAAGTTGTGGTATAAAAATAAAGTGTTTTCAATGGAACTTTTTTTTTTTTTTTACTTAATTCAATTTACTCATACATACTCAACTGGTTATGTTTCCACAAAAACTTTACAAAACTGCCACGTTTAAAATTCAATTTGCCCAATCCTGAAACCGAAAACAGTCACTTGCGATCTTCCACACGGGCTGGTCGCTGTTAGCAGACGCTTGGGCAGTTAATAAAAAATTCTGGTTGAAATATCTTTCTTTGTTTCCTTCAAACTTCACCAAGCCGGCCGTGACCACCAACAACGTCGTTTGTCCTTGAGTTGCATGTTCTGTTTAAAATAGAAATTGTATTCATTAGTAGAATTATGTAAATTACAGTATAAATTATAAATGTACTGTGGGTTTTTTTTAATGCTCTACACACATGGGGCATGAGATCTCTTTTCAGTTGGTTCAAACTTGCAACCAGAAACACACATACCGGGCACAGGCTGGCAGTCGATGGTGAGGACCTGGAATTCACTGGAGGGCAGCGACTCAAAGAAAGAGTTGAGAGCATCTTGACCGGTGACCGCGTTGCCGTTCCAAACCAGTGTTGCTTTGTCCAAATACAACCGAGTCAGATTCTAAACGCAATCGCAAAGTGTGAGATTAATATCACAATGTTCTACAAAATAACTGAGTGTATATGCGTGTTCCACATATGTGCTTGTGTTTAATGTAGGAATGTGTTTATTGTGCGTATGTTTTAACTGTGTGCTTATTACTTATATGCATTTAAAGAGAGAGAGTGTGTGTGTGGTGAATGAATGGGTCTAATGTGTCCTTAATATGTATTTAAATTGCGTATGTATGTAATGTGTGTGTGTGTGTGTGTGTGTGTGTGTGTGTGTACTGTGCATATAAAACTGGAAAATATACAAACATGCGCGTACCCGTCTTTTCTTGTCCATGCAGTCATAGTAGATGTTAGCAAACTCCTCCGAATATCGACAGGACTGGTCAACGTGAGACCGGAAGTCCTGTTCAAATCACACGATTTTAGAAAACACAAACAATATTAAACTAACCGCAAAAGCAATCGAAAATAAACTTACTACTGCTGCAGCCATCTTGGCGGCGCAAAACACACCGATCTGAGTCAGAAATCGTAACGATGAACTTTTATAACCACAATAAGAAATAAATAAAACCCTCAAACAAACAACGATAGCTTTATACAACCTATAAACGCATATATTCAAACGCAGAATAAAAAACAATAAACAACATGTCAGAATAAAGAGAGTGGCGCGTGCGAGCCGTGACGTCTGTGTTGTTCGAGTTTTAGAACCGCCGGAAATCTTTGCCGAGAACGTTGGTTCCAAAGAGTTTCTACGTACAATGCATACACGCAAGGAACAAAAAACACAATCCTAAATTAGTTTGGCTGTTGTAAGATAGATACCGAGTACTTTTGAAAATTTGTCACGATTATAACATTTATGTATTTACGCTTAAACGTTTATTTTGTCAGGCATTCATTTCGCCGCCTATTCTGAGGTGCTTTCCAATGAAACGCAGTAACGTACTGAAGGGGCGGAGTCAGTCGAGTTCAGTCAGACAGTCAGGTCTCTCACTCACCACGATTCACGAACACAGCAGCACAGTACTGCACAAGTGCACAGTACAACTGGAAAACAAGAAGTGACACTGTCCAGAAAAGCCTCTCACGTGCAGTAAAACACACGCCAGCGCCGCTGTAAGTAAACCAACGCTGCAGATTTCCCTACAGTCGGATATTAACAGTTTGACAATTCCGCTTTCGCAGGCTTGTTGTTGTTATTTCTTAACGAAATGTAGTTACATGACAATCAAAAATCTTCAGTAAACAGGTAAGCATAACTTTTAAGCCCTACATATAAGCTGCAACGCGGCTTGAAATTCCTCACAAAAACTCAAAAACCCTCACATCTCGTTCGGCGGCTGTTTGGTGGAACAATTTACCTATTCCTACCAGGTCCTGCAAACTTCTCAACGTTTAAAAAAAGCACTAAAACTGAGCTCTTTCACTAGCGCCTTAACACTGATAAAAATAATAATAATAATTCTTTGTCTTGTGTTCATTAACTGCTGTTC
Source organism: Paedocypris micromegethes (assembly GCA_028031935.1). Lineage (NCBI taxonomy): Eukaryota > Metazoa > Chordata > Actinopteri > Cypriniformes > Paedocypris > Paedocypris micromegethes. Next base: position 12,337,268 of record CM051503.1, read on the forward strand.
TGTCTAGTAAGTTTCTCTATATAGCCTGTGTAGACATCTACACAGCGTGAATCATTTGCTTCACTGGCAAACTATTGCTTAAATTTAAATTTCCCATTAGAGTGCAATGTTCCTTATCACGTTTTTATTTTCCAGAAGCCAAATCCAGAATTCAGCCCCCGTGATGCTGGAGAGACTTCCTTACGCGAATGACCCCCAGACTTGAGGCTCTAACATGTGTTCCGAGTCCCGACGTGGCTCTAATCTTTCTGAGGTGTTACACCCCGCCAAGCACCCAACGTTCTTCTCTCCTATAAGTGTGGAGATGCTCCATGTGTAAAGCAGGAGGAACATTCGCCCCCTCTTAGGGAAACCGCAGTCATCAAAAAGGTCTGTTTGTGAAGATCAATTCAGGGAAAAGAAGCTCAAAGGTTCTTCGTCATGATGTTCGTTGCTCTGAAGAAACTGGTTGTCTCAGAGGTGCCTGGTCAGGTGAAGGACAAGAACATCCCTGCCGGCCTTCAGTCCATGAACCAGAGTCTGCAGAGAAGGTTTGCTAAAGGTTCAATTCAACAGTAAGTTCAGCCCGGGGACTGTCTGAATAAAACCCTGTTTTCACCCAAAGTGACTTGTTTAGATCAAGAATCCGACTTTTTATCATGCTCGTAGTCGAAAAGCGCAAGATAATCAAGCCGATAGTGTGACATTACCGCCACCCGACTGGAGACTCGATGTTCGCTTCCCACACGCTAAGACTTCAGCTTTTGTCTTTTCTCTTCCAGGGAAGATAGTCGTTTGTGGAGACTGGAACACCGGGAAGAGCAAGCTCTAGCATCAACTTCAGGGACTGAAGTCCCAGGAAGAGTATACCTGTATTCCCTCCCAGTAGAACCCGAGGAAATATGTGGTTTAAAAAAGAAATGAAAGGCATGATAACTTTGTCTAATAGTTTTCTTCTTTCAGTTTCATGTTGACTGGCTCAACTGATGGCATTAGGGTGTAGTGAAGTAGACCAGTGGTTTTGAGTATCAAATTCCAGGTTTAGATTTTCTCTAGACTTTGTTTGTTTGTTCTCTAGAGATGTTTGTACATCACTCAGTGAGGAAACCCATACCTTTTAGAATTTGGAATCTAAAAAGGAAGCTTTTGGAAGCTTTATTGGCCAAGAGTGCACAAGACAAGCAAGGAACACAATTAGGTCTCACTCTATTGAATTAAATTATGTACAGTTTTACTGGCGATATATTTTCTCTATTTAAACTAATATGGGATGACTATATGACACTTTATAATTTACACACCCTATAACTTCCTGAGTCCTGATGGCCTTGTCTGTGTACTGACGTCATGGAATTTTCCCACCTGCTGTGTTAATCCCTGACATGCATGCAACCGACCGACCATGTTGTTGTGGACTTAGACCACCCTCTAATGGTGTCCAATCCCCAATTATAGTGAAAATGGCGGAAATTAGGACGGAAGTTCTGTCGGCTTCAGTGCGAGACAAAAGTCTTTGCAAAGAAAGTATTTAAATGTATTATTTACTAAAAATTGAGCACGAAAGATCGATGAAAAGTAAATCTTTAGTAGTAACATATGTAATATTTCCAACACTAAATAATGTGCAAAATCGACGCTTAATTTTTACACTTATTGTGCTCCTAAAAGCTCAACCAGCAAAGCAAATTTTAAAAGGAATATTATTTCAGTGCTCTGGTCTCTAGAGGTTAATCAAGAAGCGACTTGAGAACAAGTTGAAATAAACCACTATACTTTCTGCTTTCTCATGCTGCTAAAAAAGAGACGTGGGTGAGGACAGTGAAGTCATATTTAAAAGTGACTTTATACACAAATAATAATAATAATAAGTATCGACTACTGGAATCATTTTATTGTCTTTAAGAAATATTGTTTGTATAAATTTCCTTCTATTTATTAGAAAACAGAAAATGGCTGAACAAAGTGAATTTGATTGGATTTCTTCTGTTCTCAGCTACTGATGACGTGGTGAAGGTGGAAGTCTTGGGTGTGGTGGATAGAGGTATTCTGTCGTTCGTTCGTTCGTTCGTTCGTTCATTCCTTCATCAATTTAAATGAATTAAACGATTGGTGCCAACACTGTGTGTTTGTGTGTTTTTACACATGCCTAGCTGAACATTTCACAATTTTAAGCACATTTATGGCGTCACTATATCAAATGACCAATCAATCTGGTTTCTGTTTGTCTTAAAGTCCATATATAACGAATTGAGTTTTTTTGTTTTGTTTGTTTCCCTAGATATTTCTTTTCTTGTTGTTTACTTACTGGTCATTTTTTTGGATGGAAAAAAAATGTAAATTGAGCAATATAATGTTGTTTTGCTAACAATGTTAAAGTTGAGTCAGCATGTGAATTTTTTAATATTGAGAAAAAGAAGTGCAATCGTGTAAGTTTGTTTTAGAATATGGCCGCAGTACTAAATGATTAGCATGTGTCGCTGTTTTTTGACGCCTTCCAAGACAGACATTTGCAATCAAACATGACATTTTTTTAATATTTACTACTGTTGTTTTATATATTTTCCTAGGTGAAGCATAGTAATAGACCCGTGGTTAAATTGTGCGTTGCGTGTTTTTGCAGTATTATTATTTTTATTATATTGGTGTTTTATGACTGCGTTTGAAATTTGAGCTTAATTTCGCATAAGCATATCGTGAGTTGGTGAAAAAAGTATTTAGTATGTTGTATTTAATGTTATTTTTCTAATTTATTGTTATGCTATTTTTGGCATTAAAGCAAGCATTTATGTGTCAAAAGTTTCAGTACCAGTATCGTCGATACTGGACATGTGGTTACTCTGCATCGTTTGAATTTCAGAAGTTGTGGTATTGCCTGCTGAGATAAAGAAAACATGGTGGATTCTTTTAGCATGAGTCGGTGCTTGAGATAATAACATTTTGCATTTCTTGACAAACAACTAATTTAAATTTAAATTTGTTGTTTATTTCAGTTTACTTTCTTCAGTGTTTTTGCTCAGAAAACACTACATTAAATACTAAAATAATTTATTTACCCGTTTATTTACCTGTTGATTTTCCATTATTTACTTGTTTCAACATGGAAATTATTGCAATTTTAAAGACAAATTCAAAAGACTTGTCACAGGAAACACTTACTAAGAAAAAACAGGGCTGCAATATTAAATTGTTATATGAATAAATCTTGTACAATATTTGTGACAAATCAAGAAAATCTAATAATTGAAAACAAACTGAAAACAAGTAAAAGATTAAAAGCTAATTAAAAATAAATAAACAAATGTTAAATTCTGTTTGTGACAGAATCTGAGAATGATGGGTCATGAGTTATCAGAAATTCCTACAATTTAAGTGTTTAAATTGTGCGTTGCATGTTGTTTTTGCGTCATTATTCTACCTGAGGTGCGCAATAACATTATTTCAACGCAACTAAAATTATACATAAAGTTTGAGCTTGAATTTGCATGCGCATAGAGCAAGATAAAAATTATGGGTGGCATCGACATAAACCTAAAAATGTGAATATACTGCATTTCCTGAAAGCAAGTCTGAAACTTGATTGATGTAATTTGGGTGCTAAATGATGTTTTACTGTTAAATACTGTTACGTTTTACTAGTTTTTTGGGGTTATGAAACACTAATCTTTCAATTTAAGACATTTTATATTGTATTTAAAAAATATTTATAATTTAAAGTACATTTTTTCAGATTTGCATTTAATGTAGTTATTTATCTAGTTTATTATGTTATCATTGGCATTAAAGCAAGTATTTAGGTTTCTGAACATACGGTATTTTTGTTGCTGTTCGTATAAAAATTTTAATAAACAGTGTTGTTTTTTTGATAATTGATAATTGATAATGTCAAATGATAATTGTATTTAAGGTGCCAAAAGTTTCACTATCGGTATCATTGATACTGGACATGTGGTTACTCTGCATCGTTTCGATTTCAGAAGTTGTGGTATTGCCCATCACTGCTACTGAGACAAAGAAAACATGGCGGATTCTTTTAGCGTGAGTCGGGGCTCGAGGTGACAACATTCTGGACTTCTTTTCAAACAACAAATCTAAATAGTTTTTTTCCCCTGGTTACTTTCTTCCACTAGTGTTTTTGCTCAGAAAGCACTACATTAAATACTAAAATAATGATTATTTCTTTAATTAAATTATATTATTCATTATTTTTTACCCGTTTATTTACTCAGTATGGAAAGTATGGCAATTTTAAAGACAAATTAAAAAGATTTATCACAGTAAACAGGGCTGCAATAAAAATTGTTCTATAAAGAAATCTTGTACAGTGTTTGTGACCAAATCAAGAAAATTAAAAAATTGAAAACAAACTGAAACAAAAAAAATGCACATTTTTATAAAAAGATAATTAAAAATCAACAAACAAATGGTAAATTGTGTTTGTGACACAATCTGAGCATTGCATAATTGAAAATAAATTGAACAAAACATTTTTATTTTTAATGATATCTAACTGATTTATTCACTAAATGATTAATATTTTGAACTTATTTTTTCCGGATTCTAAATATATTTGTGACTGCATGTCATTAAAGTTCACTGTTGTCACACAACTTAATCAGTTAGTCAATATTAAAATAAAGTAATAATATAAAGGACTCTAAATATTATTATAATAGCTCCGCCTCTTAGGGATAAAAGAGAAAGTTGTTGATGTTTAAAAGGGTTTATCGGGCAGACTCTCGTCACTCTTATCTCTCCATCTTAACACGGTAGGAAATCTTGTAATCAAGGAAAATCTGTCATTGTTCAATAGAATTTTTTTGTCATCTTTAGGGACATTGGTCCAGTTTTTGTTGTGTTGTTTGTTTGTCTATTTCAGGTGTCACCAACCTTTCTGAAACCGAGGGTTATTTCTTAGCCACTGATTAATGCAAAGCTCAACATACCGACATACAGATAGATAGATTGATAGACCAACATGCAGGTAGACAGACAGACAGGTAGGTGTAAAAGTAATTGTATGTTTGTTTTATGTTTTTTATGAACATGTTTTTTATCTTCAGAAACAGTAGACAAGGGTCTTACTCGGACCCTCGGTCAGCAGCTGCTGAGTTCCCTGGACCAGAAGGATAAATTAACCAATCCCAGTGTGCACATTGCCCTGCGGCTCTCAACTCACCACAACTTGGCTAAAGAGCGTGAATACCTCGCCCGACTTAAGACCGAGTATCATCTTGATATTGAGAAGTACAGTACACAGATTTACTGACGGGACAGTGTGGGACACTTTTCTGCATCAGTTATGTTTTATTCTTCTTCTTGTAGGTTACTCACAAGCAATAAGCAAGTGGTTGCCCAGAATGATGACACAACGTACAGTATACTCAAGTTTACGGACTGGCTTTGTTGTGCGTACTGTAAATGACACACTCTTCGTCTGTCTGTAGGTCACACACAAACAGACAGCAAGTGGTCGGCCGTCTTGCCCTGTATGTCCTGGCACTGAAGTCGTCCTGTGTTGATCCGCAAAGCCTGGTTTTCTCCATTGATAATAAGAATCTGATCCATCACCTCAAGAGGGAGCTAGAGGAAGAGAAGGATCAAATTAAACGTAAGTGTTTAAAGACTGGGAAATCCTCAAGATTCCGAGAATACATGAACAAAAACAAATACAAAAGCATGAAAATGCAAAACGTAAAGGAATGTAAAGCGTAGAACTATTGCGCATGTTGAATATTTTAAATTGAATCTAAATGCTCTTCTAGTTTTTATTTAAATGATTATTTGTGTGATTGATATTGATTGTAATCATAAAAAGAATATTGTAAAAGCATGGTCATACATCAACAAAAGTTCCAAATTTTGTTTTGTATACCTAATTTTATTATTTTGTACAGTACAGTATTAGTATTTTAACAGTTGCGGTTTGAGCTAAACATTTTATGTTGTGTTTCATTGCATGTTGTTATTTATGCAAGCAAAAAAATGTACCATCGTGTGTACAAAAAGTGGCATGTGTGTGTGTGCGTGTGAGTTTGGGTGTATACAGATCTGGGAGAAAAATGAAGATCACAGTGACAAGCAAAGCGTTGTCACTTTTTTCCCCAGATGGGGGCGGTTACTTCAACTACTACCAGTATTCACTAGGCATTTTGGCTTTATGTCTGAGTAATGATGACCCAAATGATGTTCGAGTCAACCCACACGTGAGCCAGAAACTCATCCATGTTGTGGAACACAAAACTTCCATCTGTGTTGGTAAGAAACAAGCTCTGTACGTAGGTAAAATGTAATAAAGATTGTTTTTTTTAAATGACAATTAATAATGTCAAACGTGGCATGAACATTGTGACTTGATTCTCCTCAGACACTCTCGCGATGGCTGGCATGGCCCTCCAGTGTCTGAAAGATACAGAAACTGATGTTCTAGATGCAGCGGAACTGGACCGGGCTCTTGTCACTGTAAAGCAAAGGCTTCTTGAAGCTAGAAGAGATGGTGGTCATATTGGCAACAAGTTCAGCACCGGAAACGCAGTGCAGGTAACATGATGAAGAATCCATCCGTGCTTCAATGAACCTGCTGTAAATGGCCTTCTGTGTGTCAGGCTCTGCTGGCGCTGGGCTGTCCAGAGAAGGATTATCTTCCTGCTCTAGATGCTTTAAGGCAAGATGCCAAGAAAGGGACGTATCATAATCCCATGGCCATCTCCCAGATGTTACCTGCTCTTCTGCACCGCTCTCTTCTGTCTCTGAGGAACATGGACTGTCGAGATGAAGATGGTGGGTATCATTTTGTTTTCCACAAAAAAATTGATTATTTTTTAATTTGTAAAAAATGAAGGTGTGCTAGAAATGAAATCTGTTATTTTTTCCTCTGCTCCTGGTGTAGACACTCTTGTCGCTGACTCGACTCCTTGTGGAGAACTTCTCCAGTATCAAGGGACCGTGTCTGTGCAAGTGGAGGTCATTCTTTCAACGGGTGTCACGTTTGTGTATGACATCACTGTACCCAGGGGCTTCACGATTTTAAAAGCTCTTCAACGTCTCCAGGAGGAGCAAAAGGACTTCACGTGAGTTTGTATCTTTATTGTATTGTATCTGTATCAAAACTACCTATACCAGTATTTCATTTTTAGCGTATTATTTTGGTTGCTTATTTTCATCAGTGGTTGTGAGGTGACTTCATGTTCTCTGCGTCACAGCTATAGCACAGAAGACACCTTGTGGGGACCTTTACTCAGCACAGTGAACGGAGAACATGCTGGTGGAAGGCACTTCCATCTGTCTGCTGATGGAGAGTCTTTGAAGGAAGGTAAGAAACAGACTAATGTTCTTCTGCAAGTTAATGCAGATGTGATGAGTAAAGTCTACTATGAATGTACTTTTATTGGATATTGTTTCTTCTTAGGAATCGGTGACTACAAGATTATTACCAGCCAGAAAATAACCGTAAGGAAAACAGCATATTAAATTCTGATGGTAGACAACGATGATGAAATTGAGAAATCACACTCAATAAATGACCAGTAACTTCTCCTCATAGAACAAAAACATGTTGAAAAATAATAAACAACAACAGTACAATTTGAGTTCTATAACAACTCTTTGCAATAAAATTGAATTCTGCATCCAAACGTTTTGTACTGGTATTATTTGTAACTCACCCAAAGATGTTTTTGTGATATATAATATATAAAATGCAAATACTATAAATGTATAGACATATTATAGAATAAACAGAAACATGATACATGTTTATAATTTTGAAAACTATTATAAGTTAAACCAATATTATAAAAAATGGTGAAACATTTCATGGATACATAACAGTCTAATATACTATACTATATAAATATTAAATGTATTTATTTTGTATACAATATACGATATATACATTTCTATTACCATGTATATGATATGCAAATAAATGTATATACATATTATAGAATAAGCGGAAACATGATAAAAGTTTGAACATGTTAAAAACTAAATTTAAAATGCTGAGTTTTCATTAAAAAAACTTCACAGAAAAACTTGTGAAATTGAAACGACTCATGAATACATTACAGTACAACATCCAGTAGAAGAATGTCAGCGTGTACCCGTTTTGCAACTTTTATTTTGAAAGGATTACCATTTCACGACCGTTGCCGCCACCTCAGGGCTCTTCACACACACCGCTAACGCAACATTTTCTCAGTGCAGTCCGCACAGTCATACCGGCGGGCGGACGCGGAGGTTTGAGATGGAGGGAAGTGTGTCAAACGTAGAAATATGTAATTTAGCTTATATGGGAAAATATGAGGAATTTAAAAGGTGTCTTTTGTCGGATCCCACAAAAGCGACACAAAGAGATCAGGTGAGCATGCATAACCTCTATAACGAGTTCTTGATGGAGCAAACCGTTGCTGTCAGGTTGTGTAAATGAACGTGAGGAGTGTGTGTCTGTGTCGCGCAGGACTGTCGGACCGCCCTGCACTGGGCTTGTTCAGCTGGACATCAAGATATCGTGCAGTTACTGCTGGATCACGGAGTCGAAGTGGATCCCAAAGATGATGTGAGTCAGCATCTCTCTCTATCTATCTCTCTCTCTCGTTCTCTCACTCTTTCTCCTTTTCACACTCTTTCTCGTTTTCGCTCTCTTCTTTTCACTCTATTTCTTTCACTCTATTTCTCTCTTTCTCTATCCTTCTTTCTCTGTCTCTCGCCTTTTCATTCTATCCTTTTCTTTCTCTCTCTCTCTTCACCCCTTTCACTCTTTCTCTCACAATTGCGCTCTCTCGCACACACACACACACACACACACCACACACACACACACACAACACACACACACACACACCACACACCACACACACACACACCCTGTCTATTTGTGTCTCCTTTCTCACTCTTTCTCACTCTTTCCCCCTTTCTCCTGTGTCTCTGTGTGTCTCTCCCTCTCTTTTATTCTCTCTATCTCATTCTATCTTTCACTTACAGTTTCTCTCTGGACTTCTCACACTCACTTTACCCTAACATTTTTTCAGAGCACAATTTCGATATGGTTAGCCATATTGACAATCTCACTGTTTTATTATCTTACAAAGTTAAAACCTTTGTATTTTTTAATAGTCAAATTAACAATTCTTAAAAAGTTATGATTCATGAAACATCTTCATGGTGGTGTTCTTGTTTCTTCAGACCTGCTGGACTCCTCTTCACATAGCAGCTTCCGCAGGGAGAGAACAAATCGTCCGGTCTTTAATATCCAAAGGTGCTCAGTTAAACTCCGTCAACCAGAATGGCTGCACTCCTCTACATTACGCCGCTTCTAAAGACAGATATGAGGTATTCTGTGCTTGTTATACTGACAGAGAGTGATGAACGCTTCATGCGAGTGTTTTGAACAGATCGCAGAGATTCTGCTAGAAAACGGTGCGGATCCCAATGCAGTGGACAAGCTGAAGTCTACACCTTTACACAGAGCGTCTGCCAAAGGGAATTTCAGACTCATTCAGCTTCTTCTCAAAGAGAACGCTTCCACCAACATCCAAGACTCTGAAGGAAACACAGCGCTGTGAGTAGTTTTGTGGCATTAAGCTTCATGGTTTTGTACATATGCTCATTGTATTATAATTTCTCAGCCACCTCGCATGTGATGAGGAGCGAGTGGAAGCTGCGAAACTCCTTGTCGAAACCGGTGCCAGTATTTATATCGAGAACAAAGAAAAGCACACACCTCTGCAAGTCTCGAAAGGTGGTCTGGCAACCCTGTTGAGACGGATCGTAGAGGGTTAATGGAACCCAGCAGCTAACGTCCAGCAGTTTGCTGTCAAAAATTTCACACAACACCAGATGGAATAAATACAAAACATGTCTTTTTCTGCGATTTTCTGAGTTGTAGTAAATCCTGTTTAAAGTGTGATTTCAATTTTGTGTTTATCAGACATGAGCAGTGATGTTTTTCATCATTAAATATTTTTTTGTTAAATTTTGCTTTGGATTTTGTCATGTGATGTGTCATTTTTTAAATATCCATAATGTTAGTTCTTACAAATAACAATTATTTTTGTGCAACTGATATTTTCTGTAATGTTAATAAAAACACTGTTTTCGTACAACGTTCCTAATTGTATCAAATTATATAACTATTGGTTGCAACACTGCATTTTTGCAAACGTGAGATGTGCCTATAGAGTATTAATTGAGAAACTTTGTTTCTCAATTTAATAGATGACTGAAGTTGCCAGAAAACTTTTCTGAAGGTAAAGTAAATACATTCTTCTACATATCTACTGTAAATGTTTTGAGGACTTTTTTTTTAAAGTAAACTGAATACAGTGTTAGATACCAGGTATGTGGTCTTTCCCGTTTCATGTAGGTATTATTTCATGTAGTATAGACTCTTGTTTAACAGTAATTGAACTATGAATAATGGTTTGATGCTGTTGCCTTTACGGGAATTATACACACATAAATTATATTGCCTCATATACAGGAATTATTACCACTTTGGAATTGTAACTCAGACCACAATAGAGAAATTGAAATAATTATGGGGAAGTGTTTGTACTGCGTTTCATATTTGTCAAAATGACATGTTTCTGTGAATTGAAAGAAGTTAGGTATTACAAAAATGAACATCCGCAAAATAGTTCAATGACATGACTGGTAAACCTGAAAGTGTGTGACTCATTCGAGTTTTTTGTAATGGGCCTGTGTATATGTGATCTACAGTGGCGTCTAAAGTCTAGAGAGATATTCCTTTTAATTTTTTTTTTCTTTAAACTTTTTTTTGTGTTGAAAACGAAAATTCGAAGAAATCAATTCCCATACACTTTACTCGATCACCAAAATTAATATTTATGAGTTATCCCTTTTCAACCAATCAAAAACTGTATTTCGTCTACGTCACAGCAGGCGTTGTTCATAGTGACGTTTTGTCAACTCTGTACATTACATTCAGAACAATATGGTCGACACGCGTTACCTAGTTTAGTGTGTGTTTAGGGCCATCTTTTAAAAGAACACATAGTCAGTTCCAGGTTTCAAAGCTCTTAAACAGAAGTTTAGACACACCATTGAATGAGGTAAGATGCTGTTTTATTTACGATGTCGCTAAATGCTAGCTAATGCTAACGTCTACGCCATGTTTACTTTACATTCCATTTAAGTTCAAAGTACATCGGCTTTTATTGACATCATCAACTTGCAATCACCGTATTCGTTTGTGTCAGTGATGACAATGTCATCCTGGAGATTTCATTTTGACGAAACGAAAGTTGCACACACAGCCGGAAATTTGCGTCGGCACAAGGTTATTTGCAAAGTCGGAGGAATTTTACATTTTAATTCTGGTATTAACGTGTGAGCAACCGATGGCTAGATTAGATCAGAAAACGTATTGCGCAATAATTATTATTGCCCTTATTAAGCGTTTTAACATTCACAAAGAATTAGCGCCAACACGTGTTTGTATTTGCTGTACATGATACACCTTGTTTTATTGGGCAGGGCATATTTAAACGTGTGTGTGTGTGTGTGTGTGTGTGTGGTGTGTGTGTGTGTGTGTGTGTGTGTGTGTGTGTGTGTGGTGTGTGTACAATGAGAATGCACATGTTGGAGAATTATGTAACAGCTCAGTTAAACGTGAGAAGATATTAAAAAAAAACTATTGGACCTTTATTGTGCTTTAAATGTCTATTTGTGGTTGGTAATGTGTAGAAGATGTGTTCTCTTATTTTAAGAAGTTATAGGGTGTTAAAATTGAACTAAATCCTGAGAAAACTGTGAGAGAAAACACTATCATTCCAATCAGCAGTGGCCAACCTTCTACAAAGCCTATTCTGCTTTGAACAGCTGTTACTGGTTGTGTTGCTATGGTAACATTGACATGAAACAAAGCCAAACCAAGTTACAAAGCTAAAAAGAGAGATTGATCAATAGAGGCTACGAGAAAAGTGATCAACTACAAAGAAAATGATAAAAGCTTTCATCTTTCCCACAAATGTACAAGTGTGAAGGACAATCTCATAAACGTGTCTTGCAATTATAATAATAGTGTAGAAGTTTGCACACGTTTGTACACCTGACACTTGTTTTTTAAAGACATGATGAATCTTATTTTATGCTGCGTTAAGTCGTTTTTTTTTTTTTACTTTTAATTACTATTTCACATTTCTGCATTCCTGGGATCCAGTTTACTTACTAGAAACCATGTTCGGAATGTTCTGATCAGCCCTACCTGTTCCAAGTCACCGTGATTCATATTGATTCTGCACCGTGACAGGGAACTGACCCATAGCCTCCTTATTAACCAAAAATACGTCAGCTGATTGTTTTGCAACGTGATGTTATCACTGTTGCAGTTTGAGCTTAATTGATTTTAGTTCATCTTTGGAGAAAGAGCAGCTTATACAAAAAAACAAAGCAGTCTCTGTCGTTTGGACTCATTTTAGCTTCAGGATGACGTGAACAAAATTAAGAAAACGTTTTGACGCCAAATGTGTAGCTTCTCATCTGAGCGGGTTGGAAGTTTGGTTGGAAACATTGTTGCCTATTTAATTTAGAAGATAACTGCTCATTTTATACTTTAAATAATTAATTTTGTTTCCAAATATGCATGTTATTTTTCATTTTTACCAACTGAGGGCAAAACATTGATAAAATAATCGTTAAAATGATTTTTTTTTTTTTAACATTTATTGAGATTTTTAGGCCAATTTTCCCAGCCCTAGTGTAAAATCAATATTTTCTTCCCCGCAATATTAACATGTTTCACTTTTTTTTACAGAGATGGCACACTTGATCTATGACGAGAACATTGAAGAGGACGGTGGGCTTTGCTGGTCGTCTATAAAGGAGCGACTGAAGTCCTTTCAGCTCTTCCCTCGCTCTCAAGAGGTTTCTGTGGAGAGGCTGGCCCGAGCAGGCTTTTATTTCACAGGAGATGTGGACAGGGTGCAGTGTTTCAGCTGCAATGCCACAGTGGAGGACTGGAACGCTGGAGATGCTCCATTGAAGAGGCATCAACAAGCGTCTCCCAACTGCATGTTTCTCAGCTGTGCTCACGGCTTGAGAAACATGAACTCTTCGCCCATCAACAGCCAAGGCAACTATGACGAGGAGGCCGAAGAGCTAGAGTTCCAGCTCCGCACTGGAGAGGTGGTGGACGAGACCATATATCCCAAGGTTCCTCATATGAAGCGTGAAGAAGCTCGGCTGGCAACATTCACAGACTGGCCTGAGCATTCCCCAGTTCATCCCAGTGAGCTGGCAGAAGCAGGCCTGTATTACCTGGGCAGGGAAGATTGTGTGGAGTGTTTCTGCTGTAAAGGTGGTTTGGCAGGATGGGAGCGAGGAGATAACGCCTGGAACGAACATGCAAATTTTTACCCAAACTGCTTTTTTATCTTGGGCCATGATGTTGGCAACGTGGCTATGACAACGCAAAGACCAAGCGTTAACGGACACAGAGCTCCTTTGGAGACTTTTGAAGGTCGTTTGAATAGCTTCAGAGATGTACAACACCCCATTGACCCAGATCGTCTGGCCAGAGCGGGATTCTACAGCAGCGGTAAATGCTGAAAACTTTCCAGTTTTTCTGCACTTTGAGTCTCATTTCATGACCTCATGATAAGAGTGTGATGGAGAATTCAAAGCCTGTATTAATGAAACCTTACTGGTGTTTATTTGTGCAGGAGACAAAGACCGTGTGATGTGCTTTAGATGTGGAGGAGGAGTGAAGGACTGGCTCCCGGATGAAGATCCTTGGGAAGAACATGCAAAGCACTATCCAGGGTAAATTACAGTTCACTATACAGTGGCACCCCAACTTTCGAGTAATGAAATGAGTTGCCACAAAAATGTTGTTCTGAGTTCTAACATTTTTTCGCTATACGAAAGGAGTGCGTCTTTTTCTTACCGTTAGCATGCATGGAGATGAGAATCCAGATATGTGAATAAAATGTTGTTTAACCTTCAGGCGCATCAAATAAACAAAAAAGCAACAAAAACACTAGTTTGTTTCAAAGATCTTGCTTACACAATATAAAACAAGCTTGTATTCTCTTAGAATGGTGACATATATTTTTTTTCTGCTATTTTTTTTTGTCTGATTTACGAAGGCATGACATAGATTAGATGGACAACATGTAAAATGCGGCTAACAATATTTTTGTCGGGGGTACTGTAGAATAATATGAAATACCCTATGGTGTTATGGTGTTTATCAGGAATATGGTGACTTACTATTAGATGGTGACCCTGTAAACTTTTGCCTTTTATTTTATAACATTTAATTCATAACATATTTCTAACTTATTAAATGTTTCCACAGTTGCAGTTTCCTTCTGGCCGAAAAAGGCAAAGAATATATAAGCAATGTGCAGCTGAGACGACCTAAAGGACAGCATTCCGTAAGTTCCCATCACTTCCCTTCATAATGAAGAGGTCTCAATCTGGATTTCTAGAATAAGCTCTATCTAACATGTGTTTAGAATATCTGGATCTGCTTGCACGATTGCAAAACGTTTTCTAATGAGCAAAAGTTGTACTGAATGGTAAATAAGCATATTTTTTATTGTTGTGATAAGAAAAATAAGCAATATTTATATTATTGTGCTTTTTAGAAGCTGCATGCTTTAGAAGCATGTGCTTTTTAGAAGCAGCTGATGTTTTTTTAACTTCTAAAGTTTGCACCGTTGGAACAGAGTACGCATAGATCGGATTCATTGGGCTGAAATCAGTAGCACCAAAATCTTTTGAATTGAAAATGCTTAATTTTTTCCAAAGCGGTGAAATTGCATTTACAACAGCAGAATCAATATATAGAAGAATATAGCACACACACACACACACACGTATATGTATATAATATTTATATATATATATATATATATATATATAAAATACACATAAATACACACACACACACATCCAATATTTAATTCTAATTTAATTCTAGTAAAACTAATACAATCTTTTTCATTTGTTTAGAGAGCCAATCAGAATGGATTTTCCAGTCAAGGAGGTACAGTTATTTTCATTTACTTTTTAATTTTCTTTAACCGTTGAGCTTTTTTGACTAAAACTTTTACTTGACTTCATTGTTTCCAGCACACAATGTCATGCAGCTAGACGTAGCACAGAGGGCTATTGAAATGGGTTTTGACCCCATCAAAGTGGAGAGCACCATTCTGCAGAAGATGCAGCAGGATAAAGAAGAATACACTTCAGTTGAGGCTTTGATTCAAGACATTTGCTCACAGAACGAACAGCCTGAGACGTCCGAAACTAAAGGCAAGTTTGATTTGCAAGGTGTTCAAAATATTTTGTAATAAGCCACTAAACATGTAAGTTAATGTCATTTTTTTTTTTTTACGTCCGCTACACTTAATTTGAATTTTGCTGCATTTAATACTCAGTATTAGTACAGTAGCAATAAAGAATCTTGAATCTAAATATAATAATTATAACGAATAAAATACTTGTATGCAGGTCTTCATTTGTGACCAACAATGTTTCTTTTCTCTTCTTTTTGCAACAGAAGATCCCATTTCAAAACTGGAAAAACTACAACGGGAGAAGCTGTGTAAAGTGTGTATGGACCGTGACATCAGCACCGTCTTCATTCCCTGTGGACACTTGGTCACTTGTCAGAAATGTTCCGATTCCCTGAACAAATGCCCCATCTGCTGCGCGGCCATCAGTCAGAAAATCAAGACTTATAATGCATAAAAACAACAAAGCCCAATATACCATATCACTCATATTTTAATAACATAATCTGGAATATAATTCAAATCAAAACTACAAAACCAATGCATTTATTGTACATTTTGTGTGCATATTATACGTACATATAGAAGTACCTATATTTTCACTATATTTTGGTCTACTTTTGGGTGTCCTTTACATGTTTAACCTGTTTATTGACAAAAAATTGAGAAATTACATCTGTAAAGCGGGAATATATTTTTATTGAATGTTAAAATGTTTTATGTGCAATACGTTTGAGGATGTCCATGCGATCTGATTGATCGGAATCCTGTACAGTTTCTTTATTTCTTTTAAATTCTTTTGAGACTTCTAATAGTTTGCAGATTTGAAGGTTTCACTACATAAGCATCGTTTTTTTTAGTTTCCATGGCACATTACTAATTTATTGTGATTTTATGTTGTACGAAATAAAGTACCAAATTGTAACGTATACCTTTTTTTTCAAATTAATTTTCAATTCCTTATTGACATGCATAGAATAGATTCTATACTTTTGTGGGGGTAAAAAACCAAAGGAAAGTATGATGAGGAGGAATCTTGTGATGAGCTTTTTGATAACATGGCCACAATAAATCATGAGCGTATCTTCTTCATCTCTACAGCTCTGCTCCAAACCTTCCCATGAACGCTTTATCTTGAGCTCAATGAAGAACTCTACAATTGTTGGTCAGTGGCGATTGGAGCATAGATATTTTTTTATATATAAACAACATGGATTGTTTTTATTTGTAAGTCGGTGACCTGACGTGAGTAGGACACTGATGTTTAGTTGTTGGCTTTTTAAAAAGGCTTTCCATACTTTGGATTTAAACTGTGATCGTTGATCAGACATTATCCGATTAGCCAAAAAAATTGAAATACAGAGACCTTGCTGTTTTAAAGTTGTTAGTACGTAGTCAAAGGATGGGAATTAAGTAACATGCCCTAATGAGGCATAATTTGAATATCCTAATTGGAAAATCTGTATTACAGTGTAAATAGTGGTAATGCTTTGAAAATGGACTTTCATAGATCAGTTGCATAGCCAAGACTTTTTTTTTTTTCAAAACATTGTGGACCAGTAAAGATGCTGAACGTCTTCCACTCTTTATTCTTCCCATATGTGGGTCAAACTTGTTAAACCACAGTATTTAAGACAAGCAAATGGGTAATTCATTATTTGAAGACAGTATTCTCAAACCACACAATAGACCTGTGGAGTGTGGTAGGGCAGTGGAGAGGATAGGCTTCCGGAGATATTGAATAAATGGACTGAATCATTTTTAGTGATCCACAAAGCCATTTATTTTTGAGACTTTCGTTATTAAATTGAATTTCAATTCGATTTAAACACCATTAGGAGGATATTGCCTCCTTGTGGAAAAATCTTAAAACCTAAAAAAAATCTGGTTCCCTGGATTAACACAAACACGATGATGACGAACAATCTTTTGATGAGCTTTCGTTGGCCACTAGATGTCCATCTAGAGACCACCTGCAATGCCGCCGAAGACCACCAGATGGCAGCTTTACACCACCAGTTTCTCTCTCAGTGATCGGAACAACAAACCGAACGGAGCAAGCGGGGTAAGAGCGTGTCCAAAACTGCCTCTGACCGCCACTTTCAAACTACATCCATGAAATAGCCGCGAACGTGCACTTTAAAGCCACCGAAGTCCATCTATATTTTCAAGAAGTCCAAATAAATTCCCGGAGTCAACTCTGACGATTGGGTAAGTGTTAAAATGGCGGAAAGATTTATAGAAATTAGTCGCTTTAGGGTTATTTGGATGATGTGTTAGCCGAGCTAGCCTGATAAGCGAGGGACGGCACCAGAGGCGAGGCGCTGTACTTCCGTAGCACCGCTCGCTCCACAACCGACTCGATCTACGGGCTTTAAAAATTGAAATCGCAAACCCAGCATACACGGGGACTTCACGGGCAACGCACAAAGCGTATCGTTACGTCTGTTTCGTTCTAAAAACTGTTAGCTAGCCTGCTAACGTTACCCCGCACAGCCAGGAACAGATTGAGACGCAAGATGGAGGACGAGGACGCGATGTTTTCCCCCTCTTCCCGAGATCGAAAAACTGTTGCCCCGCTACCGTGCAGCCTTCGCACGGGGATTTTGGCGTTAAACGTGCAGGGCGAACAATTTTGCGCGTAAAACGTGAAGGTGCGACGGGTGCGCGTGCACAATGACTGGAAAAGAGCGGAGCCAAAATGGAGAATCCCGAAAACAGCTGTGCTGGATTGACTTCAAGATGGAGATTTGTCCCCCTCTTGCCTATTTTAAATATTTTACATTTTGCCAGCAGCGCGCGATTAAGCTTCCGTTGCGCACATGAGCGCGCGTGCGATCCGGCGCTAATAAGCGACCGTTGGTTGTCCGCGTGAGTATCGGAGGAGTATCGCGTTTGCGGGAGCGACGAGTTGGCGAGCGTCCGCCTGATCTCGTCTATCAACTTCACGTTTTAAGCCCCGTTTTTGTGCACATCGCGCGGTTTGTTGGTGCACAATTGTGCCCAGACCATCAACATTAAAACCGTGATCTTACTCCGGGTTTTCGTAAACGATCCACAGAATCGTGCACATTAATTTAATCCCGTTCCGGAATAGTCGAATCAACTTTCAAAATGCTGAAAAACGCCTCTAGTTTTATTCGTTAGCGGCTCGCGCACTTTAAATTGTGTCTTAACGTCTGGGGTTATGTTTATTTTCCCGTTGAGTCTGTAGAATATTCCGTGTCTGTGATATATTTCGCCTTAATTCGGTGTTCGAATCGCGTGTCGATTTTTTTTTAGTTTGGTTTATTTTCAGCGGAAATGAAGTCGATCGGTTTCCTCAACTCTTTTTAGGGTTGGTATTGTGCGATATCGGACGATTAATCGTCAGTTTTGTAATTTTATTAAAACAGGCCGTCGTATACAGAATGTTGTTCTAAAACGGAGATATGATGTTGTGTGTGTTTGTTTCGAGGCCGATCTGTCATTCGCTCGTGCGCTCCACATTTCCTGTCACAATGGCTGTGGATGGAAAGCGTCAATTGGCGCCACTTTTTCTTTGAAAGCTTTGCGGTAGGTGAGGTGGTGTTTGAAATCCCGCCTTATTATTGCATATTATTATTTACTTTTTGCATGGCGCAGAAAACGCGCTGTTTCACTCGTCGCGTTGCAGTTAGAAGGTGCGAACTTCTTTTTAAACAATTCCATCTCGACTTTATTTGTACTACGTAGTGAATGTTTGACAGGAAATGTAGGACTGAATAAAACGTTTCCGGAATTGGGCTTCTTTCTTTCGCGAAAGGACATTATGTAATAACTGTGTGTGTGAGAGAGTGAATCTATTGCCTCTGTCCTCCCCAAATAGTGCGTCATTTTTACAGCAGTGTCCTGTAGCGGGTCCGGCTGTAAGTGGATACGCCCACAAATATTAAAACCGACCTTTTGATTGGTTGGATCTCAAAGCGAGGGTGTACGCGTTAGGACCATATATGGGCAGAGGGTAGATCCGTTCATCCCGAGATGTTTCCTGGAAACTGTGTATTGTGGAGGGCCAATCAACACGCTCCGTATGTGACAGTCTGTCAGCCACGCCCCATTGTTTTCATTTGGAGCGGTTTGCACATCATCTGCTGGGAGCAGTCTGCTTTATTCTCTAATCTCTCCAAGTGCTTTCCCATTTGCATTTTTTTCAAGTGATAAATATTTCGCAGCCATCATTTTTTTTTAATTCATAGTATGCTTTTTTTTTTTTTTGCTTTTAATAAAAAAAATTAAATTGTTTAATGTATACGTTTTCAACTCTTATTTTTAAGTAACTATTTTTTTACTTTTTTATTGAGCAATTTGACTTTATTTTTTGACTTTTTATAAAATCAACTTTACCATCCAGGATAAATCAAAGACCATTATTTAGTTATTTATAATATTACTGTAGTTGTTTGGCAATGGGTTTATTTTTTACTTTATTTATTTTATTGTCTCTTACAATTCCAGTCTTTCACAAACTCCACCAGTCTTATGAACACAATTATGTGACCCGCTTCTATTAATAAAAATATACTGATTGTAAAGCTTGTCTTTTTTTTCTTTTATAGTACATGTATATGATATTTACACACACAGACAGTTAAAAGTTTGCAGAGTTAAATACTGTTCTAGTTGGCATATTTCCCAAAAGAATCAAAGAATTTTCCCGACTGTATTTAATTAATAAAAGTACCGTATTGACTTTGTGAGAAGAGCCTTGGGTTTTCAGCTTAGCGTTGTTTTTCAGGATATCCAGCATGATGTCAAACTACTTCCAGTTTTTTTGTTGGGATAATTGCGCGACTAATTTCCCGTGGAAAACCAGCAGCCGCGCGTGTGTGATAACGGTGACGCTCTACATTTGCATGACGACTGGTTTGTGTCTGCGCTGTTGTAGGTCAGACACTGACACGCTCTTGCTGGACTCGGCCACATTGATTGGACGTTGAGGTCATTGTGAGGGATTCAGAACAATTCATTTTCCCTGTTTGCTTTGGCTCAGTGCCAGATGCCAAAGTTATTGTCTCATTAATTCTTTGTTTGGTACAGTTGGTTTCCAACAACTAAACATATTCTACATTTCAGGCGGTAAGTTTTGATTTTTTTGCAATTTCGTTCAATTGTTCCTGCTATTCAAACATTATTTTTAAGATTTTGTTTTTGCAAATCTAAAATTGATCCCAAAACTTAAAAATAATGTTTGAATAGCAGGAACAATTGAACGAAATTGCAATTAAGATTTGGTGTGGTTCTGGTCTCATTAAAAATGTTACAAAATTTGTTGAAGTGAAACAAAAATTGAATAATTCTAGTAACTATATAACTATAGTTTAGCAGCACAAATGTAGACAAAAATGAATTGTTTTAAGCTGTTTGAATTCTAATTGTAAATAATATTAATAAACACAATTACAGAACAATTTAATTGCATATTTGTTGCATAAGGACATTAAGGGATATTCTTTTGAAAATGCCTTTTATGACTTCACTATTTTTAATTTTATTGTTATATGATGTCATGTAATTTATTTCATTTTATATTTTAAATAGAGGAATTATCTTTTTGTTAGAAGTTGTTAGAAAGCTTAGCTCTCTCTAGGATTAGTTCCTAGATGTTGAGGTCGTTTGTAATAGAAGGATTTCAGTCAGATCCAGAGCGTCAAATAAAGCCACACTGCCCTCTTGTGGACACAAACACAACGTTCATGCTTGTGAATTGAATTTGTTTTTTTTAGAAAAAAGAAGTTCATACATTTTAAGAATTGTACATGTATTTTGTTACATTTTCTTTGTGTTATAGTGTGTGATTATTTTGTTACATCTTGCTTTGTATGTTTTAAGCAGCATTATTAATGTCAATGTGTTTTGATTATTCACCTTCGTTTTCTTTTGCTTTTTAGGTTTATGAGACTTCTGCTGTGTGTGTATGAAAATAACGCCTTCGAGTTGAAGTGGACCAGAAGATGTTAAAGAAATGATAGCGCCACCGGAATTGCAATCAGAGTTTCATTACCCTCAGTAAGTCCCAGACTCTCAACAAATAACTTATCAGGGGAAATTCTTGGCACAAAACTCAGACATGGTTGTGTTGAACAGGGACACTGACACCCGGTTCTCGTCAGACACTGATTTTGATGATCCTGATGGAAGGAATGTCATCATCGGGAAAGGAAAGGTACGAGGACATTATCTAAATGAGAGTCTGTTTTATTTTTTTTTTGTAAAAAGGCCGTCTGAAAAAATGTTTCAACTTCAGCTCTTTGCTCCAACAATTCAAATTTTTCCAGCAATGGTGCTAAAATAAAATAAAATTTGGCAAATGAATAATGAAATTATAAATTGTGTTGGATTGCCTAATCGGCTGTGTGTGTTTGTTTACAAAGCAATAGTCTTGCTATGTTTTTTTCAGCTTTTTTGTGCTGAAAATGTATATTATTTAAAAAAATCTGAATGTTTTTCATCATTCATTTTTCCAGCAATTTTTTCCTACTCATTTGTAATTTATTTTGTCATTCTCTTGTAGGCGAAAAAAGGCAAAAAGGCCCCTGGAGAGAAGGGGAAGGGAATGGGGAAAGGAGCTGGACGGATGAACGGTCACCACCAGGAGAACGGCATGGAAAATGTCATGCTTTTTGAAGTGGTCAGACTGGGGAAAAGTGCCATGCAGGTCAGTGAGCTCATTACACTCGCCTCTCGCTCTCGCGCTGACATTCACAAGTTGCTCGCGTGGACCTGAGACTTGAAGAAGGACTGGAGGTTTTGGCAGAGAAGTTTCTAGACAGATGCTCCACAGTGTCACAAGCAGATTTTGACCTTTAGATGATGTTCTCTGGTCTTTCAGTCTGTCGTGGATGACTGGATCGAGTCCTATAAACACGACAGAGACGTCGCGCTCCTCGACTTGATCAACTTCTTCATCCAGTGCTCTGGCTGCAAAGGTCTGAATGTCATTTTCTTACAAGCTCACACCTGACATGAATATGCAAATGAGTGTTGATTGAGCGGCATGTTTTGCACCTTTGGGTTCAGCTCGCACACGTATCTTTACACTTGCGTGTTAATCTCTTCCTCTTGAGTACAAATTGTTTTGGGACCTTTTTGAGTCCTTACTCTGATTGGTCAAAGTGAACCAATTGCAATCCCCGACCTAGGTTCTAAAGAAAAATTTTGCAGATATAAAAAGGGTTATAAAAATGTAAAAACTGCTACTTTACATTACATTATTTTTCCTTAAATTTGTTTAAATTTAAAGCAAAGAGTAATACAAGAGTGTTATTCTATTGCTGTTTGACAACCTGATGTTCAGGGTTAAATCTTTAAAATACATTTTTTTAATTAATAATTAATAAAATATAAGATGTACAATTTGTAGTACTTAGTAATTTAAAATATGTTATCAAAATTATAATATAAATATATAAATAATATAAAACATTTCATAATTTAATATCAATATCAATGTGTGTACATTATCCACATATTGTTTCATAGTTGTATTGCATGTTTTGAGCCATTTCCCATGTCTTTTTTGGCAGGGGTGGTCAGTGGCGAGATGTTCCGGAACATGCAGAACTCTGAGATCATCAGGAAGATGACGGAAGAGTTTGATGAGGTAAAGTCGCCAAGTGTTTTTCTCACTGTGGTACTCGAATCATTATCAAAACTGTTGAGTGTGGCAGGGCCGGACGATACTTTGATGGTTATGATTATGATTGATGATAAAACAATAATGACAGATAGATAAGTGCTTGATAATGTTTTCAACCTACGCTGAATTATTTTCCATTCATATACATTCATTTGGTGTTGATATTTCTAGCAATATTTCAAGCTTTATTTTCTTTTTATCTCTTAATACTCTACTTTCAATTTTTTAATGTGCCTTTTAATGTGTACGATAATAAAGATTTAGCATTTTTTTTGTGATATCTGTCTATATCAATTAAAGTTGTGCCATATTGTGTGATTTCAGGACAGTGGAGATTATCCTCTCACAATGGCCGGGCCACAGTGGAAAAAGTTCAAGTCTAGTTTCTGCGAGTTTATTGGCGTCCTGGTCCGGCAGTGTCAGTACAGTATAATCTATGACGAGTACATGATGGACACGGTCATTTCACTTCTCACCGGCCTCTCGGACTCTCAGGTTCGAGCCTTCAGGCACACCAGCACTCTGGCAGGTTCGGACGACTAGTGATATGAACATTATTTAGCGTTGAGCACATCTGACTTGATTTGATTTTAACATCTCACAGCGATGAAGTTGATGACGGCTCTCGTAAACGTAGCGTTGAACCTCAGTATCAACATGGACAACACTCAGCGGCAGTATGAAGCGGAGAGGAACAAGATGATTGGCAAGAGGGCCAACGACAGGCTCGAGCTCCTGCTTCAGAAGCGCAAGGAGGTGAGGGTTTATACACGTATATAAACACTTTAGTACACTATAACACATTTGATTCGTTACAACTTTTATTACCAACACCAAGACATTGCTAATCGAACACAGAAAGCGTAACAGGCTGAACAGGCTCTCCCGCAAGCAGCTCCGGTGTTTGTGTACTGTGTCTTTAAGAGCGGCTCTACTTAGAAACATTCAGCCCTGTTTTTGCTGGTGGATTTCCATTACTGATTAATAAAAGGAAAACAATCAATTTACAGCTATAACAGAAATTCATATTAATTTGAGTTAAATGATTTACTAAAATTTTTCTTTTTTACTTTTTCTCAGTGTTGAGTATGAGAAGTTCCTGTATCCAATTGTTTTGCCAGTGGAAAGGACATATTTCAAGCAATTTAATTTCTAAACTAGCAGGGACTGGTAGCATTTATTTTTATTTTTCTATTCATGATTCTTTTCTGGACCATAGAAAGGGACTTCTGTTTATGAATCTACTTATCTCTTATATCTTATAAGGAGATTTAATTCCAGTATTCTGAACCAAATTAAGACAGCCTTAAAAAGGAGAATATTTTATTTATTATAAAGTTATTGTTGTTATTATTATTTACAATTTTGTTATTTTTGTCATTCATCATTATATTCATTGTAGTATTGATGTTGCTTCTATAACATTGTTTTTCCTTCTTTCAGTTGCAAGAAAATCAGGATGAAATTGAAAACATGATGAATGCCATTTTCAAGGGAGTTTTTGTTCACAGATACAGGTACATTCATATCTTCAGATTGACGTTATCATCTGTGACTTGTTCCTTCTAAAGACCTGTTATCTTTTCTTCAGGGATGCTATAGCAGAGATCCGGGCGATCTGCATTGAGGAGATTGGCGTGTGGATGAAGATGTACAGTGATGCCTTTCTCAATGACAGCTATCTAAAGTATGTGGGATGGACCATGCATGACAAGGTGAGAACTGCTGCTTGTCTTAAGGTCAGAGGGAGTTTTTCAGTCACACATCCCTGTGTTTTTTCTGTTCGTATGGCAGCAAGGTGAAGTACGGCTGAAGTGTCTTACAGCTCTGCAGGGCCTGTACCATAACCGTGAACTCAATGCCAAACTGGAGCTCTTCACCAGCCGCTTCAAGGTGAGTCCAGATCCCGATGTGGCCCAAATAAGCAGAGTCGGCAAAATTTTACTATTTATACGAATTAACTATTTTTAAACCAACACTTCTAACTTAGTTTGTAATGTTCTTCCTTCACACTCGACACCGTTCACTCTGATTCGGCCCATTAAGACGATATTATTCTTGTAAGGACTTTCGTCTTCCCTCTGATGTGAAATATCTTTTTGTTTGTGTCATTTCAGGATCGGATTGTATCCATGACGTTGGACAAGGAATACGATGTTGCAGTGCAAGCAATAAAACTGCTCACATTAGTGTTACAGTACGTTTAGCAGACATGTTCAGTAATTCCTTTACTACTATAGCTGGAAGTGGCGCTTATGTGGTGTGTGTGTGTGTGTGTGTGTGTGTGTGTTTTACAGTAGCAGTGATGAGGTTCTGACGGCTGAAGACTGTGAGAGTGTGTATCATCTGGTGTATTCAGCCCACCGGCCTGTCGCTGTCGCAGCGGGGGAATTCCTCTTTAAGAAGTGAGATACAAGACAATTCACACTTTCTAACACAATAGAGTTAAACAGCATTTTGGGAAGCAAAAAAAGCCTTTTTCTATATGAAGCAGCAGCAGGAGTAGAAATGGCTGGACCAGTAGGATTTTAAAATTACACTAAATTATATATAATATACGTATTATGTATGCATGTATAAATATTTACTGACCACCTTATATTCTGGAAAGTAATATTTGATAAGTGTATATGAAACAAAATCACAAAATAGAATGTTATATTGGTCTTATAATCTGAATAATATGGTGACTTTTTCCACACATTCTCACTCAAGAGGAAGTCTCTACAATTACTGCAATCCTATTCTTTTTGCGTTTTATTGTCACAGACTAGGCCGCTGTGTTATTACAATGACAATTATTTTTAATAATGCCACTAAATCAAATAAATACTGTGCATTTACACTAACACCGGACGTTAAATGTGTGTTTCTCTAAATTTATAATCACTTTTTGTTAAAGCTTTAGTGTGTTTCAATGCATTTTAAGTGTGTGTACTTTAACTACACTTATTTGTTCTCAGACTGTTCAGCCATCGAGACCCTGATGATGACAGCATGCCTAAGAGACGAGGCAGGCTGAGTCTGAACACTAATCTCATCAAAACCACAGTCTTTTTCTTTTTGGAGAGTGAGGTGTGTAAGATCGTCATCCTACCTTCTTTTGGTTTCATTCAAAATGTCTCCTTGTAATTGCGTTTTCTCTCTCACTTGCTCAGCTTCACGAACATGCTGCCTATTTAGTAGACAGCATGTGGGATTGTGCAGCAGAGATCCTGAAAGACTGGGAGTGTATGATCAGCCTACTGCTGGACGAGCCACTTCCTGGAGAAGAAGGTCTGTGGTCATCACATGTTGGACACGTCGTAAAAATAGATACAGTGGTTCCCCGACTTATAAATTACGAAACAGTGATAGCCCGACTTACGAAATGTGTTTCAGAGAAATGTTCCCGAAAAAAAATAGTTTTTTTCTCACCGCTAGAATGCAGGGAGATGAGAGAGTCCAGGCCTGTAAAACACTCCTTCACAGTCAGCAGCCGTATTACTTAAACATTTATGTAACATGATTTTTATTACTGTTGTTACGATATTTTGCCAAATTATTTGAAAAAATGTGTCTGAATTTATCGGGGCTTGGAACTGATTAGGCCAGGGGTGTCAAACTCATTTTTACAGAGGGCCACATCAGCATAATGTCTGTCCTCAAAGGACCTCGTGTAACTTATAAATGTAACTAAATGTAATCAAATGTAATGTAAAATAAATGTCTCTACTTAATGTTAAACAACTAATTTTTTATTATAACCTATTTAAGTGACAATTGCAGTTGCGTAGAAAACCTAAGTTTGCTTGTTGCTCTAACATAAATCCTTTAAAATTGTGTCTGCTTATGAAATTTTGTCTGCTTATGACGACTGTCGGCACATTAATTTTGTACCAGTGTATTAAAAAATTGGTAATGACGATCCTGATTCAGATATTTTTCAAATAAGATTGAATCTAAATCAATTAGGGTTTTCCCTTCATGGGCGGTAAATGTTAACCACACAGTTGTGCAGTCTTGTGGCTTTCTCGCAGGAATGAGTGAGTGTTTATGTTTTCCAGCTCTAACAGACAGGCAGGAGACGGCTCTAATAGAGATCATGTTGTGCACCGTCCGTCAAGCAGCAGAGTGCCATCCTCCTGTGGGTAGAGGCACCGGCAAGAGGGTAAGACCTGATGCCAAACACGCCCCCTTGAAGCCAGACGTCTGCGTTCCCGCATTAACCATCACATCTCACCTGGTTTTCTTTCAGGTTCTGACAGCGAAGGAGAAGAAGACTCAGCTGGATGACCGGACGAGAATGACTGAGCTGTTTGCTGTGGCACTGCCGCCTTTACTCGCAAAGGTTAGACGGACCGTTCCGGAAAAGTTCAGAATGAAAAGCAGCCAAATGTGTCTTAGTTTTACTCTTTAAACTCATGCTGGAGTCAGTTAAAATGAAGCGGTGTTACTTTAGGACCAAGGTGCTACTTCAAGTTCAAGTTTATTTATATAGCGCTTTTCTTAGTCCGAGACCAACGCAAAGTCGCTGTGCGAATTAGGGGAAAAAACTTGTAGCAACATATATGACTACACAACATAACAATGTGATGATACATTCAGGTCCAGTTCTTTAAAATAAACAAATCAAAGTGCTTCACTTTTTACATTGGCATTTAATGCAGCAGAGCTCCAATAATAAGATCAAATCAAAATATTTTTTTAAATGTATTGTTTTATATCAAATTATTATAAAACATATTTAATTTAAATAATTAAATATATTTTTAATTAATTATACAAAATTTAAATTAAATTACAGTATATTGAATTCAATAGAATTTTATGGAAAACTGACCAGTATCAACTATTTAATAAAAAATAGCAAAGATAGCAAAAAAAAAAAAAAAAAAAAATTAAAACATCGATTTATTGCTCAAGACTATTTTAAGAACTGTTCTTCAATGCCAGTCTGCTTTAATAAGGTTATTTTAACAAATCATTATATTACTGTATGTACAGGATAACAAAAAAGTTATTACCCAGTGTCTATTAAGTGTAATAGACATGGGTCTATTGTGTAAAATTGTGTTAGTGTGTTAAATGAGAAATCTATATTGTGAGTTTTATTTGAGAGCAGTTTTACTCTTCTCTTTCCTGCAGTACTCCGTTGATGCAGAGAAGGTGACCAATCTACTACATCTCCCTCAGTATTTTGATCTGGAGATCTACACCACAGGCCGCCTGGAAAAGGTTTGTGATCCTTCTCAGGACAATAATTCTCTTTGTGCTGGAGAGAATCAATGTGAATTGATGAGGACATATAAATGATATCCTGTTGTTCCCTCCTCAGCACCTGGATTCATTGTTAAGACAAATCAGAGAGATCGTGGAGAAACATACGGACACAGACGTGCTGGAGGCTTGCTCCAAAACATACCATGCCCTGTGCAACGAGGAGTTCACCATCTTCAATCGTGTAGACATCGCCCGTAGCCAGCTCTTGGATGAGCAAGTGGATAAGTTCAACAAACTTCTGGAGGACTTCCTGCAAGAGGTGAGCGCCAAACAAACCCCAACGTGAGATCTTTGATGTCAACTCTGGGTTGGAAAGTCTGGAAAGAGTTTTTGAGACTTTCTTCTTCTGTCGCTTTGTGTTTCATGTTAGTGCTATCACTAACATAAGGAGCAATGTAAAGCTAGTGTAAAAGGGTTTAAAGCACACTGATATAAAGAGAAACCGCTTTAAAATTTCGAATTGAGATCACAATCTTATAACGATTAATCGTGCAGCTCTAGCTTGCAGGTCTGAATCCTGTCCAGGCAGAACTAAACTCAACACAACTAAAGTGACTTTTATTTGGTCATGAACCTTATCTGTTTGTGCCACAATAGGTAATAAATAAGTAATAAATTAATAAGGCTGCACACTGCATGTGTGTGTGTTTTTTTTACATCACTGTATGTATTTGCACTTTGCATTTAGCTGATTCAAACTGTAAAGTACTTTTTTGCAAAAAAAAACAGAAAAAAAAGTATGCAAAAACACATTTTTCCACTGTGGCAATTAGTATTAATATCATCGTATCGTACAGTATAAATCAAAATATTTTGCTCTCAGGGCGAAGAAACGGATGAAGATGATGCTTACCAAGTCTTGTCCACACTGAAGAGGATCACCGCTTTTCACAAGTGAGTCTTCATCACGTGCCTTTTCTTTCCAAGGCTCCACAAGCTAATTGTGAGTAAGATTGACAATCACTCACTCCCTTTAATCATCCTGCTCTGCTCTTGTAGTGCTCACGATCTCTCAAAATGGGACCTCTTCACCAGCAACTACAGGTTACTGAACACTGGTATTGAGAACGGAGATATGCCTGAGCAGGTAGTGCAGACATATGCGAAAGCCTCGCTGTTTAAACGGGTTCGAGATGACTTTCTGTCTCTTTTCAGATAGTCATTCATGCCCTGCAGTGCACACATTACGTCATACTCTGGAGTTTAGCCAAGGTCTCGGAAGGAACTTCTAGAAAGGTCATTTTTTCCCCTACGTTTATCTGTGTTTTGTGTGCATCTTTGTTGACTTGTCAATAATCCCCATGTTCTCTGTAGGAGGATATGGTGACGCTGAGGAAGCAGATGAGGGCGTTTTGTCTAATGTGCCAGCGTTACCTGACCAGCGTCAACACCGCAGTTAAGGAACAGGTCAGTGTCACAGACGGACATGCACACGGAATAGGGCTGGGCAGTTTGGCCTAGAAAATAAATCTCGATCAGGATCAGGAGCTATCACAGATAAACTGAAACACGCGTCTATTTGCAGCAGCGCGCATGTGCATCTTTAAATAATGATCCGTAGGCAGATGTACATATAATGTGCGTTTTTATTGGCTCAATAACAGAAATAAAAACAGGATGTAAAACATTAGACAACTATACAAAATAACACTGGAATAAGTAAGATTAAACTAAATACATTCATTTATATTACAACAAACAGACTACAAACCACATCTGGGTAGCTTAGCTTAGCGCTAACGACTACAAATGGGTCCAAAGTGTCATTGCAGAAAGAGAACAGTGGAAAATGAAGAGCATTGCAAGGAGTAAAATAATCCAAGGAACAGACACAATCAAAACGCTCTGTTTGCTAAACGGGATAATCCTTTGCTACAATCCTCTTCACACACCGCAGCGTCAGCTTAACACAAACGGGCCTACCGCAGTTGCCCTGCGCCTGCACAGACTGGAGTGCAAAGGCTGAGAATTCTGGAAAAAGACGATCACTAGAATCCACTTTTTAATCTATCATTCAAGTAAAACGATTTTGAAATGATACGAGTCACAATTTAGGTTTGTTAAATTGTGAAAAAAATTGTATTTTTAACAGAAAATTAACTCAATTGAACCAGAAATGTAAAAAAAAAAGGTAGGAAAAGGTTTGGGGGGAATTTTTATCTTGTGCCTGAAAAATCAAGAGGGGGGGTGGGGGTGCTTTAATGTGCTTAAAGTAAATTGTTTTCAATGTTTCTATTTCATTTACAGGCCTTCACCATCCTCTGTGACCTGCTGATGATCTTCAGTCATCAGATCATCTCAGGAGGAAGAGAAGCTCTGGAGGCGCTGATGTTCAATCCTGACGCGTCCCTACAGTCAGAGCTGCTCAGCTTCATCCTGGACCACGTCTTTATTGACCAAGATGAAGACAACAACAGCGCAGGTCTGACCGTGCTAACAGCATCATTCCGCTGATGCTAACAAGCTTTGTTAGATGGAGTCGGCTCCCCTGTGTGCTTAATGACAACACTAAGGATAAATGAAGAAAATGGGCTTTAGCGGCGTTTAATGGATTTAAAGATTACCGCCTCCAGCAACACGTACTCCCATTGTGCATTGATCTTGTTTGGCTGGAGTAGATTGATAGTTGTTGGGTGAAATAGTAATAGCAGCTCATTTGTCGGCGCAGTTGTAAGTTGAATCCTAACGTCTGCTTGTCTTGCTACAGATGGGCAGCAGGACGACGAAGCGGGAAAAATCGAAGCTTTGCACAAGAGGCGAAACCTGCTGGCTGCGTACTGCAAACTCATCATTTACAACGTTGTGGAGATGAACACTGGGGCAGATATATTTAAGCAGTACATGAGGGTGAGTGCATGGCGTCTTTGAATATTTCTATTAGTACAGTCGGCTCCGCTTAAGTACAAGTCACTTAAGGGAAAGATTCGCTCTTCGGTCCTGGTGTTAATCTCATTCAAAAGATAGGGAAGTTTCTTCGGTTAAGCGCAACTTTGGTTAAGTGCAATCTCTTCATAAGTGCAAGTGCTCGTTTGATCCGGGCTACATAGAGATGAAATAATTTGACTTTGCCCACATACCTAGCAAACTAACCAAAGAGAGTAAGTGCATCATACATGCTTCATACATTGCAGATAATTCACAATTATGGTTTTGTAAATAAAATAAAAAACACGAAAGCCAAGATTACTACAAATTAATGCGTGTTGCGTGCTCCAACAATCGGCGCTGCGCTATAGCAGAAGTGGACACTGAGATTGTTTTTGGTCATCAAAAGGTTTCGTTTTCGTGATTGAAATACAGTCTGAAGTAGTAGTAGTAGTAGTGGGGGTGTATTATCCTCTCTGGTTTAGCGCACACCACATAACTGCAAGTTCAGGTCCCGAGGACGTTTGTTATCTGGAGTCGACTGTATGTGTTCAAATGAATGCGTAAATGTTTGATAAACGCTTTGTTTTTTTCTCGTCCAGTATTACAATGACTATGGTGACATCATCAAGGAGACCATGAGCAAGACGAGGCAGATCGACAAAATCCAGTGTGCAAAGACGCTCATTTTGAGTTTACAGCAGGTCTGTGGCTTAACAGCGCCATCTAGTGTTTTCACTTTTGACTTATTTTATTGCATTTCTTTAACCTTTTACTGTTTGTAGCTATTCAATGAGATGCTGTCAGATCTCGGACCAAGTTTTGACCGCTCCTCCTCGGCTTTCTGTGGCATTAAAGAGCTGGCTCGCCGCTTCTCTCTGACCTTTGGGTTAGATCAGCTGAAGACCAGAGAGGCCATTGCGATGTTACACAAGTAAGCTTTCATAAACCTGAGCTGGAAACGTTATCACTCGCTCACTGCCGCATTGCTTTACGTTTACAGGGACGGTATCGAATTCGCCTTCAAGGAGCAGAATCCTCAAGGTGACGGGCATCCTCCCTTAAACCTGGCCTTCCTGGACATCCTCAGTGAGTTTTCATCCAAGCTCATGCGCCAAGACAAGCGGACTGTGTAAGCTAATATTTTAGAGGTAATATCCTAGCCATGTGGACGAGTAGTGCGCTGATTGATCTAACATGGCACCCGTCTCTGCCTCTCTTCCAAAGCCACATGTATTTGGAGCGTTTCATGACATTTCAGATGGCCCTGCAGAGGGAGGACTGCTGGCTCCCGCTCATCTCCTACAGGAACTCCTTGCAGGCAGGGGGAGATGATGACACCATGTCGGTGGTCAGTGGCATCAGCAGTCGCGGCTCTTCCGTCAGGAGTAAGAAGGCCAAACCCGCAACCGCCAAGAGGAAATTGCCTGAAGGTAAAGATTATTATGGCCCATCCTGGTGGTTATTTTGGGAAGAAAATGACAGGTTTTGTCATGTGTTGGATAGCACATGTACACTATGTTAGATGCACAATATGTGTACATGACACAAATCACAGAGTCTTTTTAAAAATTAAAGTTTCTTTAAAAAACGTATAAAATACATGACTTGCAAAAAAAATCCTCTGTAAGTTTATTTCTTATAGAGGAGGATCAAAACTTTCTAGCGTCTCTAAATATATTTCATCTGTACACTTATACTCTGTGAACCAGTTGCTAAAAATGCTAATTATTGACAAGTCAAAAATATATGAATATTTATAAGTAAAAAATTCATGACTATTTTGTGAAAGGCCGTCGTCCGGATAGAACTTTACTACTTAAAACTTCATGTTACTTCCTCAAATCACCAAAACTGTCACTTGCTTGCCAATTTTTTTTTGTGCTTTTTTTTTTTTTTCTTGCCAAAATTGTGTGCTTTTGATGAGTGTATCACAGTTTGGCCAAAAAGTCTCATTGTCGTTCTTTGTTCTAATCACAAAAATTCATCATTCATTCATTTATTTTGTTAAATCCAGCAACCATGGACTGATGAAAAACCAGAGAAACCGATGTTAAGATCATGAAATGTGTTGATGTGGCTAATTGTGTGTGTGTTTTCCAGAGGACAGCAGCAGTTGTAGCAGCGAGGTCTGGATGAGCCGAGAGCAGAGCATGCCCACGCCTGTAATGATGCCCTCGCCCCACCTCACCTCCACCGTCATGAGAGACCCCAAACGCCTGCGTCCGGAGGAGAGCTACATGGGCGTGTACACCATGACACCTGACCAGCAGCAGCAGCAGCAGCAGCAGCAGCACGCACACCCGCACCCGCACACGCCACAGCCACAACACCACCAAACACCCATGGACTACAAGTAAGCCACCAAATGTTCAAACCCACCATCGTTAATGCACTGAATGGCATTTTATTATTCATTTATTTATTTTTAAATTAATTTTTATTACATTGATCAAAACCCACGAGTAAACATTACATCCCACGAACAATTTGACATAAATTAACCGAAAAAAAAGGTTATGGGCTGAAGCATTGTTTATAGTTGATCATCCTTTGACATCAATTTACATTTTACAAAAAACGAAAAAACAATATCAAAATCAAGCAAATAAAAAACCCAACAAAAATACCAACCAAGAATCTCAAGAATATAATTTTTTTTTAGCTTCACATTTTCATTTGTCAATTTATTCTTTTTTTTCTTATTTTATTTTTAGTCTAAGACTTCTTCCGAATTTTAGAAAAGTACATTGTTTAAATTCATCACCAAGTTCATTCCATAATTTTACACCAACAACTGAAACACATCTCATTTTTACATGTGTTCTCACTTTAACATGTTCGAAGAAGTACAACCCTCTTAAGTTATATTTAATGTATAATATAATTAAAATGTTTTCCGTGAAATACCGTAACCACTAGGGTTGTACTGATACCACTTTTTAGGAAAACAAACAATTACAAGTACTTGCATTTCAGTACTCACTGATACGGAGTACTTTTTTAAATGTACAGGTAACAGCTTTAGTCATATAATTTAGCAAAAATAATCAAGGGGCTAGTTTGGAAGTGCATCCATAGTAACCACATTCCGAAAATGTTAAGATGTTGTTTTTGAACCACATCTCTTAAAATTGAATCTTTCTAAAATGCGAAAGATCAAAATAAGTTGTGTTGTCCAGCACACAAGTCACCTGGATGCTGGCACAGAGACAGCAGCAAGAGGAAGTGGCCCGGCAGCAGCAGGAGAGAGCCATGAACTACGCCAAGCTGAGGAGCAACCTTCAGCACGCCATGTAAGCACCACCACGTCACACCACCTGTTAGAGGCATCAAACGTCATCACGCGTGTGCCATACCTGCAGTCGTAGGGGAACCGGCCTCATGGAGGATGACGAGGAACCCATTGTAGAAGACGTGATGATGTCATCAGAAGGCCGGATTGAGGATCTCAATGAAGGCATGGACTTCGACACTATGGACATCGATCTGGTAATACGGCTAGACTAGAAGTTTAAAACCCGTTGAACTTGTATCTCATCGTGTGTTTTTCTGCCTCCTTCAGCCTCCTTCGAAGAATCGACGAGAGCGATCAGAACTGAAACCAGACTTTTTCGACCCTTCCTCCATCATGGATGAGTCTGTAAGAGGCACTCATTTCCTGGGTTATGATGCTTTCCAGCGGTAATGGGGACGGGGTGCTTTATCGTTAAGGCTGTGTGAGAGAGAGATCACCACTAGATGGCACTAGCAGGAGTGATTTCAGATTGAGGAATTGCCCTTGCGCAATAACCTACGTATAATGAAAGCCTCTCAATTTAACAGCGGCTGGACTCGTCATTAAATGCAAACTTGACTTTGGTTACTCTAAACACTGAACTGAATTTGAACATTTTCTTTTGTAGGTCCTGGGAGTGCCCATGTTTTAAGATTATATTGGAGGAGTGTGAAGAGAAGAGACATTTTGTGTGAATTCAGATCAATTCTCTAAAGAGAATTAAATGCAATGGAGTGATTGGCATCCAAATCGGCTCTAACCATTGAAACTTTCAAAAAGAGACAGGCTAAAAGAGTCATTTAAGTCTTGTTAAGGTTTGTGTGGTTTTCGGTGAAGGTAGATTGTGAATGCAATGGATCCTCAGTCCTTAGCCATATGTGTGTGTTTGTGTGTGTGTGTGTGTGTGTGAGAGAGAGAGAGAGAGAGAGAGAGAGAGAGAGAGAGAGCGCGTTGAGTGTATGTGTGTCTATATACATATATCTATAATCTATATGTGTGTATATACACACACACACACACAACTGATTGGCTTGAGGAAATGAGTGAAAAATGTTTGAGGACACGTGAGATCCTTTAGAGTTGTGGTATTTCTTAAACCGGGCTTGAATGCAGCTTTTTTTAACTTAAAGACAACTTTGTTATGTATAGCCCTTTTGTAATAGTGAGTAATCTGGTGTAAAGTAGTAATTTATAAACAGGTTTTTGCTCATCTTAGTGAGTATTGATATATTTTATTCTTATCTAATATGTGAAACGGACCAAATCTAAGGTCTTTATATGTAGTGTTTAGGGTTTTTTTTTTTCCTTTTCCTATCTATACATCACGACATTCAGTATGACGCTAAAATCAGAACCTCTGCCAGATTTGTCCTTGCCTTTGGTGCATGAGTAGAGTCGGAGGAATCACAGTTATTTGATCTTTGATTGGTATACGTGAATAACCAGTGGCCTAATCACTCGTTTTTTTTTTTTTTTTTT
>CM051503.1:12378374-12401209 GCA_028031935.1 Paedocypris micromegethes
TTTTTTTTTTTTTTTAATTGCTTTAAACATTGCTTTAAATAAAATATTGCTGCTGCTTTGACAGAAAATGTGCTGAGATTCTGGGTTTGGAAGACGCACATGTGTCCGCAATGAAGAAGAGCCAGCAGGAGCACAACGACTGTCTTGCTAGGCTACAGGTCATGACTACTGAGGTTGAGAGGTATTACACTACCTTTATCACACTAGTTTGGTTTCCACACAATATATCAAATAAAATTAAACCACTTTTACTGTCACAACACCACAGCATATGAGCTGTGGTGAGTGAAAAGCTTAGGCGCAAGCTCAAGACTGGACAGTTCCGGGGTAAAACAGTGCAAAATACAAAATGCTGTGCAGAAAATTAAACACTTAAATCTTTGTACTTATTAATACTAAGCGCTTAAATTGCTCGGCATCCTGACAGGTCTGGGTGAAAAAGCTGTCCCGCAGTCAGCTTGACAACAGCACAGAACAGTCCGTGACTCGGGCGGCTGGTGTCAGCGATGATTCTCATAGCTTTCCTTTTGCTGCTTCTGTTGTAGATAAATATATACGTCTATAAAAATAAAATATTTTAAATGTATATACATATAAGACAATACGCACCCGGTCTTTGACTCCTGCTCAGTAATGTAAAAGAGCAGTGCAACAGCTTCCTTTATAGTTTTCTTTTTTTTTTTTTTTTTTTTTCATTTTGTATGTAGTTTTTTAAATTATTACACAATTTTTATAGTCATTAACTAGTCTTCAACCATTTATCATAGAATCGCTGTTCAACTTATTATTCAACTCCATGTGTGTCCTCCTTCTCTACTTTATCCCTTTTACTCCAAATTAACTTTCCGATTTTTCTTTTTCTTTATTATTTTTTTCACCATTGACTTTGAAAAGTGGCATCATAGAGTTGTTGTTACTTCCCAAACAGCTTGTTGTTGTCTCATAGATCGGCATAAATATGTTTCAACTTTAGTGGATAAAAATGAAAGTGTCTAAACTCCTTTAATGTCGTGTTTTTCATTTATAATTATTAGTTAATAGCAATTTGGGGTAGTTTTTCCACGGCTTGTTTATTTAGTTAAACGAGCCTCTAATAATGGCACTCTATCAGCGTTAGTCAAATTATTTTATCATTTCTGCATTTTATCCACTTATCTTTCATAAACACAAAGAAACGTATCATACAAAGAAACAAGTTTTGTCCTCTTTCAGCAAACAGACTTTGCGCTGTGACAGAACATAAGGTTTTAAGCAAGGCTCACTGTTCTCACATTATATAATCTGAAACTGCATCTAGTGTTTACTTGCGTTTTTACCTCTATCAAATGTTCTTATGTAAAAGTACTAGACTGAGTTTGGAAGAGCAAAAGGCCCAAGCAGACGCTAGTGTCCGTGTCCTGGAGGAAGAGCTGAACCACCTCAAGCTCCAAATGCAGCAGGAGCAGCAGAAGCTTCAGAGCTATCAGGAAAAGCAGGAGGAACACACTCGGTCAGGAGAAACCCTTTCTAATCTCTTAGATTAGTTACACACTGTGAATTTGTGCTAATTCATTCATTTATCATTTTATTGTTTTCAGGATGCTTTTAGAAGTCCAAGGAAAACTGGATCAGAAAGAGGAAGAATTACAAACGATTGTGGACAGTCAATGTGAGGAGCTGAAGCGCTTGGAAGCAGACATGGATCGTGAAAGTAAGAGGAGATTTGAGGGATTTTCCGCAGAAGCTAGAAAACTCTTCTCTCACGTAGAGGAGCTGGAAGAACAGATCACCGAGTTGCACAGACGCGTGGATGAAGAAAGATCTTCCGCACAGAAACAGGCCGCGGAGTGGCAGGAGGAAAGGCGACAGCTCTGCCGACAGTTGGAGAAGGAGAACGAGGAAATCCAGGAACGATTTTCTGAAGCTCAGTTACAAAGGTGAAAGATTTTTTTTTTTATAAGGTGGCATCTTTATCATGCAAATACTGTAGATGTTCTAGACTTCCAGTTTCACAGCAGACTGAATTTTGCGGTATCACCTTTTAAGAGATTTTCCAGTTTAGAATGTTTTGGCTTAATTTGGGGGATTCTTCAGAAAATAGTGTGTGGGGGGGTTCTCTCTCCCTCTCTCTTTCCTCGAAATGTAAAACGTCTTTTTGAATCAACAATTATGTGTGACTTGTTGTTATGTATTTATTATTTATTTTTTGTTCCCGACCCCTGTACTATAGGGATATCCCTAAGTCTTAATTTCTCATACTAAAATTTAGTAACTAGATAAACTGAGATTTCAAGATAAATATGATGCTAAAATGTCTTACTATTTAAAGGGCTTTTTGAGTATTGTTAATGGTTGTTTTTTTTTTTTTTTTTTTAGTTTTTTTGTCTCCACTGTACTTAATTTTGTTACAGTTTGTCTGTCTTTTACCAACAGTGCTTGTGATGCAGAAACTGAGCATTGGAAGAGCTTGTATGAAGAGCTGTTTACGAAAGTTCAGCCGTTTCAGGTAAGAAGGACGAGTGTGAGAGGATTGTGCTTTTTATTTGTCTGTTCTTTCTAGAGTTTGATGTGAAATGTATCTTTCTTTCAAAACCAAATATGTAATCACTTTTGACTGAAATCAAAGGAAAACAAAATGAATGTCTGCTACACGGCCATTTACTACGTTACACTGGTTTTAAGCAAATACTGTAATACACTCATCCACTCTTTTTGAAACCAATGGCGACTGCAAAGACTCTGTAGATAATTACATTAAAGCAAACAGCCTTGTACACACGTACTTTCATTCTTATTTTTTATTTATTTATTTTTTTTGTTTGTAAAAATGTTTTTCATTTGTCATTATAAATCAGAAAATAAATTACCGTAAACAGTTGGCAAAAGAACAGATATTTCCTAACTTGTCATTTTTATTCATTCATTTGTTTACAGTCCTTTTTCTCGCATTTTTTTTGTTTGTTTGTTTTATTTTGTTCCTCTAATCAATCCTTTCCATTTGCACTTTTAGGTTCTTACTTTCATTTCTTTGCAGTATTTCAGCCACAAAGAAACAATTCCTACTGTCTGTTAATTTTTTTTATATCCAAATTGCTTGAAAATTTTCCTTCCTACTTTCTTTCTTTTTCTTTTTTTTTTAATCAAAATGTTTGTACAGTAAAGAAATTTAACATTACATGAAAACTAAGAGCACGTGTGATTATGTAAGAGAATTGTTGCTTTTTATTTATTTGATCGTCTGGTTGTTGGTGTTAAGTAAATGGCTGTGATTATTACTATGACTATGACAAAGACCAGTGAGCAAGCACATATGAGACAGTGGCTAGGTAAAAAAAACCTCTCTAACGAGGAAAAAACTCCTGCCTGGAGTAATGGCACCAAATGCCGCTGGTCTCACTCTTTTGCCCCGCAGGAGGAGCTGGACCGCTTCGCCATGGAGAGGAACGCTCTGCTGAACGAGAATGGTGCCACCCAAGCAGAGCTGAACAAGCTGGCGGGTGCCTATGCCAACCTGATGGGTCACCAGAACCAGCGGCAGAAGATTAAACACATCGTCAAACTGAAAGAGGAGAACTTGCAGCTTAAACAAGTAAAGCTAGTCCACCATGAGCGACACCACGCCATCCACCCGACCTCACGTCTGTCTCCGTGTTTCAGGAAACGTCCAGGCTGAGGGCGCTGGTCGGGAAGCAGAAGGTCCAGCTGGATCAGCTCAAGGCCAGCCATACGCCACGGAGGTTCGACTTCAGCAAAGCCTTCCAACACGAGAGGAAAGAAAACCTTCAGCCCGTCTCGACTCTGACGCCTGGTGAGTTTACAGCCTTTAAATGAATCACTTCCTTTCTAAGCAACTCTTCTCTTTCCAAGGAAACCGAAACCTGCGCTAGACCTGCATCTACGCTGTCGAAGAAATCTGTGATAGAGTAGGTCTTATTGTTTTTAGATGTGTGTTTGTGTCTGTGTAAAGGGACGTGCGAGAGGATGGATTCCATTTCTGGTTTTGAAATTAATATATGGGACTACGTAGATTCACAAGGGATACTTTGTTGTTCACTTGTAGCGCTGTTAACGTTTAACTTTCACAAACTTTTAGCAG
Source organism: Paedocypris micromegethes (assembly GCA_028031935.1). Classification (NCBI taxonomy): domain Eukaryota; kingdom Metazoa; phylum Chordata; class Actinopteri; order Cypriniformes; genus Paedocypris; species Paedocypris micromegethes. Next base: position 12,382,450 of record CM051503.1, read on the forward strand.
CCTGATTGTTTGATGTATTTGGTGTACTTTGTTACAATAGTTCGGCTTTTTTTTCCCTCTGGATTTTTTTTTCCTTTTAATTTCAATACCATTTGTATATTTGTGAATTTTATTTTTTTTATTTGCTCGTCATTCAGTTTCTAATAGCCTACACACAAGCATTCTTTTAAAATAAAATGCTTTTCTAAAAAGTCATTTCTTTACTATTAGTGTCCAGAAGATGGCGCCAAAACACAAGTACTGTCTCGCTCTCTCTGTCTCTTTCTCTCTCGTTGTTATATCGGTAAATATACGCATCAATTGAAGTCTCGCACACATGTTCTATTTTGCATGTACTGGTAGTTTATTGGAAAACTGATGCCGTTACAAAGCTGCTATGCTTGTGGTTCAACTGCAATAGTCTTCGAGATGGTAGATGGTGCAGGGCCTGTGACAGCACTGCTCCACGATCCCTCTCTTCATTTTCATCACCTTCTCTTTCAACGGATCCGTCTCTTCTACATCATAATCCCCCAGATTCGACAGCAAAACTGAAAAAGATCAAATGAACTACTGTAAACTCACCAACATGCCTACATTGCTGAGAGAAACCTTACCCAGCAAAGCTTCCAGATCCCTCCTGCTTCTGTTGGAGAAATAAAAGCCTCTCTGCCCGCACACTAGATAAAGCGTGTCCACCAGGTTGGAACCACAGAGATGCTGGGATGGAGAAGACCATGATCCAGGCAAGGAGGCCGACAGCAGGATTATCACTGCTGCTTGTAGGACGAGGACCATGATGGACCCAAACTTCGGATCCAGACATGTACTGCCTAAAAGTGTAAAAAAAGCATGAGCAAATCCTTTGTTAACCGTGCTCCAATGGTTGTGATGGATTTCTCAAAGAGTCGTTCTTATACAGCACAGTAATCTCAAACTAAGGAGACAGAAGATGGAGGACTTCCAACTTACCTCCTTCAAGACAGCACAGTCAGTCAGGTCTGAGGCCGCGGTCGGCTTCTTATATAGCGTCCGTCTGTCAGGCCCTCGCTGGTGATGGCATCAGCGGAAAAACAAAAGTTCCCTTTAATGACATGACTCCATATGCATGTCATCTTGCTAAGAAGTATTAGCAACACTGGGACATCAGATAACCGTAATGGGCTTTACGTTCAGATTAAAATGTACAGGTCAGGAGTGTCTTTCCGCCTGGTGTCATTTAAATCGCTATTTTATCCTGCGCGTTGTGGTTTGTTTTTAGGGAAAGACTAACCGAATTAGCCCGCAGACGCTTGCTGTTTTCCGACCCGGGCAGGAAGTAGTTTAAGGGAGTGTTATTGGAGACGGGAACAATGACAAAGGTGGGAAATTTCAATGAGGAGGAAGGCGAGGTGTGTGAAGCGGCAGCAAAAGAAAGGGGCTCCTGGGGGACACGTGTGAATTTGCAGTTGACGTCTAACAGCATCTTCACCTTCTCCGAGCTTTCTGTTGGTTCTCCCTTCATCCGTATATTATAGAGCTGTTATCGAGGGACTGTGAAGAAAGCTTCAGTCTGACTTTTAATGAATCACCGTGTTAGCTGCGGAGGAGCGGGCGACCTTGCCTGAGACACAAACACACTTTATTACACTGTTGCTTGACTGAACTAGATTTTTGCGCTGCTTTTTTCTATTGGCTTTTTAGTCATTTACAGACAGACAGTCTAAAATACAGACAGACAGAGAAATAGAGACAGACAGGTTGGGTTGATAGATAAAGATGATTGGACAATCAGACAGACAAACAAACAGATGTATAGTCCAATAGACAGTTAGACATGACTGAACAAGCACACAAACAGTTAAATAGATGGTTAGACTGATGATTAAGACAAGTTAGACAGACAGATAGTTGGACAAGCAGACAGAGTGACAGACAGACAGTTGAACTGACACGTAGTTAGACATAATTCGACATGAGGGCCGAGAGACGGTTAGACAGATATAGTTGGACAGATGATTAGAAAAGCAGACATAGTCAGTTAGACAGTCAGATATCATGGTTTGACAAATGATTGGAAGGAGAGACAGACAGATAGAGAGATAGACAGGTGATTGGACAGACAGTTAGACACTTAGGATTAGTCAAGCAGACAGACAGTTAGACAGGCAGATATACCATATAGTTAGAGCATTAGACAAGCATGCAGACAGACAGAAAGTTAGACAAGATGATTAGTCAAGCAGACATAGTCAGAAAGTCAGATATCATTGTTTGACATGATTGAACAAACAGACACAGACAGAGAGTTGGACAGACAGTTAGACGGATGACTGGACAAGCAGACAGACAGACAGATATTCAGTTAGACAGATGGATGTACAAGCAGACATACAGTAAGATGGATTGTTGGACAAGCAGACAATTAGACCGTAAGACAGACAGTTTGAACAGATTATTAGACAAACATTCAGACAGTCAGATAGACAGATGTTGACCAAGCAGACAGAAAGACAGTTTGACCTGGGATTAGACAGACAGATAGACAGATATATAGTCAGACAGATGAATGGAAAGCAGACAGACAGATATTAATTTAGACGGCTAGACATGCAGACATACAGTTAGACAAGAAGACATCATTTGATAGATTGTTGGACAAGCGGACAAACCGAGAGAGAGAGACCGTCAGATAGACAGTTCTAGTGATGATGACACCTTCTGGAATCATCATTAAAAATGGGGCAGATCATCCAACCCATTGATTTTGTAGTGTTAGAATGCCAGAGGAGACTGGCACCAGTGAGCCGGGTTCTCCCCAGGGTTTTTTCCTCGATAAAGAGGTTTTTTTTACCTGGCCACTGTCGCATATGCGCTTGCTCACTGTCTTTGTCTTGTCATAGTCTTGGTGATAATCACAGCCATTTACTTGACACCAACAACCAGACGATCAAATGAATAAAAAGCAACAATTCTCCTATTCACACGTGCACTTTGAGACAGTTAAAACTGTGAAAAGCGCCTTACAAATGCTCAGAACTTGAACTTAGACAGACGACAAGAACAAGTCAAACACGGTGAAGAAAGGCCAGTCAGCTGCTGCTTCTCTTCCTCCAGCCAGGATCAATGATGGGGTCTGGTGGCGTCCACTCACGGACGGTGGCTAATTCAGTCGTGACCTCCGCTGTGACCTGCCACGCCCTTCCACTTCCTCACCGTCCCATTCCCCACACAGACTTACACAGGAAGAGCAAATCCACGGGGTGAAACCACACCAGAACAGCTTGTCAAACCCAGACCATAAACTATCCCGAGCACACACACACACACACACGTGCACAAACACACAAACACCCCGGCGTCGACATGCTCATCTCGGAATATGATGAATGTTTCCAGCGCATGATGGAGCTGGGCGAGAGAACGAGTTGACAGTCGAGAAAATGGCTAAACGTCTGAGATATGACAAATCCCTACGGAATAAAACAACGAGCCCAGGGTACGTCTCTCTTTATCTCTTTGTAAAGAAAGAGCCATTTCTGAAGTGCCAGGTAATTGCCCTTTTAGTCCTGAGCTGCGGGGGAGAAAAATGGAATATGAACTGTTGGAATTGAGTTTTGTCTCATTTTCTTACCGCTGTGTCGTCTCCAATGTGATCGATGCCGTGTTAGTGGGCATATTTTCTCTCGAGAGATTGCTTTCCACGTTTCCTCTACGAGTGTTTCAACCATCATGCTTTTTCGCCATTACGGGAAAAAAAAACTCAGTCGCCACCAGACACACCCAACTTGGGCTTTATTCCGGGCATGATTACCCATTTACAGCCTCGTGACCAGCCTGATGTACAGACCCTTACTGTGTGTGTGTGTGTGTGTGTGTGTGTGTGTGTGTGTCTGCGGATCAGAACTGAAAGGTGTTGTGGAATAAAGATGTACTGCGATGCGAGCGCTACTGTATTCAGCGTATCGATCAACCTTTGCTGGATGAAATGAGGTCATTTTCTCGGCTCAGTCTTGTGGAATTGGGTGGAGAGGAGGATTTGGGTGTTATTGGAGAGAAAATGGAGAACAGAATGAGGGGTCGTACCGCATTTGGCGATGCAGGGTTGCAGACTGCGAACGCTCCGCCGAGGTTAATCGGCCCCTCAAGAAGCATCACGCAGGTTAATCTATAAGTGTGATTTAAACTGAGCTGCACTGGTGTATGCAGAGATTAAAGCGGCTCACTTCTGCTTATTAACAGTTTAACAGGCCTTCCAGTCACATACACACCATCACTGTGGGTTTGGGAACATGTCTGTACAAAAACCTTGTATAGGACTCCCTAAATGAGGCTTTAGGTCGAGCGGAATTTTTGTATGAGTTTGAAAAAAACTAAGTTATTTAAAACAAAAAGCTGTTACGACTCAAAAAAGCCGGGGTTCGTGGTTGATGAAAAACAAGACTTTAATGACAAAATACTGACAGGTACTCACACAGAAATTGAGGAACATGAAGATGTGCAACACACAGAGAACAATGGCACAGGTGAAGACTTAAATACACAGACAGGAACAGGTGGAACCAATAGAACAGATGATTACACTGACCAGAAAACAATGGCTTGTGGGTAATGGAGTCCATGGACCAGTCCATGAGCGTAACAAAAGCAATACTTCTTTTTCATGCATGATGACAGTTTATAGGCTGAAACATTTTTTTTGATTGACAGATGTTCTGTGAAAGGCAAATTTAGCATTTACATATTAACAAATATATTACGTTTTTATTCTGTTCTGTTATTTCCTGTGCTTTTTAGTCACATTTAATTGGTTTCAGCTTTTTTCCTCATTTGATAATGTATTTTGGTTGTCATCTGTGTTTTCTCAATTGTCTGTCAATACTTTTGTACTACTCTATATTTCTGGTGTGTAACATAGAGTATTCTATGTGAATTGTGTTTTCATATTTTCGTTTTGTTGCTAAATGTGTTTTTTTGCCACCATGAACTCTGTTTTGTTTAGCTGCGCCCAACTCTAACAAATACATTTACAAAAAGTACATATAGTATTTTAAAATGAAAACTAATTGGACATTTAGTCAAGATCTATTATTGCTATTTAACTAGATCAGTACTACTTTCTGAAAAGCATGTTTAAAAGTAAATCCGGACACATAAAGAAATAAAGATCACATTTTTTTTTCTCTGTATTTATTTATTGTATTTCATCGTTTATAGCATTGAGCTGTACACACAAGATCTTCACCCATTATTACGCCTAAGCTCTGGTAAACCTTTTAGTTTCAATTCTATAAAAATGCTTCCAAGATCAAACCTAAGTAAAACCCTCATACTTTTGAATCAGAATCTTCAACAAACCGTCCACATTATATGACTCATTTTTTTCGTGTCACATCGCCACTCTGATTGTCTAGCCGGAATTATTAACGGTGATCATTTGTTTGTGACTGTATATTTGCCAAAGCAAACTTCAGTTGAATTCTAATGCATCCAGGTCTTTGATATGGAGATGAGGGCCAATCCATGTGTGAAGGAAGCCTCTGATTTTTCACGAAAGCCAGTCGCAGTGTCCTTGCATTCGTATCCCCTCCACAGGCGGCAAGAAGAACAGTGGACCAAATCCCGTCGCGAGACTGATTTATCCCTCCAGGCTTCACACCCGCTTTGTTTAACATCTAAGTTTAAAGACCAAGGGAGATTGGGTTCACTCTACCTGGAAGCTTCTGAGCCCTGCTGTTTTGTAATTTCTTAAATTAAATCCTTTTGCATCTATCTTGCGTCTGACTGATGGAATGTCAAGGGCAGGAGAAGGCCAGGACGCCTTGCGCTTTTAATGAATTTCACTTTGTTTTTTTAAGAGGCATAATCTGCTTTCTTTTCATTAGCAGTGACCACATGCCTCAAAGATGGAACCAGTGCCTGATAAATCTCCACATCTATAGCAATCGAGGTCCTGCTGGTAGTCGTGAACCGTTTACCAGGAAAAAATAAAAAAACAAAAAAAAAACAGGAGTTCATAATTCTAATTATCAAATGGTTGAAATGGATCGTGATGAGCTTGTGCGGAATCATTGTATTTTTTCGTTTTGTTGTAAATGTTTAGCCTTTCTCTCCTTTTATGTTTTAATTATTATTTTTTTTTTTTAGTTACTAGTTTAGTAATTGCTCAACTTACTTTTGTGCCCTTAAAATGTCCAAATTTTACAAATAGAAATTCAAATTTCTCTTTCTGTCACTTTGTGCTCCTCATAATTGAATATTGTCATACAGTAACATCTACAGCATTTACTCGTTTTTTTTTCCAACAGGCTTTCACAAGTCACTTTGCCGTAAACTGAATGAAATATAAAGGATCATGGGATTAAGAGTTTTATTCTTAGTGCTACAGTCACAACTACCCAGAATTACATCTGATATACACGGTCTTGTTCAACTCTTGGGTAAGAAATGAAAACACAAAAAGCTGATATGAAATTAATCAATATTGATGATTAATATTTACTTTTGTATCAATACAGGTGATGTTACAATCAGCATATATCGTGCCTATGTATATATCTATACATGTCTATTTTTTAAAGCTACTCACTTTGTATTGACCTAATGAGAGGAGGATGTATTCTGAATATGCATTTCATTAGTGCAAATGTGGAGTAAAGATAATGGATGGCTATTGTTTAGTGGGATTGTTTGATAGTTCAAGTTTTTGAAGACTCTTAAAGAAACTTTTAACTGCCTTCGGATTTATTGCCGGGATGAGAGATGGCTTGTGCTTTTTTTGGCTCAAACGGCTGGATTTCTTTCTTTAACACTCGTTAATGTTTTCCCATTGGTCCTTTATGGTCAATGAAATGTTTTATATGTGATCTGAAACAAGATTTTACTGGTGATAAAAACAATTTTATGATTCTGATGTACATCCATGTGTAACTCAAACCATGGTAAATTTCTTTTTTGTTTCAAGGATGTAACAAAGCAATCAGCTCAAAGTATGAAATGTGTCTTTATTTTGCAATTTATATGGCGTTTTCTTTTATTCAGGCATGCTAATCTAAAATGTGGGTGTCTGAAGTTTACTTGTGCCGTAACCAAGGTTTTTTATCTACTAATTTTTCTACTTTTTTTTTTAATCAAGATGTAAGTCAAACCAGCCATTACTTCTCAAGCTCTGTTTCATCTAAGCTCTAAAAAGTTCTTCTGTCTGTGGTCAGTTTTATTTTAAACAATTGACACTTTTCTGTTGGACTATCCATTTTCGAAGATGCTGTGATTATCATAGTGTAAGTTTGAATCCCAGACAGGATCATAACCAAAGCGTCCTCGAGCAAGACTGCCCACTGCTCCGGGTTTGTATGAAAGGATTAAATGCAGAGCAAACTTCCAGTTGGGTTTCAACCATACATGTCCAATTTTCTTCACTTTACAAACGCATATAAAAATGGCCAATTTCACATCGTCACAGATTTATTGCTGCTGTATTTTTTTAATTCCTAAAATTGGTTTTGTATCTCTACAAGTTGTCTTGTCAAATGTCCTTGTACGGTGTTGACCTTTCAGCACATTTTTCACACAGGACAATAAATTGCAGTCTAGTGCATTTAAAAACACGTGGGAGATTATGCATCTCTACAGTGACTGGGTCTTGACCGGGACACGATCTCGGGTCTTGATCTTGGGTCATGGTGAAGGATCTCTATTGTAAGGCGTTTACTGCTCAATATTTTTTCTGGAAGAGTCCTGATGAAGTGACTGAAGATCAGACGACTCGGACCCGGAGCCTTCAGCTTCATAACTCCTCATCCTCGCACTCGCCAGGTTTGCAGATCATAAAGTCTAATTTACCGCCTGCATATTGCAGATTTCACTGCTCACTTTTTATTGATCAGATTAATTCAGCATGCGCGGTTTCAAACCATAAGACTAGATTACAAGGGGATTTTTATGCACACACAAAAAAAAAATGCCTAAAAAACGTCTTTCACCAGAATAATAAAATGCTGTAAATTCACAAGTTTTAGCAAGTCATTCAAAACTTCTAAGATCGTTAATTATATATTAAAACATGATTTGTATTTTAACCCCCAAAGCTGCTAATCTTTAAACCTATTTTAAACTTGAGTAAAAATACAGATAGTCAGATACCATAATTCACTCGTAGTAAATGTAGGCTTAAAAGAGAAATGTGAAAAACAAGAAACTATGTATGAGGTTTTATTTCCTATTATAGAAATGAAATCTATCACCTCAATGATTTAAAACGGTAAAACAAAAAAAACGGTGAAAAACAAACTTTATGAGGTTTTATTTACTTTACATTTACTTTACTTTACTTTTTTTTTTTTTTACTTTCTTTCTTTTCTTAATAAAAAAATTTAAATTAACATCGCAATGTTTTAAAATGGCAGAATACATATGCGCACCATAAAAGTCGTTCATCACAAAAAAAGCTGTAAATTCACAAGTCATTCTAAACGTCTAAGTTTGCTAATTATACATTTAACTGTTTTTTATTTTAACTCCCAAAGTCACTAACCTTTAAATCAGTTTTTAAAAATCTAATATCCTATGATTTAATCTTTACGTGCAGATGCACAAAAGCCCTCATAATTTTAAAATAACACAGGGTGTCCAGCAGCGTCGTACAGTGACAGTCATTTCCTGAAGAAGTGCTCTCAGATTTATTATAAGATCCTGCACAATAGGCACTTTAATGGGTTTTATTAATATGTTTTATTTTATGAAATTGGATGAAAGGGGTCATGGCAGTCATTAAGCAGATTAATGGTGCATGTTGGGTAAAGAAGACGCTATAAAGCTAAAAGTTAATGCTGTCATGGCTAACGAAAGAAGCTGATGCGGAGGCAAGCTAGGAAGCAACTAATAGACATTATTCCGGAAAGGTAATGTCGGAAAACCGTGGACAAGATGGATATTGCTTGGCAATTTTCTGGACTGCCAGGAAAGGTGCAGGCACATTTATGCACATTATTTATACCCAGTAATGAAGAGCATAATGAAAAGTGGACACAACTATAAATATGAAACAGTTTTAGCTCTCGCCTTATTATCATTGCAATTAATGTGTCCCACCAAACTGTCTTGGCTCACGAGTTTTATTCTTACCCTGCAGGACGAACATCAGACTAAATCCTCTAATTGAAGGCTAGGATAGTAAACGTGTATGTTTGTGGACAAAGCAACTGGAGGCTAAATCCGCTCACTTCTTTAGCCGTATGAGATTTTATGAAGTTCTGCTGCTGAAACGACTAATATGATGCTGTTGGAGTCGATTTCTCTTCCTGCTAGAATCTGGAAGTTTGTTATTCAGGAAAACCACACATAAGGGAATATTATGGAGTCTCGGAATCCTGCACAAGTGATTAAGGATAGGAATATTCTATACGTAATATCCCAAACTAATTGACCTCACTATCACTCTACTTTACTTTACCTCACTTTAAAACTCACATGTGTAAAGAGTACCTGAACCATATTTGTGTAAATTACTCCATTGCAAGTTACAAGTCCAATTCCAGGACGACTTGAGTAAAAGTTGCAAAGAACTCAAGTATTTTACTTTTACTGAATTTAGGCTAAGAAAATACCAAGAAATGTGAAAAAGTCTTCATGAGGTTTGATTTCCCAATGTAAAGATTAAAATTAACACCTCAATGTTTCAATATGGCAAAACAACATAGATAAAAAGAGCAAAAAGTCCGTCTCAGACAATCTCAAATGTGAAAAAAAGTGCAACCACTAATTTACGTTCAAGTGATTTTGTTCAGAAATATCATCCAGTACCTTCAGCTTCCTGCAGATGGTGATATCATCTCGACCGCCCAAGAAATGATCTGCTGGAGAAAAATATGCCGACTTTAACCAGTAACAGTGTTCATTCAAATATAGTAAAGAGAACATATGATGACAATGCAAATTTACAAAAGTGCTTAATGTTATTTTAGAATTAAGAATTAACCAGAAATATTTAATTTTAGATGGGGACTCGAGTCATGTGACTTGGACTCGAGTCATGAAGCGACTCGACTTGAACTTTAACATAACTTGGACTTTCACATGGACTTGCGCCTACTGACTTGTAAAGACTTGCGACTTCGCTTAAAAAGCCCAAAGATAAAAACTATATCGGCCATGGACTGCTCTGTTTCTGCTTCTGTGCTCTCGTGTGACAGTGAGCCTGCGCAGTTGCGCACATTCGGCACGACTGACGTCCAATCAAAGTCCCACGGGGTTTAATGAAAAAGCAACAACTTCAACGCGCCGTTTGCCAAATGATACCAAAGATAATTTCGTTTGGCAATAAACATTATGAGGTGGTCACCATAAAACGAGTTGCAGTATGTAAAATAAGCGTCTCGAAGATTGCAGACGGAGACGCCACAACTTTGTTCGACACCTGACGTTGCACAAAGGTACGTTTTTAATGAATGTCAAGAGTAGCTTAAATCATGTTTAATTTTTGTTTAAATTTAAAAACATAATTTTGTTTAAAAACATGTTTAAATCAATCAGACTGTTTTGATTACACGTTTTAAACGAGTTAAACTGACTGAAAAGTACATTTTAGTGGTGATATACATTTAAAACAAAGTACAAGTAAAATAAAGTTGTTTGTAGGACTACATTTGTGTTTCTCTTTTCATGCGAAGTACATGTTTTGATGTTATGGTGAAAGCATGGTTTTTTATTTACTTTACAACTTAAATTTTTTTTAAGTTTTGAAACAACACTTCAGATGAAGATAATTTCAGATAGTTGGTTCAGTTTTCCAGACCTGTTTTGGTCACGTTGTTCTTGTGCAAATTGCTGTGGTGATCAGTGATGAGTCATTTGTGAATGATTCGTTCAAAATGAACAATTGTTTTGTGACTCTGGATGAACAATTCGTTCGTTCACTTGTTGGGTGACAGAGGCGCACAGCAAGCAGCATCACTTTTTGTGATTTGTTCAAAATAGTTTGTTAATTACTGTTCAAGAGTTAAAGATCCGATTGAGTTAAAAGATGATGATACTGTAAGAACATTAAAACCTTTTACATACATTAGAAGTTGGTATTCTAAAGGAAAATAATCACAAAATAAGAATAAAAAAAATAATAATAAAAAATCAACATTTAATATATATCTGTGTATATAATTACACCCCATTTGTAGAGTTAATAGCTGCCCAAGACATTTACTACCAATGTTTAATAAAATATTGTATATTACAAAAGCTTTAAAGGAATACAAAAAAGTTCAAGTGTTCATGAGCTGGCCATGTCATGGAGAACAGAGACGATGCCAACTAGTGATCCTAACTAATAAAAGTCTTCCTGCGAAATAGAAGAGAATGAGATTCCTGTGTGTTCCCGGGATCTGGTCGCATGGGATTGGATATTTATTAGCCTGTAGGTTACGGCTTCACCAGGGGAGACACTGAGAGATATCAGTCTGACCGTGGCATTTTTACTGGCCAAACCTCTATAAGAAGTGGACAGCAATTTAGACCAGTCAGGAGATAATGGAGCACCTTGGCCTTGACATAAAAAGATTTTATTTGGAAAAACCATCAACATTGTCAATGGCAGGGCAGTGAAAGCAATACAGCGAATGAAACAAACTTGTCACTGGTAATAGAATTTCCCTTTACTGCAGTCAGAATGACTTTCAATCGATTTGCTGGCCCTGATCTTTTTCATGTCGCCGAGTTTGTGTCTGAACCACCAAGTGAAGCTTTTTTTGCATGTCATTAGATGTGTTCCAAAGATGTACATATTAGCTTTGTCCCAAAGGCATTACTTCCCTAATAATTTTATTTGTTTATTTGGTCAAATCACTTTATTTGGTCATTACTTCTCAATCAAGTTTAAGACATTTTTTTGAAATTTCAGATTGTCGAAAAATAAAAAAATGAAAAATAAAGACGTACGCACGCACGCACGCACACACACGCTTGTATAGAGGACAAACATGTTTTTTGTTTATTTTTGTGAATAATAATCATTTTACAGTGTAGGTTATTCTAGATTTTTTATATTTTTCAGCCCAATACCGGGTTTTGGGTGAAATGCTTTTCTTGCAATAAATCCAATGTGTAATTGGAGTTTTGATTATATTTTTATACCATTTTTTTAAATTTCACTCTTGCTTTTGTGCATTTTATTCTATATAGTACTATTGTTTTTATTTTTATTCGTATTTATGTCGTTTTAGTCTTCTAAATAGTGAATTCTAAATTTTACTGAATTTGTGTATACACACACAGACGTAAAGTGGCTTTATTGTGCATTCTTTTTGCAATGCTGCTTTGGTTTGCAAACATTAACCAAGTATTTACATTCTAAACATTAACCAAGTACGGTATATTATAACATTTTTCTAAAATTAAATCAAGTTAATCTCATCTGAAAGAATCTAAAGAAAAAATAGAATTTGAAAGTAAAGTGTCCCAAAAGCTGTTAAAAAGTGGAAGATGATCCTTTAGGAACATTTTAGGTATCATTTTGAGTCTGGTCTTCAACAGGTACCAGAAGGATCTGCGTTTTCGCCAGTAGGTGGCAGTGTAGTATAACATCAGCCTGCCGCGTCCTTTTCCGCGCATAAATAAAGTGCACTGCAGTATTTATGTTGAAAGGACTTTTGTGTATTGACAGTTTGCTCAGCCTTGCAAACAGTCCCGCACAAATAGATACATGGACCTGTGACTATTATTCCAATGAGAGATAGCCAAAAAGATCAATATTTATAATGCTTAAATGGTCTGTGAATTGCATCTGGGATTTCTTTCAATATGTGTGAGCGGCTCGTATGCAGAAAGATTGTAAAGAGCAGTGCGTGTGGCTTTACTGAAGGTTTGCCAAAATTTGCAGCTAGATTTTCCAGACTTGAATGGTTGTGTAGATCTGTCTGAAAACATTAACGCTTTTATGTGTTTTGGTCCATATGATCTCGGAGCTCTTCGGACCTGTAGGCCAGTTCTAATTACTCAGGCTGGTTAAACAGCTTTGTTAGTTGAATGCGATTCTTTCCCTCAATTAATTATGATAAGGTTGGTGAACTGGTGATGTTAGGAAACAACTCCAGGTTAATAATTCAATGGCTCTGAATTGTCTTTCATAACCAGACATGAAACAAAGAAGAATGAAGCGCCTATGGAAGAAAGATAAGCGAGTGTGTCCTATTTAGCAAACTGATTGTGTTGGAGAAAAGATGATTAAAACTCAGCAATATTGCATCAAGACCTGTGAGACAAGACTATATGCTTGATGTATTTCTCTTATCTTGTTTTAAATGAGAATTCTTATGGTTTTATCTGTAAAGCACTTTGTTTCAACTGATTTGAATTTAAAAGAGTTCGACAAATAACATTAGAAGTTATATTCTGACCCGGAGATTTGCTGTAGCTTCATCAGTAGAGCACTGATGTTCTTAGCATCTGATCTTGGATTCGATTCTCTCTGTCTTTTTCTTTCTCTCTCTCTAGTATTTTGCTTTACTTAATTTCATGCAAAATATTATATTTATGAAGTATTGCTTGCACCGTTTTTACAAGTGTATCCTGTGATCTAGCTGATCTAGTTTACAGTTTTGGAGCGGTAAAGAAGGTTTTGAGATCTTTTGGCACAACCAGAGGGGACTTTTATTCTGAAGTGTTTGCTTTTTTACTCTCGCTGTGAAATGTTTGTTCACCTGCATCTCTTGTTTTGTTCCTATTCGTTCTGTGACTTAAAATCTTTGCTTCCTTTGGGTTAGGGTTATTTTGCAGAAGGGTGCTTTGCTGCATGTTTATGGACATTGTCCCTTGTGGAAGGTTTCGTTCAGTTTTTTTTTTTTCTTGCTTCATAACTAAAGTTGCATCCCAGCAAATGGGTCTAGTTTCTACGTTCTTCAGCTGATCGTGCTACTTAATATTTTTTGTAGGGATGCACAGATATCACTTTTTTTGAAAAACGAGTATGAGTACTTTCATTTCAGTACTATCAAATGTTGTAGAAACAGAGTTGAGCAGCAGTTAATTAAACATAATCATTGATCAGTGCATAGACATCTACTGTAAATGCAAGTGCAAACGTGCATCACGGGATCACTGAGATTATAAGGTTAAGTGTTACAAACGTTTCTAGCATCATTATCCCCTGTCTGATGCATTGGTTTGTCATTTCTCTGAGGTGGATTGCATTACAACACATGAACGGGACAAAACGGGACTTAAAAACACAAGTCCAGTCTTCAAGTCTGTGTCTCGTGAAGTGTTTAGCCATACTGGTGGTGTTTGTGGTGTTGGTTAGCTCAGTTTAGTAGGAAAAAAGCGCTGGCATATCTTCCATCCATTGGCTTCTCGTGCCCTTTTGCCTCGAAGCCGGAAAAGTTTCAGACTAAACTTCTTCCATGAACCTTTCCGACTTAAACCAGTCTCTAAAAATGTTCTCGCCATCTGACAATATTTATCACCTTTGCAGGTGCTATTCTTCACGTGCAGTCAGTCTGTGGGAGAGCAGAGATGAAGCGAAAGCTCGACTAGTATAGACCAGAGTGTTGTATCGTTTCAGATTGTTCTGTAATTTTCGATATGATAATTTATATTGACAACACTGTTCCCCACTCGCTTCGGGCATACAAAAGGGAATCGGCAGACTTTAGAAAATGTAGAAAATTTAGAAAAATGGTGTACTTTAGAAAATGTGGTATCCAAGTCAATCCCTAATTTTTTGTTACTTAATATGCATCTGTCTTGACAAAAAAATATTTGGATAAACAAAAAGTGTCTTGGTGTGTCTAGGGCAATGAGAGTCTTCTTCTCTTTTCGTCTGCGAGTCCATCTGGCTGTCGTGTCTGCAGTTCTTCCTTAACGTTTAATGGAAATAGTTCTGCAATCATGTGGAGTGAATTAGTGAGCTTGTCAGGAGAAGACTATTGAAGGCACATTATACAGTAAAGCTCGTGCTGAGCCTTGGAATGAAACCAAACTCATTAAGGAGAGGGGAGGACAGGACAGTCTTAGCTCCGGGATGAAGAGAAACCGTCTGGTCCTCTCACACACTCCTAATGAATAGTTGACACGTGGAGCCAATTGATTAGTGCACGAGTTGAAGCCATGGAGGATAAAGCTTCTCGTGAAAAACAGCACACACATGAAAGTTAAGGACTGTGATGGTTGATCCATGACTACACGTCATTCATGTTGTAGGACCTGAAAAAGTTCTCTTTAGTGCTGGATCATCTCTTTCTGTAGGCTCTGTTCTCTACTGAGAACGTATAGCTTCATTTAGTTTAGAGGGTATATATTGTCATAGGACCCTCTGTTTTTCCGTGTCAGCAGCTCCGCCAGCTGTTTCTTCTCTGGATGTCACCGCCGTTCATTCCGAATCATTAGGCATCTCAGCTACAACTCAAGGTCTCTGAGGAAAGTTAAAGTGCTTCTTTCTAAAACGTGTTTTAAGCAAACACCCCAAAAGAAGGAGAGAATTGCCAGAGCAGCAAATAAGAAAAAAAAAAACAAATAAAAAAGCAAAATAGAATTCCATTAACATTATCAGATTTGTGCTCGATTTTCAATGCTATCAAACTAATTGTATAAATTGTAACATTTTTAAACTTCAAGATGACTTTGGCTCTCAGGGAACTTAGCAACTGGCTCCACAACAACTTAAACATGGTTGAGTTTGTTATTTGTTTTGGAAGAGTCACACAATTCTGCAATTATCAAGGCCTTTGTCCACACTCAGACAAAATGGAGGAAGAGAACAATGTTTGGGCACTGAAAAATGAAAGAACTTGAAGATTTTTAAAGCGATATGTTTTACAGGCTTAAATTCAATCACTTTAATTGATTACTTAAATAAGTACTAATTAGTTGGCTAATTAGTAACTTCCGGTCAGTTCTAGAATTTCTGTTTTTTTGTTTCTACTCGCTGATGTCTAATAGATGCTTTCTTTATCAGGGAAACTATAACATATGGATGACAAAAAAAGATGTAAAAGACAACAATTCCAGAGATGTTGGCGATGCCTCATGGTCCGCAACAAGTTCCTGAACAACCTTGCAAGACAATACTCTATGCACTTCAAAACTATACTAGATATGAGTCCTTTGTTAAACTTTCAGTTCTTGTGACGCTGACATTTTTTTCTCCTTTTGTTAAGTCGGTTTAACAGCAAATGTTGTGTCCACAGAGTCATGGACAACTAAAGCTTGTTTGTTGAATCATGTGGGGAAATGGAGAGGATGCTTGTAGCACAAAAGCGTTTGACTTTGATGAGAAGAAGGTCAGGACTGAATCCATAGCAGCCGTTCACTCAAGCAGCAGTAAAAAGGCTGTCATGGAAGACCAGCTATATCCGCTTAACATTAATGCGCTTCCTGCGCGGAAATGCTTATTGCTATTCTCTTTGAGAGTCTGAAAATGGTGATTAAATTTTTATTGTCCAAATTAGAATTTTAATTTAAAGCTCGAGATCAAAAGACTCAATTTCTATGGGTCACCAGCAGAAGTAATCCTTCATGGCATGGCACGTTGGCACTGGGGACTTTGAGCTCAGTCGAGACGTGACTGTCCCCTTCTTCGTTTTTTTTTTCCATTACGGCCTTCACTCTCCTAGACAGAATGTGCTGTATATGTTTAAATAACCTATTTTCTGTAACTTCTTTAAATCTCCAGTTTCAAGAAGTGTGTCAAGTAAAATTCACGGGGCAATTACATACTCACAGATTTTCCTGCTCATAATAACTGGACCTATTATACCTCAAGTGTTATATTATCTTTCACAACTTTTGTTGTAAAATCACATAATCTCAGTCGTTTACTTATTGTAAACACTTTAAATACAAATTGGATGGGCTGTTGTGAATCTTGGTGGCACAGTGGCTGCGTTTGAGACCCAAATCGTGGGACCTGGCATCCTGTGTGGAGTTTGCATGTTCTACTTGTGTTCGTGTTCTGTTCTGTTTTCTGTTTTCGGATCTGTTTACTCCTCAAGTTCTAAAACCTGCGTTCTGGATATTCCAGCTGTGAACGAGAGTTTACATGTGTATGTTTATATGTCCTGCCCTGTGATATCAGCAGGGTTCGTTTCCCGCCCGAAGGCCCAAAGACGCCAACATTGGCTTGTTCTGCTCTGGCCTAGAAGTAGACGAATTGCCTTCAAAAACAGGGCAATTGTACATTGCATTGAAACAACCTCCCATATTCTGAAATCTGAGTGAAAAGATGAAATGAAATCTGGAAAAACTTCAGAATTGAGACCATCTAGAATCTAGAATACCATCTGCATCTAGAAAATCTTTGCACTCTAAACCATCTTAAATGTAGAATCTAGAAATCCTTCAAAATGTAAACCATCTGGAATACCATCTAGAATCTAAAAAGCCTCCAGAACCTAAATCATCTAGATTCTAGAATACCATCTAAAATATAGAAAACATTCATAATCTAAACCACCTGGAATAGCATCTAAAATCCAAAAAGCCATAAGACTCTATACCATCTACTGTAGAATCTAGAAAAGCTTCTGAATCTAAACGATTTAGAATTTGAAATACCATCCAGAATCTAATAAGCCATCAGAATCTAAACCGTCATCTAAAATCTATGAAGCCACTAGCATTGAAACCATCTAAACCATGACCTCAGGTGCTGCTGGCCCAACGCTATGCTGATTGTCTTTTTCTACGTCGTAATAATAAAACCCTCGTTTCCTACGCAGTCCGTCTGGAATGTAATCACCGTTTGTTAGCGGTGCTGCTGTAATTGTGGAATATTTCATCTGGTTAATTAGACTGAGGAACAACAGCAGCCTACAGAGGGAGCATTCTGAGGGCAGGTCTAAGCTGGGTTCTGGCATGCTGGATGTTTAGAATAGCGTGGACACAGCCTGTGGGAGTCGCAGCTGATTAGTGCGGGAAGAGCAGCCAGCAGCCGCCCGGGTTAATGAGAGAAGATAAATTAACAGGCCCTGCGTAAATCAGCTTTATTGAACAAACTACCACCATTACAAAGGATTTGTTTTGCAATAAGTTCCTTGGAAGCAGATGGATGAGCAAGTCTGAGATGTCAGCTATTGAGTCCAGTGAGATGTTTTTGACGCGGCTTAATGTTTTTGACCTTGAACTGATCTGGGATGTTGTTTTTGGCCCAGAACAAGTATTAGCTATGAATGGTTTTTGGAGGTCTGAATATTGCGCTTGCCTACTCACATACAGATTTGTTTAGTTATCGTGTGCGTACTAACATGTTAATGGAATAGAAATGAAGAAACCAGCCATCCCACGCATAAAAAAAGAGAAAATAGAATGAAATAGAAAAGTAGAATCGTGTTAAACAGTGAACGCATCAAGTCACTTAAAACTTTTAAAGGCATTACGGAAAACAAAGGATCAAATGCCAACAATTAAAAAATCTGAAAATAATTATAATCAATTTCGGTTCGATTCCCAAGGAAAGCAGGTGTTTGTTGATTTGTAAATAATTTAAAGACATGTTAGTCGCATTGGATAAAAGTGTTTGCTAAATGAGTGTAAAGTGTAAAGAAAATACAACTGAAAATTGGTGGAACTGATAATGTTATCATTGATAATTATCTCTAGACAATTTGAAAATATATACAACAATAGCTGCATCACATACGCTTCTGTTTAAACTCTCACCAAAGAGAGTTTTAGGAAAAGCACATGTAATTTTGCGTTGCTGAAAAACAGCAACTGTTTATTTCTTGCTTCTGCTCCAGGTTCAAACTCGGGATTAACCGTTTTATTTTACCATGCGTGGAAAACAAATAGCTAGTCTGATTTTTTTTTTTTTTTTTTT
>CM051503.1:12401230-12425768 GCA_028031935.1 Paedocypris micromegethes
TTTTTTTTTTTTTTTTTTTAATTGGAGCTAAATGAACCGACTAAGTGCTTCATCATTTGGTAAATGTTACATCTCTTTAATGAATCTATTTCATCTGCTTCAACTGCATTTTTCTTTTTGCAACAGTATTAACAATTTTATACATTTTACTCTGACAATGTGGCAAATGACAGTAATGTTGACAAAGGTCAGGCATTTACCAGCTTATGAATGCAAAGCTCTATTATGCTGACTTTTCACCGGATGTTTCACATTAATATTCATTTCTGAAAATCGCAACAACGGGAGGAAAAAATAACAAACAAAGTTTCGTTCCACCGCCAACTGGCTACGTAATTTGTAACATTCTGAGAAGAGTTCACCTCGTGTCACGAGCTGCTGAATGACGTCCTTGCTTTGGGCAAAGTTCCATTTCCGTATTGGAGCAATTATACTTGGGTTTATTAAATGCTCTCGCGACGCATAGAATGGGTTCAGTGGCACACATAATGAATGCCGCAGGCCACCGTGTACCTGAACACTGCCCCATGAAAGTTCTGGATTATGAGGACACATGCTGCTGCCTTTACATTTATGCCTTTGTGTGCAGATTTTGGCGCGCTGGTAAGGACATTGGCTCTTCGCTGAGAGCTGGCTAAGCTAATGTGCAAGCTAAGGTTGAATTCAATTGAGCCTTTGTCCATGAAAGTCATTTTTGACCTTGAGACTCTGGAGGTTCTTTGTGATCTGCATAGGCCTATGGTTCTCTCTCTAATATTGATGAGTAAATATGTGTGCTATTGATCTAGGTCAGGCCCGTTGACGGCAAACAGAGATTTGGTATTTCAAAATGCGCCGTGCTACAGTTTGCTAAGACAAAACACAGCAGAGCAAAGCCCCGGTAATCAGGAATCGGGTATTCGTGCCATGCAGGGTTATTTGTGTTAATGACATCTGTAAACTCAGCATCAGCATCCTTGTTCGATTTAGATCGGGTCTCTGTGTGTGATGAGCACCGCAGTTGGTGATGGCTAAATGGCCTGTAAAATTATTAGCAGTTTGTCTGGTAATGGCAGCATGGTGCAATGTATTTGGTACAATTACTGCTGATACGGAGAAGTGCCACTCTTGACTCAATACCGTGCAAAGATCAGATAGGATATGCATAACTTTATTACTCCCTCAGTGGATTAATTAGTGATAGCATTTTTAAGCAGTGATCTATAAAGGCAGAATTTCAAACTGTAATACACAAATGTTTAAAATTCATAGGTAGATAAATGCATTTAAAACTATGTTAAACCAGTTCACCTGTTTGAAATATTGCTGAAGACATACATCAGCAGTGTTGATTGTAAAGTCTGGCTGCATCCAGAAGGAAAGATCTACTGAATCCACTGAAGCTTCTCTCCAGAGCAAAAAGTGTCTGGTGCAGTGGGTTCAGTTGTTCATGGTTCAGCATAGAAATCAGTTTTCCACCCTGTAACCCACTTTTTGCACCATGTTCAGAACTGGACTTCCTTTCTAATGACCTTGACCCGCTTAGGAGTGAAAAACACAACACCTAGCGGACACTTAGCACTGGCTAAATAACACTGGAAGAAATAAAAATACATTAAGCACTATAACATTTCTGTGACCTACCACTGTCAGCGTGAAACTCTGTCTGAAAATAAAACTTTTTATGGACAAAACAAGTAGAATCATCGCAACTTCTTCTGGAGAAATGCTGTATTGTACTACATTTAGAAAAAACTCTAACTGTTACAGTTTACATTTGTTATTCAAGTAAAATAACATCAAAGCGAAATTTGGGGACACGTCACAAGTTAAATCATTGTCAAGAGAAGTATTTAGCCAGATATATTTTAGGCTTCTGGAAAGTCAGAACACCAAGAAAGTAATGAGGTGCTTACAAAGTAAAGTGAGTGAGATTGTCAATATGGCCACTACCTCTGCTTTTAACCCATCCTGTGAAGTGCACATACACAAATACGGAGCAGTGGGCAGCTTAAGCCATGGCACCCCAACCACTGGATCACAACTCTCCTAAGTTATGTTTGCCTGTTATTGGAATTTTTATTTTGTCCCTGAAAAATCCAAGGTGATTTTGTGATATATTGATATTTGTGGTGTGTATTAACGTAAAAACAATATTTATTATAAAAGCAAAATCAGCGTAATGGGATTAAAAAGGCAGTAAAGCTGTAAAGTCTGTGAACACACAGGTTAATGCTTCTTCTGTATTCAGCATCGCTCAAAATCAAGATTATAGAAATATAACCGATTGTGTAACACTTCAGCCCAGATAGAGCCCGAGAGGAACATCAAAATGCATGGGAGAGTTTGTTCATATCCTGCTCCATTTATTTTCAGTAAACAAACACTGAACTTTTCTTCTTGAGCTCATTCCATTCCCAAATAGTTTTGCCACATGCTTCCCGGACAAAAAGTATCACTGGGCGGTCTTGGATGATTATAATACTCCGTCTGAACTGGCAGATTTGTTTAATCTTGGATAGAACCGTCAACTAAATAATTTGACTGTGCATCCAAGTGCTTGGATTTAAATCAAACAGGCCTGAGGTATGTTTACCTTTTGCCAGATTTCCATGCTTGGTAGTCATGAGCACCGGTGATGTCTACTGCACCACCATGAGTTTATTTCAGTTCATACCTTTCCCTCAAGCCAGCAGGTGCTTGGCAGACACATTGTAGGCCTCAGGCTCAAAGCTTTCGCTGGAAAGCCTTGGATAAGAAAACGTAATTGAATTTAACTCCTCTCCTCTGTCAATGAGAAGTGTTTCATGAATCAGTAACGGGGACTTCTGTCTTGCTTCGTCTTTGTTTTGAATGAAAAAAAACCAGGCCAACACGTCTGTGTATCTATCTTTCTCAGGTTTAAATCTTAGTGCTTTGTCTGGATTTTTTATATACTCCTGTCACAGAGTTTCGTATAAGATTTAGTTCCTCAACTTCACTTTTGATTGAAGTCTTTGTGGACAGTTTGACAGCACGTTGTGAAGTGAGCTCAAGTCAAATGATTGTATTTTAGACACAACGCGATATTTTGGTGGTTATTGCAGATGATGATTCATACCTTTAAGAATAGCTTGGTACGTTCCCAGGTTACTGCAGCCAGTGCCAACCATAAGATGAGTGGACATGAATTAGTGGGGTTTTGGTAAATGGACTACTTGGCTGAACAGAAGGATTATGTCACTTTCTCTTTGGCCCAGAGTCAGGGCATTACTGCCATGGAGACAGATGTGCTTTCTGCAGGACCATCTCATCAAGAAGAAAGAGCACAGTGCTTAGAATTTCCCGTCAGTGACCCCTACAAACCATCGTTCTCAGCCCAGCTTTGTTAAATGGGTCCGCAAGCCTTCTGATTGCTGATGTACCCTGGAAATAACTAATTGAGATGTTGCTCCTGGACATTTAATAAGCCTAACAAGCCAAGGTGAGGTTTAGATGGATGCGTGCAAGCATGGATTCAATAACCATGTTGGTTCCAAGGTAATGATCTTGGCTTCTTCTGATGTAAGTCCCGTGGGCATGTTGGGAAGTTGAGTGGAGGATGGGTTTGGGAGTTTGTCGGTCTGAGGGTGTTTCTGATTGGCTACTGGGACACACTGACTGATCAAGAGGATGGATTGTCTGACAGATAAGTGAAGATGTTTTCAACATGGTGCCGGGAAACTGTATTATCTATTTGAAGTGCATTTGCCGAGCTCGGACACATCATTTGTACCATCTGGATTAGATCTCACTTTTAAAAGCCTTTTAGGAATATAAAATGGCTTTTCTTTCGCCTCTTTACAGCAGTAGTGTTTTGTTGCAGAGTTCAGGGTTATTGGTTCTTGTCGCCTTTTAATAGTTGGTGTTTGTCTAGGTTGCCTAGTTTTTAGTATTTTCTCTGAACATCAACTGCTGTGTTAATTTTTATTACTCTGTAAAATACTCATTACACTTACTCTACACATACTTGGAGTTCTTTAAGAGTAACTACCATGCCATTAAACTACCATCGTCACAGTCTTTTCGCATTTCTCGAGGTTTGGCTAATTTGGCTAAAATAGGCTCAAGCGTATTCATTTGTGAACCTAAGTTCAGTTTACTAAATAAAATCCATCCATCCATCCACGAAAGCCATCCAATGACTGGATTACAGAATTGCTGTGACTGATGTTGGTTATTTAAGAAGTCAAGTTCAATCTGCATTTCAGAAGATATATTTGCTTCTGTAAAAGATTTGATTTGATAAAAAGCCGAGCATAAAGACCCAACCTCTCTCTAACTGTTATTATTGTAACTGAAAGTGCACTTGTTAAAATTCATAAGTGGTGCTTTATTGCTGCAGTTTAATGAATTTCTAATTGTTCGGCAGGATTGGCTTTCCATTCCGGCCTTTTGCTTCTAGGTGATGAGTTTTTACAGGTTTTGATAGATCATCATCATAAAGCGACCATTGTGACCTATTATATAGCTGGTGTATTCATGTCAGGACGACAGAAGATGAAGCATGTTTATATGTAATACTCATCTCGAGTATTAAATCTATTATGGACCCGAGCTGTTAACTGAAGCTGTTAAACTGAATCACACCATAGAAGGTTGTTAGCCTAAATCACTTTCTTTATTACTTCACCATGTTTTTGTCTGACAAAAAACCCAACAGGGATCGCTTTCTGTGCAATTGCCTTTGCGTCGCTCCAGGCCATTCTAACTGTCCGCTGTCCCAGAGCTTTATGAAGAGTCGTCTTCCTAAATCCAGCTGTGACCTTGAGTGACCTCCAGTTCTGAAAGGCCATAATATTCCCAGAAAGTTTTGCCTAAAGTTCATAAGAGCCTCCACACTGTCGAAACTCACATAAAACCAACCAAAACGGGGTCTTCATAGGGTGTCAATCGAGATTGTCTCTGCTATTGTTTCTCTTTTTATATCAGTGCAGTGGTGGGATGGGTATAGAATATAAAATGACCAGTTCCCAGTGTGTAAGGTAAAGTGAGACATCTGTGTTTGATGGAGCTCCCGGTGTGAGGGGAAATGAAAGCTTGGGTAATGTAGTTATATTCTGACAACATGCTTTGTCTGGCTGCCTTCACTGGTATAAGCTGCAGAGGTGGTCTGAACACATGGGGCAGGGGGACTGATTGTCGAGCAGAGAGAGTTATATGACTCAAAGGAATGGGTACAGTGCCATATGTTAGGATTAAGTCCTCGCATGGCTGTCGTATCTTTGTTTCTTTCTGCAGTCACACATCGGGAGGTGGGTGGAGAATGATATCTTGTTTGCTTCCTGACAATGCTGCACTGAGCCAAATCTAAAAAGAATGGCAGTGTTTGTGCGGAAGAAAGACCCCTCCTATAGATTCAGCGTTTATCTCCCACTGCTCCGGCCATTCGAATGTGCTAATTTAAAGAAAATTGCTGAATGTGTTGCTGAAATGAAGCGATGCTCTCTTGCTAATAAACAAATACTAGCAGGGGGTGGGACTTTCCTGACGGGTGGGAGGGTCGTTTTTGTTTTTTTTTTTCAATCTGAGGCCGCACAGGTAGTCTTGTTTGTGAGGTAAGGCTCTCCTGTGAAGAACCGATTGAATGCGATGAGAAGGAAGAAGATACTGGAATAATGAAGAGATTACCGCACACCTGAGCTGAACAAATGTTCTCTGTTTTACGCCAGATTGTGTAGAAACAGTAGGACTATGCATGGAAAATGCTCTCCTGCGTCTCTGATTTAAAGAAAAAAACAAATGAAGTAAAGTTTGTTAGAAACCGAGCCCTTGTGTTTTGTTGGTAAATGTCTTTAATGCTGACTGACTCTGCGTTTATGGTGAATCCGTAAAATGTAACGATTTTAATGGTGAAAACATCCAATCATTTTTGTTACTTGAATACTCGGTTCAGATTGGCTAGGCTTTTGTACAGACTAATGCGATTGGAAAACATTTATGCGATAGGATGATTTAAAAAAAACAGCAACACTTGTATGGTTTGTAATGAGGTTGCATCTCAGTGGAACTCTAATTCCATTTAAATGACTATAGCCTAACATGCAGTGCTTGTTTTGTTAAACATGCTATTCTGGGAATAGTGCTGATTAAATTACACTTTTAAAAGAAAATTGAATTGTAGTGAGTGTCTCCATGACTTTATTTTGTAATCCAAGTAATTATTTTTCTGAATTGCTTTACCATTTCTTGGTCATGGGAGCTGGAGCCAATTGCAGCAACTCAGGGTCACACAAATACAGTCCCAGCTGTGGCCCAAGACTGCCCACTGCTCCGGGTTTGAGTGTTCTCTTCACTGGATGGTTAAATGCAGAGCACAATTTCGATACAGTCCCTAATGTCCATATTATAACTCACCTCACAACACACACTTTTTCGCTAAGAAAAATGTACGACAAAAGTGTCACAATAAAACTTAGAAGTCGAGACAATGTAGGCACCTGGAAGGAAGTGCTGGTCAGTAAAAGTAATCAATGTTGCAGACCAATGCAATATTAAGGGTATTTTTTTATTTTTTATTATTACACTTTTTGCAGTGAAGGATGAAATGGTTATACTGTAGCAATGCCAGTTTAAAAAAAAAAAAAAAACTCCTAACCATAATAGCATAATTGCTGAAATGGGAAGTGTGGTCTTTTTTCCCCAGTAATATACCATTCAGATATACCGTTTTATGATTGAACCTTGTCAAGCTGTACTGGGAGATGGGCTCAATTTTATTTTAAAATGTTGGGTCCTGGCCTCTGCTGTGCAGGGATATTAAAAAGAAATGATTTTTTCTTTAGTTCCAATAAATCCTATATTCCCATTTACCACAGCTCTTTTAATTCACAAGTCCTGACTTTTTGCTTAATCCTGTATCCCATGTGTCATGTGACCTTCTTGCACATAGATCACAACCTGCAGAAATGCAGTTAGGATAACAAATCTTCTCACTTTGCATGTCATGTTCAGAAACCCTCGTGTCCCTGTTGTGTACTTTCACTATCTATTGCTAAACTATTGATTCTCCAGAATCTTGATTTGGTTGTGCAGACGTTTACATTGCACAGGTAATTTAAATGGGTTTTATTTTGTGACAATGTGTCACCTTGAGGTAAACAAAAGTTGCCATTGGGACTGTGTGATGAGGGTTTAGGTTATTGCTATTGAAAGGGGTCTTCAGAGAAATTTCTTTGTGCAATTATTGGGCTCAAAACTTTTATAATGCCAAGAGTGCAAGTGAAAAAAGTCCATTCATCGCTTGACGGTCCCACATGACTTTTATAGAAATTTTCTGACGTTCTAATGAAACTTCAAATGAATGTCATCCATTTAGTTTTTATTTTACAAACTGTTGAAGTTGTAGATGATGCTCCTGGCGAGGTATTCAGAATTACCTGTCTATTCCAGCAATCCACTGGGAATATTTGTTTTTCTCTTCCAAGGGTGAAATTTAGGACCGGAGCTTTTGGTATTTTTAAATCAGTTTTGTGCCTAATTAGCTATATAGTTGATTTATTTTGTGGCATTACATTAGCAATACACATAGTAGCACTTCAAATCTGATAAAAATGATGGTTTTAAAGTTGTTTGTCTGGAATTGGTGAAACCTTTTTTTTTTTTGCAGAATTCATTTTACGCACTCACATTAATGTTAAGCTTTCTCTAGTGCCATTTTTTTATTTTATTTTTTATATAATTCTTGCCAAATTGGAGCTGAATCATGTCACATAATTAAACTAAGTTTAATTAAGTTTTAAAAACGTAATTGGATCTTCAAACTCACATGTGATCACATTATGTGATTATTAACTATGCCATTTGTGCATCATAATCAATGCTTTTTCAATTAATGCTTTAGATTTTTCTTTTTAGCTTCTTTGTGTTGCAAAAACGCCCTTTAATGGAAGTTAAATATATGAACTTAAATATGAAGATATTGGCTTTATGTGTAACAAAGTTTTGGAATATTGATGATGGGGAAACTGCGGTCACTATGTAGATGATATGCTGTTAAGAAAAAGGTGCAAAAAACATTGAAAATAAAAAAAAACCCTGGACTTTTTGAGATGATACACCCTCCTTTAGTTTTGTCCAAGAGACAAAAATATTCTAGCAACTAAAGGTCTGGGTGGTGACATTTCAGGAAGCCCTTGAAGTTCAGATGTTGGTGAAAAAGCAGAGTCCCACAGCAGAACAGAGTTTCCCTGATGGCTTCTCTTCTATGGAATCAGATTAGTGCTAAAAATATCGAATGTAAATTTCGAAGAAAGAAACAAAAATACTTCACATTTCACAGGTTTTTCTTTCATTTTTCATTTTCATTTTTGCGTTTGGAGTTTTGTCCCAAGATTCACGTAGGGGCGGTCCTTCTCTGATTGGATGGTGAAAATGTGATCGACTGGAAGAGGGGGAGGAGTTTAGCGAGCGCTGAAACGCATTCATAATCGGAATGCCAATGTTGCCAAAACATTTTTGTTCATTTGTAAGGAATATGAGTGAAAGATTCTTATACCTGAGGCTGAATTGGATGCATTGGATGAAAGAATCAGCTTAGAAAATGTATGGATGGTTATGCTCATATTAAGCTGTTACCACATCTAACGAGAAAAGAAATACCAAACATATTGCAGTGTTTGTGAAGCACAAATGGCAGTGTTGGAGTGTAGTGGCACTTAATTCAGCAGTGTGTCTTGACCAAAGTAACAAATACAATCAATTCTGGTCTTGGTTTCTTTAAAACAGCCAGGGACAGATGCAGAACCGAAGCAGCACTTTGCAGGTCTAAGGCAAGATCACTTAAGATTTAAGACGCGTGCTGTTCCTGACTCATCGCCTTAATGACCAGACTCAGCATCTCCACGATGCTTCGCAAACCCTCCTTTACCGTGGCATTGTGGGGGTCTCATCTGACTGTCGGCTGTTTGTCCTCACATCTTAACACAGGAGTCTAATGAGTTGCAAGTATGATTAGTGTGATGGATGTCTCCGTTCCACAGTGATGTCGCCGCTGGCCGCTCTCTCCGCATCACTCTGTCGGGAGTCTGTGGCCGCCTCCTGTGGCTCTGTAATTCTCCTTGATTTACTCGCCGACGGATTTCTGTTTGAACTTGCCTCTCTCTTCCGGGGAAAACTAATTTTTTCCAAAGCATTTTTTAACCTGAGAGAATGGATTTCAGTGCATATTTTTGCATGCAGACGGACACAGACTTATTCACTTATGCAGTTTTTGTCTGAGAAAGCTGAGGTTTTTGATTTCAAAGCTAGCTTTTTAACACACGTCTGCCTGAAAAACCAGCAGTTAGGCTGAAACTGTTGACTACGTCTTCACATGTCTGAGTTTGGAAACTTAATTAGCTGCATAGAAACGCTGATTGGATATTTGGAGTATGACTGATTGGAACATGATTGTTTAATGATTATCTTAATGAGATAATAAAATGAGTTCTGTTTTAACAAAAACAATTCTTGTTGACCACACCTTTTTTTTAATGCTGGATGCGGAACGCTAATTTCATAAAAAAGCAGTAAGAGGTGCAACACAGAAATATGTGTCTGTCTAACACATGTTGTGTCTGTTTTCTTTATATGCACAATTTCAAACCTTGCAGTAACACATATTAAACATTATTTGATTATTTGCATGAAAATAAGTGAAAACTAATCAAAACAATAATAAATTATTATGTTTAAATAATTGTAAAAATTTGTTTTTAATCAAAAATAAATTGTTTGGTTACCTTTTTATTTTTTTTTTATTTATTTTTTTTTTTTACTTTGCATGATCAGATGACATTGAACTAAACCACAGTCATGTAGGTATGTTTTAATCACGATGGAGATGATTTTTACAGCAATTATAGTTTCACCTTTGGAAAAGCCAATGACAGAGAAATGGAATAGAATGCCTTTTATTCTCATTGTTTCACAGGGTTACAAAAAAGAATGAGATAACCAAAGTAAAATATACTCACTGAATAAAACCAATATAAGTAACTACAATGAATCAAATATAGTACAAAACAGAAAAGGCAAGAAACAGTCTAAATATAACAAATTACAAGAATACAAAACATACAGAGTTCAAAAGGCAAATTTAACAACTTTAACAACCTGCCAACAATTTTAATAGCACACACACATTCTGTTGTCAAATAAAGTAGGTTTTCTTCAGAGCAAAGTTGCGAGCGAGGAATCGGGGGTCTTGGCCGACCTTTAGGTAGTTTCAGGGAGTTATAGTGATGGAGTGTTGTAGTTACTCCTGTAGACGGGAATTTACTTTTACCATCAGTCTCTGTTCATATTTGTGTCTGACCACCTTAGTCAAGCTCTGACTGCCACCCCCGGCTGCTACAAAAAACATTGCTTATTAACTCTGCGTTATCTAAGATAATAAGCATAGTAAGCATTAAGTGATTACTTTTATTTTAGAAACATTGTGTTGAAAAGACCTTTTGACTCACAAGCCAACAACGTGTTGTCTAAAAATGTTTAGGCACCATTATAGTGGGATTTTAGCACTATGGTATCATTCATTTTCACCTCGCCACTCTTCCACAGATGACATTTTGTCCCATTGTCTTTCTGATAGTCTCTTCATAACAGTGTCTTGACCTTTAGCGAGGTGAGAGAGGCCTGTTGTTCCTTGGATGTTGTCCTTGGGAATTCTGCCCTCCTTTATATTTCGGTGCAGTGCTCTTACAAGAATTTTGGAGGGTTTTCTGAGAAGATTCAAGACATGCCAGGTTTATTCATTTGGGCATGATGCCTCCTGCTGCGCTTCTCTGAGTCCCAGAGCGTTTGAAATGGCTTTGTAACTGCAAAATTATTCCATCATATCTTTTCCCATGTTTCCTCCAATTTCTTTTTTTTTTTTACCTAAAGTTGTAAACCATTTTGCGAGTGTTTTTGATGCTGTATTTGATGCTCATTCATAAAATAATAATACAAAAAACTTTATGATGGTTTATATCCTAGCAACTTTGATGCTATACTTTTTAATATTTTGAATAATTTAACTTTTGTAACTTTATGTTTTAAAGACCATAAACTGGGACTTCTCTCATCGAATGAAGTTCTTTCCCTTCCTTCATTCAATCTTTTTCTATTACTTGTCTGAAGCATTTTTGTCTTTCAAAAGTTAGAGATTCATCTCTCAAAGACTGAAGAGAAAGCGCCAGTTTCCCGCACCTCAGTCTCCCGAGGTAAACGGTGCAGAATAGTTGACATGTGCTATACTAGTGCAAACGAAAGTACAGTAACGTTGACGTTGTGCGATGCTGATTAAAGTTTCTACCACAGTTCAGAAGTTGAACCATAAAATTCCAACTATTCCTACTAAATGCCTCTTTCCAGATTAAAACGACTGCATAAGTCCATTACACTAATGTCAATAAAACGCCCAGCATAGCGGAATTATACAGTATATTCAGTCGGTTTTATTGTCTGCTTTACTGATTTATTGTTTCTCTGTTAAACAGATGCTGGCTTTACGACGATGGTTACATTTTATAAGCATTTCTGAAAAATAACTTCATTTTGCTTTAGCAAACTCGTCACGGGTTGGATCTAGACTCAAGGTGATACCAACAAATGCACATTATGCTATAAATAAGACAATGCTCATAAATCTTGATTTACTCAGCAGCAGTGCTAGAAGTTTTTGTAACTTTATTTCTCATAAATATGATATATTACTGTCTTCAAAAGTTTTCTCATCCGTTTTCATTGACAAATTTTAGATTTCAGATTGCCATGCTTTGTTTTTAACACAGACTTGTGACTTTTTTTCTTAAAGCTATTGTGGATTTGTTGTAAACTGAACTTTGCGTAAGGATTATGCAAAAGCTGCTGCGTTCTTCTCATAGAATAGCTAATCATGATGTGATATGTCATCCATCCATCCATCCATCCGTCCATCTTTGAGAATTAGTAAGGATAGATGGTTGTACATATTGTTGCCCTAATTTTTCAGTGAGACAAGAAATGCAAGCTGGTTTGTTTTTTCTCTTCTAATCCGACCACATTTCTGAGACATTTAATGGAAGCAATTGAGTTTGCATTGACAGAAGCTTATTATACGAACCTGTGGACAAACTCTGCGTCATTCGCTCCTGTGACCGGTTAATTGCTGCAGGTTTAACTGGACATTGCATTGTAATTGCATCAGCGTCCAGAGCTTTCATTTTGATGGCCTGCTTCTTTATTACGCTGCTCTGAGCCGAGCTTGTAACAAGTGTTCACAACCACAGCGGATCCATAAAGCCTCTATTGACTCATGGGTCTGCATTTTTAGTTATTACAGTTTGAAGAAGGCGGCTTCTTTCTCCGGTCAAAAATAGAAAATCAAAACATTAAATGTATACATACATTTGTGTTTAAATTTGAGACGCTGACATACACGCAGGTGTGTGTGTGTGTGTGTGTTTGTCTGTGTGTGTAAATATTAGGGGTGTGACGAGATCTCCTGGCATGAGATATCGCGAGAATTTTTGGCGCCATTTTTGCTATATTTGCAATACTGTGGAAACCGTGAAATTTATGGATTTGATTTTTATATAAGTATATAAACCCTTTAATACAATATAACACATTCGTTTCGTAACAAGTTGTAACTTACAACTATCAATGACGGCACGGACATTGCTAATCGAACACAGAAAGCAGTGTAACAGACTGAATGCCCCCGCGACGCGGCTGTATGACGCGCGCAAGAAAATCTGCTTGTTTTGTTTTGAACAAAGTTTGTTTTCGGTTGGAAGTCATGGTTTCACGTAAAAAAAAGAAAAGAAAGCGACAAGAAAAGCGACGAATACCAGTAACAAAGCTACCGTAGGAAGCAGCTCCCGCGCTCTCTCTCTGTCACTCTCCCGCTCTCACTCTCTCTCTCTCTCTCTCACTCTCTGTCTCTCTCTCTCTCTCCTGCTCTCTCTCTCTCTCATATTTTGTATGATCAATATTATGTTGGTTATCTGGTTATCACTGCATGCAATTGGTGAAAATAGAAAGAGTTAAATGCATCAACAGTTTTGAATGCTTCGGTTAAATAAAATACAGATAAAATATGGCTCTCCTTATATTTTATTGAAGGTTTTTATTATTTAAAAACAAAATCTAAATCTCGTCTCGTTCTCGTAAACCTAGTGTCTCGTCTCGTCTCGTGGGAAAAGTGTCTCGTCCCACCCCTAGTAAATATGTATGCATAATTGTGCCGCTTTATTGAGGCACAATAGTCGTGCCCCAATGTGTATATGTAGAGTATATGGTTAAATATAACACAAACACACACACACACACACACACACACACACACACACATATATATATATATATGCTGCAGTATTAACAGAGCGTGAGAATGTGAAAGAAAGGTGACTTACGTATAATTGTACATGGCACGGTTGTTGGCGCCAGATGGGCTGGTCTGAGTTTTTCATAAGGGTACAACTGAAAACTAAACACATCCAGTTTATATATCCCATTTTCATATCCGTAAAAAAGAAAATATCCAGTGTATATAATTAATATCAGAGGTCAGAGGAGAATGGCCATACTGATTAAACCAGAACTCAAATAGCGGTGCTTGCTTAAGAGCATCTCTAAATGCACTACATGTTGAATCTTGAGGCGAATGAGCTATAGCAGCAGAAGACTACACCGGGTGCCTCCCCTGTCAGCTGAGAACAGGAAAATTTCTGCTGCAAATTTTGTATGACAGGATCAGAAGTTGGCAACATGGGACATTGGTCAGCGTAGGAAGAAAGTTCAGTTTCCAGATGACCTAATCGATGTAGCTGTATCTCAGAGTGGTAGTCCTGGACCTGAGGTTTCTTAGTCTCTTGATGAAGACAGACAGAAGAAGCTGAGTGACTGGTGACAGGGGTTACTGGTGACTGGTGGTTAGGGTCTTCAGCAATGCAGAGGGTCTTGTTGGGGAGATGGTTGTTGATGATGGTCTGAAGCTAGGAGAGATTTGTGATCTTCTCGGTCCTATCTCTCCGGGCAGAAGCGTCTAACCATACACCCCAAACAACATTTGCATAACCTTCTAATTCAAAATTTACCTCTTAAATTGCTTTAGTTGTGTTCAGTTATTTCTTGTCTTTCTGAATCTGAATATGGCTGTTGACTCATCTCTTTTAATTGAACAGCCATTTGGAAATTAAAGCACAATTGCTAATGAATATATTTGATTGATATGGGGTTGCGGTGGTTTGCTTTATGTTAACATTTAGATCAAGGTTCAGGGGAAGACGGGACATTATTGCCCTACTTGTTTTCAAAATGACATTTCTTTGATCCTGATCTGCTTTTCAAGTTGAAAGTCAATTGATTTATAATGAAATATTGGTGCAGACGCTTTGAAGATACAATTCTTTTATTTCCTGGTTTATGGATTCACATCGCTCAAGTGTTTGTTGTGGCTACATTAATTATAAAACCCATTAAGACCATATTAACGTGAATATTATTCTTTATGTTCTATTCTATTATGTTCAAGAAAGGAATCATTTTAGCAGCAATATTCCAGAATTATACTAATGAATAATGTTTACGATATATATTTGTGTACAAGATTATTATTATTTTTTTATTTTCTGCAAATTTGATTTTTACAACTTAATCTAGTTCAGACCATTGATAGCTCTATTAACATAACTAACATCAACATAATCATATTTACTAAATTACTTTATCATATTTATTATTACTACATCACACTGTAAATACTTCATCAATTCTAAATATGGCAGCTGTAAATGTGAAAAATGCCAATTACCATATGGCATCACCCAATGATAAAATCAGAATTACTGGATAAAAAGTTACCGTGCCTTTCATTTCAAGCTCTATATTAGTTTAAAGTGGAAAAATTAACTGTAGTCATGAAATGGCAACAAATAAATTGAGCTTTATTCCATGTTTAATCGCTACTGTTTGTGTAGGGGACTGGGCAAACTCATTAATTAATGAATGAATTTAACTTCCCTGCTTTAAAGCTCTTGACTCATTTAAACATCTCAGTGGAGTAATGATTAGTAATTGTGTAATAGCCATTATTATAGATGAATCATCATTGTAATCACTGAGCTACAGTTACATTGAGATTATTAGCAAGTTATTAATGGCCGTTTTGTTTTCTGTCATTTGTATTTCTACGCTGGAGTAGAAGTCAAAAGTCTAATCTCTTGGCACACTTTAAGTGTGAGGCCGAACAGGATAACATTTATAAAACACACTAAAGCTTTTTTTTTAACAAATATATAATTGAAACAGACGGATAAATATTTTACAGTAAATTAACTTAATTTAAAAAATGTTGGCCTCCCAAAATATGTTTAATCTCAAATATGTATCAAAATTAAAAAATTTGTATAGAAATATGAACATGTCGCACAAAACACAAAACAAAGAAAAAAACTTTTCTCTACTTTTTTTTTTAAATAAAGTATTGGAAATTATACAATCCTGATATATCCTTGATATTTATACATAAACTGGATGGATAAATGCATAGCTCAATTTCTATATGGTCCCTTGTGGCCATATTGACAAACTCACTTTGCTTACAAATTCTCTAGGGATGAATTATTTGAATTGAATTGAATGACTTTATTTATCCCACCAAGTGGACATTTCTATGGTTTCAGTAGCAACAGAGAAACAGTTACATTGAAGAAACAGTGATGACAGTAAAAAACAATTAGTAAAAAGTAAATATAGTTGACATGACTCAATCTTCAGTTAGTCTCTGATACAGTACAATACCGTACGTAATAATTTCAACTTTTGAAGATTATGTCAAAACACAACAGACTTTGGAGGAATGTGTTTAAGTGATGAGATGCTGTCCTGTAAACTCAATTGCTTTTGAGTGCAGAACAACTCCCGAAGCATTTTCTTCTCATGGTTTAATCAAGTCAGCGACATCTCTTTTTCATAAGGACATTTAAAATCATGTCGGGACACATTTGCCGGAAGTGCCATCTACCTATCATGCAATAAAGGCCTGTTTCGCTGGACGGTGTGCTGGAAACAGATGGCACACTCTGGATATAAACAATGAACAGTGGCTGCCTGCTGCTCATTAATTAGCTTATCTCAATCAAATATATTAGTTTACCCATATGTTCTCCAGTGGTCTGTTCTATTCATCTGCACTTCTGGAAACCCACTGCGCACTGCAAGGATGCTGCCTGGTTTCTTGGATTAAAGGCCGTAGGGTGATGGAGGCTCACAGACTACCGGCTGAATAGATGTATTATTTACAGAAAGAAAACAAACTATTATTTTCCTCCATTTATGTATCTTCTGTATAATATCATTGCTACACAATGTCATTTTTTCAAGAACTTAGTTTCTCTAGCTGGACAACAACAACAACCACTTAGTCAAAATCATCTACTGAAGTGTGCCCGAGATTACACTGGAGGAAAGACCACCGAGACTTAAATGGCGATCAATTTGATCGACTTTCCTCTGACGCGTGTAGGGAAGCACTTACGTGAAGATGACGCTTGTACAACGAGCAGGAAATAAAACATTTCTTGAAGTTTAAGTGTAATTTCGAACTCTACATAGCTTTTTCTACAAACCTTGTACATAATCAGCTAAACTTCAGGATTTAAATTAGTTCAAGTACATATATAGATGGATGGATGGACGAACGGATAGATTATTATTACTTCCAAATTCATCATATTAGATTTATTAACCCCAGTGGATAATTCACACAAGTGATATATGAGATTAAGTTAATTGATTAAAAAAGAAAATGACTTAATGACTTTCTAAATAACTTTTTCAAAAATCACTAAATATTATTCCATAAATTAATTCCAAATTGCGTATTCAATTCTTGCTAAATCACGGCGGGTTTTTTAATCTCCAAATAATCTTGGTGTGTGTTTTTTCTACTGTACTTGCCCTTTTAAACCTTACCTAACTACTAACCAATCAGAATAAATCATGAGACAATATAATATTGATTCTAGATACGACATTTGTGGAAATGTTTTGTCATTAAAGTCCTTCATCTCAACTGTTCCGGTGATTCTGACGGGAATCAGATTTGCACCATGACCGTTCCAGGAAACAAGCAGCTTACTTCACAGATATTCTATACAAAAAATGTATTTTTTTTTCATGCTATGGAATTAAACACTTGTGCAGGTTGTCTGAGTGGTTTCAGAAATTTCACAGCTCTGTGCGGAATAGGAAACGTAATAACTAGATGTGTGTGTGTGTGTGTGTGTGTGTGTGTGTGTGTGCATGCTCACAAGCGTTTTGTATACAGTGTAGTTTTGGTTTCTTATTAATTGAAACATTTAAACGGTTTCCTTTCTGAACTGTAGTTTGGCTCTGACAGCTGCTGTATCTCTGATTACTGCATCTCGGCTTGATTGTCGTTTAACCTCGAGGTCAAGCAGCGAGGAGCCTTCACTCAAATTAACTTTACCCACGAGGCTATGCTTTCATCAAAATTGCTTTCTTGGATTCTTGTTTCCCATTTCCTGACTGTCATGTTTGAGGAGTCGTGCCATTCATTTACGCATTCATTTATTGTATGTGAAATGATGCACATTTTAACTTTCAAAGTAGTTTCAAAGTAGCTTTAGAATGCTTACGCTCATGTTACTCGTACTGTACTTCTGGCCTTAGACTGTTAAACAACTGCTTTTTGCTTTTTTTGTCAGGTAGTTTTAAATTATGTAATGACTCAAAATTTTGAATATTTTAGCAATCTTTTTAGTGTCTCGTGTCAATTTAGCCTACAGTCAAGCAACAAGCTTTCATTCATGACCTTTAAGAACAAAAATTTCAAACATTCTTTAGCTGTTCTTAATGAAATCCAGTTAAATTTAACTAAATATTTGTTGAACAATTTCCAATCAAGCCTTTCTTTGAGGCGACAGCACTACCCACTGCTCCCACATCAATTCACAGCATTATCTATACACATACTTTGGCTTTGTAATAAATGTTGTATTTTATCTTGTAATTTTTTCAAAATATTGTATTTAATTTCTTGCCATCTGACTGAATTGTCAGTAACTGAAACTTGAACATAAAAAAATGTTAGGCATCATCGTGATAAAGAAAAATAGACTGAGCTGAAGAAACAGAGCTAAAGCAGCGACTTTGAGAAAAGTATTTGGCTAGTGTGAGGCCTGGAGAAAAGGTCAGCGCACGTTGTGTCATGCAGGGCTGGGGATGCCAGAGCTGGAGGTTTTACTCGGATTAATCTGTCGCGCGGTGACAGCGCTGATTTAAAAAGGTCACTCATGGCAACAGGACGTGGGTGCAGGGTGCTAAAATGTATTGAAATTGACCGCTCACTGGCTGGGTTTCAGGTAGTTAGTGCACCATAAAGGTCAGATTTGCTTCACATTTATCCAGAACTGACCACTCCATGGGCGGCTGGGCAGCTCCTTGGATCACATCATTGACTTCTTTAGACAGGACTTTTGTTTTATAGCACACGAGATGTCCAAAGTTTTGCTGATGAGTATTTGACACGCTTGACAAGGCGGTCTGAACACAGTCGTTGGTCTGTCAGAGAGGAAACGGCTTTGGGAAAGTTTAGATCAGAGCTCAAGGCTCATGTGGAGCTCAAGTCGAAGAACAGAACTTTTGTGAGATAAAACACTGATTCAAATTCAGCAAACAACATTAACAGTTACTGCATGTCACTTTTGTTTTTTTTTTCTTGTTTTTTTTTTTAAAAGACTCTTTTTTTTCCTTATTCCGCATAGCTTTAAAACTTTAAAAGTGCTGTAAATATCAAGTATCCATATATAATTTGTGTTTCACTTGTTAAAATGATAAGATGACTTAAATGTCGATTTTGTGTTCGGTTAGTGTCAGTTGATATTTGTGAACTCGGATTATTCCTGATTTAAACTGTCAAATTTTGTAGTTCATTGTAGTCAGTTTTAAGATTTGTTATACTAGCCTAATGTTCTGTTATTGTGATTTAGCAGTTCTACTTAAACTTTTAAGACTCTAAAAGCAAAAATGTTCCAGAAAGGCATCAAAGCAGCATGACAGAATGGATTCTGTTCTGAAAATCTGAAAATTGTTCACGTTTTATAATCCGAGTGCCAAACACAGTGATGAGCGATCCCATTTATTACGAGCAAAAAAAATCCAAAAGAAAACGAAACATTTCTGTCATCAGTATTTTATTAGGAATAAGTGGTTTTTCCCTTCATTTGCTCTCATCGTCCATTATTTGTCGGGGGTAAAAAGCTCTTGAGCGGGAAAGTAAGCAGCGAGGAACCTCCCGAACATACGGTCACGTGACTGTAAAGTGCTGGCACAAGTGTTTAAGTGTTCAGAAGCCTAGTAGAACTGAAGATTGGCCACTTAAGCTTTCTAGAATCCAAAGCTTATATTAGACTTGAGCTTTCTAGGCTTTTATCAGAGGATAGTTGGGCAGAGTGCACCATACTATTGTCCAATGTACAGATTTGTAGTAATTTGGCCACAAAAGATAAAGTCGTAAGAAGTACCCATCCCCCACCCTACTCAAAAAAAAAAATGAATTAAAACGAAAGTAAATTGGGTTGAGTAGATGACTGGTTATATTCAAGGTTATATTAAAATCCAAAATCAAAAAACTTTGTTTATTCCCGGGGGGAAATTGCTTGAAAGATAATAAAAACAAAATAAAAAAAATGTCTGCAAGAAATGTACAGTATAATACAAACACATATAGGCATTAAGGTAAAATAAATGTTAACAAACTAAAAAAGAATAAATTAAATATTTTTTTTAAATATTCATTCTACTAGTCATTTTCAATTTGATATTATTATAATTAATCTGTAAATATTTTGTGTATTCTTTTCCTTAACTGTAGTAAGAGGGAATGAAGATGGAGCCAGAACACATATTGTCCTGTGCAAACTTGGCCATTAAAGCTGATTCTGATGATTCTGAGGAGTGCAAAAACTGTCGGAATGTGTTAGAGACTATTATTATATTTTTAGTTTCGGCAGTTGCTGAGAAATCAACACATTTAGAAAATGGTTTATTTTCCCTTATTATTTCCCAAATACGTTTTGTATTGTTTGCATCCTTTAAGCTTTTACCGATGGAATACCAAAAGGTCAAGGACAGTAAAGGACTATTTATTGTCTGGTTTGAAACATAGCTTTTGTTTGAACGTACAGATCCAGGTCGATGAATAAAACACAAAAGATATTTGAACTGCTAGTAAAAGCACCTTTAGCTGTGTTAACGTTCCCTCTTATCTGGCTTCTAAATAGCGTGTGTTTGTTTCTGAGCTGTAGTGAAAGTGTGGTGAAACAAGCGGAACTCTCCGGGGAGTGTGGAAGGAGGCAGCATTAGGATAGAAGTCTCAGTTTGAGCTTTGGTAGAACACAACACAGAAGCATTTGGATGTGATTGAAGTTACACAAAGGTCCAGCTGAGTTTCAGTCTCGCTGCTTTGTGGAAGGCAGAGCTGAGAGACACACCAAGATGAAGGTAAAACAAAGGCTGAAAGAAGCATGAAAAAGTAGATGTTTTTTTATCTGCTTCTTCACTGGTGCAACTCGGTCGCTTCTCAATGAAATGTATGCGATTAACACACATAACACAATCTTCAAAGTGTTTCCCCTGAAAAACGAGCATGAACAATGTATTTAATAAAGAATAAGATGCTTTTGCACAAAATGACAACACCTGAAAAATCTGTTAATTTTCTGATTAAAATAAAATCTCGCAAGGTCTCTGTCCTATTCTCTCTATTTTTGAAGCTATTTCCTTCTTTTACTTTCTTTTTTTAATCTCCTCTTTGCTCTATTTCTATTACTCTCTCTCTCTCTTTCGTATTATTCATTCTCCTTTACTGTTAGTACACTTTCTTTTATCACTTTCACTCTCTCTTATTTTTCTTTTTTTTTTCTCTCTCCCTCGCAATCTCGTTCAGTTTCTTGTTCTTCTCTCTAACACTTTCTCATTTTTTCTGTTACATTTTCTTTCCTTTACCTATCTTCTATTCTCTCTTACTTGTGTGCACAATTCTTTCATTTTTACACTATTTTCATTGATCCCTCTCTTTCACTATCTGTGATTTTCTTTCAATTCTTCTTCTCTTTCTCACTTCATTACTCTTCTCTTTCTCTCTCTTATTTTCTCCCTTTCCCATTATCCCTTTTCTGTTTCCCACTTCCCTGTTTTTTTCCCTCTTCTCCATCTTCTCCTCTCTTAGTTTCTCACTTTTTCTTTTTCTTACTCCCTTTCTTTCTACTTATCATATACTCTCACCTCCTTTTCTCTCCTCCTATCTTCTCTCTGCTACACACTCTCCCTCTCTTTCTCTCACTCTTTTCTTCCCCAGCTGGGCAAGGTACCTGTATTATTGACTTATCCCTAAAGCCAGTGAGACTGGATCAATTTGCTGAACTTTATCCTATTATTAAAGCTGGCCTAAGGGTGGTGCGGAGTGGGCGAGGGTGAATGAGGAGGAGAGTGAGTGAGGGAGAAGGAGGGGTGGATGCTCTTTAAAAGGCATTAAGCAAAGAGACATAGTCTCATTATGACAGGCTTCAGTGCCTCGCTCGTCACAGAGATAAAGAGCCCCGATGGAGAATTTGCTTTGGCAATTGTGTTATTTAAATGTGAGATGACTGGGCTTCGCAGTGTAAACAGGGCATCTTTAATAAGCCCGGACAGGACGTGTGATAGAGACAATTGCTCAAGGCATGAAAACCACTTCATCAATGCCACATTTGGGCCGGATTCAATTTCAGACTGTGTTCATGCCCCTTCTTATCAGCTCTTCTCAGCAGCCAGCTGCATGTCAGATAGTGATGGCAATAATATTGTAAAGAAAAGAGGACGTCCATGGAGGAAAACATGCGAGCTACATAGAGGACAGGCCAGACGTGATGTGGGATCTGACGTGAGCTTTCTCTGCTGTCATTGGATGATGGATCGCATCGCTCACACGCGCAAGTCCCTGCTTCCTATAGCGTTATCCACAGCATTTCATATTTACAGTGATGACATTTGTGGAGATTCTTCTTTAAAGGGTCACATATACTTGCGTTTGTCAGCTCCTTGAACAATTCAAAGAAGTGCGAAGAAACTGAATGTTAAACTTTATGTTGCTGAAGCCTGCCAAAACTACAGCTTTACATTTAGGTTTTGTTTTTACAAAGACACTGTTGTGACAGGTTGGCCCTAGGGGGCGTGTCCTATCTTCATGTCCAACTTATGGAAATGACTCCAGCTCCCCGTGACCCTGAAATGGAAAAGCTGTTCAGTACATGGATGGGTGATAACAAAAGTCGGCTTTGTATGCTATTCATGAACTCATAGAAATATCAGCAAGCGATTACTTTGTCAGGTATAAATGATTGACAATATCCGTATTAATAGTTTGATCAAACTTATGGATGAGCTTCAATCTTGTGTAAAGCTTGAAACGCTTTTGGTGTGTTGCATCGCATGGATTGAAAAGCTGTCAGACTGTCAGGATCGTGGCTGAACACACAGGCTTGTGGCTTTCTTTTTCATGAATAATTGAGACATTGTTGCATCAGAGTCTTTTCATTGAATCAAAGCATCTAGGTAACAATGTAACCCGCAAGTGATTACATTTCCTCTACAGTATGTTGAATAACACAAATCACAATCTAAATACGATTTAGGCCACACAATAATTAAGAAACCTTTGATTTTTTTTTTTTCTTTTTAAACCACATGTATGTCCTGCTGAGTTGCAGAAGCTTTAGAATACTGACACAGCCGTGTGATTCAAACCTTTTTCTCACTTCTGTATGCTTTGTTTTTGACAAATAGAGCTGCTAGATAAGTTTTCCACAAGGTTACGAAACATTTTATTGCTGGCCAAATGGTGAAAGAGCTGCTGCCTCGCCACAAGAAAGACACGGGTCTCCAGAACCAGCTCTCCTTGACCCACCAATGACTCAAGTGGATGGACTTTGCAGAGCAAGACCAGTAATTACAGTGGAGCCTCAGAATAAGAATGTTTCAGATCACAAACATCAAATTTGTGAACTAAGTGAACATGATTTTATTCAGCTTCCATAAACTCACAATTTTCCTGTGAGATTGCTTACTCTCTCACATTGGAATGTTTTGAATATTTTTAACATCTTGTATTTTAACTTGGATCCCTCGACAGGTCTTTGGCCTCATTATCCACTGATTTATGTCCTAATTATTATTTTGTTTTATTGGGTTTTTCCTAAACTTCATGTATTGTCGTTTTTTTTTCCTAGAAGTTCCGAGATATTCGTTTGTCAAAAAATGTAAAAAAATTGATAGAATATGGTAAACATTAACAACAGACATAATCAATAGAAAATCAGACTGTACATAAAACTTTCTATATTTCATCCTAATAGTGCAAAAACATTGTCTACATAAGAATTGGTTATGCATCTTTATTGTTTGTTTAGTTTTTGTATTTGTTTTACTTTTGCATGCATCAGTTTGTTTAGAAAGTATTTTTGCATTTGTCACTTAGTGTCTTCATTCTAACTGTAATAAAAACTGTTTACACAAATTGCATATATGATTTTTTATATATATATGTGTGTGTGTGTGTGAGAGAGAGAGAGAGAGAGAGAGAGAGAGAGAGAGAGAGAGAGAGATTCCTGCTATATTTTTGTATACTCTTGAAGGCCCAGCGCTTGAAAATCTGTCACATTTTCACGTACTTTGGAGGTAATGTTGTACAGCACTGTATTTGTTTGTTCTTCATTTGTTAGGCCATTTTTTTTTTTTTGTGTGTGTGCGAACTACCAAGCATTGGCATGAACTTCCTGTCGCTGTGCATTCAGGTCCGTCTTGTCTATGACCCTGGTGCCTGAAGCAAACATCCCTGGCAGTAAATCTTCTTCATTCTCATTACACAGCAGCCTCCTTTTCTGCAACAAAACAGTCCTAATGCTGATGGAAAAGCATCGTATTAAGAGGCACAAAGAAACATTCAGCCACCACAACAGCT
This sequence comes from Paedocypris micromegethes, assembly GCA_028031935.1. Lineage (NCBI taxonomy): Eukaryota > Metazoa > Chordata > Actinopteri > Cypriniformes > Paedocypris > Paedocypris micromegethes. The sequence goes on from CM051503.1 coordinate 12,425,199, forward strand.
GTAATATTGACCTCATGAATAGAGATGGATGAGAGGAGTTTATGTATGTGCAGGAGGGAAAATCTGTTGGTGGCTTGATGTACCTTCGCTGCTGCTTTGAATCTACGGCAGTAATGCTTCAAAATGGCCCGCGGCCTTTCTTCCACATCCGTGGACCGCCACTGAAACAGCTGCTTACAGCCAGTGACAGAGACACTCTTATGAAAGCTTTTTCAATGTAAAAAAGACTGATTTTATCCTTGACTGGTCATCTGTCACCTTGATGAGGTGCTATTTGAATCCACTAGTCTCTTCTATCCTCCTTAGACTTGAGAGACAGAAATGGATTATGCGCTGTAAAACCTCAAGCGTCTCGTTGCGTATAGTGTGTTTGTAATGATACTGAGAAATAAAACTGGTATTTGATTTTCTCGCTAGTGGGATTCATTCAGCTGTTTCTTAAACGACTGCAAACATCGGCTTAAACTCTAAATTGAATTACGCACCAATAACGATTGCCTGCTTTTTCTTGTAGTATAAATCTTTTACACTTATTTGTAACCCCCCCCCCCACACTCTCTCTCTCTCTCT
>CM051503.1:12425784-12439544 GCA_028031935.1 Paedocypris micromegethes
ATATATATATATATATATATATATATCCATATCTACGTATCGATCTAATTTATTCTTGAGTGATTTATCCCATTTACTGAAGGTCAAGTGAATGTTTTTTAGCGATGTCTGGTATTATTTACTGATTGAAAGGTGCACACAATTTTTACATAAAAATATGAAATAAGTATAAATCATTATTGTAAAACAACAGTAGAAATTGTACCGGCAGCGTACATTTAATTTAAACTATCCAATTTAAATAAAAAAAATTACCAAGCTTTGTAAAAACTCAGTGGCACTCTAAATCTAATATTTCAGGAATAAAACAAGTAATTCTTTTATTCAGCTAATCACACAATGTAGCAGATGCAGCAGAGCAAATTGTTTTTGGTACTGATTTATCTGTAATTAATATGCAAGCGAGTTTAGCAAACATTTCTGAATATCTTTTGTTTCAAAAAGCCAAAACAAAATTATTTCCCATAAATCTCTGCACAGTTAACAGTGGTGCCATAAATCAAACTATTGTCGAAGTTTTTAACAATTCGAGGAGCAATTCACCATACAGTTTATTTTTTGCTTTGACAAAAGCGAAATAATTTAGCATGAGGATGAAGCTACTGCAAGATGGCAGTAGTGACACTACAGTGTTCTTCAAAATAACACAAAAACATATCTTTTCACTTCTCTCAGCTTTTACGAAATTGCCTGAAATTGACTGTTTCTTTTTTTTTTTTGGGTGCCAATTTTTTTTTTCTCTTTTTTTTTTTTACTTGTAACCCGCAGGTGTCATCCCCACATCCACGTCCTCGGGTAGATTTCAACAGCAACCGCGTCCCAGGTCTTCTAATTCGGAAGGCACACTGAAATAAGACACTTGCGATTTTTAGCACGTCTCTTTTCCTTCCACACGTGTTATGAGCAGGTTTGTTGTGCTCATTTACAGTAAAGTGACTGATTTTCATCTACAGCCAGTGAGCTATTATCACTACTGAGCTGGAGAAAAGCAATCTATCGGCACACAGCGAGAAAAGAAGCCAGAGAATGAAAATGAAATGAAAACTGACAAAAATGTATTAGAGAGAAGAAGAGGCTAAATTAATTCTGACTAAATTAATTGAATGTTGACTTTGGATTCAGAACAGTTTTAGCAAGTGCTTTGCTGTAAGAATCTGCATTTAGTACAGGATTGAGCTATTTGCAAGATGCTTTTACAAATTTGCCTTTATTATTATGCGAAAATGAGAGTTAGACAGGAGTCACCTCTGTCGTGACGACTACTTACTGAAGTAAAGAATTAGAACAAAAATCTATTCTTTCATATATAAATCAATATTTGCATTTGCCGAACTTTAGTATAAACTGATAAATCTGTTAATTTTGCACAGAATTGTGGAGAATCTTTCCTGTAGCTTGAAAATATTTCCTGAAGCTAAAAATATAATTTGGCTGCGATGCAAGTTAGTTTAGTTTTCTGCAGATTACGTTTTATTAATTTTCTTATTTGTTTAATTTTTTTATGTTTTTGTAGTTTTAGAGAGAGAGACAGAGAGATTTCAAAGACACTTAATTTCACAACATGTTTTTACATTCTAAAAGTCATAATTTGTGCCCACTTTTCATTTTTTATATTTCTTATAATTGTTGAGAGAGAGAGACAGAGACAGAGACATTTCAAAGAAAAAGAGATATGTTAAAGACATTTTAACGAGTCCCCCATCTCAGTCTTCAGTGGTACAGCTCAGTTCCCAGTCTTTACACTAAACCTGGTGCTTTATTAAGCTTTTCTCCATTAAAATAATAAATGAGAGTAGCGTTTCAGGTCTATCGATTTTATGCTCTGGTTCAGCAGAGGAAAACAAATCGTTTTTGGGAAATGAGTGTAAGCAATATCCACAGTGAAGCTGTTAGCTGGATTGTGTGAGCTGCCCGAGGGCCGGAGTGATGGAGGCCAGGAGCTTCTCCTCTCATTCAGTCTCATTCACTCCACTCTTCCTGCTGACAGCCACAAATAATCTGTAATCTTTAAATCATGATCAACCTGTGATGGCCTCTGCAACCTATTACCATTGCTTTTAAGAGCAAACTGACTATAACAATCTATTAATTTATTTCCTAATACTTTTTTACAGGTACCGTGTGTACGTGGATACAGGCAACCCTTTTTTCCAGTTGCGGATGCTCAAAAACTCGGGGGTTGCTTATGTGTCCATAATTCAAACATGCACGTAATTATAAGTGTAATGATTGGTTCGTGTTGCAATTATATGTTGCAATGAAGATGTTGAATATTGGAACAGAGAGACACAACAAAACCAAATAGCAAGCGTAGATCAGGGATGGCGGATGGAAGCAAAGTCCATAGGCAAGCGAAATAGTTCCCCTAAAAACATCAGTTTTTTTAAATAATGGTTGCGGAGGCAGACACCAAATAAGCTTTTATTGGCTGAATAACAGAAATAAAGATACATTAGCCACACAGCGAATCTTGGCAGTGGCTAAGTAACACTGAAAGAAAGAAATATAAACTAAATACAATAACATCAGAACTCACTGTGTCTTTGACCTACTGATGCAGGAAAAAAACTCGGAAAAAGCCCATTTATTTTCACATGGCAAGTGAAATCATAACCTTTTCCACTGGAGATATAATGTACTATATTTAAAAAGTTTTAAATAGTTGTGAACTCATTTACATTGGGGGGTTTAGACTGGAGTCATATTGCAAGTTCGAATCCCGATCCGGTAGGTTTAGTGTTTCCATTTAATGTTAATAGCACAATGACCGAAGAAATCGAAAAAAAAAGTGCGACTTCAAAAGGCAACACACTGAGGAGAAAATGAATTACAACATGTGGGAGAAGTTAGCGCACTATTGGCAATTACACACATGTAGAGAACTAATTACTCAGGTAAGAGAAATGAACTACTGAATGGACAAATGATGATTTAAAGGCCGGGAATAAATCAAAGGGAGAATGGAGCGTTCACTTTTACAGCTGAGCGAGAGTAAAGGTCAGCGCTTGACCAGTCACTTGAACGTCTCGTCACTTAATTGGTTTCATCGAATTTGAGTACCATTATATTTATTTATTTATATATATATATATATATATATATATATATATATATATATATATATATATATATATATATATATTATTCAAGCATTTTTGAATAAGACTTTTAATAATTGGGCATTTGTTAATAAAGGAACTTTTCTTCAGGTCATATAGGAGAATGATTTCTCCAGGCTCATTGTGATGAAATAATTGGCACAATTTTGTAAATCAACGCAAGTCTTGCTGTGCGGGAAGGCCATGGGTTATTCCTTCAGTCTGGGGTAACTTGTCTTAATTATCCCACTGCTTTTTAATGGCACTTTTCTCACCTGCGTTGTCATAAAAATATATTGATATTGTTCGTTGGGCATTTAAAGTTACTACAACTTTTCTAAACCTTGCCACCTTGAAATGGTGATTATTTCCACGTGACGTTTAAGAAATGTACATTCTTCGGTTAATATGGTTTTTAAGAGTTTTTTTTTTTTAAGCTTATCACTTTTTTTTTACTTCATACTGTACGCCCCAATTCACTATGGCTTTCAGGATGCCTTTTAACTGCTGACTTGGAACAGAACTTCCCAGAATTTGACATTAGCCAATTTACTTAGGCGGCTGCATGGGGTTTGTGTAATTTAGCAATGGCAGGGCTTTCCATTAGCGATATGGAAATGATGCTCTCATAGTGCAAATGTCCTTAAAACACAGACAGGAAACTTGTCGGCTCTTTCAGACTCCCATTTGGTTCCAGTAACGGCTTTTCTAAAAAGCTTTTGAGGAGCTATTTATTACCGCAAACAAAGCAAAGTCTGCTCTTTGCGTGTGAGGAGCGTGTATTTGCATGGCAGCTGTGTTGGGAAGTGAGAAGCAAAAGTATGTTTCTCTTCAACAATCAACATGAGAAGAAAATTGCTTAATGTGTTGTGTAAAATATTTTTTGGAATTTATCTTAAATCTAAAAACTTTAGATTTGGCTGTAAATATGAGACCAGGATCATCACTGATATTTTAGAATTGCTATTTTATGTTTTTGAATCCTGTACTTATAAAGAAACAAGGCGTGTGTGTCATTGTGTATTTACCATAAAGTGTGTTAGTGTGAGTTCACCTTTGTGTATATACCGTGAAACCTCTAATAGAACGCCATGGCGGTCTACTTTTCAACTCTTACTTCGGGGGGTGGGGGGGTGCTCTGTTAGAGGCTTTACGGTATATACATTACTGTTTCTTTCTTCTGTCCATCCATTCCGTAAATAAAAAGTTGTTGTAGTTTTCTAGGATGATTATCATCATCTTTCATTGTCTTACGAAACTCAAGCAAGAACAAGCTTATTCATATTTTTTCTCTGCTTTTTAATCACGCCAGTATAGATTTTAAGACACTGCTCTTCTTTTTCAAAACTTTCTTACTTTTTTTGTATTTCTTTTTATATATTCCCAAATTAGACACATTGTATTTCCTTGTTCAGTATATACCAAAACAGGAACAGTAGATTAATCTGCATTCAAAGCTTCAAGTGACATTTTTTTATACCACCCTTCAGTTTTTCTATTCATTTTTATTGCTTTTGTTTTTAATATTGCATGAATATTTCGATCGCTGTGCACCGTTGCACATGTAAATGTAAATGAAAAGAGAGTCTATAAAAGTGCCGGGAAACCAATGGTTTATGTTGGCTTGGCTTAAATGGATGTATAAAGCCGACAGGAAGGTAAGGCTTGTGTGAGACATGATTCATGGACGAGGAAGGAGAGACCCTCGCGCTCATCTCATAGGTGGGGACAGTTTAAGGACGTTGAATAGCTTTGCTCCCTAGGAACTGGCATGAACCCAACAGCATTTTCTTCTGCGATGCTGAATCCATAAATTGGCCATTTACCATTAGTGACCCCAATATAAGTCACAGCAGTAGAATTATGGTCTTTCAAATTAAAATATCAAGTATTTTATTGAAATAAGAAAATGTCCCCAGGTCCACCTACCGCCAATGAAATTACGCATGACCTCTTCATTATTGAGTTGAGTAGGTCCTTCTGTACTCCACTGTGCACATAATGATTGAGAGATGGACTTCACGTATAGTCTCAACTATATATATACATTATTAAATCCTTTCAAAAATTGAAACTTGTACATTATAATTATTGCACACAGACTGGTAAATTACAAATGTTTGGGTCATTACAATTTTGACTGTTATAACTGAGAACATGCAAAAATCACAATTTCGTTGAGGCTGCGTTCACGGTCATAATTTTTAAAAAGACAGAAATATCATGAACAAGATTTTTGTCAGATTTTACTTTCAACAAACCTATGATCAACATTAATAGTCGTCATTTCTCCGGCCATGATAAACACACTTGACCTCTAAACTAAACTAATTCATAGTTTGTTTGTTTTTTTGCAGCAAGAATTTCTGTTGTCATAATTAACTATATTATTTATTTGCTTGTTTGTTTATTTTTTGCCTGCTTGGTTAATATTTAGGTAAATGTGCATCATGTTCTGCTGAACTGGATTCTAAAAATAACTCCACAGGACTTTTAAACTCTGTGATTAAGGCTTTGGGGCTGAGTGTGGCGCATTTTCCTCAGCCAAATTTAGATTTGAAACCAAACATTTTTGCAAAATGTATTTTTTAGAGTCTAGCTTGAAGAGTTGAGGCTCTACTCTGTATATAGGTCAATGTGCAGCTGTTGCAGTGAAGTTCTCTCTCTACACACACACACACACACACACACACACACACACACACAATTATGGTAATGTTATTAATTACATTATATTTCATGTATTACATTATTGTTTATTACATTATGAAGTCAGAGAAAATCACTGGACATATTTTTCCTACATATTGTGGTGACCTTGTATCACTTTTCATATATTACGTGACTATTTTATTGGCTTGATAATTTAAGTCAATTTACAATCTCAATGTTTTCACAAAATAACTTTTTTTCAGAACAAAGTCCACTCTAATTGATTAAATCCTTATTTAACTCTGTTCCATGTGTAACTGTCGTTTAGGTTGTTTTCTACGTTTTCGACTCGCTTTTCTAGTATTTACCAGTGTTAGAACCCACACACACACACACACACACACACACACACACACAGACACAAAGAGAGAGAAATGAAACCACCCAGAAACACGTCAGTTAAACATTTCTCTCATTGGTATTCATTGGCCCAGGGAATGTGAGATGGGCATCACAGTTTTCATTTAATCAGGTCCTTATAGAAGGGTCAGGAGCCTATGTATGTCAGAGCCGAGGGGGTGCAGACTGTCGGAGGAGATTACGGGGGATTGGCAAGGTGCTAAAGTCAAGAAGCAATGGAACCTGAAGTAGTGTTAAGTAATTGGATTCTTGTTGGGTAAATGAGTGTATGTGAGACTTTGTGTGAGTGTGTGTGTGTGTGTGTGTTGTGTCCAGCCAAGGACATTCTTTGAAAGTAAGGTGTGGAGAAAAGTGCGTCATAACATCTTTCTGTGTCCCGCTCTGCGAATAGCATGTGATCATATGCACGTTGATCACCTCTAATACACCATTAATGAGCATCTTGATTGTTGAAAGCAATAGAACTTGTTGCAGATTCAAGTTAAACTAGTATGCCCGACTTGGAAATGTCCTGGATAACGAAAATTCCAAGTAATGAAATGCGTCGCCGCGAAGTTCCGAATGATTTTCGTCATATGAAAGGAGCACGTCTTATTCTTACTGCTAGCTGAGAGATGAGAGTCCAAACGTGTATAAATTGTAAATAATCGCGTATGATCTTCTTCGCACGCCAAAAAAATAGTTAAAGTTTCAGAAATTAATTTTTTTTTTTTTTGGTCTCCGGAAGAGCCACCATCTTGAAATTACTTTGTGCGAATCCGTGAGATTTTTGTAATCTCGCGAGAACGGTGTTAATGTTTAGATTAACACCGATTAGATTATTACATGTAAAATGCGGCTCATCTTACAAAATCTCTGGCTCTCGGCATGGATAGATTTCGTACTTTAGGGTACAACTGTATACGTTCTGACAAAAAAAAGCAATACTTGTCTCCACCAAGATGATCTACAGAGATACCAGTGAAGACGCCATTGTTCAGTCACCATTAGTTCCGGACGTCGTCTTGTGGGATATGCATTGTGGCATCTCAGATCGAACCAGTCGTACAAGATCAGCAGATTGTCCTTCATGTATTGTTTCCTTTTGTTTTCCCTCTTTAGTGCTCCAGCTCATACTATATAACTCGCTTTTACAATACACACATACACACAGGGCCGTATAGCCGCATCAGCAGCCTTGAGGAGCTAAATGGTGTGAAGCTGACGTTTGGCTCCATCCATCTCCTGGGCTCACGAGCCTGAGCCGGGGCTTTTTTGGAGATGGGCGGGTGGGTTTGGGGTTGGCAGTCACACCAAGATGAATCACCTCTGCTCCTCCACAATAGATTCATCTGGTTCTTCCATTCCTTGTCTCCAAAAGCACTGTGGGGAGGTGTACTTTGTCATTTATTTGTCAGTCAATGGGGAAACAGATGGGATGTGCAGAGCATGTTTTCTTCCAGTGAAGTTGATCCGCTGATATCTTGATTTAAAAACGGCACCCGGGTCCCAAAGAAAGACCTGTGCTCAAAAGGCCAACTGTCTTTTTATATTTTCTCTCATAATGACTGATTGATTGCAAATGACAGTTCTCCAACAGCTCTGATTGGACAGGACGGGCTTTGCCTCCCCTGCTTGCCTCCCCCATCAGATATGAGCATCATATTTCAAACTAAATTGAGCTCTTTTGGACCCAGTCTGCCAATTCTCTTCTTTGTCTGAAAATTGTTCGAATATTTGGCAGAGTATTCCAGATGGCTGATTGCCTAACATTCTCATTTTTTACAACTTTTTTTTTGGTCCCCTCAGATGCTGCCAACTGGTATGAAGGGGCCTGTTTCTTCTCAATAGTCAGCTATTAAAATCCAAGTCTCGCAGAGTAGAGAATTTGCTAACAGATGGTAACCCTTCTTCCCCTTTGCCAATTTTGGAAATAAGAGTTTGTGTGAATGCGATGCAAAAAAAATGGATGAAAGAAACACAAATGTTTTTTGTTTGTTGGCTTCATGCACAGATATTGTCTATTTGTAATGGTGCATATGTGCACAATTGTGACATTTTCAATTCCAAAAGCATCTGCCAAGTGAGTGGACCCGACACCACTAGACTGTTTCTTTAAATTTGGATTTGCGTTTCAAACTTTTGCACACTACATATACGTGTCCAAGGATTTGTTGAGTTCTATCCAACAGGACGTTTTTGCTTCAGGGTTGAAGGGCAAGTCACGGACGTTCCCTTTAACTTAGCTGACCGCTTGTCAGCCTCATTACCTTTAATGTCACAGAGCAGTAATATATGACATGCTCGTTCTAGCATCCATCTGAGCCGGTCCTGTCAGACCTGACAGATGTCTCTGGCTCCTGGTGCAAGGCTCAGAGCAGTGCATGGCCCAGATGTTAACCGCTCAAGTGAACTAGGAGAAGAAGTGAGATGTCATTGCCTTCAGGCCAACTTGCAATCACTTATCTGTCTCAGTGACAGTCTGGACATGTGCTTCTTCGCTAAGACTAAACCTTTTTGGCTTTTGCTTTTGGTTCCAATGATCATACTTGATGTCTAAGAGCTTTCGACAGTATATGTATATTTTGGCTATTTTTTGTTAAGATTTTTAGATCTTACATATCTATCGATAGAATTGCTGTTCAAGTTTAAAACCTGCTTTATACATTAGAAATATGACTACTTACTAAGGAAAAATAACAACAACGTTTAAAGATATACAATCTAAATAGTCACGAGGGGAGATGGGTTTGTTGAAGTTGGTAGTGGTTTTTGAAAGTGGTGCTGTCTTTCTCAGGGTTCCAGAGCATTATATATATATATATATATATATATATATATATATATATATATATATATATATATATATATAATATTCAAATCCAGAATAAAAAATGTGTCGCCTCGAAAATCATTCCGAGTTCCAAAATATTTTTGCTAAACAAAAGGAGCGTGTTTTTTTTCTTACTACTAGCATGCATTGAGATGAGAGTCCAGACCTGTTATAAAAGTTGTTTAATTTTCTTTACACGTCCATTAGACAACTAGTTAGTTTCAGAGTTCTTGCTTTCAGTACATAAAATAAGCTTTTCTCCCAGAAGGGCGTTTTTTTTTCCCTCTCCCATAAGCCGCCATCTTTAAATGTCTTTAAATGACGTCATGCAAATCCCTAAGATTTCCGTAATCTCGTGAGAAAGGTGACTTGGTCGATCGCTTGGTAAAACATTACTAGACAAAAACATACTAAACAACTGCTATGTAACATGTTTTTCAGCTTTATTGGCCAAGTATGTATTTTATCTTATCGTTTTTTTTTTAACTGTCTGAATTTATGAAGTCATGGCAAGGATTAGATGGATTACATGTAAAATGCGACTCACCTATGCGATGATCAATTTCGTAAAAAGGGGTAACACTGTATATACATACACAGTACTGGTATATTTATATTTAAATATATTGTTCTTCAAATATCTTTCTCTGTCACTGCTGTCAACACAAGGACAGGTAGAGTGGTCTGTAGTTCCACATTGTATTTCTTCTGCATTCATGATTTATAAAGATGAGCTGTTTTCAGGGTGTTGCAGGTGAAGAGTGTAATTGAACAATGATGAGAAGTGACAGGCTTTGGCAGCTCTTTAAATAAACCACCAAACCTCTTGAATAAGTACTCCAATATTCTCAAGCAGCCTATAGCAGTCAGCGGTCTCAGTCAGAATTTTTGCGATAACTCTTGAGTATCTCTCAACATTAAATTTTTTTTTCTGAGCATAACTTGTAGTGAATGAGTGAGTGAGTGCTAGATGTAGTGAATAGCAGAATTTATCCTACGAAGCAATAGATAAATAACTGTTATGGTTGTTGCTTATATATATATGATATAAAGTTTTTGCATGAATATAAGCACAACCTCTAATTTTTCAGGCACAAAACAAAAATTCCACAAAGCAAAAAATGGCCTAATTTCTGGCTAAATAGTCCTCTCTAAATACTTAATTTTCTTCTTTTAACAAACATTACTTGTGACTTGAATCGCTTCAACGTCGTTTTACTCAATTAATAGATATAAAAAAGTATTCAAGTGATCGCAACTCCACCTCCCAGAAACCTTAGCGGATCCCATTTCAAATATGCGCATATAAGCACTCCTCATGTTTCTGAACGTCTAAATTGGGGAAAAAGGAAAGCTTAAATTTGTGTAAATAAAGTATATTTAGAAGAGAACTTGACTCTAACCCTGACTAGTAGTGTTTGGAAAACAAATGGGAATGTACATTTGACGCTGTTGAGTGACAACTGTGACCGAGCTGGACGTAATCACAATGGTTAAACGTGAAATACAATTCACACTTTGACACAAACAGAGAATTGGTAGTGGTGGGAAATTGCTGTGCATTGTAATGTGTTTTTCTGTGCGTACGTTGAAGTTAAGCACCTTCATCTGGTCAGTAGCCCTGAGAGATACAGCACTGGGTCATTAAACACCTTGAAGCTTTTGCTATAAGGAGTGCAGTGATGTTTTTTATGGCCGGTGTGGCTGAACCGTGTACCCACCTCTATAAAGGACAAACATTTAAAATAACACAAAGCAATTTCCAGCCACCGTGACAGAGAACAGCCTTATAAAAAACGCCTGCTGAAATTGGGATTTTGCACTCCTGCTTGATTTCTAGATTGTCCTTGATTTGGCCTCCAACGGTATGAAAAAACAAAAAAAAGATAAAATAAAAAGCAAGGTGGATTCCCAAAATTACTGTTTCGTTATTAAGTAAAAACAAAACAAACGTAAAAGAAAACAAAAAAAGATTTTTTTTTCTTCATGTGTATAAGATGATATTTATTATATATTACATTAATTATATCTACTTACCAGTTCCATAATTCAATAAACTACTTTATCCATTTCCGGTTTGCATCAATCAATACCAGCATGTATTGGCTAAACGTCAAACCAATCACTTTGTAAAACTGAATAACTACACTCAATAAAATCTAGTTTTCATTGGTAAGCGGAATCTACAGTACGCAGATCCCAGACCAGTCGGAAAACTAAACTAAACAAGAAAGCTAAAGAAAACAAAATCTCTGTAACTCTCAGCGAAAAGCTAATTTTTAAAGACTGTTAGAACCCAATTTCAGTTTAGATCTTTTTTTTTTATCAATAATTCATAAAGCTTCAGAATTTTGGCTGTTTCTGATGTTAAAAGCAAGACAAAGTGGTCGTTAAAAGTCTGAAGTGTGGAAATAATGTATCTTAAAGCAGACAATAAACGTAAGCCCAAGCAAGGATGCAAAATAAACTGGTTCTTTTATATTAATTAAGTTGGAATGCTGCTCTGAAAATATAACATCTTTGTTCTGAGCTGCTTCTTGAAGGAGCAAAAACGTGTGACCGCTTGAAGCTGATTCTATTTCAGACTGTTTGGTGAATCATAGTGTGTCTAAAAACAGCGGATCACTCATTTATTGTATGTAGTTTAACATAATATTATATTGTTTCTCTGTAGCACATCAATTAAAGTAAAAGAGAAATGTTTTCATTGCAGAGCATTGTAATGAGAGTCTGAAAAAGTTGCAAATATGGTCCCAGAATGCTAGTTTTTAGCACAAAGTGGGGTCCTGTTGTGTACTTTGTGGGGGCCTTTGTCGAGGGCCCCACAAATGAAGATCTTTTTGAGGGTCAAGATGTAGAATTAAGGCAGAGGTTAGAACTGAGCTTTTGTTAAGTATAGATCATGATAAAAATACTGTCTGACACTGAGTAATAGATTGTCATTAAAGAAATAATTAAGTAGATATGCACTTCTTGGGATGCTTATAGACTCCCTCCCCGACATGGACCAATACACACTTTTTAAAAACCACGCACACCAGTAGAAATAAAAGTATAAAATTAAAAATAAAGTATAATTTAGTTTATTTTAATACAGTTTTTGACAGACATTTTGGTCTTTGCTTGTTGAAATGTACATTCTTTGAGAAAAACAATCCTAAATCAGTTGTAATAGGTACAGACGGCTCAATGACAGCATCGTTTTCCGTGCAGGAATTCTTGACATTCCTTACTCTTGTCATTTTAAATCTGCTTGACGAATACGTTGAGCAAGAAGTTGTCTAAATTGAGATTGCCAAAGCATAAATCTAGATTATTTCTCGCAGCGTTTAACCCAAATCAATGTGTCCTGACACAAATTTGTAGTTGGTGATAGAATGACAAGTATTTATTGCTGCTGTACATGACACATGCTTGCCATTGTGCATCAGAACAGACATCTCCTTTTGTCGTGGCTTTTTTACCTTCATCCGAATCGCACATTCTGGTTGGAAGAGACTGCAGATTGAACAGTAAATTAAATTTAATTAATGTAGGCCATTCCTTAATCATTTCTCATTCCTTCAGAATGATTAAAGCTTATGTAAAAAGTTCATTAAATCAAAAAACATTAGACTCATTAAAAAGCCATTAAAACTATCGCACAACCATGATTTATTTCATCAGTCGTCAAGAAGCTAGAGTGACATGGAATTGTGACATGGGACGAAAAGGAAAAATGGGATATCGACTTGACAATTTCAACTTCCTTATTTATAGATTAGAAATAGCTTAAAATGTATTTCTTGTCTATTTCTAGAACAGTGTCATAGGAAATTCTTGTAGATTGACCTTAATTATTAATCATACATTTCTGTTGATACATTTTATGGGGCAAAATCTATTACGTTATTTCTAATAATTCCTCTTTGATTTGTACTACATTTTGATTAAATACATATAAATAAATGTATTATTAATGTAATTTGCTGCTTCACTCATAAAGTGTTGCAATTGTGCAAAAAGTACAAAGTACTTTCACAAAATTCCTGATATTTCTAAAAATAAAATGACTATATAAAAAATTTGTGTTAACAGTACAAAACAAATGATTCGGTGTAAGGAAGATTTGTATTTGCAGGGCAACTTTCTAAGACTACAATTACTCTGTTACAAAGTGTCCAAAGAGAACATAATGTGGAGGAACTTTTTTTTTTAATAAACTATCAATCCATTTTCTGAACCACGTTTTCATTTCTTTCAGAAGCGCTTTCTTTAAGGAGAGCTGGATCCAACCAATCTTAGACCTGAACATTTAGACACATACACACACACACACACACACACACACACACACACACACACACACACACACACACACTCACTGCTATCTGCAATTGACCGAACACGTTAACCACAGACACGTAAATCAATGCAAATCAAACCAATCCAGTCTTGAATATTTTTTGAGCTGTGAGGCGACAGCACTATTCCCACAATGTCACCAAGCTGCCCCATTTTAAGATATTTCATGAAAAAAAAACACCTTTAGAACTTTGACATTGACGGCTTTTGATGTTTGTACGTCGGTGTCATTAAAAGATGGAACCGTGCTGGTTTAATTGACGAGTCTGCTTTTTCAAACTTCTTGGATTCCCATTGCATCATACCCACCTCTCAATACTCCACACAAAACATAAAATACTCCACACAAAACACAAATAAAACAAAATAAACTACTCACAGCCCGAATGTCCACTTATGAGATGTAGAAAAATAACTACATAAAAAAAAAAAAA
>CM051503.1:12439566-12454483 GCA_028031935.1 Paedocypris micromegethes
AAAAAAAAAAAAAACACGAAAGTAAAACCGTAATCTTGTTTTCTCTTTGGTCTATCGTCTAAAATGAGTCTTCTTGGCGGTTCTTGGACAGCTGCACTGGTGTTTTGGCCATTTCCAGTCTAATTTGGCGTAAACAAGCCACTATGATAAGGAGCTTTTTTAGCTGTTATTATTGAACCAGCTGTGCTTTATACTTATAGATTCCCATCCCCAGTCAGCAACCGCCACACTGGCATTTACTGCTTTAAATGTCACAGGAACTGATATGAGCCGAGGGATGAGTGGATGAGCGACTCTGGGTCATTACACCAACACCTTTCTTACTTTATCTGTCACATCATGAGACGTATCAGCAAACATGTTCTAAAATATAATTTGCAACCTGCTGAGTTTAATTGGTTTAGCATTCATCTCCAGTTAATTATGTTATCAGAACTTTAACCCCGGGTTTCTATAGGACTCCTGTACTTGTATTTAATAATCAGTGCCTGTTTACCACCAAAAACATTCCCCATGGAGAAGCCTGGCAGGAAAGCGACGAGAACAAAAAGGCAGAACGGGTTTATTCCGAAAGAGAATAAATAGGCTGCTGCTTGCAACTACATGGAAATCCACAATTAAACGTCTCGCTCCTTACCCTCTAAATACTGCGGTAAATGTGCCACGTTGGGGAATAAGTGAAAATGAGCTGCAGATCTAGAGCTCGGAGTCCAACTTCTGATGGAACGTTCAAAGGGAAAACGAGAACTAAACACAACCAACGATGGGTTCTGATTTACCATCTTGGCAGTGGAATGAAGTGGAGCAAAAAATTGTGGATTTATTTCATGGACTAAAGCTACTCTAAACTTTTTTTTGTGGGCACTTTTCCCTTCTACGACGTCTGCCAGCATTGTGTAAAACAAAAACGGAGCTCTCATTCATTAAATTTCCTTTTAGATCCACTCGTCAGATCCAAGCATATTATTTGTATCCTTTGAAAACCCTGCGGAAATGTCTCGGCACGGTTGGATTTTTGCTCTAGATGCGCAGGCTTCCACTTCCTCCTGCTTGTTATCTCAGTCGGAGTCTCTTTAAGTCAGTCTTTGAATTGCAAGGAAACCTCCGAAATTCTGCGAAATGATTGAGAAACACACGTCACACGCAGATGATACCTGTGAACCTTGCTGATTGAAGCTCTGCTTACGATTTCAGGGGGGGGGGGGTCTGCGGCGTGTGATGTTCGTGATGTGTTTCTTCATGCAAAACAGGTTCCGTTGCAAAGGGGTGTAATTGCATATGATGTGGCCAAGTGGTCGGCCTGACAGGGAGAAGCAGTTGATGTATTGCTGGCTGGTTGAGCTTGTTAGTTCTGGCAAGGTGGAGGAGAAGGAAAGAGCCGGAATCAGGAACAATCACGAGGAACAGATTAGGAGCGCAGCAGCGTGGAGCTAAGTGTCGCTCCCTCTTGTTGCTGCCACGAAACAGGAAATGGAGGGTGGCACTAACATTATCTTATTAATTATTTTTCCCTTTTTCTCTGTCATGGCATTGCTTAACCATCTCTTTTTCACCCCCTGAAGTTCTCATGTATTGCTGTGATTCTTCTGCTCCAGGAGCAGTGTTAGGAGTAACCTGTAGCAAAAGTAATGCATTAAGTTTAAGTTCTGAGCATTTGTAAGGCGCTTTTCACAGTTTTAACTGTCTCAAAGCGTAATATCTTACTGTAATTATATATTATTACAGTAATATATTACTTTTGGCTGTAACACGGTAGTCTAACGCATTACTAATTTTATTTTCGGGAATATATTACTCAATACATGCCAAGTAATGCTTACGTTACTTCAGACTTTTCACCCTCAAAACAATAAATTAAAAATGTAATATTTCCTGTCTGTGAATAGACGTGTATGTCATTGGTCGTTTGTTGGAAGATTTGCAAATCTTCGCAAATCGTTGCGGCAAATTTGATGATTTTGGCAGGCGAAAGAACATCGCGAGATGGTCACTTGCGCATTATTTCAGTTTAGTAAGAGACAATGACAAGACCATTGTGATGAAATGCAAATTAGGGTTATCGACATAAAAAAATAGCACTAGCAGCGGTGCCTCCGACCGCTCGACCCGGGAGAAGAAAGAAAACAGCAATGACTATGTCCTCTGCACTATGTGGTCAGAAAGCGTGACAGGATTGTGTGGTACGTCATTCAAAATGAATAAAACCGCACTGAAATTTACATTGTCCTGTTGTGTCTATTATGAATATGCCCGAGTTATTCACAGATATTGCCAGAAAGTCACTTTATGCCTACCATACTTTTAACACTTTGCCAATATAAACTACGTATATTGTTATTGGTAGTTTGGATATGCCACAGTAATTAGGCTACATACCGTTGTCTTCTACTGGATGGAAAATAAAACACAGGTAAAAGGTACATTTTGTTATTTTAGAATGTTAATTTCTACTTTTGTAGATATGTTGGCAGTAATACAGTAATGTACACAGGTAATGTAACATACTACAAACCTGACTTAGGCAGTAATATTATAATGCACATGTGTCAAACTCAAGGCCCGGGTGCCAGATATGGCCTGCCATTTCATGTTATGTGGCCGGCGAGAGCTTAAACGTTTGAATGTCTAAAAATAAATACCACAAAATAAATTAAGAGCTTGGATTGACCTAAAGCTACGTTTCCTACAACGCGTTTCTTTACTCACTCGGACAGTTTGATCCTTCATTAATGGAGCCATGTGTGTTTTCATAAGGTGACAAAATGTCAAAAGATCTTTGTTAGAGCAACATCAAAAAGGTTTTCTATGCAACTGCAATTGTTACTTGATTAAGTTATGATGAATAACAAGGTGTGTGAGACACCATTTCAGGACCAGGGACAGTGATCGTGGATGCTGCAGGACCTTAGCCTGTGGTTCTGAAATGCCCAGGTGTCTCACAGTTGTTTAACATTAAAGAGTAGTTACTTGTATTTCACATTACTTTTGATTACATTTCATTACATTTATAAGTTACACCCAGCCCTTTAAGGACAGCCTTTATGCTGATGTGGCCCTCGGTGAAAAGGAGTTTGACACCCCTGTTGTAATGTAACAGATTACTTTTTACACACTGTAATAAGTAACGTGTAAAGTATTCCAATTCCGACACTTGTGTTTATTCAAAACACTTGCACAACACTGTCCAGGAGTATTAGTAAAAAAAAAAAATTTGCCCCCTACTTAAATAAATGTCATATTTATAATGTGGCAGGAAATTTAAATCGGAAGATATTCTACTGAGACCCTGGACTGAATTTCTGCATGGTTTGTTTGCTCCAAGGCTGAATTCAAGCAGGATTTTCAATGAGAACATTATTAAAAATGTAAAGTGCTTAGATTAGTTTTTAAAGTAAGTGCTTTGTCTTTCAAACTTTTCCCGGTGGAACTTGGTCTCGACAGCTTGAATCTTTGAATCACTTGCAGCACAGGCAAGTTTTGGGAATACAAACTTTTATCCAAGATCTGCTGAGACCGCAAGTGCTTTAAATGTTGCTTATATAGTGCTTTGATTCTGTGGTTTCGTAGCCCAGGAGACCCCGGTGTAGGGGATGAAGACTGGAATCAAACTCGGACAAACTTTGGAACTAAGCAGAGTTGGCCGTATGGAAGGAAGAACAAAATCACAAGCTTTGTATGTATGTGATTTTTTTTTTTTTGCCTTCTTTTTGTGAGAAGCTTGGTATTGTACTGGGAAAGGGCTGCGCACTAGACTGTGTCCAGTCTGTCAGGGTCCAGAGCAGGCGTAGGGATAAAATGTGGTCAACGCTAGGGAGAACAGTTGGCTATGCCTGAGTGGACTAGACCTCTTCTCTTCATGGCCTGACGTAGGACCCGAACTCTCCCGGAACCCCAATGAACCACTCTGACAACCTGCCTGTAGCCCCACATGAATAAGTCAGGCCTGCCACTGCCAGTCACTCCATCAGTCAGTCAAGCAGAGGAACACATGAATCCATTACATATGACCCTGTACATCAATGATAAAACACAGCGCGTTCTTATTTGGAGCATGTGGTTTTCATGAAATCAAATCAAACTTTTGTCTAGTTATACCTCTTGGTTTGGAATATGTCTCAAATACAAATGTGCTTGTGGGGTGCAGGGGTGGGCAATTATTTTCTATAGGGTCACATGAGAAACAGAAATTATTGCGGGCAATATTCTCAATTCTGCCTGATGTTAATTGTGTTTCTTTTTGGTTTGAGCTCTAAAACTATAGAACTTTGAAATCACTACTCCAAACCCATCTGTTGTTATTTGCAATTGACACAGATTGACTTGTGACATTGTTTTATCTCTCTATTTTGATATGGTTTTTTTCTTTCACTGTATGCTGTTTTACGTATTTTGTCATCTGTTTTACCTTATATTTTCATGTACAGCACTTTCAAACAAGTTTGTGTTAAAGGACTTAAAAATAGTTACAGATTTCAGTGCCACACACGCGTTGCAAGAAGACTGATGTGAAACGAACAAGGTTGTAAAGACAGTGTGGCCATTCATTTTGATCTGTTTGTGCAGAATCAAAGTATTGAGTCATTTTGCATGTGAATGTTAAAACGACTTCAAAATAAAAGCACTGCGACTTTAGTCCATGCATGAGGTAAAATAAGAACTTGTGTTTGTTTTGTAATTTCCAATCAACCGGGTCGGACTCAACTGACCACAGGTCTGTTTTACAGCCTTTAAATTGAATGTTTGGAGACCGTTGAATGAAGGAGAACCCATTCTGGAATGTTTTATCAATTCTTAAGTTGATCGGATCAACTGATACAAATCGGATTGATTTTTCCCAACACGATATGTATTTTTTAAACAGCTCGGTAGGGTTTTAAATGCATGGTTAGTTGTTGTGAGATACCCCCAAACGACCCAAGTTTCACACATTGAATGGAACTTATACACATAAGTTTCCATATTGAGAAATCTGTAATTCAATCTGTAATTTTTTTCCTCTCTTTTCAGTGTTTTTTTGGGCTTAAAAGTGTTTTTGTGCAGGGTTTTTGTTCTGTGTTCTTTTGGCAAGGTAATGTTTGTTAATTGTCTTGGTTGCTGGAAAAGGAAAACTTTAAAAGGAATTCTATGGAACCATTTATGATCTGTGTGTGTGTGAATTAATGGAGGATCTAATCTTCATGTAGATCAGTGTGTTTCTAAAAGCAGCGCATTAGTAGAGCTTAATAGATTTGCTTGAGGTGTGAATACAAATTAAAGGATATTTCTGAATCGAAAAACTCAGAAATCACAACCTTTTTGATTGAAGAAGCTCTCATAGTAGGAGTTGCTTTAAAGAAAAGCCAAACATTTATTCCACAAAATGAGTGGTGGCATGACATGAAGCCTCAAGGAAAAACACAACATTAAGTGAAAAGATGAAGGAGAGCGCATTTGATCTTTTTCACCGTGTCACATTAAAAAGTAAAACATATTTTACGGAATTTTCAAACGCTCCATGTTGATGTTAAAAAGTACTTTATTTTAGACTAATTTATTAAACTAACTTAATGACGGTTTAGGACTGCCCACTGCTCCGGGTTTGTGTGTTTTTTTCTTCACTGTGTTTGTGTAACTTCACAGGATGATTAAATGTCCCTAGTGGCCATGTTGCCAAATCCACTCACTTTCTTTTTTATTTTGTGGATTTGTTTACAATATTTTGCAGATTTTCCACATAGAATAAATAATTGGGGAAATGTTTGTATTTTTGTTAAAAGTTGACTGTTTTTTCTTGAGTAGCTATTGAAAATCATTCCACAGAATTACATCCTGACGTCCAATATGAATTCAGGAGACATCAGCGTTTCAAGATTTGAGTCACTGCCTTTTCCAAATAAAAATTACACGAATGGGTACCAACCAAGTCATTTGCTATTAAACCAGACATCATCTGTTCATACACAAAAGCCAATAACAAATTGTATATTTAACCGGCACAAAACGAAGCCTGGCATGAACATGTTCCTGCATTACGATGCTGTTCCACAAGTCCCATCATCCCTTCTTACAAGAAGCGCTGAAACATTAATCAGCAAATTGTGCATTACCTTTGTAATTAACATTCAAGAGAGTTTAACTTTGCAATGTTTCATTAGTTTATATGCAAATAATTTTGAGCGATGGCCTCATTTGCTGTGCTGGTGCGGTGATGTATTGGCCTGGCAGGAGGAGGTGAACGCATGTTTGAGCACGTGTGGACCGGCGGATGATAAATGTTCACCTCGTCTGTCCCTTTCTTTCATTTCGGACCAGCTTTTAAATGCAGAGAAGAATTGTTCACTTTAGCTCCATTCACAGCTCAACCCATTCTCCCGTCACACTTCATCACGCTGAAATATACTGGCATCTTGATCACACTTCAGATGGCCGGCTGCATTTATGCGTGTGTTGTTCCTCCGCTGTGCCCTTGGAGCCAGTTTTTGTTTATGATTCCGTGTTTATGAGAGGTGAATCACTGGTCTTCTGTGGATCTGCACATCCTGCTCCATCTGTGTGTGTGTACGTGATGGGATTTTGCACAGTGAGTAATGTTTACTAACCTGAGTGGGCAGCAGATTGCAGAAATGCATCATTAGTTTGTTTTGCAGGGTGGCGACTGCATGTGGCAGTTCAGACTTCTACTTACTTGATTACGGATTCATCACGGCCTTTCCGTCACTGACAAACGTTTCTCTGAAATGCAGATCAAACTGCCAGTCGATCAGACTCGAAATCACATTCATGATGTTGGTTGCAGTTTCTTCTCTCTCTGTTTTTTTTATTTTCAAGCTGCAAATTATTTTGTTCACTGCGCCAAGTTGTGGTCTCGTAATGCTTTGAAATTGCGAGGAAAATTGTTCTTCTGGTTTGCTGATTTGCCATTCATCATTCAGTCTGCGAGGGAAAAATATCCTTCTGGTTTACTTAATGATTTTCCTTTCATATTACAGTGCTAATCATGAATAGCTGGGGAAAAAAAAACGTTCATAATTACAAATGCATAATAATTATACAAAGCATAATTATTGAACTGATGCTTTGAGAATATGAGATAAAACTAAACGCTTTACTTATTGCAAAATTGTATTCCTGAAAAATGAAAATATACATTTTATTTTATTCAAATAAAATTTCTTGTGAGAATTTTTTTTTAATTTTTATTACAATTCAGCTAGTAACCTTAACCCAGTGATTCTCAAACTTTTTTGATCGTGACCTATGAAATTTAAACCTATGAAAAAATCTCGCCACCCCCCCACCAACCCACCCACACACAAAAAACAATTGACCTTAGACTAACAAATAATTTCACTACTACACATATTAATAAATTCATACTTTTTTAATTTGAACAACTTGAAATGAAAAAAAAAAACACCTACATCACTTCTCAATGTGTCTTCCTAATTGTGTGTTGTCATGCATTTTATCGTCCGTAATAGTGGTGGTGAGGGATCGATAATAGTGATGTGTCTATTGTGAATGATTCGGTCAAAATGAACAAATTTTTCATGACTCTGGATGAACGAGTCTTCTCAGTGAACAATTTGTTTATCAAACGACTGTGCCATTCAGTAAAAAATGAATGAATGACTCAAAAAGAATCAGTTTGTGGTTCGAGAGTTAAAGGGCGTCAGTTAAAAGAATCAAAATTCCCATCCCTAATCTGCAGGGCTGTTTACTGGTTGATTAATTTTTTTTGCTGATGGTCCGAGAACTGCCTTAACCCAATATCTCCATTGCTCTAAAGTATTCTTCATATGAAGGATGCCTTCTTTGCACACACAAACATGCATTTGGTTATTAACTGATGACGAATAGTCCATGGCTGTTTTGCTTTTAATAAAAGCCTCGGCTTTGTCTTCATCTTAAATGACAACTGCCAATGTGTCAACTCCGCATGATCCATGTGGAACTCCTGCGGAAAGTGCCCCTCCATCAGCAGCCGGGGAAATGACTTGCCACTAGTTCGTGACAGTTGGCCGATATGCAAAATTTATGCTTTTTTATTTTTATTTTTTAATTCACTTTTACCGCAACCTCGAGCATGCTGGAACTCCACCAGAATGATTTCCCCCTCTTGACCATTCATTTATCAGTTCTATTAGGGAAGTGCAACTTTCAGAGATGAACACGTCTCCTTTCTCACTTTTAATACGTATAAGAGCTTTTACAGTGTCTGAAGACCGGCTCACTCTCAGGTAGAAATGTTTCGTGATCACTGTGCCAAAATTTCCCAGCTAGAGTTTTTAATTAATTTAATGACTATTTTTCTTGATTATAAAGCGAGAAGGTCAGCGATAATGAGATTACTGTATGATGCTGATTGCTGTCCAGTGTGGCTAGAATGAAAAGTGTAAAGTGAAGTGAGGGAAAGTGGCCAGGTATGATTGGAACTATTTTAGGAATCTGCTCTATGGTTTTAACTCATACGTATACACACAGTGAACACACACATACTCCCGGAGCAGTGGGCAGCTTTAAGATGTGGGGAGCAGAGCAGGTTCAGTGTCTTGTTCCAAAAGACACTTCAGTTGTGTTACATACCGGTCCATTCAAACTTTCATCATTTTTTTTTGCAATTCTAAAATCTTAAGAGGGAATATAAGCCCTATGTGTTAAAACTGTATTGGTAACTTGCTAACAAACTAGATTTTTGCTGTTGATTTTCTTTGCACATATCAATTACGTTTACTATTAAACTGCAGAGACATCAGAGGATTTTGAGTTTATGTAGTAATTGTAGTAATTATGCTGATATTACCTACTTGTATATACTTTGAGAGAGAGAGAAAGAGAGAGAGAGAGAGGTACAAAAGATAATCTTAACAGCAACGCAATTCAATGTGAACATTTTCTGTGAACATATTTTATTTATGCTTTTGTATATGCATATTTTGTTTCAAAATAAAAATTAGTTTTTTACGTTGTGATGACAATCTAAGTATTTTGGACTCATTTTTGTATATCTGACGCATCTGGTAGGTATTAAGGGAAATGTAGTAAACTGTAGGCCTTTTGAGTCCTGTAAGTTTCAAAGAGTCTTTTTAAAAACATTGTAATGAAAATCATGACTTTTTATTGTATCTTTGTTATAGAGCTTCTTGTTAAGCATCTGGCTCAATCACTACCTTACAAATGTTGATTTGTTGGTTCATTTAATTTTTAAGATTCGACTGTGCAGATTTGATTACTGCAGATGTGGGGAGTCATTTCATCACCGGTCTGGGACAGATGATGAAAGAGATCCTCTTCCTTTTCATTGTTTAAACTTTTTATTCAAATCTGTTTGAAATAAGAACAGAAACAGGTGCTGCTTCTGCGTCACGACATAATCAATGACGAATCATAGGTTAAAGTATTGAAAGCGACAAACCGCCTTAAAGATGCTCAGCGCATGGTTGAGCCATTTAGAGTCGTTGTACATGAAAACCAAATAAAGTTTTATCGCTAACATTGTGTTGTTAGCCAGCAGTGATCAATCAATCAATCTTTGCAACATGTTGTGACCAATCAAGATTTATTTGCTTCATGATAATCAATCCAATTTGTGCTGCTGGCAGAATATTGATCTGTGTATGAAATGGGTGATGTGTTTATAGTAAATAGTATTATGCTAATTTAAAAGGGCGTGTGATTCCGAGCATACTACATTTAATGTTATTATTATTTAACTTGTACGCACATACAGGTTTTGTTTATAGTCAGTGTTCCTTATATTTTTTATTAAGACCTATGATATTTGCCTCAGGAGTTTAAATGCTTTGGGAGAAATAATGGATTTGCTAAACATCAGCAAGTGTGTGGGCTTTTTTTAGGTACAACAGTTAAAAGCTTTAGGACCGTAAAAATGAAAAAGATTGAACAAATATAGGGAAATCACTGTGAAAACCCTACACAGAGGTCTTAGAATTTTACTGCCTGTGGTGGAAGAATCTCAGAGGGAAAATAGTGATTCACCCAAAACCTCGATTCACCGTAATTCAACACTTCAGTGCATTCACTAATTAAAATGGTATCAAAATGTTATAATAAAGATATCGCACAGGGGCCTTTCAGACTCTTAATCCATGATTAAGAAAATTAAAGCATGGTTAATTTGATTAAGAAGGAACATAAACACTTTCCATCTGTTTTCTCTCCCGTGATTTGGTTCCACCGGGAATGGATGTGCCCTGTGGATGTCTGTTGGAATTGTGCCCGTAATAATGGCTTTCAGAGAAAACAAAGAAGAATTGAGATAATCTATTAACAGGAGCTTGGCTAAATTCACGATAATCTACTTGTATTTGTAAAGAAAATCTCAGGTTGTGATCCTTGTGAAAAAAATTCTTTAGTTTCAACAGCAAAAGTTAGAGGCAGATAGTAAGCGAACATGAACACCAGGGAAGTAGCAACACTTTGTTGATGGACCAATATTTTGCAAAGTACTTGGACATGATGGTTTGGGGAAAGTATGAGTTCTGGGTTCAGAGTGTCTGCGTTTATGCTACAGTATTTAAAGCTTTATTTGTTTAGTTGAAAAAAGCCAGTGAACTATTTGGCTTTTTAATACATGTGTTATTACATATATTATAACCACATTAATTCCTAATTCATTTTAATTCACTAAGCGTTTCTAAGTAGCAAAATTAGTATTCATACTTGCTCACTATCGTTTTCTTCTGCACGCCATAAAAAGCAATAAACTTCAAAACTTTTGAAATTCAGGAAATGTTTATCTAATTATGGAGTTAAAGAGAGCTTTTTAGAGAAAATATATGCACTTTATTGGGATGCATTTGTGTGTGTACTTAAGAGGAAAAATACTGTATTCATTCAGTAACAGCAGTAAATGTAAAACATTCAGTAAATGACTAAAACAGTATGAATGTAGTTAATATATTAATATATTGTAAAGTAGATTTGCATTTTTTAAAGTAGAGTTAAACGCAACTTTGTTTTTTCAGTAGGGCATTTTCATTACAAACCTTTTTTTTCTTTCTGACAATTGTTGCTTCTTTGCAATCTTGTAAACTTGACTCTGAATTGGCCAGTGGCAAGTTTGAAGATAAAATGACCGGATACATATATTGACTTTCTTCTTGACATTCCTCTTGAATGATTCTTTTTAAAAAAGTAGTTAAAAGTATTGTTTGGATACAATCCAATCTTCAAGTTGATCTATTCTCTCTTCCTAACTTGCACCAAACTTATAAATTATTCTCTGTATTTTGATCAAACATAACCTGTATTATTTTATCACTCTGCCTATATGATTGTAGTTTGATCAAAGCCTGCTGAATTGTATGTCAGTGGAATGATGATAAGGTGAACTTTAAAACAGTTAATCATACAGTACAATTCTCAGTAACCAACATTATTGCAACGTTTGTTCAATTTTCTTTTATATATAATTAGCATAGTCCACCAAGACCAAGCCCCGCCCACTTAGCCCATAACTCCTCCCCAGCACTCATGTCATATCAAATTCTTTTTTTGAGCACGTTTTTTGACTCCAATAGCGCAATTTTATTCAAAAGTAGCTACAGCGATTTAAATCAAGGTCAACTTGGATATTTATCTTACAGTTTTGCAAAAATTACTAAATCTGATGATAGCTTTCAAATCAAGGAACATTGTTGTTAGTACTTCATTTTGTTTTGTTTTTTTGGTCAAGTCTGTGGTGAGTTGTGGCTAAATGACCTTGTTCTTTGTCGAGGACGTTGGAAAGAGTTGGATACTAGAGTCGTTGTGATTGATAGATGTGTTTTCAGTGTGACACCTGTCTTCTGTCCGTCTGGGCCATGATGTCCTGCGAGTCCTGGCCTCTTCTCTGTCTGATATGTGCCACTAATAACATTTCTCATCAAGGGTCACCTTCACCAATCCCTCAGATAGCTCACAGCATCTCTATAAAGAGCTTGCAGCCACCGAGGTGTGAGGACAAATAGTCTGGACTGAAGTTGTCATTCTAAACAACTGCCATTTCTTCACCTCACCGTTGATCTTTTTTGTTGTTTTCCATTTGACCAAATAGCCGTTTAGCCAATGGGGGTGAAAGGACGCCAATGAAGATGCAATTGGAGCAATGACAGGTTCCTCCGGAAAGGTTTGCAGGTAATATTGGTTAACTAGTTGTGTGGTGATGGAAGGGGGCTTGTTTTACAGCCCACCTCTGTCAGCGAGATCCCTACGCTTGTCAGAGCAAACATTGAGTAGCTAAGGCCCAAATCTCCCATTGGACTCGTCTCTCACCGTCAGAAACATCAGATTATCAATCAGAGAGTGATGACTAGCCTTGAGGTTAAAACCCTGCCAAACGTATTTCTTTATGGACATTTTCTGAAATACCCTATAAGTAGTTCAGTAGCACAGAACAATTCCAATTGTGAAAGGGATAATTAATCAATGTTGTAAAAGTGGATTTGATTGTCTAAAGGTTTTCCATCAAAGTTACCTGCTTTGTGCAGCGCTTGATTTAATGGGTGACAGATCATCTTGTAAGGGTGAAGTTTACACTTGCTTGTATGCATTATGTATGATGCCGCTGTTGCGTTTACTTTCATTTCATTGATTCATTTGCATGGTAAAGAGAGACACTTCAAAACTACTGAAAAGCATTAAAGAAAGAACGGTATATATCTACATACTTTGATGAGAGGATGAGTCACTTCAAGACCGGGTGATGGATGGATGGATGAATGGATGGACGAATATACAGACAGACAAACAGATACAGACAGACAGATGGATGAATGACAAAAAGAGAATGATGGATGAATGGATGGATGGTTGGAAGGATGAATGGACAGACATACAGACAGCCAGAGGTATATGACAAAAAGTGAATGATGGATGGTTGGAAGAGTGAATGGACAGACAGACAGACAAATAGATACAGACAGCCAGATGGATGAATGACACATAGAGAATGATGGAGGAATGGATGGATGGTTGGAAGAATGAATGAACAGACAGACAGACACATAGATACAGAAAGCCAGACGGAAGAGAAATATGAATGAATGGTTGGAAGGATGAATAGACAGACAATAAGATACAGAGAGAGAGAGAGAGAGAGAGAGAGAGAGAGAGAGAGAGAGAGAGAGAGATTCGCTATCTCCCAAAGGGAAACTTGTCAAGAGAGGAGACATCCATTCATCCTGTTTTCAGTTTAGTTTTTCGACAGTTTTGTTTCCCCAGCCACTGTTGCCTTTCCACTTGCCCGCTGCTCATAGCCATAACTTATATTATACTCTGTGACCTGAACTTGACTCTTTATTTTCATGATGGAATTTAATAAATAACAGTGAAATAATAAACTGTGTAAGTGATTCACTCAAACACAATGAACAACAATTTTATAAAGCATTTTAGCAAGTAAAATGTATTATTATTTGCCCCAAAGATGGTGACGTTTGCTTACACTCTGTCCTGTCCACCTCTTTAAAAAGCTGCTAGTTTCCTTCTAGTAATCACTTCTGGAGTGTCAGAACCTCACATCACTGAAATATGATCTCACTAAGTGTGTCAGATGTTGGAGTGGGAAGGCTTTTGCTGTTTTGTGTGGTGACCTCACATTTATCATTGCCCAAGCTGTTATTATAGCTGTGGATAGCGCTGACCAGGCCTCTTTCGTCTATTAGTTAAAGTGTTGTGGCTGCGGTGGTCCTAAAGCTAGAGGTGGTCCTAAAGTGTCTAGTAAGTGCAGGACACGCTCATGCATCAGTAAAGTGCTCTCTAATGCCGACGTGCGCTTTCACCCGATCTTCTCTTCTTGTGTATTTTTAATGACGTGTGTGGATGTACTTCATGGCAATTTCATGAAAACGTTTCTTCGGGAAGTTGTTGCTGATGTTTCTCCTTACAAACACACACAACGATTAAAGTCTTTATGCACTCGCACGCACTCACTAGCACACACGCACCTTTTTTGAAAAAAGTTGATTAGAGTCTCTCTTAGAGAGGGAAAAAAATTACATTGTTTTTGGCATAATTTAACTGTTTATTTTTGTAAATTAACAAGGATAATATTTAACTAAGATATAAGATAATATAAACTAAGTATAATATTTTAGAATCTCTTACTCTCTATCTCTCTCTCTTTCTCACACACACACACACACTTGGAAAAGTTGATTAGATTGTAATTTTTTTCGGTTTAACTCTGCCTCTCTCAGAATTTGGAGAAATGTACATTATTCATTAATTTAACTGTTTATTTTTGTAATTTACAGAAGATAAGAAAACGAGAAAAAGATTCAGAAAAAATGTAAGTATATTTTTTTTTTACATCTCTCTCTCTCTCTCTCTCTCTCTCTCTCTCTCTCTCACACACACACACACACACACACACACACACGGTTCTCGGCCATCTTTTATTTACCTCCAATCTATTTTTGACTATAGATTTGGGGAAATATGGGGTAGTAAAATGCGGCGTTGTGGTGACAGTTACTGATGCTTTGCATTTGCTCTCATTTAATGAAAGCTACAAGGACAGATTGGCTATTACTGTGTCCTACACTGAGTGCTTCTGACCAAGGTGTTTTTCCCTGTGTGAAATTGCCAAAGATTTCCATAATCTTTGGAAGGTGAAGTGACTTGTAAAATGAGGATTGATGGATCCATTTGGGGCAAAAGCACTCTGGGCATGAGGAGAAGTGCATCTTCCTTCCTTGTCTTTCTAAGGTTCAACACATTCCTATGGTGTGATTCAGCAAGGTATGAAATAAAAGTTTCTTTATAGTGTAGCAGTACTCGACTTCAAGGTTACTGAGAGAACAGTATTAAAAGAAACTAAAAGATTTTTTATGTGTTAATTAAAATTAAATACATATGAAAAAATATATACATGAAAAATATCTTGCAAAATATATACAGTAT
Source organism: Paedocypris micromegethes (assembly GCA_028031935.1). NCBI lineage: Eukaryota > Metazoa > Chordata > Actinopteri > Cypriniformes > Paedocypris > Paedocypris micromegethes. The sequence continues at coordinate 12,454,453 of CM051503.1, forward strand.
ACCTTGCTTGATTTATATTATCTATCTTAAT
>CM051503.1:12454507-12545556 GCA_028031935.1 Paedocypris micromegethes
AACACAAACATATTCCTACATTATAATTATGCTATTTTCATTAATGGATTAACACAAAAATAAATTTTAATATTTCAAAAATTGTAAAACTTATAGATTCTTAAAACAAGAAATCTCAAGAAACAATGCAGCATTTTCAGAATAGGGGAGCAAATAGTAGGCCAACATTATAAATAGAAGAGGACCACCTGGAGAGACATAATTTATACTTAATTGTGACTGGTAGAGAAGACATTCGTAAAATAGAACCCAGGAATTAAACATGAGCGTGAAATGAAAGAGCAGTATAATTTTAGAAAGTATCTTTCAACCTGTAATTTTAGCCACCGTCAAGGTCTGCTTCTCCATCTTTCCTCCCCAGAGTCTGGCACTTCAGACAGATTGGACTCTCAGTCTCGAAAACTTCCTTGATTCAGGTGATTTGTTAGAATCCAAACGTGCAGGGCTGTGATGTCAACTCCTCTGCATTTATCTACTTACTACTTAACATATAAAAGGCAATGTTGCTGTAGAAAGACTAACTCGTGATGACTTGCATTTTTTCTGATAGATTAACAAATATATGAATTTACCAATTTATAAATCCACAGCTCTTTATTTTGCAACAAAACCATGCAAAGCAAAACAATATCCAGTAACTGTCACAAAATATATGAAGTAATGAAAGTGAATGACATTCTTGATATGTATGCATTTATATTAGAACTAAAGTAGCCACACACACTTGTATGTATATCATAGATGTCATCATATCATGGGATCCCACCAACTTTACTCCAACCTCTACCTTCCTCAAAAACCCGATAGTAACGTAAAGCCCTAAAATCCCTTCTAGACCTTTCTAGAGGCTGTGTAAGGGTCCACTAAGTGGCTCACGGGTGCGGTGGGTAGCACTTTTGCCTCACAGTGAGCAGGTCCTGTTTGCCCCTTGAGGTGAGAGTTTGAGGCTGGTCTATGCTGAGTGTAAAACTATTCTGCCTACCCGAATTCACATGTGTTGTCAACTAATGTAATGCAATTTTGAGGGTCTCAAGAGTAGGGGTTCACTTTAGCAGAAAGAAAATGCTTTTGACTCTCCACTTTGACTGGATGGATGGTTATATAGATAAATGGTCAGATGGATGAATGGATGGACAGATGGACATATGGATGGATGAATGGACAGATGGATAGATGGACAGATAAATAGATAGGCGGATGAATATATGGACAGATAGACAGATAAATAGACAGATGAATGGATGGACGGATGGATGAATGGTCAGATGGATAGATGTACAGATAAATAGATAGGCGGGTGGGTGGATGGATGGATGGATGGATGGATGACAGACAGACAGACAGACAGATAGATAGATAGAAAAAAAAATGTATCCCAACATAATGATAATGACAAAGTTACAGGTTACAGCAGCAACAAAAGAAAGTAAAATAACACACAATGGTAAACAGTAGCTAAAGATAAAGCGACCTGTACTCGCACACACAAACACACTCATGCTATGCCAACTGTTTCTCTGTATATATGTGGCTAAATTTCAACATATCTCTTTAGGCCAGGCAGTTTATTAGATGTTTTGCCCACAGAAAGATTGAAACGGTCAACCTGGGCTCTCGAGGGGTTACACGGGATCTTCCACCGCGCCAGTCAAAGTGACACCCAAGCTGATTGATGATTTGCCATTGACCTAGGCAACATGGTCATGAGGCGAGACAAAGCCATTTAGCTGCGTCTCATTATTATGCAGCAGTCAAGACTAAATAAGGTCTATAGGAAAAGCAGCGGGAGCTACAGTTCAGAAGCGGGAAATAGACAATCAGCACCGCCGTGTGTGCGGTTTATTTTATCGCTTTTACGCAGATGTCCTGTGTTTTAGCTTTTGGTTGGCATAGAGACACAGATAAGAGTGGTAGTAATGCCATGCAGAAATAAAACAGGCCACGCGCATTCGGACCCCGCAGTCAAAATGTTACACAGTTTGTTGAGCATCATGCATATTTGTGAGACCACCTCCATCTCCCATTGTTTCTGTGTGTTTCTGTTAGAAAGGTAAATATCTTACAACACTTACTGCTGCTTCGGTCAGAGAGACGGAAGGCAAACAAATCATTGTTTTTGGAATATAAATCCGAACTCCTGTGCTTTTTTCCCCCACAAAAAACACTATATTAGATATATCTTATTACTTTTAACCGAAGCTGCCTCATGCCGGGATTGTCATTAAAATCTAAATGTGTTTTTACGGAGACGCGTCCTGATATAAAGCTGAGCAGTGACGGGAGAAACACAAATTCAACTCTCCGCACGAACGTACAGTGTTTATGCCCGTGACCTGCAGCTTCACCGCAATCTATCATTGATAATAGTGTATATTGGCAAACACATAAGGTGCTGACGCGGAGGGAAAACAATGCTTCAAGATGCTTGCCAAGCTAATTGCCATGTCTAATAAAACAGGCTTTGTAAGTCACATCAAAAGCGCATCTTTCATCTTTTTATTGCAGTATCTATAAAACCGTATATTTCCACTTTCTTCTCGGGATTGACGTGATCAGGATGTTATTTGGCACGTAGGACTGTGAGATGGTTTTCAAAGTACGTGGACACACACACACACACGGACACACATAATCTTACACGGTATAGCCTTGCAGTCTTGTCTCATTTAGAACTTAAATAGGCAGAACTTTTTTTTTTGTGCTTTAGGAACATTTGACTACCAGAAAAGCCGATTTGTAAAGTATTTTATTTTACTCAAGTACTTTACACCTAAGTTATAAGCAACTTTTACTTTTTACTTGACTACATTTGTGATTGAGTATCTGTTCTCTTAACTCAACTAGATTTAAATGGACACTTACTGTTACTCGTTACATTGTGATGATGAGTCAGCATCTTTTTCTACCACGGGTAATTTATATATTACGGTTGTACTGTATATGTTGTTTTATAGATGTACATATATAATCTACATTTATCAGTTCAGTGCAATAATTACCAGCCCAAGCGGTGGCTAGAGGTTCACACACAGAAACGTTCAGAGTGGATTTGTTATACTCAAATATTGTTGGATTCCAATCTCATCATCTTTTGCATTTAAATCACAACTCCTTGGAAATTCATAACCTTTAATTCTCACAATATAAAGACCTTTGCAGACAAGGATATGATAATCAAGGCAGGATAATGTTTTTATAAAGCCACATTAGCTCGCACACACACACACGCACACACACACACACACACACACACACCCACACACACACACAGAGTAATTATCGTGTCAATGGTAAAGCTTTGTTTTAATAGCTACTGGGATAAAGGGGTGGAATAAATGGGTTGATTTCTCTTCTCTGTCCCTCCCTGGATATTAATTATTTCTGAATTTCAAATAGGTTCCCACGTTTTACAGGAATTGGCTCTAACTGAGGTGATCAGCAATTGCGTAATATTCTCTTGTCTTCAGCTTTGTTCTGTTTGGGCATGATCTTTCATCTTTCATGGATGACATTGTTTTCTTTTATTTTTCTTATTGTTTGCTGTGTAGTTTTTGTACCTTTGCATATTTGCATCTTAATAAGAATAGAAATGGCCACATTAACTGTAAATTACTGTAGTGGTGGCATGTATGGCTCCGGAGAGAATCTTACATTCCTAACTATTTTTTTCTTCTTCTGGCAATTAATTTTTAAATCGCGGCCTGTGCATCACATTTAATCAAACTACCGTGCCCCTATTGTTTTTTTTTACGACTACTGTACTTTCAGTCTAATTAACTCCATTCAAAACCTGAAATGCATTTTTCCAAATGGTTCTTGTGAAGGCCATCCTGATGCTTCTGGAAGGTTTAGATCATTATACTGGTTTAGTGTGAGCAGTTTCCGTCTTTGTGCTTAATATTGCCAGGTTCCAGACCAAAGCTTCACTGTTTGTACTGTACATGCATCATATTGTATTAGCCATTTGCAGTTAAAAGCTTTGATTTGTTTTAATTTGTACCACATTCCAAAGCAGTTTGATATTGAGCGGATCTTTCTGCTGACTGCTATGTGTGTGTGTGTGTGTGTGTGTGTGTGTGTGTGGGGCATGGTGACATTGGTGCTTTTGAAATGCCTTTCCATTTTTAAGCTTTTGAGGAATTATAAGAGTGCATTGATGACAACATTCCTTTTGCTATTCATTTTTTTCATATTTGAAAGTGATCCTCACATTTGTTTTTTTTTTTTTTTTTAACTATACATTTTCCTCTTTTATAAAGTTCATCGATCCAAAAGAATGTAACAAAGTTGTGGCTGCTTTGGCTGTTCTAAACAGATTTTGTCCCTGTAAGCATGTGGACTTAATGTATTGAGGATGGAAGCGCATCATTTATTTGGGTGAAAGTGAAATTGTTTCATCTCGGAAATATCGCCATAAGGTCTGTAAATAAATCAACGTTGAGAAATATTAAACTCCGAGTTGTGTTCCCCCTTGGCATCCGCTCCTCTCATCTCTGATGTGCAAGTCAACATGTTTCTCACTTCCATCCGCTCCTGCTCTCCTCTCAGTTTACTTTTTTCGCAGTGTTTAGAACCTCACATACGTCAAATACGTTGAGTGGCGTGAAATTCTCGCCAACTTTGGAGAATTGAGTCCAAGTTGATGTAGGTGTGTTTTACTTGGACTGCTTTTTGCCTTTTGTCTAGTAGCCTGCTACTTTTTCTTTCATTTTCTTTTTCTGTTTTACTTATTATGCTTGTAACATTTATAATGCATTATTGCTCAGGGCTCTCTCCAGTTCATGCATTTAAAATAAATGCCTAGGTTTTTGCAACAAATGCATGCGCTGGGAGAAGAATGGCATGTCTGATTGCAGGGTGTTTATTTAAAGCTGACAAAACCTTACTTTGGGTTTGGACCTGTTTTAAATATGAGATTTGATTTGCAGACTGCAGATTTTTGTTCTCTAGTGCATCTGAAGTACGGCCTGCTAAAAAGATTTGGTTATATTTCCTGGTATTGATGTCAGCTTTAAACCTTTACAATTTTTAATTTTTTTGCATAACGTATTGTACAGGAGACATAACAAAAATAATATGTAACATACACACCATATAATGATAATAATGAAAGTAGTAGTAATAGTAATAGTAGAAGTAGTAGTAATAATAATAATAATAATACTATTAATAAAAATATTAATTAATATTATGAAATAATAATAATTTCACAAACTGTTCTATTGGAGATTTTTATAAATTGTCAGTGGAATAAAACGGACTTGTCATTTTTGACAATAATGAGATTGGCAATTGCCAACAAATGAATATAGTATTCAATTTGAATGGATTTTTTCATTATAAAAATGAAAAAAAAATAAATAAATAAATAAATAAATAAATGATTTTATTTACCAGCACGTGTGTGTCTGTACCTACCTGAATATGTTTACTTCTAAATACGTTTATTTGTCAATCACTTTCAGCATTTAGACAATGAAAGAAAATAAGCTGTGATGTGAACATCTCTGCTTTTCATTTTTTTTTTTTGCTTTTCTAGTTACCTTTTTTAAGTACAAGTAGTAATATGCGTATGACAATCATATGAATTTTCAAGAACATGTAAACTGTATTTAAGAAATCATTCACCGTGTGCTTACAAACCTTAAGACCTGTGATATATACATCCAAAATGTGAAACGTTAAAGGCAAATCAAGCTAAAGTTGATTTTTAAACGTTGTAATGTGATCACATCCCAAAATGATTTGCAGTATAATTTTAATATTCAAGAAATTCAAGAAAAGACAACACACGCAAAAAAAAAAAAACAGAAGTGTGTGCCTCGCTAAATGAGAGGAAGGAGGAATCTCAGATTTAATAGCGAAAGGGAATCTTTAGTTGAGCGTGTCGAGCTCTCGTGGAATTCTGCTTTAGCGGAGCCACATACTCTGCAAAACCAAGGGTCTCATTTTCCTATGTCTCATTCTTTTAGCAGTGGGAATTACTTTGAAGCAGTGGTTAAATTGATCCATTAAGTGGGCTATTGATCAGGCGGTGGAACCCAAGAGGACGCTCTATTCGGCTCCCTCAAGTCTGAATAACTTTGCAGAGATAGTGAATCATACGAAGGGAATCTAATTGAATGTGTGAGAGAATTCATGCAAACGGCAGAAAATAATATTAGCCTGTGCAGACAGACCTTTTCAGTGCACTAAATCAGAGATTGAGCACATAGCCTCCCGCCGCCTTAGAAATATTGAAAAAAAAAAACAGCAGTGATGTGTCTGAGTTTCTGCTGTCTGTCAAGTTGACATGTTTTATATGAGTTTTCCCTGTTCACTGTTGAATTGCGGATGGAATAAACTATATCCGGGTGGATTACAATCCTGATACGTTACTGTGAGGAAAAGGACTGTAAGGTAAAGTGAGGAAATGCAATGAAGCCCAAGTGAAGCTAAGTAAAACAAAAAGTAAATCAATATGGCCACTAGGGACCGTATCGAAAATATACTCTGCATTATCACCCAGTATGTACTGTAGTACACAAGTTAGCATAGTAAGGTAGAGCGCAGTAAAGCTACTAGTCTACTAGAGAGCTCTAGTGAAAAAAATACACTTTTGTATTAATAGTGTAGAGTTATTCCTCCTAAAAATACATTTTTATGCAACTGTTAGGGACTTTTCCACATAGTCTCCGCCCCCCAATCAATTATACGTCAATGATCCCAATCCCAGGAACTCTAACACCTGTGAATGCCAGCTGTGTCTCATTATTATGCACTATAAGTTGAGTTTCCACACTAACTGCCTAGTCAGGGTCCCTTGGGAATTAGAATATCCGTTTATTGCTGGGTCCCTAAAGGAAAGCTTAAAACATTATTTCAATTCAACATGATAGTTCAATTAAAAAACATTAAGAACATGTTTTTATATAGTTTTAAACATCCGTAGCGATACAATGTGCTTTAATGGAAAGGGTTAATATTTCAATCACAACAATTTGCCACACCACATTCAAGCAACCAACCAGACAAACCTCATAGAAAGTTGAGTATAAATTGTACTGTTCTCCCCACTAGATCCCCAGAACTAGTTTTTTATGAAATATGAAACCTTTTTTTCCAAATTTTCAACGGCTCCTCTAGTGGTTACTGCAGTGGAAAAGCAGTGTAGCAGTTAATTAACCTAATTAACTAATTAAACTAAGTACTTAAACTAATTAACCTAGTGATCAAATTATGTATTACAAGTGTGTTCCTGAATTCATCAAGTTTTTCGGAAAAAAAAAAATAAATAAATAAATTAAGTCCCTGTAAACTGACATCGAACTTAGTGACAAGTCAAGTTCCTGTGGCAATCTCTTAGTCAAAGTTGTATTCATAGTTGTGTTGAGTTTTTGAATGTAGTTGAATGTGAAGACCGCAGTAGGGAATTAATCTGTAGATGGGATGTTTTTTGGAACTGGTCCGTGCTTGACTGTAACTGGTGTTGGTAGTTACACTCTATATACGTTTTGTGGCCTTAAGCGGGTGGCACTTAACCCACGGCGGCACCAGAGGGACTCCACCAACAAGTGTGCTATTCACTTCCAATAAAAAAATCTGTCACCGCTTGCGTGGCTGGAGAGAGCCGAGGAGCCGGGAGTCATTCAAACTCAGTTTAATAAAACAACAGAACCTGCAAAAGCATCAAACATGTCGGACACAGGGACTAAATGGGAAAGCGAGTGATCAAACTGCAAAGCAAAACAAGCAGATGAATAAACAAATTAATAATTAATAACAAAATAAGAGAATGGAGTTAGACGAGTTAGACTTGACAGTTTTTTATACATCATATCGGAGCTTTTTTATATTGTGTACAATGGAAGAATGAAAATGCTTGGCCATCTTGGTTTAAAAGCGATCTAATTTAGAAAGCTAATCAGACTGATCTGTATTAATAACACGCTCTTACAATCTCATTAATAATCTGTTATTGCCTGAAGCCAAATATAAATGCAGTTATTTACTTCTTTAACTTATGAATGAGAACCTTACATATATAAACACACATTTATATTTGTGCATGAGAGCTGGAGAAGTCTCACCTCTCTCTAGGCTTGTAATGAGCCTCACGTGGCATATCCTGTGTTCGAGCTGGTAAACGGAGCTGACAGAAATCTCATTAACCTGTTCAGAAGAGTCACAAGTGTCATTTTGATTTTAACTACTTATAAAAGCACTGGCATGTTTAGTCACCGTGTATGTTTATGTTCTTATATAGCATACTGGCTCACCTGAGCGTGTACAGCATTTACATATCTGCGGTAAATAGCCCCAAGCCTATTAATGTTATTAATGAATGAAATGTTCTCTTGTTCCCTTTAAGAAACAGGAAAAAGCAATTCCCAACAATTTTTGCAGCAATAATATAACACATTAAGCGCCAATTTAAAACCCAACCACTTGCTGCTATTTTATCATTTTACCATACATGTGTGTTAAAACCCAAATTAATATTCCAAGGTTAATATTCCAGGATATTTTAAAAAAAAAGTGTTTAAAAACTACGTAACAATCGCAGAAACAATTGTAAAGTAACCAAACAATCTTTGGACATACAAGATTTTGGAAAATCAAGTTAATTAAAAACAGAAAACGGTAAAATGTGACGTTTTGGGTCTTTTTAATAAAAATTTAAGTTTAAATATTGGAATTTTACAATATATTAAATTCTCAGTCATTGGTACACATTTTACAAAAACAAACAAACAAGCAAACATGTATCAACAAATGAATGAATTATTTAATACTCTCTACTTTGATTAAACAATATTTTGGTTTACTTATTAGATCATAAATTAACTAATATATAGCCAATAATCCCATTTTCAATCCCGTTCTCATTTCCAGGTATTCATTTTTTTTTACATTTCTTACTGATCTTCTAGAGTTCATGTAGAGAAATTTGTTTAAAAAGAAAAAAGCAAAAGATAAATAGTTGTTGGTGTGATTTAAACTAGGATGATTCGGTAATGTTTAATTAATTAGAAGCAAGGCCTCATGTTCAGCCAGAGCAGACAAACTGCCAGTCATAATGAAAACTCTTTAAATTCAGCGTCTCAGTGCAGAGATGGAACATGATGGTTCATTAGAATGGCTGAACTCCAATCATCACCTGCTATTAAGCTAAATGTGTTTGGATCGAATGCTACTACAGCCAGAGCAAAGCAGAAGAATCACAATCATTCTGGTTTTCTAAATTCAAGTACTTGAGTAAATATACTTTGTTACTTTACTTCAGTATGCTTTTTGGCTACTTTGTCCTTGTACTTGGTATCAAAAATATAAACAACTTTTACTCTCTACTTGATTACATTTTATGACTATATGTACTCTTTACTACACTACGTTTGAATGGATACTTACCGTTACGTGTTACCTTAAATGTTAGACATTCATGAATCTGTTTTGTTAATTTGACAATGCCATTTTGAAAAATTGAGGTATTAAATTTCATTTCTATATTAGAAAACATATAAAGAATATATAAAGACTGTCTTGTTTTTCCACACTTTTTTTGAGTGTGAAAATTTTTTAGGTGTTTTTGAGCCAAAATTCCGTACAATACTTTAGATCTTTTAGTATCGGATACGTTACGACTTGTACTCAACTCTTCTTGAAATTGGTGACTTGTAACATGTAATGGACTAATTTGTACATCTAGACTGTCTGTACTTTTACTTAAGAATGGTTTTCAGGCACTTTTTGCACCTCTGTATAAATCAAAGAGAGCAAGAATAGCTAGAAGCTTTGACTCTTCTCAACTCATGCCAGTCATTTTCTCCAACCAGGTTTGAACGGCTTTCACATCAATGAGATCCAAATCACACGGTTTGAAAAATTATATGCTTGGCCATTGTCTATCAAACGTTGACGTCACAGACAAATGCAGCTGTCATGTCTCTGTCAAACTCTCAGGTCGAGTAATGCATCTTTTAGGATAGAGTTCCTAATTGACGTGATGAAGCTGCCTTAGAGATCTAATTCCCTCGAGTGATGTTCTAGACGGGCTCTGAAGATCCTGCTATCTCTTTCATAGGCGTATGTGGTTAAACACGGATGCAAAGATCTTCTAGATATAGCTGAGGACAGGATATTATTATTATTATCACGGGGATCAAAGTGAAGACGTGGAAAAACAAAACAGAAAAAACAAAGTGATCAGGTCGGCATTCGCCCACTGCCTTGGCTTTCATGGTGTAAAATAATAGCCTTGCGGACCTTTTCAAAAGACATTGTTTCACATAATGGCAAGGTCGGAACAATCCAGAAAAGCTTTAAAAGCATTCATTTGTGAAACCTGACAGCTTCTAGAACAAAAAAAAACATTTTTAAATAAGAAAAAAGTCAAAACTAGTGATGCTTGTCTGCTGTCAGAAATGTTATATTCAACGACACCAGTTCATAAGTCTCATACCAACAATACGTGCAATATTTCTTTCATTCATATTTTTTTATCCTTATTTATTGTTTAGAATTGTGTCTTCACTTGACTCTTGTGTTAGCTGCTGCAAAATGTAAAATTTTCATTCTTCTTCTTTCTTTCCTTCTTTCCTTATTTATTTCTTTCTTTTTTTCTTCTCCTCCTCTTCATCCTCCTCCTCTGCTAAACAGAGAAGGTGTTGTATGTCTCCAAAGACGTTGATAACACGTGGAGCAATCATTATTAAAATACCTTCTCTATTGATCAAAATATAATTTATTTGAAACGCTCAAACCCTTCAAGTCTAAGATTCAGTTTTTATTGAGCTTCGGTTTGTACCTTCTAATTAAGAGAAGGCGAGAAAAGTGAATGACACAGGTTTTTAATTGGCACAGGTGTTCTTTCCAGAGACCTATATTTATCGATGTCAGCCAATCAGCTACCTGCATGGTTAATTATTTTGATAACAATGTTGTAACTTGGCAACAGCAGTTTCACGTTTTACTAGCTGTTGATTGGATGAATGAATGTTTTGTAGAAGTTTAAACTGCTGTTAACTCGCTGATATTATATGTGAGGGGAATTTTATATATAGTAATACAGCAATATTGATGTGGGTTTAAGAATCTCCAAGAATGTTCCAGCACAAGAGTCCTTATCTAAAATACGTTAGTGGAGGGGCAATTCGAAATGCAGTGCTTTAGCTTTGATTGTCAAAGCTGATTCGCAGTACAGATAAAAATAAGAATTATAGACTAGCTGTCAGCTAAAGAGTAAGTGAACATGTAAGTCAACATGTCCATTAAATGCCGACAAATACCAGCGCTAATTGTAAAGAAACACTCCTTCATTTGTTTTGAGATGTTGCAGCTCTCTCTGAACAATACACTGTGAACGCAATACATGCACAAAATACTATATATTTTAATTATGTTGCAAGTTATCTTTCACATTGTAACATTTATATATGGTGACTGCCGCATTGATCCTTTATTAAAATGCAATAATACTTCACTGAAGAAATTTGTTGCAGAGTATCTGTATTTACTCTGTATTTTTTTGGAGTGTTCCTATAATGTTAAACACAATTGTGCAATGTTTCGAACAATGTTTTAGTATTTTTCAAGAAAGTTTTAAAGCATTTGTTAACAGTTAATTTTTCCAATCCCAAAGCTGCAAGAGTCATGTGACAGATGCGGTCTCATTGATTACAGGTGTCACCTGACAGGAAGTGATGTATCAGTTTATAAGGTGAATGTAAAGCATTGTTGTTTCATAGCTGCTTGTTTGTTTGTAGTCTATTCATCTTCCAAGTATTTTTATTTGTTAATTTTATTATTTTTAGTTTCATGGTTTTAAGGACAATTTCTCGTATAGTTTGATGTACTCACTTTGAAGTATTGCATTTATTTTTTCTTTGTTCTCCTGGCATCTGTTTGACCTATATGTCATTTCATAAAAAGTGACAATTGTAGTTCCAGATAATCCTTGCTCTTGATTATGTTAGAAAAACAAAATGAAACAAACTAATCATTGAAAAACGAAGTACTGCTACATTGTTTGCTGCTTAATCGTCTAAAAGTATACTTCATCTTCTATCAATGTACGTTTTTGGTTAAATACTTTACTCAAGTGCTATTTTTTTCAGTAGTCTAAAATGACCAAGAAAAGTAAAACTTTCGATTTTCTGTTTACCTGAACTGTGCGGTGTTCTTCTAGAAATGTCTATAAGTACTGAAGTGTCCATCACATCCTTGAAAATCATCTTTTTCCCTCTTGACAGGCTCTGAGTTCCACACCACAACCTCCTGCATATGTTCTCAGGGATTATTTATTATTCTTTGAAATTGCACACACACCTATAGCGATTGATTTACTTGGAAAAAGCCTGCTTTGAAATGTCTTCTTGTACATTAGAACTCATCGACTTCACCCCAACTGGCTTTTCCCGCGCTTCCATATAATTACAGCAGTCAAGTATCAAGTCTACCTTCTGCTGAACCGTGAAAACTACCTTTATTATCCACGCTGATGCTGCTACAACACGTAAGAAAAGTATTTTTGCGGCCCGTGACAAATTTCCCATCCCATTTAATGATTTCAAGTGCATGAAACACATGCCACCAAAATAACAACTATAAACTATATCTATTCAGAACGCTTGTCTGTGCAAGACTACCAGCTCAGCCGTTCTTTTGAAATTCGTAAGACAAGAGGATGACATAGAGGCGGCAATTATTTTGCGTGCGGAGAGGCTTCATAACTCAATAAGAACATAGCTGTGAATGATTTATTCTGCTGTTCATGGCGGTACAAGCATAAATCAGCCGACTCACCTGTCCTCTTTGCTTATTTATGGGCTGCGTTATTTATAGGCCGCGCTGTGGGATAATCAATATACTTTATTTTAATTACATTTTACCTCTCAACACACTGGTGTCTAGCAGCACATATTTATGTTGAAAACATTCATTAAAGTGCGAGAAGCAGTATGATGCCGAAGTCATGGTTTGCTCGAACATTGATGGGTCACAGATAAGCAGATGAAAGGTTGAACACACTCAGAGGTTGTAAACCATACTTGGGTAAAGGTATGGATACATTACTGTAAAACTTACTCCATTACAAGTTTCAAGTCACTAATTCCATGAAGACTTCAGCAAAAGTGGTAACTAAGTATACCATTTTTTAAGAACTTGAGTATTTGACTAAATATATGCTCAAAAAACACCAAGAATTTTGAAAAACTCTTTATTTATGAGGTTTTATTTCCTAATATTTCAATGAAATTATACCTTATTTCAAAAAGGCAGAATAAAACCGATTAAAAAAATAACAAAATGTCAGTTTCAGTCAAACTCAAATATGCAACAAAGTGCAACTGCTAATTCACGTGATTTATCTCATAAATAGTATCCAGTACCTTCAGCATCCTGCAGATGGCGATGTCAACTCGTCTGCACAAGATTCTTTGCTGCGGAAGAAAAAGATGGTTATTCGCACCACAATGCAGTGAGTACCAGTAAGTGTCCATTCAAATGTAGTGGAGTAAAAGACTACAAATACTCAATCACAAATGTAATCCAGTAGAGTAAAAGTTGCTTATGCTGTATTTTTGTATTTTTATACTGAGATTTTATACTATACATAGTACAAGTACAACATAGCCAGAAAATACTTGAGTAAAGTAACAAAGCCAATTCACTCAAGTACGTTAGACCACTGGACACAAGCACTGCAGGACCTTTTTTTTATCGATGTACTGGTTCGACTTGTATTGTGGTAGGTTCGGGTCAGCTAGCCATCTTTCGAGTTGAGTCATTGAAGGCTCATGCAAAAGATTAGCTTAGTTTTGAAGTTTTTGTTGTCTTGTTTTTTTGAGTTTGGCTAGTCAGCAGATTCCATCAAGCTTTTATGTGCTGCCACATAAGAATCCCGTGGTTTCATCCAGAAAACAGGCTCAACAATGGCTAATCTGATTTTGACCAGTAAAAGCGATTTGTTTCTCTGTTGTCACCTCGTCCGCAGCTGTGGAAATCTTTGTGTGTGGCTCTCATCCAGACCGATAATAATCTAATCTCTTTTACAACCAGCGCAGCTTCTGAGAGATGTGTCCTTCCCTTTGAAGAAACACCCGTGAAGCAGATTTGGGATGAACAGCATCTGCATATTGAATGTGATGTTTGCTTAGACGGCGAAGAGTTAATGCCCAGCAGCAGGCGATACCTCCTTTATTGTTTGGACTCTAATTCAGATGCCAAAGAAATTACTATGGAATTATCCAACATGCCACTAGGACATTACACCCTGGAAGACAAAGAGAGACCCAGCCGAGCAAACACAAAGCTAAACACACACTATGGCAGCATTTCAGGGACGCAAGGTTTATTTTTTTTCTCTCGATGTGCCTGCAAGTCTATTTTTTCGACTCTATTTGAAGGAATGCAACTTTATTTGTCCCACAAAGGGGGAAGTTCTGAATGTAAATCTGTTTTCCAGTTGTGGTTGTTGTTATAATGTATCGCTGTTTAAAAAAGTAATAAACTCAAAATAATCAAAATAAATTATGCAAATAAAATAATAATACCATACTACTATTATTAATATTAATTAGTATTATTATTAATACTACTACTACTACTCATAATAATAACAACAACAACAATCATAATAATAATCATATATTTATTTAAATTATAAATAAATATAAATATAAAATATAGATCTAGTATATAGTGACTTGCAAATCCATAAATGACCAGGTGAGGCAGTATTGAATCAGAAATGCAAAATCCTCACTTACTATTGGTTTCCTCTGTATTTTAAGTGTTTACTCATCAAGCATATGGTGCCAGTAACTTATCAGACGTAAATGTATTCGGTTTGTCAAATCTGCACTTTGACTTCTTATTTGAAAACGTTTTTTTCTTTTCGTTTTTTTGAAACGTTTTGCTCTTCTTTTTTTGTATTCTAGCTTTGTGCTTGTTCAGAGAATTATTTAAATAACGATCAATCCTTTGAAGAGCTTGTATGAATGTCCTCTATGATTTTAAAATAACATGATAGATTTCAAAAATGCCGTTTGATCCCTTCCAGCTTTGGCTCGCAAGGCGACGACTGTCAAAGGAATGTGGGATAGAATAAGTAAATAACAAACATTCCGCGGGCAGAATAAATCACTATTTACTTTTGCTCGATGACTTTCCCGAGTAGTAAAAAATGAAAGCAATTATGTCTGTTTGCTTTGTTTGGGCCATTTTTACACATGGAGGAACCTTAAACGATCACAGACTATCGACGTGCCCTCGAAAAGACATTATGATCCTCTTTTTCCTGGCTAACGTTTCAGAGCCTTCAGAAACCACGAGGCTTTGCACTGTTTAATTGCTTGAAGGTCAATGACAGTGATGTGACAACTTATTAGCAACCGCATCTGATGGTGTTCATTTCATAGCAGTCTTTTCCTCGGCACTTGGTTTCCAAGCAATTACCAAGCGTGCTATTTATTAATTTCATGGTTCACAAAGCATCAGGCACTATAAATAGGTGAGGGTGGTTGTGAAATCCCTCTCAATGTTAGTGGCCGCGATTGATTTTTTTCGCGAAGATTTTCAGGTTTAGGAATGAACCATTGTCTTGCCTTGTATTCGTGTGTTAGTTTAAACGGTGTTTCTAGACACACTTATGATAATAGAAAAGAGTGTGTCAGTTTGGGCACACACTAACCCGGAGCAGTGGGCAGCTTTAAGATGTGGATTCGAAAACCGGGATTCAAACCTGCAACACTTGGGTAGCAGATCAAACTCCCAACTACCACCGCAAAAATATTTACTACGATTTGAAAGAAATAATAAGAAATCAATCCAGTTCAAGGCCCGTTTTGAAAATTTCTGTGTAATGTTTGGATATTTCTGTGAGTGAAAGTTTCATGAGTTTCTTCCAGGTTTCTGGAATTTGCAGGTTTGAACTGTCAGGTTTTCTTCTGGGTTCCTTTCACAGGCCATGTCTATTTTTTATTTTATTTTTCATAAGTTGAATTAAATTTTTATTTTTCAGCTCACTTTCAGTTGGATTGTTCCGGAACATGGTGGCTTTTTGAAACCAGCCTTTTAAACTCATGGCCGGTCTTGTGTGTTGCTAGTATTGCTTCGTTATCTTTTGCTGAAATGCCTTTTTAAAGCCGAGCTGTCAACACGATTGCCTAAACTTGAGCAGAGAGTTTTTCATAGTTATTTTTTTTGTTTTTCTGATGATGCTCCAAAGCTGAGACTGAGACATTGCCTTTTCCTGCCAAAATGTGTGGATGTTGCTCCAAACCATTTGCATAGTAATTAATTACACCTTGTCAAAAAAAACGAGTCAGCCATGTTTGAAAAGAATCCAAATTAATTTGACTAATAACGACCAAACTATCAGCCAAAATACCTACGGGCCTAAAACTCCACGTCGTCACAAAGAACTCCAGTCATGCAGTAAAAAAATTAATTGAGGAAAAAGTCACCCTTGTAATATACTTATAAAGATTAAATGCTCAGATTGGATGCATATCACAAGGTGTAGTAGGGTATTTTGCGTGTTTTAGAACTGAACAGTTTGCTAATGTATAATATCAGGATACATTTCTCTTCTCTCATTGGCTACTGGGAATTTGTGAAATTCAGTATACATTTCCATATCAATGAGTTGTATATCAATCACCCTCCCAAGCAGAAACACAAAATAAAAATGTGTGGATAGTAAGTGACAAATCAAATTTGTGAAAAATTGCATTTAATGTTGACTTCTGAATCATGCTTGACAATTAAAAAAAAAATGTAAAATAAAATTAATCATGAGTCAAAGGGGTGTATCTGACAGAATGGATGCAACTTACTGGCCTTTTTCAAATTCAAAAGAGCTCCCAATTTCACACAAACTGGGTTTCATTTTGCTTTTAAAATACGTTGACCTGCTGTTTTTTAGTTTCTATTCTTTTAGTTTTTATTCCCTGTGTTCTGTTATCTGTTATCCTCACCGTAAAGGACATGAATCTGAAGTCTAGTTTTTCATTGGTTTATTAGTTCCGCCTTTTGCAAGTTATTTTCTTTGACTTTCAAAAAAATAAAAGCCTTATGGTCACATTCTGTGTACAAACATCTTTTTTTCTTGATCAGACTACAGGATACAGTAGTTTTATTTTTTCTTTAAAAATCATTTCTGTGGAAGTAATTCTGAAAAACGATGTATAAATATAATCATCACAAAAACAGTGTACAGTTTTTCATCGTTGAATAAAAAAAAAAACTAGACCGCTTTGTGAAAATTTGAGTGCACGTAAAATACCTTTAACTCAATGTTTTCATCGGAAACATGCGTTGATCTAACTTCACCGGTTTCATACTGTAGAAAGAACTGGTCAGAAACATTACATTAAATGAGTGTGTTTGGCCTGCTTGGTTTGTTCCAAATGAAGCTAAATGACCAACTAGTGATTGGTTTTTCGCTGGTAATTTCTCCCTTCAGTGAGCTGGTCGCTGCTGCCATCGAATTGCGCATTCAGTGCATTGGATTTCTCACTTGAATCTTTCTTTTTATAACTCTTTACAATAGGTTTAATGTAGTAAACCTCAGGTAATCATTTTAAAATAACTGAGGGAAAACTTTAAAGCAAAAATTCTTTGTTTAATTAAAAAATGCACTCAATTTCATCATAATTCTGATTTTACATATATAGAACATAATCACTTATTTTTAACCTTTTGATTTAAAGCTGATAATATTTATATGCGGCAGACTTAAGATTTGAATTTTAACCTTCTAAGTTCAGTTTTAAACATGGTATTCCAATGCATCTCCGCTTTTTTATTGAAAACTTAATAAGTAATTACTTTTTTTTACAAGTATTTTTTATTACATTTTTTATATTAATTTAAAGAGCCCCTTATTAGAATAGTAATAGTTGATCTTGCAATCGCGTCAATAATTGATGCGATTGGAAGTTGTGCTGCTTATCAATTCAAGCGCTGCTGCTGATTCGTTTGAGCTCTACATTAATAGAACATTAGATTTTGTAAATTAGATTTTCTTGCCGGCCCTAGTGAGATTAAGCTTGTCCTTAATAACTTTTCTAAATACATACAGTTCCCTTTTTTCACTCTTTTTACAATATGGGCAGTGGGGTCAGTTCTAACTTCCCACATTCAGAATGATAATCAATGCCAATCTACATACGTTTTTTTATTATAATTGTTTTTGATTATCTTTTGTGGAATTATAAAACAGCCCTTGTAAATTAGCTCAAGTCAAGAAGAATTCTGACTAGCAATTTTGTCTTGACTGTCACAACAATAATACGCATCAGAAAGTATTGTGCGTTTTATAACCGGCAGCATGTGAGTTTTTAAAAAAAAATGTAAAACATAAATATCCAACAGCATCTGTCGCAAAAAATTCACATCCATCTTTTTTCTGACACAAAGCTGCATTTATTTCTAGTTCATGGAGATTACAGCGAAAGAAATAACTCCAGCTCGGCTCATCTGCTGTGGATGATCTATTTTTACTAATCATAAAAGTTTACGGTTTGAGACTAAGTTGATTTGGTATGACCTGAAGTTCATTAAAGCTGACATTGTGAGTGCGTGTGTGTGTGTGTGTGTGTGTGTGTGTGTGTGGATGAGAGAAATGACTACAATAAATAGACAGTGAATGAGAGAAAGGAACCAATGAAAAAGCACAAGACGTTATTCTGTAATGGGAAAGAGTGAATGTGGGAAGATTTTTCATCTGCATGTCACAGTCATTGTTCAATTTTTGTCTGACTGTCATAGGATGAAAGAAGGACTTAGTGTTACTACTAAAGAATAAAACAGAGTGATTTAGCATTTATCATGCAAATAGGAATCCTCTTTATCCTGCGCTAATCCCCTCAGGTGGGTAAAAGTTTCTTGAGAGTCACACTAAAGCGACGCTTCTGTTCTAATATGCCTCTGGAAAACCTCACAGGGACATTGAAATGCTCTCCACACTTCTCTACGCTTTTTTTCTAGAGTCTTTTTTTAAGTTTTGGACCTGACAGAGCTGACGGAGACTCTTCTGATGCAGTCGCTAATGGAGAGTCCTTCAAATCAAGAGTGATGACTGGCGAGAGCGTGACAGTTTGACCCGGGGATTATTCCTGCGTCACACATTCACTGACAGGAATTCCGCTTTCTTCGACAGACACAAATGCTGAAATTTTGAAGGATCTTGATTGGTTGTTTTTTTTTTTTTATCTGACTTTGAGGTCTTTCGTTTGTGAGTTATTGGGATTCCAGTTAAATACTTTCCTGTGAAGTCCTGCTTGGCACCGCCCACAAGATAAAAACCTCATGTGCTGCACCAATTCTGCTTTGTGATTGGCTGTCTTGTCAGCTCAGATTTTATGTGAGAATAAACTTAGTTCTCAGTAACTTATCAAAATAATCCCGTTGTCTCATTTCTTTTCAGGCTATTTTAAATACTATTTTTATATATGAGAGTGTGGTGGTCGATTATGGTGGTTCTACTCCCCACCATCAAAATTATAATAGATGAACATCTACATGCTTATTTTCATTATTGCTTTTGGGTTTTTTTTTTCATGTTATTACAAAACACTCTTGGTTTGATTGTATAATAGCTTTTTAGCAAATATGTGTTGTGCGAATGTTTCTTTCTGAAATTAGCAGAATATTTTGACTTTTTAAATGGTACTTTTATTTACATTTTTAAAATTCTAATATATCATTTTATACATTTTAATTTAGTATTTTCTTTAACATTTGTTTGTCATTTATTCTCTGCTGAATCAAAACATTTAACAACCATGGAAGACTCTGGTATCACGGGAAAACGTGCATGATGTGCATTAAAAGACTTTAAAAGGAGAGGTAAATGTAGGATATTAAAATTCAAAGATGAGACTGAAAACGAGTAGCAAATATAAGATATTAAAAAGTGAAAGAAAAAATAGATGGTCTCTTACTTTATTGGTAGAAAGCTAGGTCCTGGGTGGGTGATGCACTACATTACACTATATGAAATGTTTTAGGTAGTAAAAAAAATGTATTAATAGTGCGATCATGGAATAAAGTATTACATTGACACTTAAAACCGTTGGATTGCTTCTCTCTCTTCCTATCTCCTCTTATTGTCAAGATTGGTGAATTAAAAATGTACTTGCTAGAAATGAGTGCAGTTCTCGGTTTAATTTAATGATTTTATTTTATCAATGGTTAGAATGATTAGTTGATCGAATTGAGCCGGACATCAAACAGTATTTTTTTTATTCTCAGTGTTTTAAATAAGAATATTTTTTTTCATTTTTGAAACATCCTTCAGTCAATGTTTCAGCAGGAATTGTGTTCCACCACTGTGCGGGAAGGTCGATAGAACTCCTGTGGTAGTAAAGTGAATTATTTAGTCTTGTAAATACTGACAAGTCATGTCTTTCATTGAATTCACAGAATCAAATTGAATTTGTCTGTGTTAAAAAGACAGCCTTGCTTTTTGAATGGGCTTTTTGATGTTCACCCAGTGTACTAAGGCCAGACGCTTGTCTGTGTAGGGCATGAGTGAACTTTACATTTTTTTCCACCAGTCTCAAAATGTAAATAAAGTATAATCACACACACACACACACACACACACACACACACACACACACACACACACACGCACACACCGGAAGGAAAAAGGTAGGATGAATTTACGTGTAAAAGTCCAGCTGCATTATTATGGATTATGCACTAGTGTGTCTTTAATATTATAATCAATAGATATTTTAAAATCAGATAATCTGCTTTTACTTGAAAACCAAGACATTGAATCTGGCTAGCAACCTTGTTACCAAGTTCTAGTGATAAATGGCAGCGCTGTCTTGAGCTGAAAACGGTTTCCAGCATTTATTTATTCAAAGCAGCGCAAGGCTGTTTATTCCACACGAAAGAGTTTGTGTTTATGGTCTAGAGATCCCATAAATTTGGTGTCCTTGCAAGGTGAATGAAGTCCCTCTGGAGTTCTTTGACCTGTTAAGGCCTTTATTTTGCCCCCCGCTGTTGTCGCCCGCAAAGGCAATTGCTTTTTAAGATGTGCTTTACATTACAAAGGTGGAATAATGTCCATAGCCTGAAGTGTGCTGCTAAGGCTAGCACAAGTGGTTATTATGTGATGTAGAGCTGAGACGCTGGACCATGGAGGCCTGTCCCATTTTGCTTTTAAATGGTCTGCTGGAAATACAAATGACTGACGGTGACCAAAGTAGGGCATTTGGATCAGTGCTTTTCACACGGATCTGTTAAAATATCCAATTGAATATTCACGTCAGAACATCTAACAGCAGACTATTTTTGTCGGGCTGGTGAAGTGTTTTCTCTCAGAGGTCCAGCTCGATTTTATCAGTGGGACTGATAAATGTGAGCCTCTGTCACAGGTTGGTGGCAAGAAGCCTGTTTACTTGAAAGAACATTTCTGTCAGACTAAAGGTCAAACTTCTCTAGCTGTTTCCTCAGGATCCTGGTAGGAAATTGCTTTTGCGCTTCGAGGTGCAACAAGGGAGGCGAGAAGATGACACACTGCATTCATAAGGAAATCTCTAGAGCCTGGAGCAGTTTGTTCCAAACTCTCAATTCATGTGAATATCTCAACCTGGTGTAAACCTAAACTTGATGAGCGCTAAATGCCCTGACGTTATGGTACACGGAATCCTAAAGAAGGTCAGAGTCAGCAAGGCTCTGTGATGATGGTTAGTTCTGTCATTAATTAGACGATTTGTGCTGTTTCGTTTCAGTTGGAATCTACACTACCGTTCAAAAGTTTGAGGTCACTTTGAAATGTCCTAATTTATGAAAGAAAAGCACTGTTTTTGTCAATGAAAATAACTTTAAACTAATCAGAAATACACTCTGTACATTGCTATATGTGCTAGCTGTAGATGTCTGGTTTTTGGTGCAATATCTTCATATGTAAGTGTATAAAGGCCCATTTCCAGCAACTGTCACTTTAGTGTTACAATGTGTTTGCTAATTGTGTCAGAAGGATAATGGATGATTGGAAAACCCTTGTTTGATCATGTTAGCACTGCTGAAAACTGTTTAGCTGGTTAAAGAAGCTGTAAAACTGACCTTCCTTTCAGCAGGTTGAGAATCTGGAGCATCACATTTGTGGGGTCAATCAAACACTCAAAATGGTCAGAAGTAGAGAACTTCCATGAAACTCGACAGACTATTCTTGTTCTTAGAAAAGAAAGTGTGAATTTTCACGGAACACACAAAATTGTCTAGGTGACCCCAAACGTTCAATCGGCAGTGTGCAACTCAAGGCAATGAAAGGATCAAGGTCTTTAGTGAATGTGTTGCGCCGTTCTCATCTCCACAAAGACGTGTTTCCAAGAGAGATCAAGTCCTCCAATTGATTATTGACCAGGGGCTCTTACAATGTCATGTGCTGTTAGTTAAAAAATAATCATAATAATAAGTCTATGTGAGAGTGTGATGCTCTCGGCTTGACAGGGGGATTGTCGAGAGCACTGCCTGAACAGGCTAATTGGAATGAATGAAAGATTTGAATTAAGGAAGGTCAGAGTGCAGCTTCTTCTCATAATCGCTTTTTTTCAGACAAGTGCCTGTTTCCCATTGAGGTTGAATTAAGCAGTTTAGTAGGTCACTATGTGTCAGTAGCGCTTTGACCTGCCTTTCTTGGCAAATTTGAGCTTTACATTCGACTCCTTGCCCTTTACTAAAAGCAAATCCCCAGAAACAATATGGAGCTGCAGCCTCTCAATACTTTCCAGTATGCTATTGAAAGACTGCCACCGGTTAATCCAGGGACTCTTGAATCTTTGGCCATTGATCTGGTGGGAGGTTCATTTAGCAACAGACAGAAACTTGATGAACTTGTTTTCGTGGCCAAATTGATGCTAGTGTGGCCATCACCTGCTGGTTGCCAGGCTCAGCATCTATTCCTTTCACACTGATTCTCTGAGGGATTTGTGTGCTGAAACTCTGGCACAGGAGGTGAGAGACATGCACCACTGCTTGTTGGCTTGACTGTGAAGAAAATAGAGATGTGAGACACGAAAATGGAAGACATGAAAAGTTAAGGGATGGGGAAAAACAATGTCCATGGTACAAGAAGAAACAGCATCCTAGAATTCTTTTCTATGCGACACAGTTCCAGCTGAGAAAAGACAAAATCAAACATCAGAGTTGTAAAGAGTACCAGGAAATCATACTTTTAAAATTGGATACTTTACGATTTTCACTCAAGTCTTCTTGTTATTTTTACAGTAAAGTATCCATACAATTTTAAAGTACTTACGTATTTTACTTGTGCTGGATTTAGGCAAAAAAAAAACACACCAAGAAGTGTAAGCGTCCATTGAAATGTAGTGGAGTAAAAAGTTCTCATATTACTCTGTATTCAAGTAAAGAGTAAAAGTACCTTATATTTATTTTTTTACTCAAGTACTCTACAGCACTGACAAACATTGATGCTCCTTACAAAAACGTATAGTTTAACTATTGCAAATTCCTAAAGGATGGTTGTTGAAATACAAAATGTTTATACCCCATTATACAAACAACTGATGAATTGATCCACTGAAGATTCATTGATGCTGCTGTATCTTTGTGGCAATGTTTCGCATCCTTGTTTCACAACGGTGGATCTATTATTATCTGAGAGTGATGCCTCGCCGTTAGGGAGGTCTGTCCTGATGGTGAGATGACACACCTTCACTTAACCCTGTTAGAGACCTCCTGCCTTTCTAGAAATAGGCTTCTGGTGAGTTGTTGTTGGGAAGGGTGCACACTGATTTGCCTCGCCCCGTGTGGGCTTCGCGTGGTGTGTCATTGCACATCTTTTTTTCCAGTGTAAAGCATACACATTAAACCTAGCACGAGCTGTACCTGTAACAAAGCCTCATGTTAGTAGTAAGATAATCAAACACGAAATCTAGTTTTTCAGGGCTATAAAACTATGATAAGAGATGTATATGCCGTATTTACTTGAATATAATCACAATTTTTTCACAATTTTAGACACTCAAAAACATGGGTGGTGTTATATGCACATATTACAAATACTGTATGTGCAAAAATATAAGAGTACATTTTTCCACATTTTAAGTCAGGAGCAATCACAAATAAATAAATATATGTTGTCTTTATGGAGCGGTCTGCTTATGCTTTGTATCCTTTTTTCTTTCTTTAATTAACAATGACAGAAATACAAATATTGCCTAATAAATAACTAGATATAATGATTCTAATGATGATTCTAAGGGTCAGATTACTGCTTCATTTATATAAATACATTTATTTCCCGCAGCTCAATCTGATAAAAGTCTTCAAGTCCTTTATTTTGAAAGTCTTTAAATGTATTATTATCTTTATTAACAGTTACACAATCCACACATTTAAATTTGGTGCCCAGTCTAGATCTGCTAGCGATTTTCCTGTGTCTAATCTAATTTCCGTTATGGTCTTTCATCAGTGGCGAGAACTTTGTTGGTCAGGCTCCTTTAAAACTATAAAAAAATACTCAGTCTGGGTCATCTAAGGCTTTTCTGTGTATTTATGTATTATTTATGAACAACATACAGTATGATGCAATGATTGAGTATGCTGTGCTGAAAAGATGGAATTTCAATCTAGACTTTCAAACTACATGTTTACTGCATCTGATTTACGAATCATATATGCAGAACATACGAGCGCTTGGAACCCAACTGAGGAAAGAATCTTCTCATATTGCGTTTTTTTTTTTTTAACTGTCCAACCTTTTTTTTTCTCGACCTGACTAAATCTTTGTTTTATTCAGTTTTGCAGCCCTATACACAGCCATGTTTAATGCTTGCTTAATACGACCTTTCAGAAGAAATCCTCTGTCTAGGGATTCTCTCCACATGATTTCTACCAAAAGGCCACATTTGTGTGAGTTTAGCCCCTGATAGTGAACCTAAGCAGGGAAACTTTTTTCAAGCTCATCCTACAGATAAGCGCTCAAAGCTGGAAGAGATGATCACCATGACTGAAAAGACTTAAAGGCAGTGTGTCAATCCTCTTCAGCACATTCACCTTATCAATTGAGCTTTTTTGTGTTTTCCATGAAGTCTATTGCCAATTTATTTGTCACACGTACAAGTTTTGATTCATTTCGGCCACTTGGGAATTTTTTCTTAGTCTTGTTCTTAATAGAATTCCATTAAATACAGTTATTTACAGCTCTTCATTAGGACAATTTGTCAAACTATTTAAGTGTTACATTTTATAATAAATCTATAGTGTTCAATTTTTTTTTAATTCCCGTTCAGCTCGTATTGCTGTATTTACAATACAGTTATTTTCCATGTACTCTTACAATGCATAAAGATCTATTTAGGCGAACTAGAGTCCTATTCTGAACCAGTATATATATAGAAAAATTACATTTTCCACATGTATGTGAATGAGTGTTTCTGTATCTTTCACTGTTCATGTCTTCGGCCTGTGCAAAGTCGTTTAGAAAGTTTTTATTAAAAGTTTTTGTCTCAGCACTATTTCAATGTTTTTTTACACTTAGTATAAAACAACATATTTTCTATTCTGCTTGATGCACTGAATGTATAGAGAATTAAAATTGCGTATACTAAGAACTTAGCACTTAATAATATAGTAAGAATACAGCAGTTTGTAAAGAAAATTGACCAAGAAAACTAAATAAAAAGAGGAATATACAAAAGTGTAAAAGGGAATCATTACTAAATAAAAACAACTTGGCAATAAAATACATCACAAATATAACTCAAGTAATTATGATTATGATTATGTATTGTTTAGCTTTGATTGTTCAACATATGCTTGGTCTAAAGTAACCACTGAACAACGTTTTTTTTGTTTTGCTTTGTTTTTTTCTGTACATGTGTACGAGACTGTGAGATTTTCTTTTTCTTTTAGAAAAGCGCAACTCCCGAAACACTTCATTCTGTGAAAAAGAGAAACTCCACCAAGGTAGACCATTGCAAAAATGACATAACCGAAATAAGCAGAGCGATTTTCATTGGGTTTCGGGCTCCTACATCCCCACCCGTCCCTACAGACTGATCTCCCACGCGAAATGTGACAGAAGCACCAGGGGAGAGATGGATAGGAATAGATCTGTATGAATCACACACAGTGCAGCGCTGTCAATGTCACTGCCATCATTCCCCTGCGGACTTGAAAACTAACTAGGTTACCTTGGATCACTGATTCTTTTCTCCTTTATGTTTCTTCTCTCCACACATCTTGGATTCCTCCATCAAGCTGTCTGGGGACTAATCAAAGTCCACAATCTCTTCCTGGGCCGACCTAACACCCATCTGACCAGCTTTGCCCTGCACTCAGACTCAAAGTGAGTGAGGTGAGTTTCGTCGTATGGCCACTAGGGGCAGCCTTCAAGATGTTTCGGGGGGAAAAAAAATCACTAACAATCGGAGAACGAAAAAAATACACAAACAAATAACAACGTAACTTTTGTTCAAGAATATACTGAACAATAAAAGCTATAGAATGTTGCTGAATTTTCCTAATTGTATTTGTTATTTTTTTTGTACTGCCAGATTGTTTTTTTTTGTATGTATTCTCTTTTAAACTTTAGTATATTTATCTTTTTATTCTTTGTATGTTTTGTTTACTAAGTGCTATATTTGTCTAGCAAATTGTGTGGAGATTAGCAGAAAAAGGCTCATTTAAATACTTGACATGGTATATTCATTGAACATATACGTTTTTGACTAAACGTAATAATAAAAAAATATATTGAATACATTTAGACAGCAAGAAAGGGTCCTTGGGGTCGGTTTCGACTAAAATGATGGAAGCGCTTGTTCTCAGTTGGCCAGTCATCGTAGAGATAAGTGTCCAGACAAAGACAAGACGTCGTGGAAAAAAATCCCACATCTATTGGTTCAATTTATAAGGGGTAAAAGACATGGGCAAATATGCAGTGCTGAGATTGCTTCAGTATCTGCCGGGTTTTGAGGCTGCTGGTTGCACAGATTAGGTTACGGGGTCAAGAGATATTGGTTGTCCAGATGCTGACATCTGCCTGCAGTCAAAATCCACTGTCTTATTACTTTTGCACCAACATATTTCGCCCTCCCATCACATCTTGTGTCCTTTTCGGACTCTTCGGTAATTGCCTTGTTGAGGATTTGTTGTCCATCATAAACTGGCCAGGATTGGATAGGCCTAACAGTGGCCAGCCCTGGAAACAGATGTCTGAGTCACCGGCCTCCATTAGTCCGGCCTGTTGGCCAGAATAGCTCATTCCTCCAGACTGGCTTCTAGACATCAGACTCTCTTCTCACATTTATCTAGGCAGAGTAAGAGTTTAACAGCATGATGGAGAGACAGACAGGGAGACGCTGGGTGTCTTAATGACAGGACATGTTGCCACAGTCTTTCTGTAACTCATTCTGGTTCTTGTAAATTTTACCGCCGGTTCTCTAGCCGTGCCTTTCTACTTTCAACTCTCTGAGGCTGAAGATGCTGCGCCAAAGTTGTTATTTTAATGGAATTTCGAGGCCACAACACTGGAAAAAAAATTCTAACCCACTGTGGCTTTAAAACTCGAGACATTTATTTCTAATGATTTTAGGCTTCAGCTCAGCTTAAATAATCAATAAACGCAGCTTTATAGGCATGTAAGAGGCCTTCGGTTATCTTCTGAATTATTTTTTTTTCTAGCTGTAAAGGACTTGAAGACTCTTATCTGATTGAACTGTGTGAAAGTTCTGCCACCACTTTTGAGAGTCCTCATACATACACTTGTTTGTTCACTAAATACTGTAAGCAGTGTTGTCAGAGTATAGATACTCGCATGTGGATACAAGAGTTATAACAAACTTCTGTGAAGTAAAAATATCAACTGAAACGTTTTACTCAAGTAAAAGTGGTTTGAACTACTTGAAATATAAAAGTAAAAGTAATGCAAGGAAACAAATTCCATAAAAAATGAAATATTGAATGGTATAGGACTATATTGTTTAGAAAATTAATGCATTTTATTATAACGCAAACACATTAAAGGATCATATATCCACACTACTAAGCATTAACGCTTTTCATAATGGGAAACTTGATGACTTCAGAAGCTTGTCATCAATGACCTTTAATGGAATGATGTAGCAAATAATATTTTTTTAATCATTTACCATTATGCTTTGTTCCTTCGCAACTGGTTCTCAAAATTCCTTCAAAATAAAACCACAACGTTTGAGACCTGGTCAAAAATACCCACAAGCCCTCAAAGGTCCTCACTTTATTATAGAACATTCAGGGTTTCACTGTGACACACACACACTCTCTCTCTCTCTCACACGCGGTGGTCTTGTGTAGTCTTGACCCTAACCACACTAGGCCTGTGATTAGCAGAAAGTGACCTGCTCTTGTTTTACTAGGGCACATTGTGGAGCAGATTGGTGCTGTGGAGGTTGGCATTCTGGTGCCAGGGACCCAGTGACTGGCAGCATAATGTAGCCCACGAGAGGATGTGATCCTCTGAGACACTAATGAGAGCAGAGCACCTGTTAATGCGGACAGTCTCCACAGGCACCTGGGGAAAGTGATCGAGTGAGAGTGAAGACAGAACCATCTAGAATCTTCAGTCATCCCCCTCTCTCTCTTTCTCTCTCTCTCAAACTCAAACTCTCTATTTAAATATTTTCCTGGTTTAGTTTACTCGTCTAAACTACTTTTTATTTAGTTTAGTAACCATGGTGTCATTTTTTTGGTCAAGCTAAAATATGTATTTGAAGAGTACATTCTGCAAAAAAAAGCAAAAGTTAGCTACGCTGAGTTGTACTAGAGGTTATAATATGTAATATGCATATTAATTATAAATAAAGTCTATAATGATAATAAGCATTACTAGCATTCATTCATTTTTACATTTTACAATTACTTTTGCCTTCTAGCAATATTTTTGTGTTCAGATAACTTTGTACCGTACTAAGCGCCAATTTATATTATAGATTTTTATAGAATCTGTATTATAGTGACTGTTGTTCTAACTGTTAAACTAACCAATCAAAACAATAAGATAGACTTTATTGATCCATAATGAGGAAAACCAGATAATACACTATATGAATAGCATTCATAGTATCATAACTACCAATTATTTCTAAATTATTTTGATGGCACAATAATGGCACATTGGTGGATAAATCAATCAATCAATCAATCAATCAATCAATCAACCAACCAACCAACCAACCAACCAACCAGCCCATCAGAAAAAGTAATTAAAGCTTTGCGTTAAAATGCACTAAATGTAATGAGTTTGTGTATTTATTGCATTTGAACTCAATTATGCAGCGCAGTTTGAAAAAGTTTAGTTTCCTCACAATTCTCCTCACGCTCATTTGCACATTAATTGCTGTCGAAACTGAAATGTTGCTCTTGCATTATTACCTTAAGAGCAACTAAAATGTTGATGAAGTTTGAGTCGAGCCATAAAAAAGACCTTTGAATTAAGCAATTGACCGCTCACTGTGTTTTTCCCCAATCTGATTTTAACTGCTCCTCTGATGTAGAGGATAAGCTGAAGATCCCCCCGGCCCCCTGCCCTGCTCAAACCAGCATCTGAAATCACATCATCTGTAACCTGCAAGAAAAGGGCAAGACACTGTGGAATCTTTTATTAACCAGCTAACCTCTGTGTGTGTGTGTGTGTGTGTGTGTGTGTGTGTGTGTGTGTGTGTTTGTGTGTGCACATGTTAGTTTTTTAGCACAAAGTGGGGTCCTATGGTGACCTTAGTATGGGGTCCAAAAATTGGAAGGCCAGTTTGAGGGTTAAGGTGGAATTTTAAATCAAATCAAATCATCTTTATTTATAAAGCACTTAAAAACTACCGAGGTCAACCCAAGTGCTGTACAAAAAGCACATAAAACAACCAATGTTTGAAAATTTTATAGTAAAATGTAAATAAAATTGCGGCCTATGAAATAATAAGTAAAACCCAGTAAACATGCAGGATCTCATACCGTGTAAAAGGCCAGAGCATGAAAATGTGTTTTTAAAACTGACTTAAAAACAGGTAATGATGGCGTAAAAAGAGCGAGCAGCTCGGTGAGGTAAAATGGGGCTAGACCGTTTACAGATTTAAAAACAAATAAAAGTACCTTAAATGAACTCTAAAATGCACTGATGCACCGATGCTCCAATGCAGAGAGGCCACGATGGGCGTGGTCCAATGGCCACGATGGCCACGATGGGCGTGATGTGCTCCCTCTTGCAGGCGAAGTTGGAGAATTCTGGATTTGCTGGAGAAGAGCGAGCGACGCCTGGCCGTATAAGGCATTGCAGTAATCCAGCCAAGATGTGATAAAGGCGTGGATTAACATTTCGAAGTGCTGGTGTGTCACCATGGGCTTCACTTTAGCCAAACGCCTAAGGTTAAAAAAGCTCATTTTTATAACCGCACTAATTTGGGCATGTAGTTTTAAGTCGCAGTCTACCTTAAATCCCAGATTGGAGACTCAAACTGGGATAAGGATTCTTATTCTACCAAGGAGCCCTTTCCAGTGCCATTTGGACTGAACACTACGACCTCTGTTTTCTTACAGTCAAACTTCAAAAAACTCAATGGCATCCAGTCCTTGATGTCTTCTAGACAAGACAAGAGCAAATGTATAGAATTTAAGGCTGTTATGTGTTTCTATGGTCTTCGTAAAGCAGGTGGGGTTCTGATTTTTTGGCTTTATTTTTAGTGCAAAGAACGTATTGTTTTGTAAATCAAAATTGGGACCCCACAATGATATAAAATGCAAGTGTGTGTGTTTATATATGCGTGTTTGGTTCTACACTGATTTTTGTTTTCCTTTATTGATACGCAGTTAAGCAAAGTTATTCTTAATTTAGTCTATCAGTTGTGTTACTTTGTTTGCCAGATTTATTTATTTTCTTTAACAAAATGACCACCAGACAGTGCAGGTGGCTCTTCTGCTGTGTAAAGATTTAGTGAGAAAGCTATAAGCAAACTGGCAGACAGACAGCTAGTGTTGTCTGAGATCATATCACACACTATTACCCGCTTCTGAAATCCGCTCACACCTAGCACCTTTCTTTGGACACTAGTAAAATCCTGTGCGATGGGAAATGGGAAATGTCACCCTGTCTGTGTTATATATAGTAAGGATTGCAGCGCTTTGCACAGATTTAAAGCTTGTCGTGTTAGATATGATTGGCCAAACGAGTGTCTGGGCGTATCAGTGATAGGTTGAAGGGTGTTGGTAGAATGTTGACAGTCTCCGCTGCGGAATTATTTCTCATATACTGGAGTGACAGGGTATATCATCCCCCAGACAGAGATGCTGCGGTTCAATCACACACCTATAGCCCAACACCTCGGCTCTGTCTCTGTAGCCGAGCAGCACAGCAGCATTATTAGGGTGTGCACTTTAGTCTCTCCGGTCACTTCACACTTATTAACAAAGAAGGATTTTATCAACCAATTTTCTTAGTCTGTTTTATTTATATATTACATTGTATTTTGCCCGAGGAGACTGGCATCAGTGAGCCAGAAGGTCGTCTAAGGTTTATTTTCCTCTCGCCCTCCGTCAGAGTTTTTTTCTTCCTAGCCACTGTCGTATATGTTTCTCGCTCACTGCTCAGAGCCACAGTAAAAATACTGTTGAACACTGGACATAACGCAACCATTCACACATCTGCTATAGGACTGTCTACGGACTGGGACAAGCTCTTTTATAAATAAACTGACCTTGAATTTATTATATAGTAAAATGATAGTAAAATAGAAAAATGTATTATAATTAACAATCATTATACTATTTTTAAATGTCTTTCATTTGTTTCTTTCTCTATTCATCTGTTTATCTGACTGTCTGTCTGTGTATCTGTCTGTCTGTCTGTTGTTCCATCCAGCCATCTTTCATTTGTTTAACTTTCTGCCTGTTTATCTATTTGTCTTTATACCTATTCTTTCTTCAATCTTTCAGTTGTATCTATTGTATCCATCCCTCCCTCTAACCCTCCCTCTATCCCTCTCTTGCTTCCTCTCTCTCTGTCCTACATTATATTATCCATCTTTCTTTTGTTTTACCTTTTGTCTGTTTTCACTATCCATCTTGTCTATCAACCTGTCCTTCTTTCCATCTATCTTTCATTTGTTTATCTCTCTGTCTGTTTGTCCGTCTATCTATTCAAACTGTCTATCTTCCTGTCTGTCTATTCTTAGTGTCTTTCTGCTGCATCTAATTATATTTTTCTATCTATCTGTTTTGATTTCTGTCTGTCTGTCTGTCTGTCTGTCTGTATGGTTGTCTTTTCAGCCGTTCTTCTCTTTTCTTGTGTGCCACATTCTTCTGAGCGTGTGTGTATTAGACTCTAGTCTATGCTATAGATTTTTGAATCACCAGTTGTTGACATGTGTCTGCAGAGATGCAAGCAATAAAGAAATGTAAGTAATGGCTTTTCACACTTCAGCTTAAAAGCTTTTTTTATTTTTTCTCGGCCTAGGGTGAAGAATGCTCTTCCATGTAACTCCCCAGAGTGACATCGACAATAGGATTTAACCCACACAACCGTGCGTCCTTCATAACGGTATTACCATTGATGTTTGGCACAAGGGGCTTGAAGAAAGATCTATAGAGCAGTTTCTATTTTGTAGCGCACTAAAGATTAAATGTTTCTCCTTATGTGTTATTTATTGTAAATACAAGTTAATGGAATTCTGGCATTCTGTCAAAGTATCGTTGACCTTTCCTTCTATTTAACCGGTTTTATATAACTCCATTTGTGCTGGTTATCTAGCAATATTTCCAGATCCGTTTTTAATTAAAATTTCTCCAAGCGTCTTAATTTTTCCGGGGGATTGTGAGCCAAACTCGGCCCCTCCGGTCAATTTGTCAGTTTTCCAGCATGGCGAGGGCACCTTGGGGCTGACTGCTGGTCATTTCTCTGTGTTTGACAGGCCTCTCACTAGACCAGGGAGAAACTAATGCGTTCCGCTCGGCAAGCACCTCTACACAACCCTGTCATAGCCGCTCATTAGTCAAACGCTGCTTCTCGGCAAACGTGACACCGATCGCTCCCTACATGTCCAGAAGCAGCTTCTCCCACCGGTGGATGGCTTTTAGAGATCTTCCAGAAGGTTGGTGAGGGACAACAAGACTTACAAAATATTGGATTTAACCTCAACCTCCGACATTGCATCAACGATTTAGGCACTAAGAAATGTATACTGGCTTTGTTTGGATAAAGCCAGACTCAGCATATATAAACTTGCATGTGTGTGGTTTTGTAATGTATATAATGCATAAGAATCAGACCAGTTGGTCAAATGGAACTGGACCGATCAAAACAATCGTGTTTACTTTTGTAACTGCTAAGTAGTTTTTTCATAAAGTTAAGATTTGTTTTATATCATTTATATCACATATTTGTATATTACATCATAAAACAAGAACAAAATGTATTATTCATACTGCTCTACAGATTGGAATGAAACTGGTTTGTTTTTGATTGGACAAAAAAAAACATTGACTGATGTAAGCTATGCCATGCTAGCAAGGCCCAATTTATACAAATTTTTAGGAATACTTGTCTTAATAACTTACTACTTTGTACAAAATGTTAACAAAATTGGGAAAATTGTACATACCAAAATTCATGTCAAATAATTGAAGTAATACACGATGTATTTGTCAGCTACAGAATCTCAGATTTATTTTGGAAAAATAACAAGAATCTATGTTTTTGATATAAATAGTTTCTAGTTTAAGTGCAAAAGTCTTTAAAGCATCTATCAGCTTTCGGATCAGTGTGTGAGCTCAGTGTGTTTGAAGATGAGCGACTTGAGATGTTTTTTTTTTTTTGTGCAGTGGTGATATACTTTAGTGATTTGAAAAACTGCACTAATGGCCCTATTTTTACTTTTTTTAGGTATTATTTTTTACAAGCAATAGAGAGCTCGTGTTCATACTGTGGCTTGATTTAAAACTTGCATTATTGCATCGTCATGTAAAAAACAAAAATACAAAACAAATGTATGCAAATATGTTACTACATTTTTCATCCTAATGAAACATTTATTCGAGAAGAAAGCCTAGAAAACTGAAACTAATCAAGAGGAAAAATCCATGTAAAATAATAAATGAAAAGCACATGTCTTTTGTTTATGTATTTACGTGAAAAACAATAATTTCAAATATAATTTACGCTTGTTGAATACAAAATTATCAGCCTCCTTACAAAAGTCATTGTTTTAAACGTGGATCAAAAGTGCTTTTAACACGATCAAAAACTAAAATAACAAATTTACAATAACACGTCTAACTACGATGCTTTTAGTTTTCCAGCAACAATTTAGCATCTAGAAATTCTGTTAGTTTATTTGTTTTTGGGCATCAATAGCTGAACCAGTCTTTCCATTGCTTTGACACATGTGAGAGCTGTTCTGCCAAAGCGACAAATCAACAAAGTAACACTAAGTGTGTCATTGAATATCAAGGCCAATGTTAATGCCAGAAGAGCAGCTGCTCGCCACAGACTCGCTGTAAAAGCCACACTCCGCTCATGCCAACTCCAAAACCAAGGCTGCTCCGTATCAAGCAAGCTTTCTTGATTTTCACGTCTGGCCATTATTTCCAAAGACAAACACTGTCTCATTTATTTCGGCAAGATGAGAATGAGACACAACAAGGTATGGCCAAAGAGAACGTAAGCGTTTTAGTGTGTCATCTCCCTGAGGAGAACCTGAGGAGCTTTTGTGGGTCCTGTTATTGATTTAGCACAGTCTAGGTCCTGCTTTCTTCCTCCTGTAATGAGAAGACCGGGGATTGAGACTACAGAAGAGAAAATAACTCAGAAAATAACATCTATAAAGACAGCCAATTTACACAATTCCTCCGAAATGAAAGATGGGCAGCAACTGAAAGTTTTCAGCCAGCAAACTTTTGTGACAAGCACAGAGATCTCCGTGAGACCATGTTTGTGTCTGTTCTCTCTTTTGAGGCGGCCATCTGTAAAAAGCACCTGCCTGTTAAAGTGTTTTCTTTTGAGACTTGCCTTTAAATTGACTTAATATGCTGCATTGGCCATAAACCATGACTATAAACTGTCTTTTTGGGTCTATAAACCTAGCCAAAATTATAAAAAAAAGATTGCCTTGGTTTGTTGTTGTTTTAGCGTCTGATGTGGATCATATGGCAGGATTTGATAAACAGAAATTAAAAGTACGAGATGACATCATTCTGGTAAAATGTATTTTAAATGTCTTAACCCTCCTATTATATTCAGTTCAAATTGACCTGTTTTCAGAGTTTAAAAATATTTAGAAATTACTTAAAAGTATTTTTCCAGTTTAAAGCTTCTCCTGCTTTGCTTTTTTGGTGAAATTATGATGTAACAAATATAACGATTCAGTTCACATATTTGTAACACCCTGCTACATGTTTATGTTACAAAGATACAGTTTGGGTCAAATTGACCAATGTTAAAAGTTGAAAAAAAAAAAAAAAAAAAAAAAACCCACAAATACTTTTTCACTTTGAAACGTTTCCTGCTTGTCTTAGTTACTGTAATTTACATATAAACAAAAAATGATTCAGTTGACGTATTTGTAACGCCTGCTACATGTTACATGTTCTGATCAGTTTGACCCTTCAGACAAATTGGGAGACAATGAGTCTGAAAGTTCAAAAACTAATTGTATTTTTGCAACGAGACAAAAATGCGCCGCAGTCTCAGACTTACACGCTCTCTCACACACACACACACACACACATACACACATACACAGACACACACATGTTTGATGCTTCTCTGAAACAAACATAACAGAAGGGTTAAATGTTAATGTAAAAAGATGATTAATGTGAAACACTGTAAAAATAGGATGAATCTGATATCAAAGAAAACCAGTGAAATAACTTTGAAAAAAAGAAACATTAGTATGCACAAATGACATAATCACACAAATGAATTGTATTCTTTGGCATTTACCGCGTTACAGTTGGCAATTCTTTTAAACAATTTCACAGAGAGCATGATAAGAACAAGAAATACTCATTAAAATCTTTGTCCAGACATTCATTTAATCTTGCAATTTTAAAACCTTGTTTTAACAATACGATTGAGATTTTATGTGACTAATCATGTCTCATCAATCATGGATCAGATGGCAGGACTTGATAAACAGAATTTAAAGTACGGTATTTCCAATTCGTTAAAATGAATCTCTTGATTTTTAAAAGAAGGCTAGTTTCATACATACATTATGAAAACAAAATGTTGGTCAAATTATTTTAAAATGTCTTAAATGTTAATGTAAAAAAAGGCAAAATGTGAAACAATGCGCTATATCTGATAACAAAGAAACACCAATTGAATACAAAACAGACAAAACTTAGAGAAATGGATAAAAAAGAAAACAATCACACAAATGCATCGTAGTCTTTGGCATTTACCGTGTTACGCTTGGAAAACCCTTTTACACAATTTTAGACAAAACATAAAATACAGAAACAACACTGATCTACTACATTCATTTAATCTTGCAATTTTAAAACCTCGTTTTAACAATAAGATTGAGAATTTTCTGTGACTGTAATGTCTTACATAGCATGGGCCATAATTCATCCCTATGAATGTTTTTTTTGGGTCTATAAAAACCAAACCAAAGTGATAACAAATTGGTTTGGTTTATTGTTGTTTGAGCATCTGATATGGATCATATGGCAGGACTTGATAAACAAGAATTAAAAGTACGATGTGATTCGTAAAAATGGCCAAACGAACGTCTAGTAGCCTCCAACTCGCACACACCAGCCTAATTGGACTTGGCTTTGTGCTCTACTGATTTCCATCATTAAAATCCTGCCTTTTTCACACAGACCCAGCCTATGTGGCGTTGCTTTGGGAAGCTGTGGCCAAAGTTAGCATGACAGCTAGTGCTAATGATTCCTCTAGAGAGCCATGTTGGAACAGTTAACAATGCATGTCAAGAGATAAAGTTAATGATTTGACTCTTTATCAAAGTAACCACAGCTCCTCAAAACATTAATAATTGCCTCAAGTAAACGCGAGCGCGTTATATTCATATGCATTATCCCAAATTGATCTCCTGCTGTCTTCCTGTTGGCGGCGGAAGTTTGAGCCAGAGTTGCAAATGAGTTTAATGTTTGCCAGTTGTCATCAGATAGAAATGTGCTGGGCTATTTAGCGTCTGCTTATCTTATGCTGACACGCTTCCATTCAAACGCAAAAGCCTTTAGATGTCGCCGAACAGAATCCTTCCTCGCTTTTGTGGCGCGGAGTTCATTGTCAGGTAGATGCTCAGAGGACTTGTCGTCTGATTGGATTTTGTTGACCTAAGCACACTATACAGAACACTTATCAACACATGACCAGATCGAGCTTGTCATACATATTGTTGGATCTGATGAGAGGCAACGGAGCGACACAATGGCGTTTAAATTGAATCGTCTAGCGGGAGAGTGGGACCAGCTAGAAGACTTCATAAACAAGGGTGACAATGACACACCATATGCTGATAGCCAGGAATGATGGCTCAGAAACGGTGACATGTACATGCCGTGCCTTATAGGCGTTTAAATTTGACATATGGCTGACGCGGGCTTTCATTTTACACCGTTGTTGACTTTGTGGCGTCCTTGAAGTTTGGGAAGCCTCTGACTCCGCTGATGCTAGATTGTGAGCATGACACAGACACAGCAAACAGGAAACTTTGTTTTTATATATTGATATATTTCTAAGTAATTACAAAATGGTAAAAACAAAAACAAAAAAACAATACATTTCGCATAATTTTTTGCAACTACTTTTAAAAACCTCCGTCTTTGCCAATTTTTTGTAATTTTTTTTTTTTTGTAATTTTAAGGCAGAGGTTATAACTGACTTTTTGTAAAGTTTAGAGTAAATGAGGTGGGGAAGGGGAATATTTTGAGTAAGTAAAGAGAGAACATATTGTTTTACATGTAAGTCAATCATGGGTGCCACACTATGATATAAATGCTAGTGTGTGTGTGTGTGTGTGTGTGTGTGTGTGTGTGTGTGTGTGTGTGTGTGTAGGTTTCAGTTTAACTTGGCTATTTTGCTGTGTTTTTTAATTGAAGAGCTTTTGGATTTTACGGTGCTTTAAATTACTTCGCTTAGAATATGTAATGTGGTAAATAAAAGCCAGTTGATAAAGCGAACCACTTTTATTTTACAAATCTAAAAGCTATGAGACAAGCCAAACAAAAAAAAAAACAATCAAAGAAATCCAGCAAGAAGTAAAATAAAAGAAATAGACACAATTACAAAACAATTTGGCATTGAGAGTTACACCCATTAAAAATAGCACACAAAAACAAGTACAGGAAAATAAAGGTAGGGAAATACTCATTTAGTTTTAACTCACTAGTTTTAACTTCAAGATGGAGATTTTCTGTGACTATAATCATGTCTTACCATTTCTTACCAAAGTCTTTTTGTCTTGAATTATTCAGAATAAATATCAAATGACTTGTGCAGTATTTTAGGAGAAAGGATCGTCATTAGTCATGCTTTCCATCTCTAACTGACATTTAATTCCTACAAAAAAATTATACTAATAATAGTTTAGTCATTCAAAAGTCTTTTTGGCCTTTGCTTGATCATTCGTTTTTGTGGAGACATTTCTAAAGAAAGGGGGTGTGATGTAGAAGACGCTGGTCCTCGAGAGGAGTGAGATGACACACATGGAGACTCTCGTTCTTCTTCATTCTATACTAAAGCATGCTGATCATGGTGCCTTGGGTGACACCGTTTTCATATTTCATCAGGAGCCACGGACACATCCAAATTTGTCTCCCTTAAACACACACATGCTGCTGGATTGTGTCATTTATTGATGCGGGTGCTTTTTTAAACAGACCATCGCTCACTCTTCTTCTTCCATTTCTTATTATTTTAGCATGCACAATTTTCTCTACGTCCGGGCTGAAGCGATTCCCTGCCCAGAATAAGTGTTGTCATTTAAAATTTTTAGAGTTTTTGGAAGCAAATGGATCAATTTTTTTGCTATAAATATTGCAACCCATCGTCAAATCAAAAAACACTTTGGACACCTTTCTTTTTTAATGACTCTGTTTTTCCAAATTCCGCATAGCGTCTTTGAGTTGGTCTGCGACTGAGAACTTGAACTTGAATTTGAACTGTCAAGAAAGACAGAGACACATGGGTACCATCTGGCTGGCACAGGAAATGTCCAACATCTTCACGCACCAAGAGATGAATGAGCTCTGAGACTGTGGGTCTGACTTTGGTTGTGAAAATTGATCATGAATCAGTGGAAATTGCTAAGCCACATTGTCTTGGAAATCTGTACCTTGTGATTAAACATGTAAGCATTTAATATAACCTATTCTATAATCTAGTCTAATCTAATATAATCTAATCTAGTCTAATATCATCTAATCTAATATAATCTAATATCATCTATTCTCTATTATTATCTAATCTAGTTTAGTCTAGTCTAATATCAGAGTTTCCTTTGATTCTTCAGATCAGAAATCACGTGTCATTAACATAATTTCTCTGAAAGTTTCTCAAGTCTTCTATTGTTTAGAACTGACTGAGGACTCAGTAGAAGACTCAAGGTCTTCTATCTGTTTTACAACTATTGCTTTTTTTTTCCTCCACAAAACGGCAAGAACTTTCCCGATTAAGATGCTTCACTTTTGTTGAAAACTTGTTGACAGTTTTCCAAGTTGGGTATTAAGAAAGTTGTTCTGTTTTTATGGTTTTTTTGCTTTTGTCGTCTTATTTTGTCTGAACACGTCTTTCTGAATGTATTTTCACACGAGCTGTCCAGTCCTAGACTGCTGGAGATCGGCGTTCTTGCAGATTTGACATCTTTTCCATTTCTACTTTTCTCCCAATTCTCATCTCTCTTCTTGCTTTCAAATCGGAATTGCTTGCTTGTGCAGTTTTTACCTCGCATTTGCATTTGAAGATGAGGATGTAGCTTAAAATTTAGCTGTACTTGTCCATATTTCTCATTTACAATGACATCTTGGAAACATATTAGAGATGGCAGAGAGAAACACACACACACGCACACATATACACACACACACACACACACACACACACACACACACACACTTTTGGGTTATTTTCCAGACCCTAATTCTTCTAAACAAATATTTGCTCAATTGGAGAAAACTGAAGAACTGGTAGAAACCCACGTGAGTACAAGGACTATGAAAATTATATATATTTTTTTACACTTTACTGCCACTTTTTTTTACTTGCACGGTTACAATTGTTGCACAGTTCATGGCACGTTTTTGTATATTTGGTTAGCCACTTTTTGCACACTCTGCTTCCTATTCACTTGTGTATAATCCAACCACTGTATATTCCCATGCACCTGTATATTTCTCATTACTGCACTGTCTACTTCCTTGAACCTTTATATTTCTATATCCTATATTTATTTATATCTCATTTGTAAATATACCTAATATGA
Organism: Paedocypris micromegethes; assembly: GCA_028031935.1. Lineage (NCBI taxonomy): Eukaryota > Metazoa > Chordata > Actinopteri > Cypriniformes > Paedocypris > Paedocypris micromegethes. The sequence goes on from CM051503.1 coordinate 12,494,956, forward strand.
ACTTCTGGTTAGATGCTAACTGCATTTCATTGTCTCTGTACGTGTACTTTGCACAATGACAATAAAGTTGAATCTAATATCATCTAATCTTTTGTTCAAAATGTTGTTCTTTATACTGTCGAAAGGCCCAGGGTGAAAACTTGACTTTGCACCCACTATGCCACCGTGTTTGCATCCACCATGCCACAGTGCCATCCAATAAAACAATTCAAATAAAAGCGGTAATAACAATTGATTTTTGCAAAGTGTGTGTGTAGACATAAAATTGCATTTGTGCTCTGCAGGGTGATTTAACAAAACATGTCTGGACACTTTCAAGAAGGAAATCTAAAAGAAAATGGGAAGTAGAAGCCTTTTATTTGAGCCTTTTATTTCAACATTTCTTTGGGGTTCGGCAGTAGACGTCTATCATCTTGTTTACTGCTCCGTCCAAAATAAAACATCAACCGATTTCCACAGAATCACCCGTGACACAATAGATTTAGTTGGACGCGTTTGAAGTTGGCTGGTTTTTGGTTAATATGATGAATAGGTGGTTATTTAGTGAGTGAATTAGTCTTGTGTGAAGATGCTGTTAAAGGTCTCGTTCTAATCTCTCAGGCTGCAGTCGCTGCTAAATTGGAATTCCGTGACTAACACAGCTCCCCACTGTGGCAGATCAGGATCCACGTTTGCATTTCCTTCCCAGATTCACATGGACCCAGATAGCACTCAATAATTCATGTCTGTTCTTGCTGAACAGACTGCGGTCCCGCTGAGCCGTCGCAGGGTGTTCAGCCTCTTTCTCCAGGCCTTCGTTCCTGGGAGTCTCACCCCAACTGTGTGCCTCAGGCTCCGCCTCTCCAACGCCACTGCGGGAAAATGCAGCAGGACAGTCATGGGCCACAATCTGATCTAATAATTAAGAAAGATCGTTCTTGTGCTTTCTTGCGACTCCGTGGCTCTGGTGCAACCACAAAAACAGGGTTCGGTTTTCAGCCAAAGCTGGAATTTGTTTTATGTTTTAGGTAGCTTAATAACAAGGGTGCAACATACTTGAGTAAAGTATTTTTTGGGCTACTTTGTACTTGTATTCATGATGAAGGTGATGAAGGTACTTTTTGCACATTTGAGTTTAACAGGAACTGAATTTTAGTTCTTTTATTATCTATTTTGTTCTTCCATTCTGTGTTAAAAATTCATTTTTATCTTAGGAAAAAAATCCTTGTCATTAAAGAGTTTCTTGTTTTTCTTGGTGGTTTTTTTAACCTAAATTCAGTTGGAGTTAAATACTTAAGTTTTTTAAAAAATTGGATACTTTCACACCCGTTTCACACATACAGATCTTGCCGGTAAATTGCTGTCATGCAGTCATGTGTGAACAGGACAATTCCGGTAAATTTGTTCCGTCAATTGGAAAGCAAGGGTTGCCGGTGAATTGCCGGCAAAATGCCTTGTGTAAACGTGAAACGAAGATTGCCGGCATCACAGAAGTTCGGCACACTCTGACATAAACGACATAAAGGTGTCACCTAACATGTATTTTTAAAACGCTGTGTGAATGTTTTTTTTACCAGTAAAAAGGCTGGAATGGCAGTGCTTGTGTGAATAGTCATTACCAGGAATTTCGGTTCCGGGAATTTGCCGGCAAAGTATCTGCTGTGTAAAAGGGGCTTATGGGTCTTCTTGCAATTGGTAACTTGTAATCGAGTGATTTTTACAGGAAGGTACTCATATCTTTTACTCAAGTATGGTATTCCGCTACTCTTTACTAGCAATTCTCAAATAGAGTAACGTTCTGCTTCAAAATAAAGGAAGCAGATTGTTGATACTCTTGACAAGTTGTGTACCCAACACGAAAGTAGTGCTAGTTCATACTCACTTATGGATGGAATTATATGCTAGAAACAAGTACAGTAAGTGTCTCTTCATAAAATTGCCTGGGTGGTGGTGGTGTAGATGACGCTGGCTGCCAGATGGTGCAATGTGGGACAACATATGTGACAGAAAATGGAAGGAAAGACATGCTTGTGCTCCAATCATCCTGCGTCTTGCACCATTTGATTGAATTCTCATTATGATACACTCACATAATTGTGGTTTTATCTGATGTTTTAATGGCTTATGTTGCATATAATTATGCAGTAATTATCTGTCTCTCTGGAGCGAGCGGAGGCAGAGCTCTACTCCAGGTGTCACTTACATCCAGTCGATTTCTTTTTTCCATGTTTTTTCGCCGTTTAAACTTGTTTCCATCTTGTCTTCTTGTAGATGCGGCAAAACAAAACATGACGTGCCATTATGCTCAAGACACCAGTATTGCTTAAAATCACCATTTTAAAGGTAAACAACGACAATTATTTTCTTCACATGTGTGCACAGGTGTGAATGTGTGTGTTTGTCTCCGGCTTTGCGATTGGTTGGCCATCATCCAGGGTGTGGCAGGGAAGTGCTGGGATTGGCTCTAGCTCCCAGTGTCCCAGATATGGAAATGCAATTCAGAAAATGGAGACTTCAAACATGCTATTACACGCAGATGTAAAGTATAAAATCTATTTAAATCCACCATCTCGCTCAATCGTTTATAACTGTTACAACATCAGAGCAACATTATAGAAATGTAGAATGTTGACAACATAGTGAAACCAGTATGGAATCCTACTAATGACTTAGCAGAGAAAATCCTTCAAACGCTAAGTTTTGAAACTTTATTATACTTGGGACGCATCATTTTTTTTTCAAGCCATCTTCAAAGTTTCATCAAACTTCACCCATCTAGTTGTTCATTATTTTCATTACTCGTTGCTTGAACGGATTCTTTGAAGAGGAGACATGAAATCGCTTGATCTTTTTTTTCCTGCGTTCATAACCATCTTTTAAGGTGTGCTTGTCATACATTTTTAAAAGAATTGATGCATTGCTGTGCAACATCAAAGGGCTTCTGTCTTTCACTGTATGTTTCCAGCGTTTTATTAAAATGCAACTCTCTGAAACATTCAGAACGCATATGCTCGACTGCTTTTTGTTGCCTCTTCAATACGTTTCAGTTTGTTTGCAATTATTTTTTTTCCACATTTAAGCTATAAATTGGTCTACAAATTATATATTCTCTGTTTATTACAGTTTTCACTCCCCAAAGCATCTCACACACAACCCATTTTCAAAATGTATATCGCGATTTAGGCAACAAATCTCTCTAACTTTTCTAAGCACATATCCGTTGAGAAGTTGGACTAAGATTCAACTTGCTAAGAAAGTCTATTTTTCAGGCTGTTACAAATGCAGCAGCTGCGTTTGTGAAAGAAGAAGAAAGCAATTATGAGGAAAAATGTGTCATAATTGCGAAAGAAGAATTACAGAGTCAATTTGACAGAAGTCCATTGCTTTGCTGATTATTGCCCAAAAAATTGAGATTTTCAAAAATGTGTTCTAATAGAGCGGATCATTCCACACACACACACACACACACGCACACACGCACACACACACTGGTGTAAAGTACTCGAGTACATGGACTTTTACTTTACTTATGTATTTGTATACTTAGTACATTTTAAATGTAAAAATTGCTTGTATTTTTGATACTCTGTACCCTTTACTCCACTACATTTCAAGTTAGCGTCTTTTTTCTACCATGGTTGATTTCTTGGGCGGACAAGGTGGCATTGCTATCTGCAGGATGCTGATGGTACTGGATGCTATTTATGAGCTAAATGTATTAATTATCAATAATGAGCATAATTGTTAGTTTTTTTTTACCTATTTTGTTCTGCAATTTAGATACATTGAAGTTTAACAACTAATTTAGTTTCTTTAATAGGAAATGAAACCTCATAAATAAAGAGTTTCTTTGTTTTTCACACTTCTTGGTGCTAACTACAGTAGAAGTAAAATACTTAAGTTCTTTAAAATTGGATACTTCACTGCTGTTACTCAAGTCTTCTTGGAATTGGGGAGTTGTAACTTTGTAATGGAGTAAAATTTAGAGTAAGGTATCCATGCCCTTACTCAAGTATGGTTTTCAGGTGCTCTTTACACCTCTGACACACACACACACACACACACACACACACACCCACACACCTGATTTCTAGGGCAGGTCAAAAATGATGACTCTGGTCATAAATGTATGCATACATGAACACAAACACGACGTTGTCCTCCAAGTGTGTATATTATCCACCTGGTCTTGCTGCTCGGGAGCTTTATTTTTAATGACCTAATCTGGTTTGACAAGCAGTAATACTGCATGCCCGGGTCAATGAAATCATCATATCCCTGTCAAATAAGTAGATGAACACAAACTTGCTGCTTTGGGAATAAGAAATGTGTGCCGGCATGTTTGTGGGTGTATTTTTTGGCCCAGACACTTCAGAAACATCTCAGGCCTGCGCTCTGTTCCCGCATCATAATTTGGCTTTGAATTGAGAAATCAAGATTTTGGCAGAAATTTCAAGCCTGGTTTCTACTGGAATAATTGGTGGTATAACCTGAATAATAACTTGATTTTTGAACTGATGCATTTCCAATAATGTCGTTCAACTGTCTTGTTCATCTTCCCATCAATGCCCAAGTTAATATCTTTGCCCACTTCACATTTTTAAACACTGAAAATGTCCTCGAAATAGAGTTTAAATGCATTTCACACAAGGGAATGACTTTCAGAAAATTATCCCGGCCAGTAAACCTGTAACAATAACATCTGATTAGAACTTTTGACTGATTTAAATGATTTCCTCCTCAGACCTTTACATTTACATTTTTTTGGGTTTCTTATAGGCCTTGTTATTTTTTTTTTCCATTAGCATTCATGCAACTAAAATTTACCCTGGTCGTCATGGAGAGTCCAATTTAAGGTTGACAATTTTCCTGGTGCTCCTACTGTGCGTGCGTGTTGTAATGTACTGTGCATTAGCACGAGCCTGTAATCCGTCGCCACTTCCGCACAACATGCTTCCGCTATTCTTTGGAACACAGCATGTCCTTTCCAGAATTTACAAAGTTCAGTCGCAGCTTTTTTTCCCTCTTTTTCCATTCAAGCTCACCTGATCTGAGGAAGCAGTTGTATTGGTGTCAGACTGAAAGAATAACTTGCATAAGAAGAGTTTCTTTTTTTTCAGTGTTATATTTATGTAAGTTGTGTCATTATTGAACCTGACGTGAACTTTTACAAACTGTTTTGTAAAGTTTTTTTGTAGTTTCCCAGTAGCTCAGTCTGTAGAGCGCTGATGATTCCCAGGGAAAGGGATTTTTTTAATTGTAAAAATTGTAATGAAATGTAAGATGCTTTGGGTAAAAACGTCTGATAAATGACTGTGAAGTATGTTTGTTTTGTCCTTTATAGTATTTAGGCGTATCTTTAAGTTTAAGTTCAAGTTAATTTATATAGTGCTTTTCTTTAAGACCAGCGTAAAGTCGCTAAAACAAACAATTTAGACAGAAGTGTTCACTCTTCTTCCTTTCAATAGGATTTGAGCCGACAAACTGCGTTTCAAAACTATCACCTACTGAATGAGCAGCGGTGTAAAGAGCGGTGATGGGAATAACAGCGTTATAAATAAAAGGCATGACTTTTTTCAGTAACGTGTAATCTAGCGTAATTATTTTTTCCTCTGTTACAACGGCGTTACCGTTACTGACCGAGCACAGGGTCAGCACAGCACTTGTTGCTGCCCTCGGAAAGATTATTTCACTCAGCAACTCTAGCGTTTTAAGAAAATTAAGCCAAACAGAATATCATTGTCGAGGAACTTAGCCTTTTGCGTGTGTTCGTGGGGTGGGACAAAACTGGTGATCAGTGTGTCTGTGCACCAAAACATGATTAAATGTCCATCATTTACCAACCGGAAGCGGAGTAGTGTGTTGGTTCACACACAAGTTTTATTAATTTGTCTTTCATACATTTCTTAAGAAGCATAACTTATATTTTGATTTTTTTTGTTGGCCATTTGTTGTCTGTGCAATAAATAATAAAGGTTCTAAACCATCTATTGTGTTTTATTATTCATTTTACTATCGAAAGAAAAATTATACTAAAAATGATTTGCTAATGATCAGAAAAAAATATTGAATTTGATAGAATTGATAGTGTCTTGCAATGTCTCACAGAAATGTTAAAATGCTTTATAAAAATAATGTATTATATTTAATACCATTTCATTCATTTATCATATTTAATACTGAATGCAGCCAAGTTATTTAACAAATTACAGAAGAAAAAAAATCAAGTAACGGAATAGTTACTTTATCTGGTAATTAGTTACTTTTATAAAAATGTAACTCAATTACTAACTCAGCTACTATTTGTGAGAAGTAACTGTAGCTAATTACGTTTTTAAAGGAACATTACCAACACTGGTAAAGAGTACCTGAAAACCATACTTGAGTAAAAGTACCAAGACTTTACTGTAAAAATTACTCCATTACAAGTTACAAGTCACCAATTCCAAGACATGAGTAAAAGTCAAAAAGTATTATGTTTTAAAATAACTTGAGCATTTTACTTTTACTTTTTACTGAACTTAGGCTCCAAGAAATGATTTTTAATATAGAAATGAAATATAACACCTCAATGTTTCAAAATGGCAGAACAAAATAGATTCACAATACTGTGATTGAGCCACAGTAAAGTGCGGAAAAACACCAATATGTTTAGGTGCATTGCATTTGCGGTGTGAAGCAAATAAATAATACAGAGGGAAATATGTGCAGGGTTGTATAAAAGACCTGAAAGCAAGATTTCTAAACATGTTTTCCATAGAATGGCTTTACTAAGTGTCACCTTTGTATTTCCCATTATTATTGGTTTTGAAAGCATGACGCGGAATAAAGCCCATTAAAAGAAAACATTTCCTTCTGTATTTTTCATTTGCAGAATAGTGTGCAGAACAATATAATTACAAATTGTTCCGAATAATCTGAATAGTAACAGCCACATAAAGTAACCAGTTAGCAAGTCAGGTGACCTTACATTAATATGGATTTTTCGGAAGTACAGCCAACTGTGCAGAATTTGAAATGAGCAGTTGAACAGACCTCAACTGTTACTGTATAAATGACTGCAGACATTAGCATATGCCACGGACTGACTTTGCTTGTGTCCCATCACTTCTTCACAGGCTTGCTGTGTGTACAAAGCTGTTTGACTCATTCTATTAGCAGTGTGTTTTCCCCTGGCTGCTGGGCCAGTGTGGGCAGCTTTCAGAACGGTGGTGGCAATCTCCCTGTGGAACAGAAGCGTAGTCGCAGTTAGCCTAGGGGGGAAATCAAGCTCTCAGATCATCCCCGGATTCCGCTCAGAGAAGTCCACCGGGACGTTTCGCTTTCTTTTACTCGGAGCAGCACCTAACCAACATGCTCCTCTGAGCCTGGAACCTAGTTTAGATTTGGTTTGTGCATGTACACGCTGGTTGGCTAATGAGGGCACACGGGGGGCTTGTGTGGCACACTCATCTGCACACTACTCTGGTGGGATAGCGTGCGTTCATCTGGGCTGACTGACAGGACGGGAAAGCTGCCCAGTTACGGATGAAATAGACGGGATTCACAACAAGACTTTGAGTAAAGCCGATACTCTTGTAGAATAATAATAATTTGCACTAGAATACATTTTTTTTTTTCAAAGCCACATTCTGTTTCTTTATCAAAGGGAACTGAAGCCATTCTCAGCGGGTTCGGAGCCAGAGCGCACGCCATGGATTGGTGGAAAACCATTTGTAGTTTATGACACAGATGCTGTAGTATATTTACAATCTCATTTATAATGTCACTTAGAGTTATTTTGGCAGTATGTTTTCATAGAATTGACAGTATATATCATATACAACTTAACTGATAATTAACCTGTGAATTACCAAAGAATACAGGTCTGGGATTTGAACCTGCAACCTTTTTGAACCAAAGAAATTTGTAAATTCTGTCATTTTTAAATAATCGTTTTTTTTTTTAACTTGACAGTATAACTACAGGACCTCAGAGGAACAGCTAAATCAACAATATGGTGACCGAACAGATGATCTTGGGGAAACATTATTTTTTTTTTTTGGGATGAAAAGTCGCTTTGGATAAAGGCGTCTGCTAAATGACTGTAAAGTAAAGTAAACTGAGTTCATATTGTCAATTATAGTTTGTTCAAAATCATTTTGCCACAGATTGTTCATACTTGAATTTAATAATTTTTAAAGAAAATTAAAAATGAATGTATTAAAAACTGACAAATTGATTGATTTTGTACCTTTTTGTACTTGTTCAGTTCTTAGTTACTAGTTCAGTTCTTTGAAAGGCTTTTAAAAAATAGCTCTAAAACTCCATAAAAATTTGATTTCAGATAAATCTCACTTCAGTCCAAAGATTTGTGTGCTGAATTGCACCAATAGTTCTTTTCTGTTTCAGCAAAAGTGTGAAGAGGAGGAGGAACGACATACATAACCTGGGCTGTAACCGGCTCATGGATGGATTGCTTTAAAAGAATGAAATATCGGCTTAGCACTAGAGGCTTTTTCTGAGGTTAGGCCAACTTTCTGAATGAGTAGAGCGTCTGTGCGTTCTACGGGTTGAAAATATTCTTCAAATGGCTGTGCTTATCCAAGCTGAACTGTTTAATCAAAGAACAGAAGGAGCCGCTTGTAAACTTTCAACGCAGCCGCACTCGTTCCTAATCCAGCTACATTAATGCATCTCAGCGGCCGTGCGAGCCCACACTGTGTGTTATGCCCACATCTAGAAGTCTCTCCAATGGCCATGTTCCTTGAAGTGTGGACATGATGCTTGGAATTCAATTGGAAATCCGCGTGCATCAAATAGGATTAGGGAGATAATAGTAAAAAAGAGGGTAACTGGCTCATGTCATCTTAGATGCTTTTATACGATGTATGGAGGGGGAAAAAAAACGACATCCTGTTATTACATGAGGAAGCCAAAGATAATTGTATTTTCTGTAAGATCTTTGTTCGGAATTTACTGCAATATAGATGTTGAAGATACTATCTGAGAGAGAGAGAGCATGAGGTCAAAATATAAATTTTTCTTATCCAACAGTTGGTTGCTTTTACCCCAAAATAAAATATGCAATGTGAACTTTAACAAGCACTATTTTGAGGTGTAAAATGTTATTACAACTATATATTGAGCTATAGCTGACATTTTTCTATGAAATTAAAAATGTTATGGTTGACTCCGTTTCACAATGTCTAGCAGATTACAGGGCTTTTTTTTTAATTTTGTTTTTTTTACACAGGAATTGTAAAAAAGAAATGTTGCAAGAGGCAATTTGAATTTTTTTGTAAAAACTAATCTACAAATAAACAAAAACGTTGAACATTTCATTTTAAATAAAACGTTTTTTTTTAAATACATTTTCAATAAATTTTGACTTGACAATGAAATCACGACTTTAATACAGTACAGTAGAACAAGTGATAGACATGCAAATTAATTGGCAAACCCAGGTGATACAACTTAACTGACAATGAGTGAATTACCCTAATAATACAAATCTGGGATTCAAAGCTGCAACCAGAAAGTCCAACACCCAACCACAAGGCCTGAATATTCTGGTAATAAAGGAATTCGATTGTAACTTTACTGTCCTTATGAAATAATCATTTTCTGTTACAAATTAGTAAAGGAAGTTTTATTTAAATGTGTTTGTTTGCTTCACTGGATCTCCCATGGTTCTATGGTTTTAAGCGATAAGCTTTCAAGCAAATTGCAACCACAAATTTTTGTTCTTTCATTCTCTGTAGGGGATGAATGCCTCATGGGCAAAAAAAATTCTGTTCACATGTGTAGCTGGAGTCTTTGACAGCTAAGGGCAGACAAAGCACAGCTTTAATACTTTTATTAGAGGCATGGCAAGAACAAAGCAAGAACGTGAATGTTTTAAAGAAAACCTACATGACCGCTTAGAAAGGACAGCGCTCACTTCATTTATAGGTCTGCTTCTTTTCCTACCATATTGTTTTATTCACCGTCTCTCCCATTCCCAACTCTCAGATGGAGATAGTAATTACAGAACCCTGTTTTTGTGGAGTTGGGTTGAAATCCAAGGTTGAGTGCTGGCCAGGGAGCCCAGGTTTGTCCGTGCCGGTGTTGATACATGGAATATGCACTGCCCTTATTAGAATCGCATCTGCAGACACAATACATATTAATGTGTCAGTTAGCAATCAGAGATCTGGGTCTCGTCCCATCTGACCTCCGTCAGGGCTGTCAGGAACACTCAATGTCACAGTCTTCAGTCAGACTCATCACCTGTCGCTGAATGAGGACACACCAGTGGATGTGCGTGTTCTTTATGGAATCAGATTAGTGCCAAAAATATCAAACGTAAATTTCTAATAAATGAACGAAAATGCTTCACCTTTACGCAATTACGTTTGTTCTTTCAATCTTAAACACATTCATGGTCAGAATACCTTCATTGTTTGAGTTAGCACTAGTTAGCAAGTACAAACAGTACATTTTATCATTATTTTCATTTTTAATCATAATAATGAAAATTATAATAATATAAAATTTAAGCAATTTCCCCCTGGGGATGAATACAGTTTTTTAATATAAGCACCCCTGTTTCAGGCACATAATTAAGGTTAAAAAAAAGTTACCAAAATCTCCAAGTTAAACCCCAAGTTTTGAATATCTAAAATTGCAATAAAGGAGTGCTTATATTTGTATAAAAATGGTAATTTGCAATTTAACAACATGCTTTTTATAAATGAGATCATAATAAATTGTCTATAAATTTTACACATGAACATTTTCAGAGCTTTGTGGGTAATGTAACGTAATTTGAAATTGGGAATACTGTTCACTTCTTCAGCAAGATTAATTCAAAATTAATTAAAGTAATTCACTCTTCATTGTGTCATTATTAGCATTCTTTTCTTGTTGTTTTTATACACTTTATAGTGCACATTCATGGCTGGCTGGCTTTAGAATTTACAGTATCGATTTCTGTTTCCAGTAAGTAGCTGCATTTAAACTTCTAGTTGATGGATTGGATACTTTGGAGGGAAATCTGAACCACAATGTTGTGCACGGGACAAACAATGGCACCTCGACTTGAATGATTGTTTTCCTTTTGTGTGAGTTGTCATGTTTGTGTGAGCACCAAGTGTTCCCAAAAATAACAGTTTAAAAATAAGTTTATTATGTCAACGATAAATGAGTAAAATTCTGTTTGGCTTGGGACTATACAGAGCAAAATAAAGTTCCACAGACTAGAAAGACGGGTTTGCGTGGAGATTATAGTGAGTTATTGTTTGTCTCATTAACGGCTTGAACAAACTACATAGCTTTTTATGATTTAAATATTCATAATTGCATGTACTGTCCAAAACATCTAAATGTGAGTTGCACCATTGCTGCTCTCAGGATTTGGTTTTAGTTTTTTCCCCCGGATGTTGTTGATTATGTTTTCAAAGTCATTTTCTTCCTTGGTTTTATTTCCTTGCACTTTATGCTTTACTTCAGATGTGGGCACTTCATGTAGCGTTTCGGTTTTTAGCTTCTGCTATTATCTGTCATCTCGCTCCGCTCTGATTCATGTTTCATTAGGTACCACCAAAGAGAGCATCTCGAGATGAGGTTTTAAAAATGACGCTCAGTGGCACAGAGGGCAGCATCTGCATGGCAACGCTCCAGCTAGGCTGAAGTGTTCTTCTCTCTACAGCGGACCAGTTTGTGGTGTCATCTGAGCGTTTGTTGGGAGAAAGGAGGAGGTGGGTTTCGTCGGTGGCCTTTATCCTCTGGCACCTGACATTGCCAAAGTCGTTTATTATCTAGTTCGGTTTTTATATCACCAGAACACCGTTTTTTCTTCTGGTTGTGCACTTTTTTTAAAAATGCTGCGGGGAAGGGCAATTGATTGTCTGATACATTTGGTGATTAGACACATCAGTCAGTGTCAAGATTATCTTTGTCATCAGCTGATCTCACCGGCTGTAGCCTCGTCGGCGTCAAATAGCGGCAAAATCGGCTTCAACAATTACTCCTGCTGATTGAAAATATGCAAATCCTCGTGCAATTTCAACGCCACTCGCGACCTTCCAACAACCTTTGACTGGCCAACTTTTCCCCCAGACGTGGGTCTTTGTTGAGTCACTTTGGTCGTCACAAATGCGACTTGGAGATCTTTTCGATTGAAGGCCACATGGAGATGGGAAACTCCGGGGAACCTTCTATCTACTCTCGGTTCACCCTTATTCCCTCTGCTCTCCTGTGAAGTGTCCATCTTTGATCCTTGTCCCTTTGCTCATCTCGCCTCGCCTCTAATCCCACTCATCCACCCATGCTATCACTTCTTCACCTCCCTTTCTTTGAAAACATTTTCTACTCCCACATCTCAATAGAGGACAAAGGGCCAGTGACTTTGTCTGCATCTCAGCAGGACTGTGTGGCCGTGGGTGCTGATTATTACCAGCTCAGGGAAGACTAGTGGTGGTTCACATCTCCAGCAGGACAGAGAGATGGGTGAGATACACAAAGGTCAGTGGATGATCTGAGCGCCTGTCTTCATACCTGTGTGATGGGTTGAGAAAGCGCAGAACTGTCCTTTGTAAGTCTTTGCCTGCTGCACAATCGTTTTCTCGAGCAGTGGGTTGCCTCGCTGCTGTCTTTCTCCCTTCAGGCATGACACAACTTTTCCAGATCAGATTACTTTGAATTCATGTCTCGGGTGTGTGTGTGTGTGTGTGTGTGTTTTCAATACTACACATGCTTGTTTATCCGATTGCGTAACGTTTTGCATGTGTACGATTGCACGATTACACACAGGTCGCCTTAATTGGTTCAAATATTTGTAATGCATAATTCATTGCAATAAATGATGAATGGTAAATGTTATTATTTATTTCATATGCAGATATTTTCCATTATCCGTGTGGTCTTTTTCCACATTATAGTAAGAGTAATTTGTCTTCATAATTAACTTTGTTCGTATCGTCTGGAGCTGAATATTACAGTAGACACATTAACGGGAACCTTTAACTTGAATTACTTTACATAGATGATGGGATTAAATTAGCATCTGGTTATGAGATGCTATTAATCTTATGGTAGTTCGTGACACTGTCTACATGACATGTACTATTCTTTAGTGATAACGATGATAATTAGTATTGTATTGTATTATTAATGCAATAACGACAGCTACAACAACAATAATAAAAATGTCATATATTGTTTTTTATTTTTCTTTTTATTGAATGTTGTCCTTCAAATACACCTTATTGAGTTAATTTCCCTTTCTGCTTACTTACATTCCCCCAAAAAATATTAGCTTAGATATTAAGAGTTAGCCAAAATCAAACTTAGTCAAGTTACAGTTATACAGTTATATTAATATGCTGGTCTTTTTTGACATAAATGTTGTTTCTCGGCAAAACTGAATTAAAAGCAGCCTAATTTAGTTTCATATGTGTGACTTACTCCAAGCTTCGGAACGGTGTGTAATTCAGTAGCAAAATGTGCTATATTTGAATTTTGTAAATTTTATAATTGTTTAGCTGAGTCTGAACATAGTTTAGCATTCATTCGCAACTTACAGTAAATTTGGTCTGATTTGGTGCCATTCTATGAAAGTTGAGATGAAAGGGATAAAACCTTTTTACAACAGAGTTTGAGTCTTTTGTCTCTAGTGGTCCAGGTTTTTGTGAGATTCCATCATCATCATCATCATCATCATCATCAATAGAGAGGGATGTGTGTTGCCCATCCAGCAGAAAACCTGCTTCAGCGTCTATCTTCATTTACACATAAACACAATCAAAAATCCAATGCCTGCGGGACCAATATTTTACAGATATACTGGAAGATACTGATACAAGGTTTCAGTTTTCTTTATTTGGTCGTTGCTCAGCAAGAAATTAGATCACCAGCAACAAGATAGACTGGAAGAACAGAGGTCAGGAAATGTGTAATCAAATCAACTATACAGGAAGCGCCAGATCCTACACTCATACATTCTATTTTATTTGACAAAGCTTGCCAGCTGTTCGAACCATTCAGTGCACTGCAAAAAGTTTAGATCTTAATCGCTTTGTATTTTACGCACATATCCGTTTATTTACTTATTTATTTTTGGTACTGCGGGAAGATAGATTATTTTTGCTCAGCATTTAACAACCCTCACCACCCCAAACTAAACAGTCAGGTCATTTTGCCAGGCTGCTCAAACAAATCACTAGAAAATTTTGAAATATTTTCAAGATAATTTGGTTATTTTCGTTTTGTTGGAGATGAAAAAATTATATACACACAGCTGTTTGAAAATATAGCAGTTAAAAGCCCAAGTTCATGGAATTTTGCTGTTTTTCACATAAAAAGTAAGATTAGTTAACTTGTTGCATAATAAGTTTGAACTTTTTCCTCAGCACCACCTTCGGTTTGAAGCCTCAGACACTTAAACATGTGTTTTACTTTGCTCTTATTTAATTATTCTTGTATTTGGCTAGAGGAAACTCCGGCACCTCATTAAAATGATTTAATCCGCTGTCAATTGCTTGTTAGCCCAAATCACTAATGACTTTGCATTTACTGGAAGCAAGATAAAAGCTTTGCAATTTATTTTTGCTCCAGTCGGAGTTAATTACTTAATTTGTAATATTTTTTTCTCCTTCTCGTAAATGATGTGTCAGTGAAAGAGTTCAATTGTAGAGTTCTGCTATCATACTGAACATCTGAGCTGACTGTCTTGCTTGTCTTTTAATGATTCGGGGCAGGATGCATATTGATTCGCTCGATTAGATTACATGTCGCTAGAGGAGAAAAAGTGTTTTGTCTGGTCTGAGTTTAAGAATAGGGCAGCGATTGATTGTTTTTTATTCAGGGGGTAAAAGAAGTTAAATTTGTTCCATTTTCAGCTTGACACTGGAATTGAATCTATGTCTTTCATTTGTACAGGTTTCGTTGCCGCCGCACAGCTAAGCGCCTCTTAGGGAGCTTACACCTTTGTTTTGACGTTTAACCTCGGGATGTGGTTTTCAAGCCACTCTTATAATTAAAGCAGATCTGGCTGCTGAGCCAATGTTTTGTGGAAAGCTGTGATAAGCGCAAGAGAGAGAGAGAGGGAGAGACTGGAAAGAGACTCGAGTGAGATAGAGAGAAAGAAAGAAATACAGTACACATACTTATACTATATGGAGAAAAATAGAGAGAGCGAAGAGAAACAGGAGAGGGGAGACAATGAATGGAGTAGAGAAAGAAAGGGAAAGAGAAATTGAGATAAATACAAAGACAGAGAGAGAGAGAGAGAGAGAGAGAGAGAGAGAGAGAGAGAGATGGAAAGAGTAGGCAGGGGGAAAGAGAGAAAGCAGGGGTAGTGATGAAAGAGAGGGATAGATATATACATATATAGAGAGAGGAGAGATGGATATAGTAGGCAGAGGGCGAGAGAGAGAGGTGATTTGTTTCACTTGCTGACATCAATGTTCGATATGTTCCCTGCATCTTGTAAGCTCCAGTCTCCAGCAGAGCATTGTGTATTCTCTCAGAAAACCTCTCCAGCTGCAACTGCCTTCTTCATGCTTGCTTTCAGCTCGCAGGTGTTCAGATTTCTCCGCTGCTTGGGATGTTGTGCTCAATGGCACATTTTTAGCACATGGGTTTGGTTTGGGAGTCTTAGATTATAGAGCATGTTGAGGACAGCTTGAAAAGGTCACCTCTGCCACGCTGCTGGTTAACCATGTGATCAACTGTGTGGCATTTATGGATATTCCAGTTGTGAGATGTATTCTAATCAGAGCCGAGCAGGCAATCAAGTACAAATGATATGCGATTGTGCATAAACATGTCCTTCCTTTGCACGATTTACACACGGACTAGAATGTCATCCACCGCAGTGGTAATGATCATTCCTGCAGGAAGCCAAAGTCACCGGCTGCGATCGGAGGGCAGACACATGGCTGCGGTAGAAATGCGAAAATTACACATAGCACAATTACCATTCACAAGTCAGATTAGCATCCCTTAGTATGCAGAGTAATTGTAGGGGTTGAATCTCGTAAAACAAAGAACACATCCAATAGAATAGAATAGAATGCCTTTATTGGAAAATATAGAGTAGGTGTCACATGGTTTATATGACATTAGTGGGGCTACTCCTCTTGGTACAAAAAGAAAAAATAGTAGAAAAAAATTCACACTGAATAAAAGCAATATGAATTCAGTAATTACAATATTATATATACATACACAGTACATGTATTGTACATTGTATTGTAAACAGCATTGCATATAATTACATGCATGTATATATGTATATAATAGTTGCATACAACTACTCTTACATATACTGTACACAATACATAGCAAACATACTACATAGAGATTTTCACTGAAACATAGCAAACTATTTTTATTTTAACTTTGTCTGTAATTTTATTCTGTTTTTTTTTTTTTTAGTAAAATTGTTTGCCAAAGATCAAAGGTAGTTTCAAAGTATGAAACAAAAGAGAATTTCCCCCAAAGGGATGAATAAAGATTTTTTTGACTCTGATGTCAAAATAGCATACAACAGCCAAAATATAGTCGATCTAAATATAGCACAAAGTGCCAGAAGTCAAAAAATACAATTTGACAAAATATGCAACAAGAGCATATTTAGCCTTATATGATTAAGGGGAATGTCAGCGATCAAGATGCTGGTTATGCTGGTGTATGTCTTACTGGGAATCCGTTAATGGAGAGTGTCTGGAAGTGAAGGCTTTACGCTAAGCTACAGTACAGCACTCACAGCAGGGCTGTATTGCTTGAGGAGAGCCCATTAAATAAGCAATTAAAAGCAGATAATGAAGGGCCCGGTTGCCAGCAGGGGCTCAGCCTGGTTGACTGCTTCAGTGGGGCAGACATGGCCTCGGAAAGGCCTTTTGTAGTGGCTTCCTTCTCCTAGGTCAAGCTTAAACACCACAGAACGCGTGTTTGCTCACTGCTTTGCACAATTACAGCTTGCCGAGTGTGATTCAGCGTGATAAATGAAACATCTGCTGAAGAAAACGATTTAATAGCTTTAATGACACTGAAACTGTTCTTATCACAAAGTAGCATCCTGTGTAGCGCTGCATTTTCCCACAATTCCTTGCATGTCGTCACTTTTAAGTGGCAGTTTGTGACGAAGGGCTAGAAACCATTTTGTATTCGTACAATTTGTCCTTTTTGGACGGTGTTACGAAAATGTACAATGATATCTGTAATTCCAGAATGTGAGTCATGCAGACAATTTTTTTAGGTTTTACGGACCAGCAAAATTATCCGTTTTGCTTTTATTATTGCACGATTCATTTTCTCTGATTACCAATACAAACATTCGTGAATGTTAAAAAATAACACTTTTGTTCTACAAATCCACACTCGCAAAGCACGTAATTGTGTTTCTGTTTTATCTTGTTTATCTTCTAAAAAGAATATGATAAGTATGCTCATCAAATCAATCCTCATTTGTAAAGTGTAAGCAAAAGGATGAAAAGGTTTAAAAAAAACAGTAGCTTAAAAAGCACTTTGAACATCTAAAATCAGTATAAAGTCACCAACATCAAATAAAAAGTATTGATGAATACTGGATGGATGGATATTTGGATGGATGGATGGGTGAATGGGTGGGTGGATGGATGGATGGATGGATGGATTAACCATTAGCAAAGTTTGTTAAAAGAAGACCAATCAGAGATCTTCATTACTCAATAACATGAATACAGACTCAAGAAAAATAAGTGGAAACATTTATATGAAAGCATAAAATGTTAGAATATAGCGCCATTTTCCTGATGGACAAAACTATAACAAATAGCCACCCTGTCATTTGTGACTCTGCCATTGCTGCTTTCAGCTTTATTTCACATTGTATTTCTCATACTGTTCTATGGTTTCATTGATCTATTATGACTTCATACATCAAGCTGTTTCAGATTTATTTAGAATGTACATTGAGATCTTGCTTATCGATGTTATATTTAGGCCTTTCCGCATGTCGCTTTTATTTACTTCACTTATCTGCACACATCCACATCTCTGTTTCTTCTGGCCAACTGTAGTTGCTTCCATGGCTCAAGAGACAGAATCCTACTCAGCAGATAATAAACACCACCATCAGTGCCATGCTAATGAAGATGGATCGAGCACAGCCACGGTAAAGATTTATTTTCTACATAGGGTCACAATGTAATTGTTACTTCAATTACACATGGTTAAGGATTGGATTGACATCAGAAGTAGAGACATCCCAAGGGTGTACAGTTTTTGCACTTAATGTTTTCACTCGTATTGTCTTTATTAGACTTTCAAGGTGACCTTCCAATTGGTATTCAATGCGAGCACTGCTGAGAATAAATGGTCGGGGTTTAAGCGTTTTAAACGCCGGTTTGGAAATACCTAAACATTTTCTTGTATACCATTGTAAATTAATGCAATGCAACCACACACACTCACGCACACACACACACACACACACACAAAGTCAGCATCATTTCAATTGTAAAGCACTTTTATCACACAAAGGTGCTTTTGATAAGAATGACTATAAATAATGTTTTAATTATGTTTAAAAAAAAAAAGAAATAAAAGCAGTTAATAATAAAATAATTATTGTATTTTTGTATAATTACTGTATTTTTATTATTATAAGGCACACCATTAATACAGTCTATTTCCCAATCTAAATACGCATAGCCGTAAAACCTCTATAAGAACGCAATGGCTGTCTAATTTTCAACTCGTCCATTTGGTGTGTTCTACTGCAGATGCGTTTTAATAGAGGTTTAGAAAAATTTCGAAACATTGTTTATTAGGATTTTAAGCGTATCATATATTCTGAAAATTATGGAAAACGGTATTAAATAATGCATACAGTATTAAATTATTATAGATGTGGAGAACATATCGAAGGAAGCCCCTTGTTCACCTTGTTTACTTAGTGACTTGCGTCAGAACCAGGATTTTCCCATCAAGCCACGTTAGTCCCTAAAACTCATTCAGCAGAAGTCTGAGCATCATGACTCCGGCACCTCATCACTGGTCCACTATAAGAAGACACTTGCCCTTCACATCTTTGTTTTCTGTCCCTTGTGGAGAAACCAACGCTGACCTGTGCTTTGTGCTTTTTAGAATTGGTTGTTCTTCTGTTCCTCTTTGTCTCCATTGGTGAGATCTCTAATTCTCGTTTGTCACCACGTTTGCTCTTCTTCGTCAGAGGTCCAAATCAGCAATCAGTCAATGCTAATCAGACTCAATGTTGATATTTAATTGCGTCACTCTCAACATGTCTATAACTTAATGTGTGTGTGAGTTTCGTCAATATGGTCACTAGGGACCGTATAGAAATTCTGCTCTGCTTTAAGTGCACATAAAATGCTGGGATTTCTTCTTTGAGCTTGTACTGAGTATAAAAAAATTAAAACAGATTTAACTCTACCTAATTACATTTTGATTGAGTGTATTCTTTACTCCATTACATTAGAATGGACACTGCTACTCGTTATATTGTGATTGTGCGAGAAAAGTGGGCATCACAGTTAATTTCTTGAGCGGATGAGGCGATATCACCATCTGCAGGATGCTGAAGGTCCAGTGGTAATGCTATTTATCAGTGAAATCATGCATTTTTGAATTAGCTGTTGCACTTTTTTGAACATTTTAGTTTGACCGAGACTTTTGTTGTTTTTTTAACTATTTTGTTCTGCCATTTTTAAACATTGAGGTGTTCATTTTCATTTCTATGTCAGCAAAAAAAGAAAAACTGTTTTTTTTTTTTACAAATCTTGAGAGTTTTTCTTATTTTAAATTAGATACTTTACGACTACTGCTCAAGTCTTCATGGATTGGGTGATGTGTAACTTGTAACTTGTAAATTTTATACAGTAAGGTATACGTCTTTTTACTAAAGTATGGTTTCCGGGTACTCTTTACACCTTTTTTGTGTGTTCAGGCTATAAGGTCAAATTGTGCCCTCAAATACTATAGTGTTTTATACTAAAGTCGAATTCTGTAGATAATTGTGGGGACCTTTGGCTGGTATTTTGATGCGCATGGAGGGGGAAAGTAACGTGACTATGATATATACATGCGTGTATGTCTGTGTGTTTCCATACATACCTGTCTAACTTGACAAAATTGCTTCTGGTACTAATTTCCATCTATACAATGATATATCACATTCTCACTGTCAACTGGAGCGAGTGAAGTCAAACTTTAACAGACGAACGGGGCAGTAGAGGACAGGTCCCTGAACTCATTACCAGATCATCTGAATCGTTTCTCTGTTTGAAAGTGAGGGCTCCTGGAATATTCAGGAACAAACATAAGGGTTGCGGCCTGGAAATTCTTCAACTTTTCTCCTTAGGATCCGAGTTAGATGGGCTTCATCCCACCATGTGTCAAACCCCCAATGACTCGCATATCAGTACACAGTCAGACTCGAGATAAGACCTGTCCTTCTAATGAAAAGCCTTGTTCTGAGACCTCAGGGGTTATTATATCTAATGCCATCTCTGGGCATGACAGAGGGCAGGAGGAATGCCAGTTGCGGAGACGACTTGTCATGTCTGAATTCTCGTTTTATTTATTCATATTTTTAACTTACACACTGTCTGCAATGTGTTGAGTTATTGAATATTCAGAAGCCCAAACTTTTCAGAGCCCACGGGCCACAAATGTGCTTTAATTAAAGCTGTGCATTAAAACTTTCTGAGCGGAGAGACTTTGGGGTAGAATAACTGAAGCAATAAGACCCTTTTTAACAGGCAGATGTGGCCAAAAACATGCAGAAAACTCCTACTCTGTCCCACCGGACTGTCTACCTAGTTGAATTTAACCACATATCTGTGATAAATCTTCTCCTTCTCTACATGATCAATTTAGAATGGCAGTGAACGTTTACACGATGTGTAAAGTAAGTTTTCAGCTCCTTCAGTCCGAGATGTTTCTCCCGACATCATGACTTTTAGACCACCATTAAATGCATTTCACATTTTCACCTGGAATTGAATTTAAAACCAAGGCCTACGCCATTCTGTTTTATCTCTCTTCAAGGCCTCATCTTATGAAATGTTCCTGTGCTCAATTAGTCACGAGTCCGTTCCTTGAAGTTCCTCGGTAACAAGAAAGCACTTTCTCCAATAGCAAGTCTTCTACCTGTTTCTGTGGCAACGGTATCAAGCTGCGGTAGATAGATAACACAGGGCATCTCAGAACAAACCGCAAATTATGTTGCCACTTAAAATATTTAAGTGGAATACTTGCCTTTTTAATGCACGTAATTAGAAGAAAGGAGCAACATGTTTAACAGTAATTGTTACCATGGTGCTCAAGTCTCAATGTCTCGTTGGGTTGAGCCGAAAGAGAAGCATCCGGAATCGTAGTTACTTCTTACAACACACATGGGTCTTACATTTGACTCCTGCTTAGTTTGATGGGTTGAACTATAAAAGCCAGAGTACAACACACAGCTGTTAAGCAACTTTTGTGTCTTGTGGCATGTTTGTGTGGTGTTCTTAATTTATGAGCAATGTCGCCTCCTCAGCACCAGCTCCGCTTGAGATGAGCCGTTCTGTCATCACTCCTGCCCTCCGTGGCATAATTACTGCCTGCCCGATGTCTCTGGCCCATTAGATAGATGGAGAGCAACCAGAGGGAAATTTTTTTAAATATAGAGTAGACTGACTTCAAGGAAATGTCTTTAGACAATTTAAGAGTCAGTGCCTGGTTCGCTGCCATATTAGATTCTCAAGTCAGCCAGTAACGGTAAAAATATAGTCAATTCAGTGACTATGTGAATGTGGCCACTAGGGACCATATAAAAACTGTGTTCTGCGTTTAAAACAACTCCATTGGACTGTGTGAGTCGGTGTGTTGCCCAAATACACTCAGTTGTAAAACATACAGATGCATTATTGAACAGTTTTTTAGAACAGAGCATATCAGCGTTGGCATTAAATACATTTTAAACTTCATTCAGCCGAGCTCCGCTGAAACGAAACGAACGCTTTGTGTTGCAGCGATTCCGATGGCGAGGCCGTGAGGAATAGAAGTCTTGACCTGCTAAATTACCACAAATTAATATTCATAGCCCTGGGTTTTGTTAGTTGAGACTCTGAAAAATAACCGATATGAATTAATAATTAACACAAGGTCAAGCGGTAGCCTTATGCCATCAGTTCTGAGTGATTACACGCTAGGAGACCATGTGATACAAACACGCCGCTGCTTTTATTTATTTCTTTAGTCCAGCGTATGTATATTACTCATTCTAGTGCGCTCACTGTAAAACAGACTTACTCGTCAGCCATTATTCGCTGTTTGGACGGAGTTCTTAGCTATCGTAGTTCTTGAAAAGAGGCAAATTTAAGAAGGCATGGATGCCGGTTTTACATAAACTGTGCTGGAGTCTTTTAATTTTCTCTAGTGGATGAAACGAATAACCATGAATAATAAAGTTTCATTTGTGAAATCAAGTGTAATCTTCATTATTAATGGACTTGATTAATAGTGTTACGTACATGACCATAAAGTGTGTGTGTGTGTGTGTGTGTGTGTGTCCCTGCTTAAGATGAGATGTAGGTAAAGGTAGCTTAAAGCCTCACACACAGCGCGGTGTCTAACTGGAAGTGCTATACTGTATGTGATTTATTACCCAATCTCCTTCCAGCCCCAGTTACACATTTAATATCTCTCTTTTTATGAAGACATGGATTTTGTAGCTGTGCCTTGCAGATACACAAATCATATGTGTCTATTTGTTTACCTTATAGACTTTTCTGTAAGGATTATCACATTTGAAACTATGAATTCAGTTCGCTTATAAATGGGCGCACTCTTCCGATTCCTACTGCTTTTTAATCTTTGCAATTTTTTTGTTTATTCCTTTTATGCGTTCTGTTTCTGGACATTGAAAATGTTATGATTAATAGTACTGCATAAATACAAGTTTGAAACAGATGCATGCTAAATCTGAATCATATTGCATTTACACTTAAAATAGCCATGGCGATAATTAAAACATTGAGTTTAAAAAGAAAACAAACTGCTATGTGATTGGCTGGTGATCCATATTGTGAAAACATCCTTTTAAGACCGGAGTTTTTCATTCCCATGACCCTGAAATGAATGTTTGCAAGTTTTATTGCGTAAATTAAAAAAAGTACAAAATCTCAAGCAATTAAGACTTGCTGCACAAAAATAAAGCCAAAAATCCTGAAATACACCATAACTATTGTTCTTTTTTTTATATACAAAATGAATTAACAATCTTAGAATTCTAATTTGCTTCTTTCAAGAAAATAGGACTTGTTTCTGTAGCTGTCAAACCAATTTTCTCACCCCATTGGCAGATAATTTTAATCGATTTAAGTCTTTTTTTTACTCTTTTTGTTTTTTATTTTCTTGTTTTTTTATGTGCATTTTTTGCAGCGTACACTTTAAATGAACAAGGCTGTCATAAAATGTGCCAGACGTATTTACAAGTAAACGCATTCTCTTTTTGGTGATTTTAATTTTGGTTTTATTTTAAGTATATATTCAATAACAGCAATTAAAATGTATCTAGTATGTATCACGTATAGGAAGTCATTATTTAAGCCAGGCTACAGAATCTCCCAGTAACTTTTTGAACAAAAACTAGTGTGCATGGCTGGCAAATGAGTTCCCTGAGGACAAGCAGCAGTTCTCTGTGGGACAGCAGGTGTGCCCACCACCCCACAGCTCTAGAGACAGGAGGGTCTTCCTGCTGCGTCTCCCGGCTGTCTCTCCACTTCCTGTTTCACAACCGACATGAAGCATTTTGGCATCTGGTAATAATGATGTGTCTCATATCTTCCCAATAATAATCAATGTTCCTCTCATAACTTCTCCTTGAAAACAACTGCATAGCAATTCATTTGAGCAAGTTTGGGAAAGTTTGTCACCAAATGATTTTGATTATTGTATTACAAGTATGTACTATGCTAAAAGTCACAATTATATCACTTATAATTGTCATTTTATAATTATAACTCTAAATATTTGGTTGTAGTAATTTCTGTTAAACAAAACAACGTCCATCCATTTGCTGAAACGCTCTGTCATTTCTGGGTCATAGAAAATTGAGGCCAATACCAGAAACTCGGGGCCTGAAAACGAGACGGCCTGCTTTATGATTCGTGGCTTTTCTTCGTGAAGTTTGCATGGTCTGCCAACTCTTATAGTTAATAAAATAATGAGTGCGTAAAATCACTAATAGGTGATAAAGAGGTGTAAAGAGTGCCTGGAAACCAAAGTAAAAACATGAATAACTTACTGTAAATATTACTGAATTACTAGTTTCATGTCACCGATTCCAAGAATACTTGAGTATTAGTATCCAAAAGTGGTAAAGTATCCAATTTTAAAAGAACATATGTATTTTACTATAAATTCATTTTTACTCCTCAATGTTTCAAAACCGCAGACCAATATAATTACAAAAAAAGAACTAAAAGTGAAACTCAAATGTGCATAAAAGTGACCGCTAATTTATTTACATGTTATTTAGCTCATAAATAGCAGCTGGTACCTTCAGCATCCTGCAGATGGCGATATCTCCTGCTCTTGTTGATTTATCATAGATGCCGACTTGTCTTACACAATCATAATGTAACGAGTAACAGTAAGTGTCCATTCAAAAAGAGTACAGTACATGTACTCAATCAAACATTTTGTCAAGTAGAAAATAAAAGTTGCTTATATTTTGATACTCTGTACAAGTACAAAGTAGCCAAATAGTAACAGTAATGGAATTAGCTTCAGGCAGAATATGCCACCTTCAAGTTCAGAGAAGCAGAAATTACTCTCATCACCAAGAAACAAATCATCCATTTAGAAAATATATAAATATATATATTTTTCTTTTGGGGATGGAGACTTATGGTCCACGCAGTGCTATAATGCCAGAGACAAATATCAGTCCATCTGCCTTCCGTTTTCCAACTTTCCCCAAGCTGTAGATTAATCTGCTCCGTTAATCAACGGTGATTAAGAGACTCAACTTTTAAAAACATGTAGAACGTTAGGCCGGATTAGTTCACATATGGGAAGCTCAGCCTATATGTTTCAAACATGACAGCATATGTTTTACAAGAGTAATGTTCAATTAATACCACACAGTGGATAAAATTCAGAAGACTGGTCATTGCTATTAGAATTTCATTGACCTTCTTGTGCCATCCTTTATTTATCATGGCAGCGGATGTTACCTGCCTATATATAATACTGACTGTTTCTAGCCTTCCTGGCATTTATGAGATTAGTTGCAGAAGCTAAATCTGTGGCTTAAGAGCATGATGACAATTATTATATCCCAAAATGTTAAACCTTGACACATCCACACCAGATGTGGAATGCAACCTATAGGATTTACAGGGAGCTGCATATGTCTCACGTTTCAAGTCATTTGAGATGATGTATGAGCCCAGAAATAGATTTAATCCTAGTGGTGGTACTGATTTATGTGGTGTGGAGGCCATAGTCTCATTTAAGTGCCATCAATATACCTTTTATATTGAGTGCAATTAGGTTATCCCCGCTGCAGCGCCGGCCCCAGCTCCACCATTCCCATGTCCGCTAGCATTTACAAAGGTTCAAGTTTTATTCAGATCTCGCCGAGCTAAGTGGGCCCCGAGGGGTTAATGTCCATTTCAAATGTTCCTGTATGCCACGGGTTATCCTCCATTTTATATAATTAATATCTCTCGGCGTTCTGCTCTGTTGTTTCCCACACCAATATCTTCCCTTCTCACATAAAACGTTTCCCATTAGATTGGGTGTCTGTCCGAGATGGATGATCAGTATTGATTGGACAAAGCTCACGGGTCTATTGAGAGGACAAACCGGACTGCTGGCCTCTCGTAAAGCGTCACAAAGGCTCGATTTGACTTTCGGGTTTCAGACTTGAAATAACACATGACACGCTTCTTTTAAAATGTACTGTATGTTGCTGAGGTACATTTTTGTGGCTCATTATGTGAAGTTGTGGATTCAACAAACCTTAAAAAAAAAAAACTAAACAAAACAGTTAGTATTAAAAATAAAAGTGTACTATTAAAGTAGAAGTTTACAAGTATGTGATAGCTAATTGTCTCATCATTTGGGATGACGATACCCATAATCCTCTGTTTCTTGTCTTCATGCTAATTTGCGACCGGGAAAATAACTTTACAAATAAACTGAACTTAAACTTCTTGTCTTCAGTTTATTTATTTATTTTAGTGACGTGTTTTATCAGCTTCACCCGTTTCTTTGTTGATTATTGAATTTAACCCTTCGTTACAATTTCTTATGGTCTCAGTTCTTTGGTATTTGTTTTTTATTTTCATTAAAATGTTTGTTTTCCGGTGCTACTGGTGTCGCTTTTCCGCACCACAAACGTAAAACCAACCTTTTGAAATGCTTAAAAAAAACAGCAAGCTTCTCCGTACCGTACCGTCTTCTGCCGCTTATCCGGGGCCGGGTCGCGGGGGCAACAGCCTCAGTAAGGAGGCCCAGACTTCCCTTGCCCCAGCTACGTCCTCCAGCTCTTCCGGAAGAATTCCGAGGCGTTCCCTGGCCAGCCGGGAGACATAGTCTCTCCAGCGCGTCCTGGGTCTGCCCCTGGGTCTTCTCCCGGTGGGACATGCCCGGAACACCTCAGCAGCAAGGCGTCCGGGGGGCATCCTTACCAGATGCCCGAACCACCCCATCTGGCCCCTCTCAACCCGAAGGAGCAGCGGCTCTACTCCGAGCTCCTCCCGAATGGCCGAGCTCCTCACCCTATCTCTGAGGGAGAGCCCAGCCACCCTGCGGAGGAAGCTCATTTCGCCGCTTGTATCCGGGATCTCGTTCTTTCGGTCACCACCCACAATTGGTGGCCATAGGTGAGGGTAGGAACGTAGATCGACTGGTAAATCGAGAGCTTTGCTTTTTGGCTCAGCTCTCTCTTCACCATGACGGACCGATGCAGCGTCCTAATTATCGCGGACGCAGCACCGATCCGTCTGTCGATCTCCCGCTCCATCCTCCCCCCACTCGTGAACAAAACCCCGAGATACTTAAACTCCTCCACTTGGGGAAGGACCCTGTCTCTGACCTGCAGGGGGCACTCCACCCTTTTCCGGTCGAGAACCATGGTCTCGGACTTGGAGGTGCTGATTCCCATCCCGGCCGCTTCACACTCGGCAGCAAATCGATCCAGTGAGAGCTGGAGATCACGTCCCGACGAAGCCAACAGGACCACATCATCTGCAAAAAGCAGAGACTCGATCCCGAGGTCGCCGAAACGGATCCCTCCTCCGCCTCGACTGCGCCTAGAAATTCTGTCCATAAAAGTTATGAACAGAATCGGTGACAAAGGGCAGCCTTGGCGGAGCCCAACTCTCACTGGAAATGGAAATGACTTGCTACCGGCAATACGAACCAAACTCTGACACCGGTCATACAGAGACCGGACAGCCCGTGACAAGGGCTCCGGTACTCCATATTCCCGGAGCACCCCCCACAGGAGTCCCCGAGGGACACGGTCGAATGCCTTCTCCAAGTCCACAAAACACATGTAGACTGGTTGGGCAAACTCCCATGATCCCTCCAGGATCCTGAAAAGGGTATAGAGCTGGTCCGTAGTTCCACGTCCGGGACGAAAACCACATTGCTCCTCCTCAATCCGAGACTCGACAATCAGACGAACTCTCCTCTCCAGTACCCCTGAATAGACTTTCCCAGGGAGGCTGAGGAGTGTGATCCCCCTGTAGTTGGAACACACCCTCCGGTCCCCCTTCTTGTAAAGAGGAACCACCACCCCAGTCTGCCACTCCAGAGGCACTGTCCCCGATGACCACGCGATGGTGTAAAGGCGTGTCAACCAAGACAGCCCCACACCATCCAGAGCCTTAAGGAGATCTGGGCGGATCTCATCTATCCCCGGGGCCCGGCCGCCGCGGAGCTTTTTAACTACCTCGGCAACCTCGGCCACAGAGATAGGAGCACCCATCCCCGATTCCAGAGGCTCTGCTTCCTCCTCGGAAGACGTGTTGGTGGGATTGAGGAGGTCTTCAAAGTACTCTCCCCACCGATCCACAACGTCCTGAGTTGAGGTCAACAGCCCCCCATCTCTACCGTAAACGGTGTTGATGGCACACTGTTTCCCCCTCCTCAGGCGCCGGATGGTGGACCAGAATTTCTTTGAAGCCGTCTGAAAGTCGTTCTCCATGGTCTCGCCGAACTCCTCCCAAACCCGGGCCTTTGCCTCAGCGACCACCGAAGATGCGTTTCGCTTCGCCCACCGATACCTGTCAGCTGCCTCAGGAGTCCCACAGGCCAAAAAGGCCCGGTAAGACTCCTTCTTCAGCTTGACAGCATCCCTCACCACTGGTGTCCACCAGCGGGTTCGGGGGTTGCCGCCCCGACAGGCACCGATGACCTTGCGACCACAGCTCCGGCCTGCAGCTTCGACAATGGAGGTGCGGAACAGAGTCCATTCTGACTCAATGTCCCCCACCTCCTCCGGAACCTGGGAGAAGCTCTGCCGGAGGTGTGAGTTGAAACTCTCTCTAATGGAGGGATCTACCAGACGTTCCCAGCAGACCCTCACAGATCGTTTGGGTCTGCCAGGTTTGACCGGCTTCTTCCCCCACCATCTGAGCCAACCCACTACCAGGTGGTGATCAGTTGACAGCTCCGCCCCTCTCTTCACCCGAGTGTCCAAAACATGCGGCCGCAAGTTCGATGAAACGATTATAAAGTCGATCATCGAACTTCTGCCTAGAGTGTCCTGGTGCCACGTGTGCATGTGGACACTCTTATGTTTGAACATGGTGTTCGTTACTGACAATCCGTGATAAGCACAGAAGTCAAGCAACAGAACACCGCTCGGGTTCTGATCGGGGGGGCCGTTCCTCCCAATCACCCCACTCCAGGTCTGACTGTCGTTGCCCACGTGAGCGTTGAAGTCTCCCAGGAGGACTATGGAGTCTCCGGGGGGAGCCCTCTCCACCACTCTCCCCAGAGACCCCAAAAAGGGAGGATAGTCCACACTGCCATTTGGTGCATAGCAACAAATGACAGTGAGGAACCGTCCCCCCACCCGAAGGCGGAGGGAAGCCACCCTTTCGTCCTCCGGGGAGAACCCCAACACACAGGAGCCGAGCTGGGGGCCAATAAGTATGCCCACACCAGCCCGGCGCCTCTCACCCGGATCAACTCCAGAATAGAACAGGGTCCAACCCCTGTCAAGAAGGCTGGTTCCAGAGCCCAAGCTGTGCGTCGAGGCGAGTCCAACTATATCTAGTCGGAAACGCTCGACCTCGCGCACCAACTCAGGCTCCTTTCCAACCAGAGTGGTGACGTTCCACGTCCCTAGAGCCAGCCTATGTAGCCGAGGGTCGGACCGCCAGGGTCCCCGACATCGGCTGCCACCCAACTCTTCCTTCACCCGACCCCTATGGCCCCTCCTGCAGGTGGTGAGTCCACTGGAGGGGCGACCCATGTCCCTTGTTCGGGCTTGGCCCGGCCGGGCCCCATGAGCGAAAGCCCGGCCACCAGGCGCTCGCTCTCGTGCCCCACCCCCGGGCCTGGCTCCAGAGGGGAGCCCCGGTGACCCGCGTCCGGGCAAGGGAAACTTGGTCTTTATGTTGCCTTTCATAGGGGTTTTTTGAGCCGCGCTTGGTCTGGCCCCCTCACCTAGGACCTGTTTGCCATGGGTGACCCTACCAGGGGCCCTAAGTCCCCCGACAACATAGCTCCTAGGATCACTGGGGCACGCAAACCCCTCTACCACGATAAGGTGGCGACTCAGAGAGGGGGAAGCTTCTCATTTTGGCAAAATCATCGTCCGAAATTTTCTATCACTTCATTAGAACTTCAAAACTTTGTTCATGTTGAGGACTAGAATAGTGAAAAATTACACCGCATTCTAATTCAATGAACGTCCAATCAAAATCTTTTATACTTTGATGCTTAGACTGTAATACAAAACAAAACATTTTGGAAAAAACTCACTGCTACATAAAGAAATAATCTAAGTATGAACATAATTATCTTTGAATTTTCTTGTTGGTTTGAATAATTTCAAAAGAACGTGGGGTTAGCACTAAACAAGAGCTTAAAATAGTGGTGAATTAGTACCAATAAAAAATAGAGATTTGTGTGACTAATTAGCACAGATGTATAGATTCCATAATAAACAAATCTTTACTTTAGTTTCAAGCTTTGCTACATTTATTTCCAATGCGGAAAAAAAGAGTATTGACATAATCATAATCATGATGTACACATCCAGAGTCTTTCTCGGCCTGGTTATTTGACAAAGAGATAGACGGGAAAAGCGATTTCTTGTTCCATAAACTCAAGAGAATCATGGTAGAGATAAACATTTCTTATCTGCTATCAGGAACAATGTTCGCTCAGACCATACAGCTTTGACCGGAGGCATATCTGTGTCCAGATGAGCCAACTGAGCTTTTTAACTTTAGGCTGTTTTGTTCCCATCGTTCAGATAGGAAAGAGAAAAAAAACACGAGGGGTTGTGCGTTTATTGAATTAGCAGTTAGCGGGAACCATTAGCGAGTCATTTCCTTTTTGATATTGGACTGTTAAAACCGGCTGAGAACACACTCACGTCTTGTGGATGAGTTGATGGTGATTATAGCCCTGTTAAAAGTATGTATAATACAACAGGTTTTACAGGCGAGGGAATGATGTCTTGCCAAGCCATTAGTAAAAGGTTTTATAGTGTTGATTGTTGGTTTGAGAAGGAAAACTGATTTAAAAGCTGAATGTTAAACGGACGAAGTTGTTAGATGAGAGCTCTAATCGACCAGGCTTTCAAGTAAATGTGGATGGTAACAATCTTTAGACTTTCTTCAAGAGATAAGAGTCATAAGATGATCTGGAATTAAGGAGTTGTAACGGACATGGATAAGTGCGTGACACGTCTATCAGTAGTGTTTCGTGTACAATATTCAGTTGTTCTAAATATACATATACTGTATTGATTTCTAAAGCAATACAGAAAAAAGTGTTATTTATAAATTTAAATACTGAATAGAGTTATGTTACTACAATATTTTTATGTTTGTTCAGGAGCATAAAATCTGGTCTTTGGTTATTGGCAACGGAAAGTTTGAAATCCCTATTTTTTTTAATGAGAATTCTCATTTAATAATTTATTTATTTATTTATTTATTTATTGCTTTTACAGATTATTCTGAAGCCTGTGTGTCAATCTGTGTCCAATGATAATACAGTCACTATCAAACCAGAAGTTTAGCGCAGGTTGATTTCTTGACAGCAATAAAGAAAGCATTTTGAAGACAGATAGTTTCCTACAAACTGAGGACAAAGGCACAGTGGTTTGGGAAAGGTCTGGAGAAAAGAGATTCGGGAAGATGCACAGAGATTACACCCTTCAGTTTGTGGAGTATAGAGCAATCTCTATTTTTAGCCGTATTAAGAGTTACCCGTTGAAAATAAAATTCACATGTATCGTTTGCCTCTCACTCAATTACTTTTTAAAATACAAGATTGTTTTTTGTTCTCTTAGCCAAACAGATTTCTGACCCTTGGGTTAGGAGATTGGCTAGTCAGAGAAATCAAGGGTCCGCTTTCACTCGTTGGCTCTCTTTCAAAGACATTTGTGGGCCTTTAAAACTTGAAAGCCACTTAAAAAGCTTCTGTTTAACAAATTTCACACATTCCCTGGGATTCAGGCTCATGACCTCTGTGTCGATAGAACCCTACTAAACAGTTTTATTTACACAAAAGCTTGTACTGGCATGTGCTTTGAGTGAAAACTAGTGGACTATTAAAGACACTTCAGTCACTTTCTCAAGAAAAAAAAAACATTGATCAGTCTTTCGTTCATTCCAGTCCATGTCAGATTGACTTTGTTGGGTTTTTAGGGCGAGATTGAAGGTTTGGGGTCATTTTGTTGAAACAGAATCAACTGTAGGTCTAAACTTTATCAGCAGAGACACAAACACTAGCATCAGACTGTAGGAAGGATTTCTTCCAGGCATTTACAAGCTCTGTTCAGGTTATTTTTTTTACTTTTGATGCCTTGATTTGTCAGAACCCATCTGGCATTGTGGGACTTTTGATCTCACCTACAGACGCCACAAATGTCACCTAAAGCTGTGTACGTATATGATACTATTTACTGCTTTGCCAAAAATAATCTTGTGTTTTCTGTCACAAATTCATTTAATATTAATGTTTATGCTAAGCTGAACGCTTCCCTTAATGAAACAGAAATGTTTTTAAACTCCAGTACACACACAACCAAACATTCACAACATTCATTCCAGAATACATGCATAAATCAAAATGAACACCTTGCCATAGTGCTGAAATAAATCATTTTTTTCACATGGTCTATTGGCGGGCTTTTTTTTTTTGACATCTAACACAAAAAAGGAGATTCTGATACTGCATGTGTTTTTTTTCTAATAATCTTCTGTTTTTTTTTTTTAACAATATTTGCTTAACTTAATAAGATCGGGTCCAAAAAAACGGTTGGTGCCATCAAACATAGGTCCAAGTAACCTGAATCATACGGTAATTATGCTTTGTAAACATACTTACTTTTTAAACACGTTATGCTTACTTTGAACCATAAACAGTTTACTTTGTAAACAATTTCAATGCATCAAATTCTATGCATATATACTGTATGCATATTATACTAGGCTTACTTTGGTAATCAAAAATATTTAGTTT
This sequence comes from Paedocypris micromegethes, assembly GCA_028031935.1. Taxonomy (NCBI): domain Eukaryota; kingdom Metazoa; phylum Chordata; class Actinopteri; order Cypriniformes; genus Paedocypris; species Paedocypris micromegethes. The sequence continues at coordinate 12,527,617 of CM051503.1, forward strand.
GCTTCGTAAACAATTTTTTTTGTTTTACTTCAATTAAAGTCACCAGTATTTCCAGAAATTTTTGTCAATGGCAACTACGCAAAGCAACAACCTGCTGTATCTTTCTATGGCTAGTCCAAGTCAAGGGACGAGTCAAGTCCCCATGGCTTTTCTTGAGCTATTTATTTTTCAGATGGGAGAAGACAGAAAAGTACACTGAGGGTGTGGAAAGTGTCTCCTTAAGAATTTAATAAGAAAAGAGATCTTGATGGATTACCAGCTCTGCCCACATAGGAGATATTCACAGAATGAGGAATGACAAAGTGGATTTTTCTCTGCCCACCTCATCTCTTGGGCATTTGCTTTCAATTGAGGAAGATTAAAGGACCGTAGAGGGCTGGAAGATAGCCGGGAGGGTTTATTTTCAATATTTTTCGTAATATTCCCGTTATTATTAGTGCTAACATGTACGTACAACAAGACCACTCGAGCACTGGTTTACATTTCCTGCATATTAAAAGAGAAAACGAAAGCAAAGTCACAGCCTCTTATTTCCACAATGGTGAACATCCCCAATCCCTCAAATCCATATCCGACATGTGTTCATATGTGCATTGTGCGCATAAGACATCCCCTCTCAAGGTTATAAAACAAGTGAACTTCAGCATGAATGGAGGCACTGAATCGACCCAGCGGGGGTCTTGATTTTACACCGAGGAGAGATGGGAGAGTAATCCCTCATACATAATAGATAACCAAATCCTCTAAAACACAGCCTGCTTTGCCCGAGATGGGGTGGTGATAATTCTTTCTGTGGACAGGTCAAACTTCCATTAATGCTCAATCACAGCCTAAAAGCTTTGTGCCCGAGTCAAGATGGCGGCCTCCACAACAGACATTGAGCGGTTTGAATTTGAGCTGTGTTTGAATCAGAGAATCAAAATCAGAAATTCTTTATTAATCCTGATCAGTTTGCTTTCTCTTGTAGAGGGAGACTAGTTAATCTAGATGGATCTGGGGCAATATGGGCCAAATATGATACATATGAGTTTATTGCTTATCGGTTTTGGTCTTCCACTTCATTAGAATCGTGTCTTGGAATACTTTTATGAAATAACTGATACTGGATCTTCTGTGTGCTTTCAAAGAAGTCATCCATTACTCAAGTATAGTGAGCGGTATAGATACTTGAGTTAACTAAGACTTCTGTGGAAGTGAAAGTAACCACTGAATTTGTTTACTCAAGTAAAAGTACTGGTTTGATAACTACTTGATGTATAAATGTAAAAGCACTGCAAGAAAAATAAGACGTTTTTAATTGTATATTGTTATATGACAATGCCACAGCGTATAATTCAGTGGATAATGAATGCATTTTATTACAATGCAAATGTGTTAAATAATCATTGATGTGCGCTACTAAGCATTAACGTATTTCAGATAATAATAATAATAATAATAATAATAATAATAATAATAATAATAATAATAATAATATCAAAGATTTGCCCATCGTGCATTGTTTAGTCGCAAAAGCAGCTACTAACCAATTGAATGATACTTTTTTATACTTCTCGACCATCCCAATCAAGTTCATCGTAACCAGATGCCACAATTTATCTGGTTGTTGTTTTTTTAGATTTTATGACAGCTGAAATACAAATGCAATAGGAGTAACGCATATATGTTCAAAAGGTAGGAGTAGAAAGTAAGTAAGCAGGAAAAATAATTACTTGAGTAAAGTATAAATAGCCACAATTTTACTTAAGTAAAGTAACTAAGTATTACTTTGACACAATTGCTTGGTTAGTAAATGAATAAACTGAGCTAAATCATCTCTCTTTGCACTGAACACATGTGGAATAACAGCGCCTGCAAGAATGTGCAATATTTGTGCACATTTTTGTTTATGCTTTATAGGAAGTCACTGTTTTTTTATTGTTTACATTTTTGTTCCTTTTTCGTGTATTTTATTCTATATGGAAATTTCCGTGAGCGGAATGTGGAATAAGAAGGAACAAAAGACATCAGACCACATTGAATTGGCTTTAAATGAGCTTTTAAACAGACTACCCGGATGAAAGCGTGTTGGGCTTCGGTTGGGTCTGTTGAGAAGTTTAAAATCTGAGCTCTCACCTGTCATTTCTGATTCTTGATTAAAGTAATTATGCAATCAGAACCAAATTAGCCGAGCCAGATTCCTAGTCATTAGAAATAATTACACCAACAGCGCTTTAAAACTGACTCTGCGACTGCAGTGTCTAGATGCAATCTGTTGGATTGTGCTAAAGAGCATATGTGAGCCGCTCTTCACTTCTCTCGTAGGATATTTACCAGTAAAGCTCATAGGAGTTTTACCGGCTGGGCAAAGATCTCCAGAGACGGTGTGATGTGATTCTCCACTGCTCAGTAGTTGATACCTCCATCACATAAACAGATTTCCACGCTTTTATTTTGAAGAGAAAACAGACGACTGATGGCACAAACGACATAAATAAGAACACGCTTAAGGCTCTAATTCGGGTCCCTGTAGGGACTCGTTCTGATGAATGATTCCCTTAAAAGCGCTTGATGTCGACACATGATCACAAGCAGGAAAGCAACAGGAAGGAGAGCAATGAATCTTTAAATACCTTCTTCAGCTCATTCGCTTGTTGTCCTTGCACTTTTCACGAAAGCATCATGATATTTGGAACAACTATTATCCTCGTCTTAAGCTGCCGAACTAATTGTGTGTTTAATTATTTCTCCACAACAGTCTCAGGTTTTCCCAGGGAGCTGGTGCCCGTTAAGCTGCTCATAATTGTTGTCAATTCGGCATTAACTATTTAGTAGATTGAGGATTAAAAAGAATTGTAAGAGCAATGAAGACCAGTGAGCGGCTCGCAGAACTGTAGCTGATGGGGATGTGGTTTGGTCCACAAGAAGTGCAAATCTTGTTTTTTTAGTTATGCAATATATAACGAAGTGTCCTGGAGCGAGACACTGATCCCCACATGATCTTAGCTTAAGGCTGCCCACTGCTCCGGGTTGGAGTGTGTTCAGATCAATGTTGTGACTTGGATATGCAATTTCCATATGGTCTCTAGTGTATATTTTGACAAACAGACTCTTTTTACTTTTTCTTTACTACTGTAGAAAGGTGGATATGCATCCAAAAGGTTGAAGGTTCGAATCTCAGACCTGTAACTGACGTGTCCTTGTGCAAGACACTGAACCTAATCTGTTTAATCTGTGTGTTTCTTTGGATAAAAGCGTCTGCCTACAAAAGATACTGTAAAAACATCTCATAAAATACTGTAAAAACATCTCATAAAATGAACCTAATGAAATCCTCATTCAAAAGAACCTTGTTGCGCACTAACCTTTATAGGTAACATTTAGTGCTTTAATTATAAATGAAACGTTATACAAGGGAAATAGGGGAATTAAATTAAAGTAGTACTTAAAAAGGTCTGTGCAAAAGGTATGAGAATATTAATACTGTAAGTACGTGTTTCAGTGCGTAATGTAAGGAATTCTGTAAATAAGGTTAAAATCGTTACAAAATGAATTGTTCATTACAAATCTTAAGAGATGCTTTTTAAGAGAGCCAGAAAAGCAAAAGGTAGAAAGTACATTTATTTCTTAAAAGGAACATATAGACTAGAGCAAACGTAAAGATCTCTTAATAGTGCCGTGAGGTCATTAGATGAATGTTGTATTCTGTGATGCCGGATGATGAATGATAATTCCTACTTTGCTGTCAAGCTGGTGAAAGTGGCTTATAAAAGACTCTTTGGAATATGATCTCTGGATGTTAAGATGATTACCTACCAGGCTAAGACGGGCTTATTTTTAGCAACGCGTCTGAAAGAGTGATATATGGTACCTTTCTTAGAACGAAAATGTGTCAGTAGTTTAGATTTCAAGAAAGCTGGAGGGGATGATATTAAAAAGCTGAGGAAAGAGATGCTCTTAAGGCATTGTTCAGTTTTACATTCCAGATTGAATATGATTAAGTGGATTTGGACCTGCTAAAAATTAAAGAGGATTTGCCAAAGAAAAAATCAATGCACATTCCTTAAGAAGATTTGCTCGCTACCGTCGGCCGACAAGATTGGTTATCGACAAGATTGGAACTGGTTATCAATTTGCCATTTTCTCTGAATGTTATAAAGTGTCAGGTGATGCTATCATACAAGCGTGTGCGCACAGGCTTAGTTAGAAACTGCTTTACAAATGGCTTCAGTTGGAGCGCGTCACCTTGTCTCTGACATTGCCTCAATTGAATGTATTTAAAGCCTTAAAGATTTAGACTTAGTTTGTTTTTATCCTTCTAAGAAGAAAACAAGTTCTCCATGCCATTAGGTCATATTGTTTTATCATTTTACTCTGCAGCCACAGAGCGAATGGTTGCCTGATTCTTTCAGCGTGTGTAATTTGAACAATGTGTTTTGAACAAATGTATCAGACTCGTAACCATGAACTGAACAAAGCGTGGCACGTGTAAAGCTTCTGCTACCTGTTGCCGTCTGGTGTTTACAGCTGCAGCGAACCATCTGGAGGATTGTGGATGTGTGTATGGATGACACAGCGTTGAAATACTCGTGACGGGGATGTCAGCTGATTGCTTTTCAATCATTGTTCGTACAACGTGTGATTCGCAGATCGTGTGCGAAACTGTTTACACTATTGTTGACTTATAATGAATGTTTGAAATGCCTTGGAATTCAGCTACTTGGTAAAAAATGTGTAGGCATGTATGGAAATACGTATCTGTGATTGGTTGGTCTTTTATTCAGAGGGTGTGTCCTACTGTACCTTCAGGCTCAGAGTTGCTGGGAAATGGTTCCTCATGATCCAAAAATGGAAAGGCGGGACACACATCCTGAATTTTGGGCCAACCAATCACAACACAAGACACACATATTCACACTCTCACTTTCATCAATGGGAAATTCTCGAATGGACATCTATCGTTCGAATAGCTGTTTTTCGACTGCGTAGATATTGGAGGCCCAAAGAAAACCCACACTAAAATGGGAAGAACATGCCGTTTATACACAGAAAGACCTCGACCAGGCATAAATCTTTAATCTTTAATTCATAAATCAGTCTCAAACGGTTTTGTCTTACAGTGAGGTGATGGTGCTAACTCAACGCTCTTAGAAAAGATATAAATCATAAAATATAAAAAAAAAAAATATTTGAGGGTTGTGACTGTGGCCAACCACTGCATAATTTATACAGTATAATGTAGTATTGAAATGCATATTTGGGTTCTACAACCCAAAAAAATGAAAAGTACGTATACATGTTTTTTACATTTCAGGCTAAGGCTTAAAGCAACAATATAAATGTCTCAAACGGCCAATGTAACTGTATATTACCAATCTTTAGATACATGTGCAAGATATCTTGTCATTTTAAATATTTAATCTTTTAACAAGATTGTGTCAGGAATTCTGTCAGATGTCATCGTGATTCTTGCGGTTTGAGTATTTCCAGTGCTCATTTATCCTCGTCTAGCAATGATCCATCTGGTCTGTAACTAGTATTTAGTGTTTTTATTCTACACAGCTCATTTCTGTGATTAAAGCATTCAGCGCATAATGAACAAAAGCCTTGTAATGCTGCCGAGAACCAAAAGAGGTCATGTGTGTGCCAGTCACGCTCCTAAAGTCACGCTTGATCGTCGCTAACCAACAGTTTGTGCAGAAGGTCAAGTAAAAATAGACATTCCATCATGCCAGGACTTATCATCCCATAAAATCCAAAAATGATCTCTGAAATACGGCTGATATTTTTAGAAACCTTAATGCGTGTGGTGAAAAGGTGAAATTAAAAGGACAGTAGCAGAGCGGACTCATTAGTAGACTTTCATTCAGCTTTTAAAACGCAGACATGTGACAAGAAAAAGAGGAGTCCATCTGTCACAAATAATGAACGGTCACGGCACACATTAAACCAGGAAATGACTATATAATGGCGCTCAGTGGACTGAGGTACTATTTATGACAAACGTCCATCTTGTCAATTAGCCAACACTGGCTCACGTGACCCACGCGTATACAAACCATCATCACTAGGTTGGCACAGTAATGTACACCACCATTGGTGCAAATAAACCTGCAACCTAAAGTGTTGCAAACCCAGCACTCAGCTGAGTCAAAGGGACATTGTAAATGCACATATGTAAAGACTGAGTTGAATGAAATCCATGATGTGAAGCAATGTAAGCTTTAGCAGGCCCAGCAGGAAAGGTCTGGTAATCTGGGTGATCTTTGTGAACATGATCCGCTCTTGAGAGACGTTCTCTGAAGCTGCTGTTTTCATATAAAGGAATAAATATAACACTGTACTGGATGTATGCGTGAGAAGGGGTTTGGTGGAATGTGAAGATCGTATTGGATTTTCTGGATGAATGGATGAGGTCAAAGCTTTTGGAAGCTTTGCATGCATGTGGTTGCAAAGGCAAAACAAAAATCTTTTTGAGTCGTTTTGTTTTAAATAATACCTTTAAAAATGAATGTATGCACTTCCAGCTGAAGTGAGTTTTCAAAACTGCTACTTTTCATATGGTATTTGTTTATATTTTGGCTTAAAATACAGTTCGAATCGTGCTGGTGCCATGTTCAAAATTCAGTGTTTCTACCACGTCTTGAATATTTAACAGAAACCTTTCATGTAAACGCATGTGCAATGCTACACTTTTCTTTAAAACGTCAAGTACACTCCAAGTATTTTCCACTTCGGAACACTGTACATCTGCATAAAAATAAATTAAGATCTGAGTGTTACGTGGCATCGTGTAGTTGGAGAGTGAAAACACAGCCTTGCTCTTGAAATGAGTACGACTCTTTGAAATCATCTAATGATCTCGGACTGAGGTGTTTTCATCCAAAGAACCAGCATTACTCATCCATTCACAAGATTTCAGAAGCACGTGTTTCCTGTATAAATGCCGCACAGCAGATGCTTAGACCTTTTTAGTTTAAGGATTTTGTTTTTGCTCCAGTTTTCGAAGCAAAGCAGAAGGACGGAAAGAAACAGATGTCTGTGGTCCCACGGTGCCCATCTGATAAGAGCGCAGTGATCATAGGGACTGCTTTTTATCCTTGAGGGGGTCGTTCAATAACACTCAAAACTCAAATTCAGAATTCAAGCTTGAGCTATTTAGATAAAATGGCAGGCTTAAGATTTAACTGTGAAGAAGTCTTTGGATCAATGTTTGTCATGGCTGATTTTTACATCCCTCAAATTTCAAGCTCCTAAAGACGAAATTAAACATGTTTGGAGATCTGCACTGATGGCTGCAGTCTGCATCAGCACTGTGAAGAAAAGCCTTGAAAACTAAAAGATTTTCACAACAGTCTGAGGCCTTATAAACGGGAATTTACGATAAGTAAAGATGAATCAACAAATGGCATTAGGATTGATAAGAAGATGCAGGTTTGGGGAGAAGAGAGCATCTCACATTGTGATCATGTGCTTTAGCAACAGCTTAATATTTTATAAGATCCACACAACATCTTTTGTCTCATTGATTTGTCTTGTGGCACAAGGATTTTCTTAATGCATCGGCCTCGTCTCTGGTAGAATCTTGGGTAATCGTTACCAGTACAATGTTTCTTGGATGTCTCATAGATTTGTGGGATTGTGCTTTGTTCAGCTGAAGTACATGTTTTTTCATTTGCTAAACAGGTCAAAAATCACACAAGTTTTGAAGTTCCTTGCGATTGGCTTTGAGGAAGACTTTCGAATATTGGCCAGTAAACAGGGCAGATTGCTCTTGGATCGTTTGATGGTTCTCCCAAATCTTTCAGATGAGGACGTTTGGTATAATTTGGCGATGGTTTTGCAGTGTTGAGACTAGGATGCTTGTTGACATGATTTGAATCTTTTGTACATACATCCTAGATAAGTACGCATGATTATTACCTTTGCCGACAGAAGACTTCTGTATGGAGACTTTCTGCGAATCTCACAGGTTGAGTTCCTTACCTTGTCGTTTATTGATCCGGGATGTGAAGCCTTCAGGCCCTGGGTGCGTTCCTCTCCTTGTGTCCTAGAAATGGATCAAACTGATTTTTCATCTAAATTGTTATAGTTGTACAATTTACAAGCTGTAAAAATTATGGAACAACTATGCAACTTTTGTGAGAGCTGTGAGACTTTTTCTGAAATTGTCAACGCCTGTGAGTTTTAATTTTAACTTTTTAGATTAGATAAGAGATAAGACACGGCTTTATTAATCCCACAAAGTGGAAACTTTTGTGTTTTCAGCAGCATGAAGGACAGAAAATGAAAACGTAAAAACACTGAAAAAAAACGAAACAACGTTTATAAAAGTGCAAGAAAAAGGAAACTTCTACTTATACTGTACATATTGTGTTATAACATTATTATATAACAGTATTATATTGTGTTTTATCATATATATACTGGATGTAAGTGTGTATATTGTAAAGAGTATTTTTATTAATAATGTCCACATGTTTACCGTGTTTGTGCAATTCTACACAATAAATTAACCTGCCAAAGACTTTTTACTACAGTCAAATTAACCTGTGTTATGATTTTTTTTTTTGTTCGTACTACCAATTAAAGTAACTGTAACTCATTGAAATCCATGTTGAAATTCATCTCAAACACTCTTTCCTTTTGCAGATCAAAGCTGTTGTGAGACTCACCACTGCTTGTTTGTGGCGAGCACATGAAAAACTTCTTGTAATAACTGCCAATAGAGCTTGGTTCATAATAATAGTAAAGTATACACGTTACGGGTGCTTTTCTTCCAGTTGCGACACCAACCTTGAAAACGACTCCTTCTCATCTTCTTTACTTCTTTCATTTTCTACCGCACTTTAAAACGTCCAGCTCTTTTTTTTTTATGATAATGCTTATCTTCAAACACACACATGCCTCTCTCTCCCCCTCAACCGTCTCACTCAAATCCTTGTCTCTCTCTCTCTTCCTCCCGTAGCAGGAAGACACCTCGCATTCATTATCCCTTGGCCTTGGCTCGCTCTGCTGTCCTCCCTTCTGCACTGCTCAATTACTCTGTCTTCCTGGAGCGTGTGGTGGTGTCAGGCTACTGTAATGACTTTCTGATTATCTGTCTGTCCATGATGAATGAGATGGAAATGTACCTTAGTGGCCAAACAGCTCTTTGGATCTGAGCCAAATGCGTACGCCGAGGGTCTTTAGGTGCGAGCTGGACGAAGAACTTGGGCATCAAAGCGCCTTAAACTTTACTACGTATAGAGTACGTGACTTCTTTGATCGCACTGACTGAATGAATCAAGCGAGTGATTAAGTTGGAGTCTTGACTTTTCTGATTGAGCGAGGTCAGATTCTGTGTCACTGACCCTGTTGTAAATGACATTGACTTCTGATGGTTAACCGAAGTGACAATAATACTCCGTCTTATCTGGTTTTGGATACCTGAGATGAGAGGCATTCTCTTCGCCTCTCTTATCTCTTCTCCCACTCACACTCTGCCTTTCAATCGCAGCTCTTTGTCCAACCTCAGTTGCTCTACTTGTTGCTCATTTGGTCCAGTGGTTATTTGGTTTAGACAGAGTAATGACATTCTGATTGTCTGTCTTCAAATGAGAAGGAGTGTGAGTCTCAGAAATTGCATTGTGTGAACTTATCAATTGGAAATTAGGAAGGGGATTTTTAATGCTTCTTCTGACAAATGCGCAAAGGGGAAAGTGTTCCGTCACTTCAAATGCCTAAAAATTACACCCCACGATTTTAATTGACCCTATTCAAGGAAACGGTTAAGAATAAAACAAAGGCACAGAAGCTTCTGTTCCATCCAATAATGTATTTGAAATGAAGACCCTGTGTCGAGCTACCGTATTGTTTTCGTACAAAGCTGTTTTGTAACACTTCGATCTTCTCATTCACTTGACTGCCCTAATGATTAAAACCTGAATAAGTAAGCTTCTGCTTTTATTATTATCCACATAGTTCTTTTATATACAGTGCAATAACGCGATGTCTTCTTTAGTTTGGAAAAAAAAAGTCTAAGAAATCCATACTTTTGAAACTGCTTCAATCTAGTGTGTGTAGGTCTGTGTGTGTAGGTGTGTGTATTTATCTTGTAATCTTGATTAGTCTCTAATTTAATCATAAATTGTAGCAAATAGACATTTCACAGAACTATGGGATGCCAAAGACTCCGTTTCTGTTTTTTTTTTCCTTTTCTTTCTTCCATTTGCTAGGTTCATCTCAGAATTGCTTTACAGAATAGAAATTCTGACTTTAAAATTTGCAATTCTGACATTTAAAGCCAAAATTCCAATTTTAGATCTTGTAAATCTAACTGTAAAACTCACAGTTCTGGAAATAAGTTGCAATTCTTTTTTTATTTATTACAGGTGGCAATGTAGTTCCAAACATTTGTCGGCCCCAATAGTGTTTCTCTGATAAATCATTTTGAGTTTGACATTATTTTTACTGTGTGCATGTTGCTTAAAAGCAACAGTTTGCACATTTGTCGTTCACCTTTCTGATCATTTACATTTTAATCGGAAAAAACACACATGCAAGCAAAAAAAAGCTTTGACAATACCTTTATTCACGTTCTTATTTTATTTTTTCTGCGTTTGTAGATGCACTGGTCATGCCACTGGTCTGGCTTGCTTCATTTGTTGGTCTTGTGTAAGCACATGGCCTGCCCTGTTATGGAGGTCTGACAGAACACTCATCCATGGTGGATCCAGGCGATAGGACCATATGGTGTGGCATGTTGTGCCATTAGTGTGGAAACGTACATATGGACACCAATGTCTTAATTATCTGCAGACAGCCTTCGACACTCAACACAGCAGAGAACAACGTTTCTCATTGCTTAAAAATCTCAGTCTGTGCATTAATGCAGTTACACTTTTTATTACAATTAAAATTCTTCTTACAATTATTTTTAAACGGTTATTTCTTTTTTATATGTTTATTTTTCATATGCAGATTTTTTTTTTCCTGCACAAGTCTTGTTTTGTAATTTATTTATGGTGAATTATGAGCTTGCTATATTGTGCTTTGATGTGATTATATAACTATAAAGAATATTGTTGCTCCTCTCTTTGTAAGTCGCTTTGGATTAAAGTGTTTGCCTTTGCCTTTCCACTTTTTGGATAAAAGTGACTGTGAAGTAATGTAAATGTAAAGTAAGCCAAATATTTAGGTCAAAGAATAGCCAAATAGGTAAAAAAGGCCAAAACACAAGCATAGAGCAAAGACATGTAGCAGACTTGAATAAATGCAGCAAACAAGAAAGAATCACTTTTTCATTTCACGAGGATCAGGCCCGATTCTAGCACCTGAACTTGAAGGCAGAACACATCTGGATTTATGGCCGACCAATCACAGAGCAGGACACACTTTTCACAATCATGCATTCGATGTTGTTTTTGGACTATGGGAAAAAATCTGAGAACTTCCATTACAATGGTTTACTTCTTTATCCAAAATCACAAAAAAATTCTTGTTTGAGTAATGCAATTGAAATCAAGGTGCATCTAAAATTATGGGGTCAGTCTCAGACACGTCCTCAGACACAGACGACTCTGATTCAGGGGTAGAAATATCCGTAGATTCAAACTCTGGTTTCCGGGTAGTTCACACCCTCAGGTTAAGTCAACCTGAGTGCAGGTTAAGGAACAGTCATCCTCTCAGATAAATCGAAGTCAGACATCTATGCTGTGAACTTCTCCGGTGTTTTTTATGGCTTGGACAGTTCTAGTGCCTCAGGCTCTGGCGAGAACAGAATGAACAAAACTGTGACTCAGATACTAGAGTTCTAGAAGTGGTTTTAAAACTCTGGAAATGTTGAAACAATGGCCTCAAAGAATCATGATTTAGTTCTAAGGTTTGCTTGAACAACTAAAAAGTTGAATCACTTGTTTTTATCATGTGCATTGAGGAATATTTTTTTTTTTCATTCAGTGAAAAATTGAACCGTTTACTCATTTGTCATATTGTCATGAACACATTACTTTTTCTATTTACTCATTTACACTTTTTATTCCGGCACCATGATTGGCACCACAATGGTCAGAAATTCGTAGGACTGTGAATTTGTTATTTGTCAAACTAGAAGCACAGAAACGCAGTGGCTTTCTTTTGATTGTCATGGTTGTTTTACCTTTTTTTGCTATATTAGATCTCTGTTGGTTTCCTTGACAACATTGTAAATATTAAACAACGTGAAAAGTGATGGATTTCGGAGCATTGTTGCAAATCAAAGAAATGCTGCAATTCTTGGTTTTGTGCCTGGTCTTGCTCCCAAGTCAGTTATTTAGCTGTCAGATGACTGGATGACATGTCAGTGAGCTTAAAACAACTAGAGAATTAGGTTTTACGTGTTTTAGATATTAACTGATTTGGCATCACATATGAAAGTCTTATATGCAATAGCAACCAACTTGTGCAACCGAACCTTGAGCATTGCTCTACCATTTGAAGTCAAACAAAGATTTTACTCGATCAATCACAATGTAGTTCTCAAAGCAGTATAATTTCAGAACAATCAAAATTATTCTAAAATCAAAGTTAAGTGATACGCTGTGTTAACACATTCAACTCGATTACTTCGATTAAATTAATTTTACTATTTGGTCAAAACACACAAGTAGACATATTCCATCCCTCAAACAATTTTACCAAAATGAACCCAAAAAAGTTTTTTTTTTACCAAAAAAACTATACTGCATCTGTATAGTCAGTCTAGTTCTAGGGAAAGATGATGATGATGATGATGATGAAGATGGAGATGCTGTAATTGAAACAACGATGCATTAGAATGTAAAGTTATGAGAATTTATGTATTTTGGGTTTAAATAAAAAGGCTTAAATAAATTCATTCACTGCAAACAGCAGAGCTTGTCCGCTGCTTGTCCTCTAGCGTAGGTTCTTTGCAGCTCATCTTTTTGATATCCCTGTGATCTGATCAGAAATCAGGGATGCTGATGAGGCCACTGCAATCACAATGACTCTACCATTGACAGTAAGCGTTTTCTGAGATGCCTTGAAACACAAGCTGAAATCAGACTCCTACTCAGCTGCCAAATTCTCTCTGTGTGTGTGTGTGTGTGTGATGTGCAAAACTTCATATTAGAAAAGTGCACATACTATTTGGTCTTCAGAGGGGTTAGTTTAGTTGTTTCACGCTCTGTTTACTTCCTTTTCACTACCTGGATACACGAATAGTTCAAAATCCCAATTCGAAGAACCTTTGGTTCCAAACATGATAAATTATGCAAGACTAAGAGGTCAGGACTTCTTTTTCTTCTTTTTCTTTACCAAAAGAATTTTCACTACTGCGAACTGAAGTGGAGCAATAAACAAAACCCTTGTGCCACAGAAGATCATTGGAGAGGCCGACTATTCCTGGAGCTTTTCAGGAAACAGTAGGGCCACTCTGGGCCACTTTCAAGACATCCTGCCAGTGAAGGATCCATCACCCCACCTTGGCCCTCTCTCGCTCTTTAGCCTCATTCTTGTGGCTTCCTCCCTCCATCTCATTCTGCTCTCGAACAGTGGGATGCATTTCAACATGAAAGCCTCGAGTAGGATAAGGCCTCTTGGAGTGTCACACTCTTTCTATTGGTTTCCATGGAGATCCAATGTGGCGGGATCATTGTCCAGTTTCCAGAACGAATGAAGTGGCCTTGTTTTGGATGCTTTCTTCGTTCATGATTACTCTAAAAAGCATAATCAGGATATGGCTGTAGTGCATACGAGACCTTCTTGGTCTGAGATCTACTTTTTCAATTTAGTTTTTTCAGTGTTTATTCTTATGGCCGAGGTCTCGAGGTAATAGATAAGTATTGTAGTTATCAAGCTTTTCTAGTCAATATCTATTTTTGTCTGCTCTGGAAAAATTGTTTATCCATTGTTAAAATGACTTAATTTCCGTGCCATAGACGGCAGGAGCCAAATTTAGCATCTCAAGGCTCGAATACACACAAATGTCCTCTGGAATTGGCAAAATGGTTACTTTTTGAATGAATGTATGTACAGTGTAAATATGTATGCACATAAGTCAATATATGCATGTGTGTAAACATGTTTTTTTATGCCACTGGTGCAACATTTCGACCTATAAATTTTCTCTACAGTCTTTTGTTAAAAGTAATTATTGACTTCATTATTATCATTATTGACATTTTTGTAAGGATAATATTTTCATACATTTTCTTTGTATTATTTTGTATAATATTTTGTATACAATGTATAATTTTGATACTATGTACACAGTTCTCTGTAGTTATATCAGTCCATCTATCCATCCATACATCTATCCATCATCTTTTTTGTGTTTTGGACTGTGGGGTTAAACAGAAGGGAAACATCTAAACCCCTCACATAAATAAGAAGACAGGCCTGCACTTGGTTACAACACTTCCCACTGCTCCATCCTCATTTATATTGTGAGAGAGTGTGCGCATACTTTCACTTGAAATGTGTTTTTTTTCCACAGTCTTGCTGTGTTTCTGACCCTTTGCACTAAAGTTCAGTCTGACATGGTTTTATCCAGCCAGTCACTCTCGTCTGCCCAGTGGTTTGCCTCTGGTTTTGCCAGCAAGTGCAAGTGAAAATGTGCAGGAGGTTTGACTAAGAAGAATCAAACCTGAATCACTGAGGCTGAAGCTGTGAGGATGCCACGGTCCAGATCATTTGATTGGACCATCATGATTTAGGTTTCTTCTTTGGCTTTTGCAGACATTTCCAGAACTCCAATTTGAATTGGAAGATCTTACAATTCAAATAATTTTAACTGATGTACGTTACGAAAAAGATTTGTAATTTAGTCTATTATGAAAAGACCAGTGTTGCAAAGTACTTGAGTAAACGGACTTGGTACTTTACTTAAGTGATGCTTTGTACTTTTACTGTTTATCAAAAAGAGGAGCAACTTTTACTCTTTACTTGAGCACGTTTTAGCATGAGGTGATATTGCCATCTGCAGGATGCTGAAGGTATTGGATGTTATGTATGAGCTAAATCACAAATATTGTGAATTAGAGGTTGCACTTTTTTTGCACGTTTACGATAAGTTTGACTGAGATTGACATTTTGTTCTTTTTTTTTATCTATTTCGTTCTGCCACTTTAAAACAAGGTGTTACATTTCATTTCTATATTAGTAAATAACATCAATAACAAAGAGTGTCTTTTTTACACATTATTCAGATGTTTATAGAGCCTAAATTCAGTAAGAGTAAAATATTCGAGTTCTTTTAAATATTGGACACTTTTGTGACACTTTTTGGGACACTTTTACGACTTTTACCTAAATCTTCTTGGAATTGATGACTTGTAACTTGTAATGGAGTAATTGTTACAGTAAGGTATCTGTGCTTTTACTCAAGTCTCGTTTTCTGGTACTCTTTACTTTACACTCTTTACTTTTCAACTTAAAGTAGAATGAATATGGTTTGATTTTCTCTGATAACCCTGGAAATGTAGATTCTGTAGAAACATTGAACATCTACGTATTAAGAAAGCACCTTATCTGCCAGTTTCATCGCTCTCTGCTTTTTCATTGACCTGGTCTCCATTGGCATTTTCCCAAAAGCTGGTTAAACATCCAGCAGTTAAGTTTTACGGAACAGGTCTGTTCATCAAATAATCCTCTTTTTTCACATGTTGTGTGGTTGGAGGTCACTTCAATGTCTATCTACTTGTAAATGTCACCGTTTCTCCCTTGAGCCCTTCGTTTTTGACTGTCCTTGATTTGATTCACTTCAAAACATAAACCATTTACAGTACTAGAAATGCAACAACATGGTCGTAATATTGAATAATTCTGCAAAATCTGAATTTCCTCTTTTGGAGTTTTTTTTAAATGTATCAGAAAGATATGTACATTTGGTTATTGTTTTTGTTATGGTGTTTTTTTTTTTTTTTTTTTTTTTTTTTTTTTTTTTTTTTTTTTTTTTTTCATTTTAGAAAAACTACAAGAAAGTGACTTTTTTGGATTTCTTATTGTATAGTAATATATTATCAAACACTCTCATGATTTATTCACGTTTTAATACATTAATACATATAAGATTTAATACATTATTCATGTATTTTTCTTAACCGTTCTTCCATCAAATCAACGTTAACATTTAATTCCTTTCGTAGGCTGAAATTCAGTGCATTCTTATACTAGTTTGTCTAGTTTTCATTTGCACTTTTCTCTTTTTCTGCAAAAGTCAGGCTGGTTTAAGTGTCAATTTTGGTCGTTTTTCTGTAATTTTTCCTCATAATGATGAACGTAGTTAGGTCGAAACTGAACTCATATCCTGCATTCAGCAGCCTGTCAAACAAATTATTCCTTATCAGACTCTAATCTCAATTTTCGAGACTCAAAAAAGAAAATTGGTTGTAAAAATCTCTTGGAAAAAAACATGGTTTGATCAAGGTTTTTTTTTTCTAATCAGTGGCAAAAATCTTAGCTAAATCTTTTTTTTCCCTGATTGTGCTGTGGTTTAGGGTTCTTCAGGCTCATTAGGGAAGATGGCAAGCATCTTGCGTTCTTTACATTTTTCTTTCTTGGCTTGAAGTTTTCCAGCTGCAATGAGACATTTAGAAAATTGCTTATATCTTGGTCAGACTGAGAGATGTTTTTTTTTCCTTTTCTTTCATCTTCTGGTTTTTCTTCACTTTCTGTCTCGTCTCTCTTCTTCGTTGGCATCCGTAATATTACACTGGATAATGATTATAATAATTTTGCTTGTCAGAGATTCATCACAGATTTCCAAGCTCAAGCGTTTCAGTGGCCAACTGTTAAAATCAAGTTTAAGGGTTTAAAGATAAATCAAAGAAAACAGGAAAAAGCATCTTATGAAATATGAAAACAAAAACAACTTTGATTTAACTCCAGAATAATGCATTTTTTTAATATGACTCAAAGCAAAACGTCTGATTCGTCCCGTTCTTGGACACATTCTGTTCCCTGGATTCAAATGAAGGCATTACTGTACGTACAGGTCGTCTAGTGTTGTGTACAATTTGATGGCGTCCACAGAGGTTCTCCAACAGGCGGAAATAAAGGTCACTCAAGGTCATTTCAATTACCAAGACAATGATGGAAAGCAGTTTAATTTAAAAAGAGGAAATGAAAGGCATTTCCAATCTGGATATTGTTGGCTTAGGATAGGAAACACATCTTTGGGGTTATTGACTGGGGATATTGAATAAACAATCAGTTTATTTTAAATCAAGAATGACACTTGAAAATGAGTGTCTGTGTATTTCAGGAGGCCAGAAGAGCAGCGCTTGCTTTTCTTTAGACGTGTGTCAGTGGCTCTGATCCGCTTGTCGGACATGTTATACTCCGCTCCCTCCATCTCTTTTACTCGGGGGATGCCTGAGTGACAGTTTCTCCATCCGTCTTCTCTGGTTTCTTCTATTTTTCTTCAATTTTTCCATGTCATTTTTGTGACTGTCTGCTCTTGTTTCTATACACGACATTGGCTATATTGCAAAAGCTATTAATAAGTACCAAAAACAACCTGACATGGCTAAGTTATTTTTCTTTCCATACATGCACAGTGTAAATTACATATTATTTAAGTGGTGGTCGCAACCTTCCCAGCATCCTCCATCTGGGTTTAATGAAACACATGTTGAATCGTGTTGCATTAGGATAAAGCCCAGATGTCACTCTCAGCCTGGATTAGGAATTTCACTCAAAATAGAAAGATATACCACATTTCTGTGCTCTGGCTTTTTAGGTTCAGGTTTATTTTTATTCATATAAGCCAGTCAGTCTCAACGCAGCTCTACCGAGATATAAAACAAACCCATAGAAAAATGATAGAAAACACTGAAATCACTGTGTTCAGTTCAGCATAACTGCAAATGTATATATGTTAACAATACTTTGTGACAAAACTGCTGACATGTACTGTATATGTCACACACATATTGCGACATGCAGTGAAATGTTTTTTTTTTTTTTTTTTTTTTTTTT